>CM046036.1:69053644-69788644 GCA_025215565.1 Flaveria ramosissima
CTCCTTCTTAAGGGCAGCCTCGAACCAGCCTGACATCTTCCTCGGGTCAGCATACAAAAGCTTTAGCTTAGCCAGCTGGTTGAGCTCAAAACCTGGTAGAGTCTTTAGATCATGTGGGAATCTGAAGTACTCTATACCCTGTTCTCTCTTAACTACATAAGCATTAAGATCATCAAAATAAGCCCATGCTATAATCCTGCCAGACACCTTGTGGTGTTTCTTAACTCTGTAGAGCTTGGTGTAGGCATCTTTCTTCGGTGCAGCACGTTGGGCTCTAACTTCTTCAAAACATGCAGCCCACTCAGCCTTTCGAATGTCAACATCATCATTTGAGGCTTGGGCTGTTCCTTCTGCCTTCTCAGTTTCCTGCTCCATCTTGTTTAACACCTCAAAAGTATCACTGACGAGGGACTCACCCAGATTGGGGACCACATTACCCTCATTGTCAGCGTACTGAGGGTACTCCTCTGCAGTGATATCTTCGACCTCGACTTCATCAACATCGTTGAGCTCTTCATCACTAGTCGAATCACATGTTGGAGCATCTTTAACTATTTCATCCGGATTGAGCTTGAAGATCTCTGCGAGTTGCTCGTTAGATAGGTCATGAATTATTTCCCCTTCTTCAGGGGTATAACTCACAAACCTTCTTACGATCCCTTGCATATCAAGAATCATGGTTAGTTGAGTCTTGATCTGTTGAAGGGGAGCAACATCAAACTCATCTCTTTGATAATTTGGATCTGTTTGATTTAAACATTCAACACATACATCATTAGTAAGTAATCAAACAGAAATACATTAACTTAATATATAAACATTCAATACATTGTTTTCAATACAGAATTCAAACACAAAAGTAAATAAATACATAAAACATCTAGTCTTTACTTTTATCTTGAATCAAAGTCTCATCACTCGGAGGAGCAGAGGTGGTAGCTGACTGGTCCTGTCTGTTCTTCGACCTCCTCTCTTGACCTGAAGCAGAGGCCGATGCAGCCGCATCCCCTCCTTCTGCTTCATCATCATCGTCCTTCCCCTCTATCCTCTCTCCGTCTATTTCCTCCTCATCCTCTGTATCATCCTCTTCATCATCCTCTTCATCATCATCATCATCACCATCATCTCCATCATCTCCATCCCCTTCCTTGATCTTTAAGGGCTCATCCTTAGATCCCTTGAGCCGCAGCATGATGGTCTTGTTGGTGGTCTCCAACTCCTCTATCCTTTTGGCTGATTGGGCATGCTGCTCCTGGAGTTGGGACATCTCTATACGCTGTGCATCCATCAGCTGAGCCTGCTGCTCTATAACACGAGCCTGCTCTGCCATCTGTTGAGATTGGGCAGCAGTCAGGTCGGTAAGCTGGCGTATCTGTGCAGCTTTCTCCTCATCGGCAGCTAGTAAGCGCATCACCATCCGGTATAGCGCTGACAGCTGTTCCTCTACCCCGATTGGAGGTAGAGGTGATCCATAAGAATGTGAGGTATGGGCTGACGGTCCTGCTTGGTGTGAGGTGGTGGTGGTGGTGGCTGTAGTGAAGATGGGTCGGTAAAATGGTTGAGGTGATGTGGGTGTAAATGGTATGGTGGTGGATGGGATATGTACAGTGGTGGTGGGTATGGTGGTGGCTGTGGTAGATATGATGGCTGTGGTAGCTGTGGTGGTGGATGGTATAGCTGTGGAGGTGGTAGTGGTGGTTGTGGTGGTGGATGCAGAGGCTACGGTAGTAACGAAGGTCAACCGACGCTTCTTCTTCTTCAGACCATGGGGCTGAGCCATCATCTTCCTCCTCGTCCCTGTGGCGGTGGATGCTCCCCCTACAACCCTTCCTGCTGAACCCAGTGCATAACTCGGGTCAGTCTCAGTCTCTCTGGAGTCTCTCGGGTGTTCACCAACCACCCGTAGCCCGTGTTCTGTGGGAACAACTTTGCTTCCCACAGTTCCGTGAGGGGCTCCTCATCAGACTCCTCCTCCTCCTCAGCACCACAACAAACTCCTGATGAAATCCGGCTGTCTCAGCAATATCTCCAGCTGGGGCAGACACCGGTGGAATAACATCAGACACAGTGCCTCTCGGTGGAGCAGGCATATCGTCCCCGGCATCTCCACTATCATCATCATCCGAGTCAATCTCTGGAAGTAGCAGCCTCTCATCATCAGAGTCACTGTCCTCATGACGCCATTTGCGTCTGCCTGGTGCTACATACCTCTCGTTGGCCAGGTGGCCAATCAATCTCTTAACTTGGGGCTTCACCTGCTTCCCCCTATAAACCCTCATCCGACCCAGAGTCGTATCATCCATGATCTCCAGAGCCACTGCATCATGACTCTCTTTGGGTAGATGTGGCAGCTTCTCGTTGAAGATGAGCTGTAAAAACCTGGGGTACATACAAAACCCCTCCTTTCCCTTAGCCTCCAAGTTCTCCACCAGATAGGAGAAATCATGCTAGAAAAGCTGAAGGGGTGGTTCAGCACCAGTGCCACGTAGGCATTTTGGATCTGGTCTGAGAGGTCGTCGAACCCACCCCTCCTCGAAGCAACGCACTTAAGGATCACATGGGCTAAGTACTTGTACTGGGGACACAGGTTGCTCTTGTTGAGCACACCTGAGTTTATGTCCCCAGCGTACTTGATCCTCAGAAAGCATCCTCTCACGGTCAGTGGATGTAATCTGGTAGGATGATCAGTATCATCCCCAAACTCTAGGACCCTCTGGATGTCGGCAGCAGTGATCTCGATATCATGACCCAGTATAGAGCTCCTTATGCTGTAGGGCTCACGAGAGCAGTCCACAGAGGCATTCTCCCAGAATGCCTGATGTAGTGATCTGTAGGGCGTGCAAGGAGTGGAGATAGCCTTATGGATCCGGGACCGTCTGAGGAAGGCTATAATATCGGTGAACTCGGCCCCGTTCCTAGTAGTGTGATCCAAATGAGCACAGATGTTGTGCTTTGGATTTATGGACCATCGTTCAGCCATTTTCCTGAAAACACATGACATAGAACCATTAGTACATAATACATTAAATATCTGTTCTAAGTGTAATGTTGAAATTCTTCTGATTCATTCGTGCGAATGAATCATGCGACTGAAGTCAGTCGGCTGTCCTTTCATGCGACTGAGCTCATTCTGGTCAATGTGACATGCGATTGGGTTCAGTCTGCTGACTGAGTCTGCGAATGGTTCAGTCGGCCGACTGAGCTCAATCGCATGGTTCATTCGGGCGATTTACCTAATCGCAAGTTTCAATCGTGCGATTGGAGTTCATCCGGGCGACCAGTCGCCTGTCCTATAGTTCAGTCGCTAACCGTTCGAATCTTTAACACAACAAGTGTTTTAACATAGATAACCGGTTCAATAGACTCGCATTCTTGTTACTAACAACCTATTAAACTTAATTTTAACGTTTTGCATGGTTTTGGTAGGTTATTAGGTCATTTATGTCCCGGTTCTTGTTTTACAGTCGAATACCCAAATTAGGGTTTAAATCCTTCAAGTTTTGGGAAGATGGAACTTCAAACTACCTGTATAATCAATACCGAGAGTCAGTGAATCAAGATCAATAAGAAAACACAGTCTAATAATATTTTGGCAGAGTAACGGTAGGGTGTGCGATTTGAGAGCGATTGGGGTGTGGTGAATGAAATGCGATCGACTGTGCCCTTTAAATACTGAAGCTGAGTTCAATCGGCCGACTGGCCTCAGTCGCTCAGTTCATTCGGGCGACTAAGGCTCAATCGTGCGATTGGCCCAGTCAGTCGCATGGTGTTTGACCGACTGAGGTTCAGTCGGTCGACTGACTCAATCTTGCCTTTCATTCGCCTGTTCAGTTGACCGAATGAGTCTCAGTCGGTCGACTGACTCATTCGCCCCCTTCCAATCGGTCGAATGGGTCATTCTGATAAGCCATTCGTGTGAATGACTCAATCTCATGTCCATTCGTGCGAGTGGGAGCCATTCGCATGGTTGGTCCATTCTCATGGTCCAATCGTGCGAATGGGTTACACTTAGTTAATTTTCTGCCATTTTACCAATTTACATTTAAAAGCCCTTTTACCTTTTGAAATTAACGTTATGAGCTTTTGATCATCTCAGACATGATCATGTTAACTTGAAAACTTTTTTGATCACCTCAGACGTGATCCTTTTAAACAATTTAGTCACCTCAGACGTGACTTTTTTAAACACTTTGTCACCTCAGACGTGACTGTTTTAAACTTTTGAAACGCATGTGGTCATCTCAGACATGACCCTTTTTAGTGAGTTGATTCCTTACTGATTTTCATGATGTAGTCCGACACACTAACAAACTAAACCAACTAACTAACTTAGAAAATTTAAACTAAATACTCAAAACAAGACTTGTTTTTGGCTTTTTGTGAGAGATAAATCCTAAGATGGACATCTACAGGATTTGGTTCAGGAATAGACAGCTTCAACTTGGATTGACCACACCTGGACCAATTCAATTTTGGAATCATACAGGCAAGTCAAATCATTTGGGACTGATTATCAAAATCTTTTGATGCTCAATTCTTGGTGTTCATCCGGAGTCGTTAGCAACTTTAGGGAATCATACTGGAACTCTTAGTTTTTCACATTGATTTGAACTTTCAAGAATTGCAGCCACAATGATTGTCAATATATTTGTCCACTTAAATCCATACATAGACTTTTGACCCATACATAGACTTTTGACCCAGACTGGTGATTGATTTAGGTTTAATTATTTCAACTGACATTTGTGGATCCCACACTTATATGGTAATCAACATTCCTCAGGAGCTTTTGAGCGGTCTACGGGTATTATTACAAGAAGAGACTATTCTTAGAGCTTTCAAAGAGAAGCCAGTCCTCAGGTCAGTGCCATCGCACAGCAGAGAGGCGGCAAACAACAATGAATTCTAGAATATCTAGGTTATGCTTATCCTCAGGTCAGTGCCATCGCACAGCAGAGAGGCACACAACCTATCTCCTTGTTAGAGCAGCTTATTTTATTTTGCACAAAATGCACCAACAACATAAGTCATTAGCTTTATAGCATTTGTCTTTCATTTTTTTCTTGCTTTGCTCTAATTATGGTCATCCGCACACATTTGTGGCGTTTACATGCTCATTACCCCTTATTGGAATATTGTTGATTGTGTTAACCAGTGATAAGATGGAAGCCCACAGTCAGTTGAACAACTTAGTTTGATCTTGAGATCACCAGTCAGGTCTAATCATCTATTGTGTTGAATCTACCGACATATCATTTGTGGTCTAGCAACCTCTAGGTCTACTTTCTTTGTGTTACCTTAGGAGTTACCAGTTTTCTATCATCTTCCCTTTTATATTGCCTAGACTACACAGACTTATACTTTGAATTTTTGCATCTTTTCAAAACTTAAAATTTTAAAGTCCCTCTTGATTTGTTCCTGTGTACTATCATTTTCCAAAGGTTTTGAATCGGTATCACAGATACGATCTACCTTATATCAGCTATCCATTCCTTCTCCCTCGTTTTTTTTAATGTTAACTTGCTGACATATTCTCCCCCTAAAATACTAAAATCATTACTGGTTTAATTATTTTAGGATTTTAATAAACAGCAAAATAACATGAGTTTAAATTAAACAGACGAAAATAAACAAATAAAATAACACAGAAAAATTTAACTAAACTACATCGGACTACACATGATCATCATCAGGAATAACCTCACTTTTCTTTTTAACGCCGTTGACCTCTAGCAAATATTGAAAACGTGGTTTATCAAAGGCTTTAGTATAGAGGTCAGCGCGTTGAAAATCAGTATTAATTTTTACCACATCAATTAAGTTCTTTTCAAAACAGTCTCTTATGAAATGGTATTTAATACCGATGTGTTTGGTCTTAGGATGTTGAACCGGATTTTTAGTTACTGCAATTGCAGCAGAGTTATCAACAAAAATAGGAGTAGAAGAGAACTTTAAACCGTAATCCCGCATTTGCTGTTGAATCCAGATGATTTGTGAACAGCAACTTGCAGCAGCAACATATTTAGCTTCACAGGTTGACAATGCAACCGATGTCTGCTTCTTACACTGCCAGGTAACTATCTTCTCCCAAAGAATTGACACCCTGCTGATGTAGACTTGTAGTTCATCTTGCAGCCCCGTAATCCGAGTCACTATACGCGGTAAGCTCAAAGTCATCATCATGAGGATACCACAACCCAAGTGTGGGTGTACCCTTCTGATAACGAAAAATCCTCTTGACCCCAATCAGATGGTTGACCTTAGGCTTAGCCTGATATCTTGAACATAAACATGTAGCATACATGATATCAGGTCTTGAGGCAGTGAGATACATGAGGGATCCAATCATTCCTCGGTACATCGTGGCATCTACAAGATCTCCATTATCATCAGGTGCTATATCGTGATTCGTAGCAAGTGGAGTCCCAGCAGCAGAAGCATTCTCCATGTCAAAGCGACTGAGAATGTCTCCTACATACTTGGTCTGATGTAGAAAGATCCCATTTGGAGTCTGATCCACCTGTAACCCGAGAAAGAACTTCATCTCCCCCATAGCGCTCATCTCAAACTCTTTCTTCATAACTGCTTCAAACTCTTTGCATAACTCTTTGTTCTTTGAACCGAAGATTATGTCATCAACATAGATCTGTACGAGCAGTAGGTCGCCATCTTTTTCTTTAATGAACAGCGTGCAATCAATGACTCCCCTGCGAAAGCCGTGTTTCACAAGATGAGTCGAGAGTTTCTCATACCAAGCTCTTGGAGCTTGATGAAGCCCATATAAAGCCTTGTCGAGCTTGTAAACTCTATCCCGATGATAAGGATCTTCAAATCCCTCGGGTTGACTGACATACACTGTTTCTCTGATTTCCCCATGAAGGAATGCACTCTTCACATCTAATTGGTAGACTTTAATCTTCATGTACGATGCATAGGCAAGGAAGATACGAATGGCTTCCATCCTTGCCACGGGTGCAAACACCTCATTGTAGTCAATCCCCTCGACTTGGCGAAAACCCTGAACCACCAATCGAGCTTTGTTCCTGATAATGACCCCTTGGTCATCCTTCTTGCATTTCAGGACCCATTTGGTGCCAATGACTTTAGCACCTTTAGGTCTATCAACCAGAGTCCATACACCTAACTTCTTGAACTGCAAAAGTTCTTCTTGCATGGCACTCACCCACGCCTCATCATTTAGTGCATCACTAACATATTTTAGCTCAAACTGCGAGACAAAACATCGATAAGCACCATCATGAATGTAACCCTTCTCCATAACTGAGGCGTAATCAGCTGAGTATAGCTGATTTCGGGTTTGTACTCCTGATCTGACATCCCCATTGACATTGTCAAGGGGATGATAGACGTTTAGTCGTGATCCTGGAGTAGTAGGAACAGCTACCTCAGAGCCAAGATTATGAACATTTGGTTCTGCATCTGAGGTAGTTGGAGTTTGAGGTTCCGAAGTCGAAGGTGCATCACTGGTAGATGCTTGTGGACTTTCAGGAACTGGAACCTGTTCCTCCTGACTGTTCTGGTCATCTGTTTCAGCTTCATCTTCAGAGGAGGAGTCACTATCATCGACTACTCCCCCTGACTGAGTAGATGATTCTCCCTGTGAGCTAGATGGTGTATTCAAAATATCATACATCATCCTAGTAGCTAACTCATCATCCGAGGGAGAGAGGGGAATATTGAAGGACTTGAAGAATCCATCATAGTCGAAGAAGTAAGCGGGTCCTTTGCCAGTAGGTGGTGTGGTATATCGCTGAACGTCAACATTACACCACACTTCTACAAGACCCGTTGAGTTGTAAACTCGCTTGTTCGGTATGTTGTATCCTAGAAAGATTCCTTCATCCGCCCTATCGCTGAATTTGCCTTCTTGTGTCTTCTTCAGAAGTGTGCACGGCGCGCCAAAAGGTTCAAGATACTCCAAATTCGGTTTGCGTCTTTGTAGTAGTTCGTAACATGTCTTTCCGTGGCGCTTGACTATCAGGACTCTATTCAGTGTATAACATGCATTCGCCACTGCCTCATTCCAGAATTGGATAGGCAGTTTCGAGTCTGCCAGCATAGTCCGTGCTGTCTCTATCAAGCTTCTGTTCTTCCTCTCAGCAACGCCATTCATCTGAGGCGTGTAGGCAGAAGTGAATTGATGCACAATTCCCTTTTCCTTGCAGTATGCCTCCATCCACTAGTTCTTGAATTCTGTCCCGTTGTCTGAGCGTACTTGTCTAACCTTCAGCTTTTAGAGAGATTCCAGTGTGGTTACTAACTCCTTGAATGACTCAAATGTTTCTGATTTGGATTTCAGAAACATTACCCAAGTGAACCTTGAGTAGTCATCAGTGACCACAAAACAGTACAAGTCGCCTGCAATGCTCGTTGTACTGACTGGACCAAACAAATCCATGTGAAGAAGTTCAAGAGGAAGTTCTATTGAATGAACTTTCTTTTCCTTATGAGACTTCTTCGTCTGTTTGCCTTTCTTGCAAGCTACACAAAAGTCAGGAAGCTGGAAGTTCTTGACATTAACTCCTCTCACCAAATCCTTCTGAATCATATGATTCATCTTCCTTTGACTAATGTGTCCCATTCTCCTATGCTAGGAGATGGAATCCTTCTCAGTAGCTTTAGATAGAGAGCACTGAACCTCATGATCTGTTGTAGCAGCTGTTGACAGATCCAAGACATAAAGGTCTTTATATCTTGAAGCAGTCATCAGAACTTGGTCCTCTGGGATCACATAGTCTTTCTTCAGCACGTAACAGTTCTTGTTGTCGAAGATGACCTTAATTCCTTTATCACAGATTTGGAAAACAGAAAGTAAGTTATTTTGAAGTTGTTGAACGTAGTTCACCTTATCAAACTTAACTTTCTGATTCCCCACTTCTCCCTGAGCTGTGATATAGCCTCCCTTGTTTCTAGCAAAGGAAACATGCCCTCCTTTTATTTGCTTGACGTTTGATAAAAGGGCCCTATTTCCTGTCATGTGCCTGGATGCTCTGCTGTCTACAATCCACGTGTTAGTTTCAGCACTGTATCGAACACCCTGCACATATAAAGTAAAGAATTAGTTTAGGTTAGGAACCCAAGCCTTTACTGGCTTGGGTTTCCCAGAGGCATCACATATCATAAACTCCACCCATTGACCCTTAGAGGGTGAGGGTTGCTAAGGTTCCTTCTTGTCATCAGTATCAGACACGCAGGATGACTTCTCTGTCCATAAGCTAGATTTATGCAAGGCCTGTTTATGATAAACAGTCGACTGGCTTACAGGTTTAACTTTAGGTTCACTAGTTCTTCTAGGTGGAGTCAGAGAGCTCCTCTTAGAAGACCTAGGCTTAGAGTCCTGAAGTTCAATCTTCTTCCTAGGTGTCTGATAGAAAGGACAATAGGAAGCAATGTGTCCACATTCTCCACAGTTGTAGCATGACCTGCTATCAACTTTATGACTAAACTTTCTTTGTGGAGAAGTGTGTGACACTCTAGTAACATCAATCACTTTAGGTTTTGACTCTGGTTCTTTGGATGTTTTCTCTGGTTTAACAAAGTTTACTGTTTTAACCTGTTTAACATCTTTATCTTTTTGGTTAACTGGTTTTTGACTTGAAGCATGTGAAAAATTAACATTTGAAGTCTTTTTAGGTTCAGATTTGACTCTGTTTGACCCTGACTTTAAGTTAACTTTTTCAAATTCCTTTTCCAGATTAACACATGGCAATTTACCCTTTGTCTTTGAAGTGGCCTCCTTTTGTTTGTGTCCAGATTCAATAGATGAACATGAGGTATCTGGATCACTAACAAGAGGAGTAGACACCACGTGATCCTTGATGGGGTTATTATTTACTGGTCTAGTCTTAGTGTTCATCAAGGTCTCAGGTGGTGGTGGAACCACTTTGTAACCCAATCCCTCCCCGTTATTCCTTTCTCTCACTAAGTGTTGAACTATGTGTGAAGAACTAGTCCAACTATGCAGTTTCTGTTTTAATGAGTTTACTTCTACTTCTAGAACTGCCTTTTGCTTCTTAGTGTCTTCTAGGGAGTTTAGATAGTAACTAATATCATTAGCTTGGTTAAAGGCAACTACTTCGGTTTCCCTAAGCTGTTTAGTCAATAGGTCTATCTTTTCTTTATAACTATGCTCATTTTGTTTTAATACTCTATTAGCCTCAGTGCACAGTTGCAAGTCTTTTACTAAGTTATCATTATGATCTAATAACCTAGCAAATTTTTCATCTATGCTATTCCTAAAAGTATTACAAGCAGAACAAGCATGATTATCAAACATTTGGTCAGTAGTACTTATCTGAGTTGGTTCAGAAGAGTTAGCCATCAACGCAGCATCAGATGTCTCTGGTTCTGGTGATTCTGTCTTTTCTGTCTCTGACGTGGAAGTCTCCTCTTTAGGCTTGTAACTGACCTCGGCTGCAGTTGCTTCTTCACTGTGTGACATCGCTATCTCAACTGCTAGATCACCTTCACTCGCATAATCATCATCAATATCCTCTACACTTGCAATGTTTGATTCCCCTGGTGAGACAAACCTAAAGCTCCAATCATGTCCTTCATCATCATGAGCAGTCAAGGCTTTTGGATCCTTGCTTGATGAAGTAGAACCGGAAGCTTGCTTGTCTTGGCGAGTAAAGGACGAGAATGGGTTCCCGTTACCCGTCTTCTTTGGCTTGACACATTCTCTCTTGAAGTGCCCCTTCTCTCCACAGTTGAAGCAGGTCACTTTGCTCTTGTCAAAGCCAAATGTGGTATCCTTAGTAGCTACCAAGTTCTGTCCGGTCTTTTTCACAAACTTCTTCGCCCTCCGGACAGCACTAGCTAAGGCCCACATTATATCCATCCTCTCAAGCTCCATTTCGTCCACCTGCTCGTAGTCCTCGTCTGCCAGATGGCAGTTACCAATCTTCCCGGCAACAAGTCCATCATATGAATGAACCACTGCAGCTAAAAGATCCATATGCTCTCGACCTACTTCCACAGTCATATTACCGAGGTTCTCGGTCTTCAGTTTAGTAGCACTTGCTTCAGATCCAATATAGTGGGTACAAGAAGACCCTGACGTGTCTGATCCTGAAGGAGAAGCATGTGAAGGACCCGACGAGCTAGACACAAATGCAGTCTGGAGAGGTGCTCCAGATGTCTTAGCTTGAGGCGTGGAGTTGTACAAAGCTGGATTTTGAGTGTACGAAGACTTCTGAGCTCTGTACTTCATCCTAAGTGCTTCTTCTCGCAACTTAAGAATGAAGTCATTAATATCCAGCTTTGCAAGCATTCCATTCTGTCTCAGGTTAGACACGAATGAAGCCCACTTTTCAGGCAATCCGTCTGCAAAGTTACTCACTTTCTCTTCCATGGTAGTTTCCACCCCATGTGTATGCAGTTCGCTCATCAAATGGTAGAATCTATCTATGACGTCGTCTAAACTCTCGTTACCAATCGATGAGAAGTTATCGAATTCCTTCTTTAACTCCTTGGCCTTGATTGCCTTCAACGAAGCATTTCCGTCATACATCTTCTCTAGCTCATCCCACAGTTTCTTGGACTGCTTATTCTCTGAGTACTGGTGGAATATGTCTTTGGGGATAGACTGTGTAATCAATGCATAAACCCTTTTCTCTGCATTGTACTTAACTTTCTGCGCGTCCGTCATCCCTCCTAACGTTAGCTTAACTCCATCAGCTCCCACCGGTGTACTATAACCAATCTCGATGGCTTCCCACATATTAGGATCCACTCCATTGAGGTAGATCTCAAAACGTTGCTTCCAGTGGGGAAACTCATCTAAAGTCAAGAGCTTTGGTGGTTTATTATGATTACCCACCTCACTCTCAAGCAACAGCAGGTTCTGTATCCTAGAGTCCTTCCCAGCAGTAAAAGCTGACATCTGATCTTCCATGGCGAATAACTTTAAGTCTAATCAAACAAACTTTCACTGATGCGACTGAAGGATGCGAATGGTCTAGTCGTGCGTATGAACTCTGCGACTGGTTCAATCGTGCGGCTGAACTGGGCGATTGGTTCAGTCGTGCGAATGAATCTGGTGCGTATGAGCTATGCGAACGAATGGTACAGTCGACCGAATGAAGGTGCGACTAGGTCCAATCGTGCGAATGGGCAATGCGAATGGAGTCTAGTCGTGCGAATGGGTCACTCGTGCGACTGAAGCTACTGTTTTGCGGAATTTTCTAGGTTTGACGTGTTTCAGCCGTAAAAATTCGAAATTTCACAAGTTCTAATCGCCTAAGTCCGTAGAAACCAAACTTTGATGAGCAGGGAACGTCCAAGATCACTTTTGACACCAAAGATTGCGTTTTTAGTGCAAAAACACAAACTTTTATGCAATCTTGATTGAATCACACGTAATCAAGAGCCAAAGCTCTGATACCACTTGTTAGGACCTGGTATTTGAACAAAATACCTAGTGATTAGCGTGTAAACCAGATCAAATAGTGCGGAATCCTATTTGATTGGCGATCCAATCAGTGAGAACACACGAAGAATCAGTCAAGAATTGAATCTAACGTTAGAAGTCGATTGGGAATCGATCTAATGTGTTCTGTGAACTTGGAGAACGATTTGGGAGGCTACTGGACGGCTAGGGTACGTCTGGAGTCGTAATGGTATGAATGCTTACGTTTTTCCACGAATTGGGTCTATTTATAGGTTAGTATTGTTCAACTGTGCGACTGGACCATAAGTATGGTTCAGTCGTGCGATTGAACCATGCGGTTGATTCATCCGCAAGACTGAGTGTTCAGTCGTGCGACTGAGCCAATCTTATGTGTCAATCATACGACTAATCCAGTCTCCTGGTTCAGTCGTGCGACTGAGTCAATCGTATGAAGTTATTCATGCGTATGGTCCATTCGCATGGGCCATTCGCATGAGAACTTCATTAAGTTAAGTTTGAATGTTTAATTAATATAACTTGATGTGTGACCGTTCAAACAATCATAAACCCAATTAATCAACTCAATAACGACTCATTAATGAAATATTTGACATTACAAATCCCAAACAATCCATATCATTTCATTAATCAATTCATATTACATCATAGTCAGACAAACAAGATCTATTACATTACAAATCATGATCTAGGGACATACATGCATCAACAAAAAATTTTGAAAATGACATGTTTATTCGGTTTGTTTTATAACAAAATCTTATTTGAAAAAATTAAACACATAATTTAAAAAAATTGATATAACTATTTTATTATTTCAGTCATAGCATATCTTGAAATATAATCTTATTGTTAATAAATGTATTATATTATTATTTTATTTAGTAACCCGTGTAATACACGGTTTTACTAAAGCTAATAAACTTATAAATAAGAACTTTAAGTAATAAAAAAAATAATTTGAACATGAAAAATAATATTTTAAATTCATAAATATCCAAAAATTTATTTGTATACAACATTTGATATTTTGTTGGTGATTTTTCCATCACCATTTATATTAATAATTTTAATTTCTATCTACTTTTAATTCGATATAATACAACATAGAACTAACCATGATCCTTGTTTAGAAACAAACCAACTTTAGATAGTAATTATCATTGGCTCTTCTTTATTATCATTGCAAAACACACTGCTAACAAAAATTGTCTTCTTTGAAATTCAAAAGTAGTCATTTTGTCTGAAGGTGTTAAAGTCAACCATAAAATAAAAGTATGATTTTCATTATTACATTTCCAAATACATCAAAACAATTTGCACATATCAAACAAATTCTAATCAAACATAATAATAATATGGCATTACACATATAAAAGAAATAAAAAAGATTATAAAATAAAAGCATGTAATACCTCTTTACAGATGAATTACTGAAGTAGATCGCCTTCGAATCAAAAGATTAAAAGTAAAATAATATTAATCTTAAAACATAATTGTAGACAATGATATGATAAATTCTAATTGCAGAGGACGAAAGCTCAAATATAACAAAAAATATCTTTTGTTGAAGAAAACTTGATAAAACCAAAGCCAAAATGAGAACGTTGATGAAGTCTGTCGAATGCGATATCATCAGACTTTATAAAGACAAATCGCAAGGGTCGTAAAGCTAGGATGATTGAGAAATATTTTAAAATCATGTATGATTTCATATACAAAAACAGATACTGTCTCACCCTCAAAATCCACGTGCGGAGTTTTACCGCGAGGCGTGTGAACAAACCAAGATCACAGTCAATAGTTACTCAGAACGACTCTATATGCCACAATTAAAATAAAATCAACCAAAGTTAAAACCTTAAAACCATGCAGAAGCGTTTTGTAAGCAAAGAAACCCAGAGTGTATAAATGTATAACATGGCAAAACACGCGCTTAGAAACAAACCAACTTTAGATAGTAATTATCATTGGCTCTTCTTTATTATCATTGCAAAACACACTGCTAACAAAAATTGTCTTCTTTGAAATTCAAAAGTAGTCATTTTGTCTGAAGGTGTTAAAGTCAACCATAAAATAAAAGTATGATTTTCATTATTACATTTCCAGATACATCAAAACAATTTGCACATATCAAACAAATTCTAATCAAACATAATAATAATATGGCATTACACATATAAAAGAAATAAAAAAGATTATAAAATAAAAGCATGTAATACCTCTTTACAGATGAATTGCTGAAGTAGATCGCCTTCGAATCAAAAAAAGTAAAATAATATTAATCTAAAAACATAATTGTAGACAATGATATGATAAATTCTAATTGCAGAGGACGAAAGCTCAAATATAACAAAAAATATCTTTTGTTGAAGAAAACTTGATAAAATCAAAGCCAAAATGAGAACGTTGATGAAGTCTGTCGAATGCGATATCATCAGACTTTATAAAGACAAATCGCAAGGGTCGTAAAGCTAGGATGATTGAGAAATATTTTAAAATCATGTATGATTTCATATACAAAAACAGATACTGTCACACCCTCAAAATCCACGTGCGGAGTTTTACCGCGAGGCGTGTGAACAAACCAAGATCACAGTCAATAGTTACTCAGAACGACTCTATATGCCACAATTAAAATAAAATCAACCAAAGTTAAAACCTTAAAACCATGCAGAAGCGTTTTGTAAGCAAAGAAACCCAGAGTGTATAAATGTATAACATGGCAAAACACGCGCCAAACCAAATGAGAAACCACTAATAATTATAAACCAACAAAGATGTCTTTTAAACGGAGTCTTAATATGCATGATGAACTCGTGCAGTGCTCCTAATGGCAAGCGAAGTTAACGACCTGAGAATAGCATACTAAAATGTCAACACAATGGTTGGTGAGTTCAAGAATTGGCGTTCAAATATAAACAATTTAACAGTTGTGATATATAAGCAGTGTATTGTAACAGATAGCTAGTCTATTAATAATAAATATTAATTTCGTAGTGCTTTCGCAATTGAAGCTGACTGTGATAAGTTGTTGCCTCCTGTCACGACTTAACAAGTCGTGACAATGATCAATAGGACAAATTGCACCCGGTTGACCTCGAGTCACACAGGTGGGGCTCGTCAGACCCAGTAGTACTACCCAAGTTTCCCCGCTATTCAATATTAACAATTCGAAAGTGTGAGGACTTTTCCAAAGTAAACAACACTACATTAATATTATACACAACTCAAATACATATAAAGCGTTTGTAATTTACCAGTTTGCTATCTCCCCCAAAAGAGGTTAAGTAAAGAGTAGGGCATGAACTCACCTGATATGCGAAATGAATACTTAGGGTTTACTTGAAAGAAAGAGTAGACAGACAACCTTCAGAGGTTACCTAGATCATATAAGTACATTAGTACGTGTAAACAGAGAACATGTGGAACCCTAAGCACACTACAACAAAAGATTCAAGGTTTCAGAAAACAAACACGTTTGACTCAGTTGACCCATTTGACCCGTTGGTGACATTATGTGTTGTAAACCATTTAAGCAAGCATACTCATACATCATACATGGTTAACATTCAAATGGATCACATGTATGCTACATTATCCAGGTGTATTACTTAGATCATCATACCACCTAGTATCATACAAGTCATGCGAATCTAGAACATTAACATGTCCATCAGTTATAACATAACTAACACGCCACACAAAGATCAAATCATGCACTACATGCCATGTGAAGCCACTCACGACTTCACATCCTAAACCCTGCCAATCCTACTAAGTAGGGGCCTCAAATTCTCACGCGTGTATGATGATCACAATCATATTCATTAACCATGTTCATTGCATTCAACATACACCACAATAATCAATTTCCAGTCCCAAACATGATGTCTTAACTATCAACCAAGATCAACATCATACATGATCATCAAAGTCCATACATCACCCATGATTATCCAAGCATCCCATACGACTAAATTAACATGTTCTACCACATTAGAATTCATCCATGAACATACTAACATGCTCCTAATATCCCAAACATATTCAAACTATCATTTTCAAACTTTGTACAATTAAAGTTTCCCTTTTGGGAAAGTACATTCCAAAATCTATCAAACACTCAATGTATTCATGAATTCATCACAATTATACCATCTCAAGCTCATAACAACATCTAGACATGATCAACAATACCTAATCATCATAATCCATTAATCATCATGAACAAAAGTTTCCACTTTTGGCAAGATATGAACAACAACATCCATTCTAAGGTTTCTAGCATTCATATCAACAATCTAGCACCTAATCATCATCATAAACCCATCAACAACATCAATCCATCATCAAATCATCATGTCATGAAAATAAAGTTACTATTATTAGTAACCTATGAACATAACCTTCAATTCATCAGTTTCTTGCAAGATCAATGTAATCTAGCATTCATACAACCTACTAACCATCATACATAAGTCAATTGAAGATCATACTGATGCATTCAACAAGTTGGTGTTGGATCTTGAGAACATCAAAGTTGAATTAGATGATGAAGACCAAGCAATCATATTCTTGACATCTTTGCCATCATCTTATGAGCACTTTGTGGATACGTTGATGTATGGTAGGGACACTCTTACCATGGAAGAAGTGCTGGCAGCTCTCAATTCAAAGGAATTGAAGAAGAGAACTGATTATAAAGAAGACGGTGAAGAGGGCTTGGTGGTCAGGGGAAGATCTGAACAAAGAAACTTCAAGCAGAGAAGTGTCTCAAAGTCCCGGTCCAAGTATAAGAGGAGGTGTTATGTGTGTGGATCAGAAAAGCATTTCAAGAAAGATTGTCCTGACTTGAAAAGAAAGAAGGGTAAATCAAGTGAATCAAAAACTCATTATGGGCACAATGCACAAGATGATTCATCTGATGGGTATGAAAGTACAAATGTGTTGGCTGTCACAAGTAGTGGTAAGGAGGATGAGTGGGTGATGGATTCAGGGTGCTCATTTCATATGACACTGATGAAAGAATTCTTTAAAGATCTGAAGGTTGAAGATCTTGGATCAGTAATGCTAGAGGATGATAGACCTTGCAAGATTGTGGGTCATGGTACAGTGACTCTGAAAATGAAGAATGGCATGGAAGTGGATCTTCATGATGTAAGGTATATTCCTAGTCTTAAAAGAAGCTTGTTGTCTTTAGGACTGTTGGAGAGTTCTGGTTACCATGTTAGTCTTAGAGATGGTAAGGCTAAGGTGATTAAGGGGTCAATGGTAGTATTGTCTGGTAGTAGAAGGGATAACAATATCTATTTACTAGATAATACTGGTGTAGTAGAACCTCAGGTGGCATCTGCCTCAAGTGATAGTAGTTCTAAGGCCATGTTATGGCATAGGAGACTTGGTCATATCAGTCATCAGGGGCTGGTGGAGTTGCATAAGCAACAGTTAATGATTGAGTTGAAAAGTTGTGATTTTGGTTTTTGTGAAACTTGTGTTCTTGGTAAGCACAAGAGGGTAAAGTTTACAAAGGCTAGGCATATCACAAGTGGGGTATTAGACTACATTCATTCTGATTTATAGGGTCCTGCTAAGGTTGATTCCTTGGGTGGTGCTAGATATTTTATGACCTTGATTGATGATTTTTCTAGGAGAGTTTGGGTTGTTGTCTTGAAGAACAAGAGTGATGCTTTCAGTAAATTCAAGGAATAGAAAGTACTGGTGGAAACTCAAACTGAAAGGAAAGTCAAGAAGCTAAGAACAGATAATGGGTTGGAGTTTTACAATCATGAGTTCAATCAATTTTGTAAAGCTCATGGTATTGCTAGACATAGAACTATGCCAGGGACTCCTCAGCAGAATGGTTTGACTGAGAGGATGAATAGAACTTTACTTGAAAAGTTGAGGTGCATGTTGGCTAGTTCTGGTTTACCCAAGATGTTCTGGGCTGAAGCTGTTTCAACTGCAGCTTATTTGGTCAATAGGTCTCCATCAACTGCATTAGACATGAGAACACATATGGAGGCATGGTCAGGAAGAAAGAATGACTATAGGGAACTTAAGGTGTTTGGATCTTTGGCTTATGCTCATGTTAGCCAAGGGAAATTAGAACCTAAGGCCTGCAAATGTGTTTTCCTAGGATACCCTGAGGGTGTGAAGGGGTATAGGTTGTGGAGACTAGATGGAGGCAGACCTAGGGTGATAGTGAGCAGAGATGTGATTTTCCAAGAGGATGTCATGTATAAGGACATTGAAGGAAAAGGGAAGTCAGAAATGGAAGACCAGAGTGGGGTTTAGATTGAGGTGGAGCAGCAGGGTGTAAATGATAAGGGTGTTGATCATGGCACTTCTAATAGCCAGGAAGTTGGTATGGATGATTACCATTTAGCAGGGATAGACAAAGGAGACAAGTAATACCTCCACTCAGGTATAGAGAGGGGATGGATTTGTCTGCATTGGCCTTTGTTGCTGCTGAAGAAGAAAGCATTTATGAACCATTGACATACTCTGAGGTAGTTTCTGTGAAAGAAAGCTCAAAATGGTGTAAGGCCATAGAAGAAGAGATGGAATCTCTATATAAGAATGGCACATGGGAGCTGGTTGATAAACCTGAGGGTCACAAGCCTGTGTCATGTAAGTGGTTGTTCAAACTGAAAGATGGAATGCTGAAGGTGAACCTGCTAGGTACAAGGCTAGATTAGTAGCTAAGGGGTTTACTCAAAAGCCAGGGGTGGATTATAATGAGATTTTTTCACCTGTGGTGAAACATTCATCTATAGGGTTATGTTGTCATTGACTGCTTCTATGGATTTGGAGCTACATCAATTGGATGGGAAGACTGCATTTTTGCATGGGAAGCTAGATGAAACTATCTATATGAAGCAGCCGGAGGGGTTTGAGGTTAAGGGATAGGAAGATAAGGTGTGTCTCCTGAAGAAGTCTTTGTATGGGCTGAAGCAATCCCCTAGACAGTGGTATAAAAGGTTTGATGAACATATGGTGACTAATGGGTTTAACAGGAGCAACTATGATAGTTGTGTGTATTTTAAGGAATACAGTGAGAACAAATTTGTGTATTTGTTGTTGTATGTTGATGGCTTGTTCTGACTTGGAAAAAGTTGAAGCTACTAAGAAGATATTGATGTCAGAATTTGAGATGAAAGATCTAGGTAAGCAAAGAAGATATTGGGCATGGAGATTACAAGGGACAGAGAGCACAGGGTGTTGAAACTGTCTCAAAGGTCTTACTTGAAGAAGGTACTAAGTAACTATAGGATGGATGGTGTGAAGCCAGTAACTATTCCTATATGTGCTCATATTAAACTGTCAAGCTCTGATTGTCCTAAGTCGGATGCTGAAGTTAGATATATGGAGAAAGTACCTTATGCCAATGTCGTTGGGAGCTTGATGTACTTGATGGTTTGTACAAGGCCGGATATTGGGTATGCTGTGAGTTTAGTCAGCAGATATTTGTCATATCCGGGTAAAGCTCATTGGGTTGCTGTGAAATGGATCTTGAGATATCTCAGGGGTACTAAGCACTATGGTTTAGTGTTTGGGCATTATGAACATGAGAAGGTTGACAGGGTTGTTGGTTATGTGGATTTAGATTTTGCCAAAGACCTGGATAGAGGTAGATCTATTACAGGGTATGCATTTCAAGTACCGGGCAACTTGGTTAGTTGGAAAGCTCAGTTGCAACATGTAATGGCACTGTCTACAACAGAGGCTGAGTATATAGCATTGAATGAGGGAGTCAAGGAAGCTATGTGGTTGCATGGTTTTGATTCTGAGTTGGAAATCAAAGTTGCAGACTCAATGGTATTCTGTGATAACCAGGGTGCAGTTCAATTGTCAAAGAATAACATGTTTCATGAGAGAACCAAGCACATCAATGTGAAGTTACACTTCATAAGGGATGTGGTGAATGTTGGGAAGGTGAAAGTGGAAAGTGTGTTTACTTTAGAGAATCCAGCAAATGTGTTTACAAAGTATCTACCTGGTGTGAAGTTCAAGTTTTGCTTGGATGCATTGGGAGTTGGTTAAAATCTTGTATTGGAATTTAAGATGGAGATTGTGAAGTATTATAAGCCAAAACAAGTGATAAGTTCCGAAGTTAAGTTTCTTCCGAAGCTTAACATAGTTCTTCCGAAGCTAAGTTGATATTTTCCAAAGGTTATGTTTGCTTCGGAAGGGATTTGAAGTGTACTTTGGATATCTTCCGAAGTATGTATATTTCCGAAGGGAATCTTCCGAAGGGTTATTTCCGTTTGGAAGATATAATGTAGGGTCCTTAGTGTAAATTCTCAATCTTTGTTGAGTGTGTCTGTTATTGTTAGTGTGTATTCCAAATATGAACGGGAACATTAAGCATGGATCTTAGGATTCAAATTGATAATAACAAAACTTGATGATTCGATGCTAAATAATAATAATGATGATGAACATGATGAACACAATATGTTTAATGTTTGATGTTTATTGCTTTGATGTTGAAATCATCATACATGGAGGATGATGATATAATGATATTGTTGATGGAACTAATTTCCACCCTTGGTGGGGAATTATTCGCCTTACAATTGATGATATATGCTTATATTTATACTAGTCTAGTAATTATAATAATTAAAAATAAAACCCTAGACTAATATTTTTGTTGCTTTTGTTATTCAAGTCTTCAACTTCAATAATATTAGAAATCTTCAATTTCTTCAAGGGTAGAATACCCAACAATACTCCCCGTAAATTGTAGATTTCCGATTTGAATTGAAGCTTGATGTTGATTATGTTGAATAGTTGTTCAAAGCTAAGTATTTTGTTGTTGATGCGGAAGCGAGATCTTCAAAACTTTAGAACAACCAATTTTTGTTTTTTGTTTTATGGTTATAGCTTGCTTTTAAAGCTTTAAGCTAAAACTCTAATCCATATTTTCTTTTTGATGTTGGCAGCCCAAACAATTAAATCCAAGTCCACCTTTTCTTTTTGATGTTGACGGCCCAAACAATTAAATACGAGTCCACCTTATCTTTTTGTTTTAACGATGGAGCCCAAGTAACAAACCCAATGGTGTTCACGAGCCCATTTTCAACCCTAGGTTGCAAACCCTAATTCGGCATCCCTAATGTGGCCGCAAATGCCACTTTGGTTGGACAGCCTATTTGGTTCAGTAACCCTAATTAGGGCATCCCTAATTCGGAAGCCTTTTTGGTTCGGCAGCCCTAATCTGCAGCTAAGATCACCTTCGGCAGCCGCATATTGCAGCCTACAAACTTTGATTTCTCGCATTGTGTGCATCGGATCTTGTATTGTTGAATGGATTGTTGATGAAATTGCTTTCTTCGGATCTTCAATAAGTTTAGCAATCTAACCATGAAATCTTATCAAAATCAATATGAATCTGCAGGACCGTTTAAGGGCTTGAACACAATTACAACACAACAACACAATGAGGAGAGCAACTAAACTTTAATCAAACAGTGAACTGGATTAACCAAGGTGATACAAAGAACACAAGTAAAGTAAAGAGACAGAACAAGAGAGTATGGGTTTCAAGGAGGCAGTATATTGCTTTCTCAAGTTCTTTTACAAGTGTTACAAAGCATGAAGAAAGATACAAGAACTTGGAATACTTATACCACAACCTACAGCCGGCTATACTTTGAAAGCCAGCTGGATACAATTGACTAGACACTAACAAAATCAATTATAGGATCAAAAGGCATATCTGCCTTTTGACCTTGTGACTATGACATGCCATAGCTCACATCCTTATACATTACAGAAAGGATAAAGTACATAAAGTGGAAAGTTACAGACTCAAGACCTCAATGTACAGTTACCAAAAGCATGGACCTTTTCACCAACTCATGTAAGTTGGTGACTTTACAGAGATGCAGCGGAAAAGGTGCTTTATGGAACAGTACATCAGATAAAGCATGTATACTAAAAGTCTTCGGAAGAAATCTGTCTTCATAGGATGAAGCTTCGGAAGACTTTGTCTCTGAGGCTTCGGAAGACTTCATGTTTGGCTTCGGAAGATATTGGTCTTGGCTTCGGAAGATTTTACACTTAGAGTATTTTCTAATGCATTGTGTATAACTTCCGAAGCATTCTTCACTTCAGTACTTAGTTCATGTTGCAGAGACACTTTGGATGTTTTGGGTTGCATCAAACTTAAGGAATCCTTACAGAATCCATCAACTCCGGCGCTGATACCAATTGTGTATTCCCGATATGAACGGGAACATTGAGCATTGATCTTAGGATTCAAATTGATAATAACAATACTTGATGATTCGATGCTAAATAATAATAAAGATGATGAGCATAATGTGTTTAACGTTTGATGTTTATTGCTTTGATGTTGAAATCATCATACATGGAGGATGATGATATAATGATATTGTTGATGGAACTAATTGCCACCCTTGGTGGAAAATTATTCACCTTACAATTGATGATATATGCTTATATTTATACTAGTCTAGTAATTACAATAATTACAAAATAAACCCTAGACTAATATTTTTATTGCTTTTGTTATTTAAGTCTTCAACTTCAATAATATATCTTCAATTTCTTCAAGGGTAGAATACCCAACAATACTCACCCTAAATTGTAGATTTCCGATGTGAATTGAAGCTTGATGTTGATTATGTTGAATAGTTGTTCAAAGCTAAGAATTTTGTTGTTGATGCGGAAGCGAGATCTTCAAAACTTTAGAACAACTAATTTTTGTTTTTGTTTTGTGGTTATAGCTTGCTTTCAAAGCTTTAAGCTAAAACCCTAATCCATATTTTCTTTTTGATGTTGGCGGCCCAAACAATTAAATCCAAGTCCGCCTTTTCTTTTTGATGTTGGCGGCCCAAACAATTAAATCCAATTCCACCTTTGCTTTTTGATGTTGACGGCCTAAACAATTAAATCTGAGTCCACCTTTTCTTTTGTTTTAACGATGGAGCCCAAGTAACACACCCAATGGTGTTCACGAGCCCATTTGCAACCCTAGGTTGCAAACCCTAATTCGACATCCCTAATGTGGCCGCAAAGGCCACTTTGTTTCGGCAGCCTCTTTGGTTTGGCAACCCTAATTAGGCCATCCCTAATTCAGCAGCCTCTTTGGTTCGGCAGCCCTAATCCGCAGCTAAGATCACCTTCAGCAGTCGCATATTGCAGCCTACAAACTTTGATTTCTCGTATTGTGTGCATCGGATCTTGTATTGTTGAATGGATTGTTGATGAAATTGCTTTCTTCGGATCTTCAATAAGTTTAGCAATCTAACCAGAAATCTTATCAAAATCAATATGAATCCATCAACCCCGGCTCTGATACCAATTGTGTATTCCCGATATGAACGGGAACATTGAGCATGGATCTTAGGATTCTATTTGATAATAACAAAACTTGATGATTCGATGCTAAATAATAATAATGATGATGAACATGATGAACACAATGTGTTTAATGTTTGATGTTTATTGCTTTGATGTTGAAATCATCATACATGGAGGATGATGATATAATAATATTGTTGATGGAACTAATTTTCACCTTTGATGGAGAATTATTCGTCTTACAATTGATGATATATGCTTATATTTATACTAGTCTAGTAATTACAATAATTACAAAATAAACCCTAGATTAATATTTTTATTGTTTTTGTTATTCAAGTCTTCAACTTCATTAATATTGGAAATCTTTAATTTCTTTAAGGGTAGAATACCCAACAGTTAGTTATTCACTATAAATAGAGGCTTGATGTAATCGGTGAGGAATCGAAAAATTAATACGAATTCACAGTTTCATTCTTTCTTGAGTCATCTTTGTATTGAATTGTTCTAATTCCGTATTCATATTCTCAATTCCTATAATATTTTTATCTCATCACACATTTCAATTCCTCAAATATTCTTATTCATTCGAAGTTAAATTAATTTTAATAAAACTTAAATTTCAAATCCGTTTAGACGAATTTCGCTAGTGCCGTTGAACTCAAAAATCAAAAAAGAGTTTTTATGTAAAATCAGTAATGATTCATCAAGAAGTCGTCCATAATAACCCATTCAAATAATCATAAATTAAACGTAAATAAATGAACACATATGGACAAACATAAACGAACGTAAATGAACAAACAAAATATATGTTCATATTCGTTCGTTTAATTAAACAAACAAAATATTTTGTTCATGTTCTTTTATTTAATCAAATGAACAAAACATAAACGAACTTCTAGCCAAAACATTTCGTGAACAGTTCATAAACGTTTAATTCATTTACATGTATATTAGAAACCAACTATACTATAACTAATTAGTTAGACACTTCTTACAAGTTATACACTTAATCATAAATATTATTATTATTATATCAGAGTTAGCAAAACTCAACACGTAATTCTTTATTGACATTCGATTAAAATAACAAAATGACTTGAAAAGCATGGGCAGTGGATGGCACGAACACGCACATTATTTTTATAATTTTAATTCGTGGCTAAGTTACTTACCTAACACCACTTAATTATATAACATATCACAATCTCTCTATTGCACCTAACTACCACCACAACCCTTAACCATTTAGAAAGAAAAAAAAACATGCCAAAGTCACCTCCTCACCACCACCACCACAATCCACCACCACCTCCGGTGGTTCACCACCACCCTCCACCACCTCCTGTCGTACATGTTGTCCACCACCCTCCTCCTCCGCCACTCGTCCACCACCCGCCTCCGCCGGTGGTCCACCATCCTCCACCACCGCATAAACCACACCACCACCACCACTAATAAGATCCACCGGCCGCGTCGTCCACCATTTTTGCTTGTGCTAGCGCCCCGCTGGGGCTAGAGTCTTTGACAGCGTCTTTCCATGCTCGTTCCTTGCTTATAGTTCCCTCGTGAGTCACTCATTGTCAAATCGGAATTTGCTAGCTGATCTACAACTTACAAGCACTATGTTATGTTATGTTATGTTATGTTGTGTTATGGTTGCTATGTTATTTTATGTATACATAGCATAAGCATCATGTACTAGTACTCGGGGATCTATTTTCTTTTTTGTTTTTGGTTTCTTTTGATGCTAATAAGTTATAACTATGCTGGTTGTGGATCTGCATGTTTATGTGTAATTTGAATATTTAAGGTTAATGATAATAACGTTATGTGTGTGTAGATCTTGTCTATCTTTTCTTTCTGCCTTTGCTTAAAAATAAATTAATTTACCCAAAATAATAATAAAAACATCTTTATATTATTATACGTACTAAAAGGCATGGATGATGGATGCTGATTTTATTAGGGTGATATTAGAGATACATTAGCTTGGATAAATTGGTCATTAGCTACACGACCCACATAGTGCAATAGAATTCATATAGGGTTTAGAGGTTGTTTGAAAGCATTTGAATCAGCCTTTTAATAATTCAGATGTTTAAATGGTTCAACATTTAATGATTCAGACTGTTTGTTTTGCGAGTAAATGTCTGAATGATTCAAACATTTGCTTTGAATGGTTAACCATTATATTAATGTCGAATGGTTAAGAGGTCTAATACTCAATGGTTAAGACCTCTTATCTGAAGGGTTAGACCGTTGCTTTTGAATAGTTAAGAGGTGTATTAGCTCTTAATGGTTCAACCCTTTTAATAGTTCAACACTTAATGGTTGAGACATCTTATTGGTTCAACTTTAATAATTCAAAATTTACCAAACAGCCCATTGGTGTTACCAACAAAGCAACGTCAAGCCACACTTGTCAATCATATTCTTTCATGATACATGCTCAGTCACACAAGTCGTATAATCGTATACCAATCATTTAGGCTCTCAAATTGATTACAATAATCCTTGAAATTCATTTGAATTATTGACCGTGACGTTAGATTTCTTGTAATTTGTGATTATGGTTTGACACAACATATATTATTCAGTGTACGCTCCACAAATTGATTACAATACTCCTGGAAATTAATGTGAATTATTGGACGTGACGTTAGATTTCTCATAATGAATGCTTATGGTTTGACACGATATAAGATTGTTCAATGTACGTGCGAATTAAGTTGGCATGATGTTATATTACTTGATATAAGTGTGAATTATTTCACCAATGTAACTATTTCCAACAAAGTTTTAAAAAAGGATCACAATTTCCATAAACTCATCAAGATAGAAGAAACCTTGTTCAGACTCCGTAAGACTTGTATAGGGCGGCCACTAGATTAGATATGACACCTCTGACATTATTTAACTCATGTAGTCCTATATGAGTCGTGTACGGGTTATGGGTCCATATAAGTGTTACTAGTGCCCCTTCAACTAAGAGGGTGCAAAAACCCCCGAATCCAACAAAATGCCTGAAACATATTGGACTTGTATTCGATATGAAACTAGGTATGGATTAGTTTTATTTTAACGGATATAAAACCACCATGGATTAGATGATATTGGCCCGATTACCCGAGATATTATACATGTTTACTTGAATCAAGCCCTGGTTCAAAATGATTTTCAAGCCGCTAGTATGCACTTAACGTGTTCGATAAAGCCCTGATCCAATTTTTTACACTAGTCTACTTTAAAATATTTTACAACTTGAAGATCATATATAAATTTTAACTTACACCGTGTAAACATATGTGTAAATTACATTTTATACGTAGGTTGCTTTTTTATGAATAAATTTACTTATATATGTAAAAGAATGTTGCATATGTGCATTAATATTATTTGTATTTAATATTGACTTGTTTTTAAAAGTTTGCAAAAAAATAAAATAAAATTGTGTTTTCATTTGAACCGCACCCAGACACCTAAAAGGTCACCTAAGAAATCCATGTTTAAACTTTCTTTAGATAATATTTGGCTTAAGAACTAGCGGGTGTTTACCTGTGTTTCACAAATCACAACAGGTTGATTATGTAAAAATAAGGTTGATTATGTAAAAATAAAAATGTTGCAAATGTATGTTCAAAATCTTAGTGAACATTACGTTGTTGTGAAACCGAGCATTCAGAAACAAAAAAGCTTGTAGAGAAAAATAGGCGAGTTGCAAAGGAAATTTCCTATAGCTACTACTTTTTCTCGCAACAGGTATTAAATATATAACTAAAGATTTCTTTTAGATCAAAGAAAACTTTTTAATGATAGGTATAGCGACCAAAATTTATCGCGATAGGTTAATCTATAGCGACAACAGGTATAGCGACAAAAATATTGACCTAATACGATGGAGAAATGGCGACGAAACAAATGCGACCATTTTGCGTCACAATAGGTTTTAGAGACTACTTTTGGTCGCAATAGGTGAAAAGAAAATTTTCGTGAAAAACCCCTTTTTCTTGTAGCAAAAATCAATCAATGTCTAAAAACACGAAAGCTCATGGATAAATATAAGCACGTTTTAAGGGTATACTCGAAATTGAAAGAAATCTACTTGACTGCCAAATAAAAGAGTGAACATTATTAGAAAACAAAAAAAATAAACTTTTATAGAAGAGAATGTAAAATTAAAAACTATTTTAAGGATATACTTGATATTTGTAAGGCCCCGTTCCCGGGACGCTTACAGTTGGTCATTCATCGCACATAAAACATATAATTTCATTGCATTAAGAAAACATTGCAGCGGAAACATTCAAAAATGGCATCACGTTTCATTATAATTACTTTTGCCCAATAATACATCGTTATCCGGTTACAAAATTCACGTTTGCATTACATCACAAAAGCTATATAATTGGATGTCATCCCAAAAGAGCCGAGTAGCCTCGCCGTGCCATCCTCAGTAATCATTTACCTGCCAACTGGAAAATGTAATAAAAGTCAGCGTTGCTGAGTGAGTTCTAGTTTTAATAATAAAACATACTTTACTTTCATTAAAACTATTCCTTTTATCATGCGATCATTCAACATACGTATACATAGATAATGTCATTATTATCTTTCATATCATTCATTATCTTCCATTTTTTTCGTTCATTCTTTCTTCCGAGTCTTTTGCGACAACATGGTTGCTCACCTCAATGGCAATCTCAATGATTGCACGCTATCCGAGTCTTTTGCACCCCTAGGGTTGCTCACCTCAATTGTCCATCACGATAGCAAGCTAGCCGAGTCTTTTGCAACAACAAGGTTGCTCACCCCAAGGCAACATCACGATAGCACTTTACTCGAGTCTTTTGCAACGACAAGGTTGCTCACCTCATAAGCAATCTAAATGATTGCACTTCATCCGAGTCTTTTGCAACACAAAGTCGCTCACCCCAATATATATGCTTGCAAGCCTTTCTTTCGTTCATTCATTATTCATTAATGCATGCATTCTTACTTCATGTTCCTCTTTCATTATCTTTCGCTTTACATTACATAATACTTCATTCATTCATTCATTCATTCATTAGCATGACATGCAAAGCCACAAGAAAGATAAGCATACATCATAATAAGGAACATATCATACATATTCATCATCATCATACAGGGCAACATCATACATTCATAATATGCATAAACATGCAACATCATCATCATCATGCCCTACATGCTCTCTAAGGCCATAACCATCCTCTTACATGCTCTTACGGGTTACTTTACGTCAAAACTTACATCTGCACCTTTCCCCGAAGGCCAGAAGTCAAACTACACATTCTTTCGAGTGCAACAGCCCTGTTCGGGCGTATGGACACCCTTCAGTCGCATGGCCTCCATGCGACTGAACATCATGCGACTGGACTCATGCGGATGGTCATTTATGCGAATGAACATTCAATCGCGCGTATGGACCTTGTGCGAATGGGATTACTGCGAATGGGCACCTATGCGACTGACCTCATGTGAATGGACTCATGCGACTAAGCATCTATGCGACTGAACCCTCAGTCGTGCAATCCTCATGCGACTGGACTCCCAGTCGTGCGACTGAAACCTTAGTCGTGCGATTGAACCCTCAATCGTGCAAATGAATCCCAATCGTGCGAATGAACCTCAATCGCCCCTCATTCGGCCCTATGGCCTTCATTCGGTCGCCTAGCCCTAGCTGATGTAGAATGGAGTTCATCCCGAACCCAATCTGCCATTTTCGGCCTCCAAGCTCATCCAAACCCATTCTAAGCCTAAATTAGCCCTCCTGGACCTTAGGAATGCGTACCATAACACCATACAAGCACACACAAGCCCGGAAACATACACGAAACGCATCATACACATCACATCCAAATGGGTCAAACACATACACACATAAAAACGGGTTTTTGAACATTTTCCAGCCCCAAAATCAGTTGAAAACAAGAAAAAGTGGGGTCCTAAAACTCACACAATCGAGCACAAAGACAAAGGCTTCGATTTGGCTTGCTACACGACGAATTTGGACACCCGAATCACCCGAAACACCTCTTTTTCTCCTTTTCTCTTCTTTTCCCTCTTCTCTTCCTTTGTGAGCTGAAATTTGGTGTGTGTGGGGAGAGTGGGCTGCCCTCTCCCTACACATACCACCACCTTTCCCAACTTTTCTTCGTTGGCGAGTTTGGTCCCTCGACTTTAGACTTTATTTCTTTTCTTTCTTTGCCGGCTTCAAAATAATAAATTTCCGGGTGTTACAAGTCCACCCCCCTTAAATAGGTTTCGTCCTCGAAACCTGTTATTCCTCGAACAAACGTGGATAATGCTGTCTCATTTCTTCCTCAGTCTCCCACGTTGACTCGGATCCCTTCCTGTGCTTCCACTGTACACGCACAAGAGGAACCACTTTATTCCTTAGTCTTTTCTCCTTTCGGTCGATGATTGCCACTGGTTGCTCCACATAATTGAGCCGTTCGTCTACCTCGATATCCTCCAGTGGAACAATCATATCTTCATCTGCCAAGCACTTCCTCAGATGAGATACATGGAATGTCGGTGAATTCCACTTAACTCATCCGGTAACTCTAGTCTATAGGCCACCTCTCCTACTCGAGCAATGATTCAGAAAGGGCCTATATACCTTGGGCTCAACTTGCCCCGCTTTCGGAAGCGAATAATACCCTTCCAAGGTGAGACCTTCAACATAACCCGGTCACCCACCTGGAACTCAATCGGCCTGCGTCGTTTATCAGCATACGACTTCTGTCTGTCTTTGGCTGCCTTCATGAAGGCTTTGATCTTCTCAAGCTTCTCAGTCGTAGCCTCGATTACCTCGACGCTCCCCAATTCCTTCTGACCAATATCACCCCAACAAACGTGCGTTCTGCATCTCCTACCGTATAGCATCTCATATGGGGGCATACCATTGCTGGCATGATAACTGTTGTTGTATGAGAATTCGGCTAACGGTAGGTGGTCATCCCAACTTCCACCAAAATCAATCACACATGCCCGAAGCATGTCTTCCAGCGTCTGAATGGTCCTTTCTGACTGACCATCAGTCTGGGGATGATAAGCCGTGCTGATATGTAGCCTCGTCCCCATAGCGTCGTGGAACTTCTTCTAGAATTTGGATGTAAACCGGGTGTCGTGATCTGACACGATAGACATCGGTACACCATGATGAGTCACAATCTCCTTGATGAACAGATCAGCCAACCTCTCAGATGAATATGTCTCGCGGATCGGTAGGAAGTGAGCACTCTTCGTCAAACGATCAACTATCACCCATATGGCATCGTACCCTTTCGGGGTACGCGGTAGCTTTGTAATGAAATCCATGGTGATGTGCTCCCACTTCCATTCCGGTATATCCAGAGGTTGTATCTTCCCATACGGCTTTTGGTGCTCGGCCTTCACCTGTAAACAAGTAAGGCACTTACTCACATACTCCACCACATCGCGTTTCATACCCGGCCACCAATAATCCTTCTTCATATCATGATACATCTTCGTGGCACCAGGATGAATGGAGTACCGAGTCTTGTGAGCTTCATCCATTACCTTCACCCGTAGATCCCCAAAACGAGGAATCCACACACGACCGAATCAGGTTCTAACACCGAGTGTGTTTTCACCCAATTCCCCAACCAGACCTCTCATTCTTTCAGAGTTAAGATGATCTTCTTTCAATGCCTCATCTTGAAACTCCTTAACCAGCTTCATCACATCGGAGGTCATGATCAACTGATAGGCTTTCACCCGAATCGGCTCGGGCCTCTCTTTTCGGCTAAGGGCATCAGCCACCACGTTGGCCTTGCCCGGATGGTAGTGAATCTCACAATCATAATCCTTTATAAGTTCCAACCACCATCTCTGCCTCATGTTCAGATCCTTTTGCTCGAAGAAGTACTTCAGACTCTTGTGGTCAGTAAATATGGTGCACTTCGTCCCGTAGAGGTAGTGCCTCCAAATCTTTAATGCAAAGACCACGGCTGCCAGCTCCAAGTCATGAGTAGGATAATTGACCTCATAAACCTTCAACTGTCGGGATGCATAGGCTATAACCTTTCCTCTCTGCATTAACACACACCCCAACCCCGAGTAAGAAGCATCGGAATAAACCACCAGATCTTCACTTCCATCGGGTAATGACAAAATAGGAGCTTGAGTCAATCTCGTTTTCAATTCTTCAAACGCCTTCTCTTGAGCTTGACCCCATACGAACTTCACATCTTTTCGGGTCAACTTGGTTAGTGGAGAAGCAATCTTGGAGAAGTCTTGGATGAATCTTCTATAGTAGCCCGCCAAACCCAAGAAACTACGAATCTCGGATGGCGTCTTTGGTGACTTCCATTGCATAACCGCCTACTTCACACCTTTTCGGGTCAACTTGGTTAGTGGAGAAGCAATCTTGGAGAAGTCTTGGATGAATCTTCTATAGTAGCCCGCCAAACCCAAGAAACTACGAATCTCGGATGGCGTCTTTGGTGACTTCCATTGCATAACCGCCTCCACCTTCGCCGGGTCCACCATAATCCCATCGAGATTCACCACATGACCCAAGAACTGAACTTCGCGCATCCAGAACGCGTACTTGGAGAATTTCGCATACAACTTCTCCTTTCTCAACGTCTCTAGAACCTCCCGAATGTGGTCGGCATGCTCTGCTTCGCTCCTCGAGTAAATCAGGATATCATCAATAAACACAATCACTGATTTATCCAACATAGGCCGACACACACGGTTCATCAAATCCATAAAAGCAGCTGGCGCGTTGGTCAAGCCAAAGGACATGACAAGAAACTCGTAGTTGTCACACCCCAACCTTGACGGCGGAAACGTCGAGATGTGAGAATTAAGATTGTTCACAGCCACATAACGCTATATTAAAATGTAAATATTATTATCATAAGTCTTGAAATGAAATACAATCATAAGTCTCAAACAAGTAATAAGTTCAAACATAACATAACATAATGTAAACTTTTTATTTCATTAACTAGGTCCAAGTCATAGATTATTGCATGCTTTCAAAGGATCACTTTAAACTTGAGGTTGACCTGAAACATGATAAAAATAAGAGTCAACTAAAAATAGTTGGTGAGTTTCCAAGGTTTCATACATAATATGAAAAAGGTTACAAGTAGCAATTCATGTCATAGGTCATAAGCAAGTAAGGTTATAGAACACATATCGTTACAACCAAACCTCGACTTGATTACAAGTATAAAAGATTGGCTAAGTGTATTTGGTTCCCATGATGAACAAGCATACGTCATCAGGAGTCGGCAATACCTCGACTTTAGCACCAAATAGGCTTGTCAGGCCCAAAGATCTAAGACGTCGCCAGTCTAGCAATAGTTAATGATTGTAAACAAACTATGTATCTCATATAATCACTTACAATACACAAATAACCATGACAAAATAATAAGTTGAATTGCATGTGATTTACAAGTCTCAAATGTGTATAAGTGTATCATGTATAAGCTATCACGTTTCACCCCAAATTAGTGTGAAAATATGAAAAAGGGGCAAGGAAACTCACGTGGTAAATAAGTATATAGGGAGATTAATAAGATTAATAATAAGCGTCGTTCCAAAATCGTATCGTCACAAGATACCTAAATATATATGTTCACAAGGTTAAAATTTTACAATAAGTTAAATGAATTAACATGGACTAGGTTCAATGTGATGTTTGGGGTTTTATCAATTATATTTAACAATTGAGAAAACAAGTATATATTCGTGAGAACAACATACTTATATTTTATATAAATATACAATAAGAATAACATTTATAATAGTTGTATAATATTTATAAAGTTTTAATAAAGTTTTATAATTAAGTAAAATGAGCACGATTTAAACAATAATTTAGAGACAATGTTTGAAATAACAGTTTGTGTAAATTAAACTAGTATTTAAAGTCTAAATTTTATAAAAATATACTAACTATATTATTAACTTTAGAATATTAATTAAAAGTATAAGGGTATTTTTATAAATAAATTACAGAAAATTGTTTAAATGGTTTTTTAAAAAACAAAGTTTATGAAATGATTTTTTTATAATTTTTAGAAATTTTAAACATTAAATTTGAAGGCCAAAAAGGCCAAAAAAATACTTGAGGTTCCCCGGATTCGAACCGGGGACCTCCTGTTTAGGAGACATGTGGTTTACCAGTGAACCAAAGGCTTCCAGCCGCGGTTCATTTGGGTTTTTAATTAACAAATACACCTATTCAACAAACCCCCAAACTCCCACATGAACCCTAGAAATGTGCTCAATCCAATTGAACCTGAATTCGATTATTTTCATGATGTTAATCATAGGGCTTTTGTTCCTCGACTAAAATCGAGTTTAAACATGTGTTTAATCACCTGTTTGTAGATTAATTTGATACGAACAGTTGATGAACCCAGCCGCGACCACAACGAGACTCGATTGATATGCAAACGATGATGGAAATCAAATTGAACTCGTGGAAAGCTTCGAATAATGTTCTTGATGCAAAGCCCCTTGTTAATTTCGATTTAAATCACTCGGAAGATTGACTTTGATCTAGTTGCAGGTTCACGATGAGGGAGGTAATCGAACCGAGGTTTTGTGTGTTTTCAGGTGTAATTGATGTTTGCAATCGATTAGAGTTAGATAAACGTTCGATTAGGTTTAGTTAATTAGGTTATAATTGAACTTTAATGATCGAACGGTTAGAGGATTGATGTTGAGCGGTTTCCAAACCAAATCGACACCTTTAACCTCGAATTAAAGCTCCTAAAGTGCTCGAAACAGTTACATAAGACGATTGGAATCGATTCAACAAGAAAAACCAAGGTTTAAAACGGTTTTTATGGGTCACCGGCGCCGCGCCGGAGCTAAGCCGGCCGGCCGCCGGAAAAACGAGAGAGGGGAAAAGAACAGGGTTTCAGTTTCATTAATAACACAAATGGTCCCTCTAGTTTGTAGTTCTAACATTTTATGTTTAAACTTAGATTTTAACTTTCAAATTGGCCAAATAACCCCCTGGACTTAAATTAATCTTTAAGTTTTAAGTATTTTATGATTTTTTATTATCATTATTATTATTATCATACTTATTATTATTATTATTATTATTATTATTATTATTATTATTATTATTATTATTATTATTATTATTATTATTATTATTATTATTATTATTATTATTATTATTATTATTATTATTATTATTATTATAATTATTATTATTGTTATTATTATTATTATAATTGTTATTATTAGTATTATTATCATAATTATTACTTGTATCATTATTACTATTATTAATATTAACATAATTAATATTATTTTATATTTTTATTTTTAACTTTCTTACATTAATAACCAAAGAGAATAAGCATAAATAACACATGAGTTTCATAATTGTCAATAATGACCCTTATAAGAATAAACGAAGTTAACGTTTAGTTAATAAAAATACGAGATGTTACAGTCTCCCCAACTTAAAAGAATTTCGTCTCGAAATTAAGAGAAATGAAACTATACAAATAAGAACGGGTATTTCTTCTTCATGTGCTCCTCACATTCCCAAGTAAATTCAGCTCCGCGTTTATTTTCCCAACGAACCTTGACGATTGGGGTTGTTGTGGTTCTAGTCTTCTTCATTATGCGATCCATGATCTCAACAGGTTTCTCGACAAAATGCAATGACTCGTCAATCTGGATGTCTTCCAACGGAACATGCAGACTTTCGTCAGCCAAGCACTTTCTCAAATCTGAGACGTGGAACACAGGATGAACTCCACTAAGGTCGGAAGGTAGTTCCAGTTTATAAGCCACTTTCCCAATCCTTTTCAGGATTTTGAAAGGTCCTACAAATCTTGGAGCCAGTTTGCCCTTCTTTCCAAAGCGAACAACACCTTTCCACGGTGAAACCTTGAGAAGAACCATCTCCCCAACTTGGAATTCCAATGACTTACGTCGCTTGTCAGCATAGCTCTTTTGACGACTTCTCGCCACTTCAAGGTTCTTGCGAATGATAGAAACTTTATCGGTCGTCTCTTGTATAAGTTCAGGACCAGTGATGAAGTTTTCACCAATGTCAGTCCAACAGATCGGTGAACGACACTTACGACCATAAAGTGCTTCGAACGGTGCCATCTTGATACTCGAGTGGTAACTATTGTTGTACGAAAATTCCGCGAGCGTTAGATGCGTATCCCAATCGCCACCAAAGTCAAGAACACAAAGGCGTAGCAAATCCTCCAAGGTTTGGATCGTTCGCTCGGTTTGACCATCAGTTTGAGGATGGTAAGCCGTGCTTAGATCTAGTTGTGTACCCAAGAGTTCTTGCATAGACGACCAAAAATGTGAAGTGAAGTGAGCATCTCGGTCGGATATGATGTGCAGAGGTACCCCATGACGACTTACAACCTCATCAACGTATATACGAGCTAACTTTGATGTCTTGTAAGTGTCACGTATGGGTATAAAATGTGCCGACTTGGTCAATCGGTCAACAATCACCCATATGCTATCATGTCCTCGGGAGGTTCGGGGTAGCTTAGTTATGAAGTCCATGGATATGTGTTCCCATTTCCACATAGGAATCTCGGGTTGCTCAAGTAATCCACTTGGAAGTTGATGTTCGGCTTTAACCTTCGTACATGTGAGGCACTTGGCTACATAAGTCGCTATGTCTTTCTTCATCCCAGGCCACCAATATTGACCACGTAAGTCCATGTACATCTTATCGGAACCAGGATGAATAGAATAACGAGTTTGATGAGCTTCGTTGATAATAAAGGTACGAAGGTTATCGCGATTTGGAATCCAAATTCGATTGGCGAAGTACATCAACCCTTTGGGTTTCGTTTCCAATTGGATTAGAAGATTATGCTCCAATTCATCCTTCATTCTTCCTTCTCGTTGTACCATTTGTTGAGCCTCCAGGATACTAGACTCGATGTCACTATCTATTCTCAGGTTTTGTAGCAGTACGGTGGTCTCGTTGACATCTAGTCGGATCTCAGTATCGAACTCACCCAAAGTGTCAAACCATTGACGTCGATCGCGAATTTCTTGGAATGAGATCATCTTGTTGTGAATCTTTCGGCTTAGTGCATCGGCTACAACGTTTGCTTTACCAGGATGGTAACGAATGTCACAATCGTAATCACTAATCAACTCCACCCAACGACGTTGTCTCATATTGAGATCTTTTTGATTGAAAACGTGTTGAAGGCTTTTGTGATCGGTGTAGACTATACATTGCGTACCATACAAGTAGTGTCTCCAAATCTTCAAAGCAAAGACGACAGCACCAAGCTCAAGATCGTGTGTTGTATAATTCAACTCGTGAACCTTCAATTGTCTCGATGCATAAGCTATGACCTTCCCTCGTTGCATGAGAACACAACCAAGGCCTTGTTTAGATGCATCACAATACACGGTGAAATCGTCGTTTCCATCGGGTAGGGTCAAGATAGGAGCATTGCACAACTTATGCTTTAACGCTTCAAAAGCTTCTTCTTGCTCGGAACCCCACTCGAATGGTTTATTCTTTTGTGTCAAAGTGGTGAGAGGTTTCGCGATCCTCGAGAAGTTGGCAATGAATCGCCGATAATAACCAGCAAGACCAAGAAAAGAACGAACTTCGGTAGGAGTTGTAGGAATACACCAATTTTTCACAGCTTCCACCTTTGCCGGATCAACATGAATTCCTTGGCTATTCACCACGTGTCCTAGAAATTGAACTTCCTCGAGCCAGAAATCACACTTCGATAACTTCGCGTACAATTGCTCTTTCTTTAACAACTCAAGAACCAATCTCAAATGCAGTTCATGATCGGTGTTGGACTTGGAATAGATAAGTATGTCATCAATGAAGACGATCACAAACTTGTCTAGATAAGGCTTGCATACCCGGTTCATGAGATCCTTGAAGACAGCAGGAGCATTGGTTAAACCAAAAGGCATCACCATAAACTCATAGTGCCCATAACGAGTACGGAACGCGGTCTTTGGGATATCATCATCATGGACTCGCAATTGATGATAGCCAGAACGTAAATCGATCTTCGAGAAAATAGCAGCTCCTTGAAGTTGGTCAAACAAATCATCGATACGAGGAAGAGGATAACGGTTCTTGATGGTAAGCTTATTAAGCTCACGATAATCGATGCACATACGAAACGTTCCATCTTTCTTCTTCACGAATAGAACAGGTGCACCCCAAGGCGAAGAACGAGGCCGGATGAAGCCCTTCTCGGATAACTCTTGAAGTTGACTAGAGAGTTCTTGCATTTCCGATGGTGCAAGCCGATATGGTGACTTAGCCACGGGGTTTGCTCCCAGTATCAAGTCAATTTTAAACTCGACTTCACGCACGGGAGGTAAACCACTAAGGTCATCGGGAAATACTTCAGGAAAGTCTCGTACGATAGGGACATCCTTAAGTTCTTTCCCTTTGACTTTCGTGTTGACCACGTAAGCCAAGAAGGCCATATACTTCTTGCTTAAGCACTTTCGGGCTTGAGTGCAAGACATGAGTTTAAGTCCTTTGGAAGATTTTTCACCAAACACTTTCAACGTATCTCCAGAGGGTAACGGTATACGAATGCACTCCTCGAAACAAATGATCTCAGCATGGTGTTTGGCTAACCAATCCATACCAATGATGACGTCGAAGCTTCCAAGTTTCATAGGGATAAGATCGATAAGAAAATCATGCGTGTCAACACTTAAGATGCAATCACGAATAACGACGTCAACGGTGATCGGTTCTCCATCGGCAACTTCAACGGTATGAGGTCTTTCTAGTTTCGTATGTGGCTTAGCAAGTATGGGTTCAAACTCTAACGAAACAAAACTCTTATCGGCTCCAGAATCAAATAGGACATAGGCATAAGTTTTATTAATAAGGAACATACCTATTCAATTTTAAAGGTATTTAACGACATAGGTAACACATGAAAAGAATTAGGTCACAAAAGTTAAAGGTAAGTTAACATACCATTCACCACATCGTTGTTTGCTTGTGCTTGGTTAGCATTGATGTTGAAAGCACGTCCTCGGGCTTGTGGAACATTACCCACAAGACGAGGGCACGTGGGCGGAAATGACCAGGTTCCCCACAGTTGTAGCAAACACGGTTTGTGACCACGGCGGCGTTGTTAGGTGCACGGTGACAAGTCGCCACCAAGTGACCATATTTACCGCATAAAGTACAGATACGGCATGGTTGATTTCCCGGATGATGGTACCTAAAAATGTTGCACATAGGCTGAGGACCAGCATAAGCCCTAGCCCCAGGCACTTGTGCCACAGGTGCAGCCGCATGTACAAGTTGTCTTTGGGGTTGTTTGGGTGCAGCCACGGCATAGTTGCGTGCCGGTGTGAACTTGCGCTTCTTGTTGTTGTTGTTGTTGTAAGACGGTTCAGCTTTAGTCTCCTTAACAGCCTCGGTAGCCGTCTTCTCTACCTTCTTCGCACCCTTCACAGACATGGTGCCCGCTCGTATATGGTTCTCGATGAGTTGAGCGGTGATAGTAATGGCTTCTTCCAAAGTTGTGGGTCGGCTACCCACCACAGCATCTTGAATTTGGGGTGGTACACCCTTAATGAACTTCTCGATGTTGCGGGGGACAGTGTCGACCATGTGAGGCAGCTGTATACTCAACTCATGATGCCTGGTTGAGTAGGCCAAATGGTCACCATCGTTTTGCTTCAAGTTCCAAAACTCTTCTTCCAACTTTTGCAATTCACTTCTTGGGCAGAACTTCGCGATGGCGATGTTCTTGAACTCTTCCCAGGTAAGTGCTTGCACAGCTTCAGGTCCACGGTTTCTCTTCTCGCTATTCCACCAGGTAAGTGCCCTTTGTTGGAGCACACTAGTAGCATAACGAACCTTGAGCGTCTCGGGACACTCACAATTGATAAAAGTATTCTCCATGCTTTCGAACCACTCAAGAAGACCAGTGGCTCCTTCCTTGCCACTAAAACCAGTGGGCTTGCAAGAACTAAAATGTTTTAAGGTGCAAGTTTGATTGTTCCCGTTTTGGTTGTTCCCGTTTTGGTTGTTCCCGTTCTCTCCATGACCATTACCATTATTGCTAGCGTTGGTCATTAAGGTGCTATTAAGTTCAGCAACCATGGTCGGGATGACAGCAGCCATTTGTCGAGCAATCATGGTGGCTAACTTACGATCGGAACTTCCACGCTTTCCATGATGACGAGACATGCTGGAATATACAAAATGAGTTAGATACGAGAATTGGAATAACAAGGATTATAGTTCAACAAGGATAAGGCAAAAGTTGTAAGGCACATGGAATGGTTCCATTTGGTAACGCATTACCATTTGGAAACGTTGACACGTCAAGGTAAGTTGACCCACTCGCCTTAGAAATTTGTGTATGTTGACCATAGTTTATCACTCATCCCAGAAATCCCCAGGTAAGCATAACTAGTCCCGTAGGATTTATGCGATATGCTTGCCTTAGCCCGAGGGCCTTTTGCCAGGAAATCCAGAATACAGGTGTCTATGTGTCACACAAATTTCTTAGGTTCATGAAATCAAAACCTTGATGAGATTTTACATAGATTAGACATAAGTCTAAGGATCCAAATCATAAGCATAAGTATACAATTCCACGTGTCGTCGAGAATAAGATTAAGAAGTTTCATTTTTCGGGGAGAGTTAAAGTGTCAAAGGTAAGTTTAGGGAGACGAGTAACAAAGTTTAAACAATTACAAGGCAAACCTATGCTAAGGCATCAAGTTGCACATAAGTAAGGCATAGCATTATGTAGCATGTAACAATATATATATTTCCAAGAATATAAATATTTTTCTAAAAGGTTCATGCATAAGCTATAGTCTAGGTCACCATTCCTAATAACCTAAATCCCAATAGTTATGGGCTCTGATACCAATCTGTCACACCCCAACCTTGACGGCGGAAACGTCGAGATGTGAGGGTTAAGATTGTTCACAGCCACATAACGCTATATTAAAATGTAAATATTATTATCATAAGTCTTGAAATGAAATACAATCATAAGTCTCAAACAAGTAATAAGTTCAAACATAACATAACATAATGTAAACTTTTTATTTCATTAACTAGGTCCAAGTCCTAGATTATTGCATGCTTTCAAAGGATCACTTTAAACTTGAGGTTGACCTGAAACATGATAAAAATAAGAGTCAACTAAAAATAGTTGGTGAGTTTCCAAGGTTTTCATACATAATATGAAAAAGGTTACAAGTAGCAATTCATGTCATAGGTCATAAGCAAGTAAGGTTATAGAACACATATCGTTACAACCAAACCTCGACTTGATTACAAGTATAAAAGATTGGCTAAGTGTATTTGGTTCCCATGATGAACAAGCATACGTCATCAGGAGTCGGCAATACCTCGACTTTAGCACCAAATAGGCTTGTATGGCCCAAAGATCTAAGACGTCGCCAGGCTAGCAATAGTTAATGATTGTAAACAAACTATGTATCTCATATAATCACTTACAATACACAAATAACCATGACAAAATAATAAGTTGAATTGCATGTGATTTACAAGTCTCAAATGTGTATAAGTGTATCATGTATAGGCTATCACGTTTCACCCCAAATTAGTGTGAAAATATGAAAAAGGGGCAAGGAAACTCACATGGTAAATAAGTATATAGGGAGATTAATAAGATTAATAATAAGCGTCGTTCCAAAGTCGTATCGTCACAAGATACCTAAATATATATGTTCACAAGGTTAAAATTTTACAATAAGTTAAATGAATTAACATGGACTAGGTTCAATGTGATGTTTGCGGTTTTATCAATTATATTTAACAATTGAGAAAACAAGTATATATTCGTGAGAACAACATACTTATATTTTATATAAATATACAATAAGAATAACATTTATAATAGTTGTATAATATTTATAAAGTTTTAATAAAGTTTTATAATTAAATAAAATGAGCACGATTTAAACAATAATTTAGAGACAATGTTTGAAATAATAGTTTGTGTAAATTAAACTAGTATTTAAAGTCTAAATTTTATAAAAATATACTAACTATATTATTAACTTTAGAATATTAATTAAAAGTATAAGGGTATTTTTATAAATAAATTACAGAAAATTGTTTAAATGGTTTTTTAAAAAACAAAGTTTATGAAATGATTTTTTTTATAATTTTTAGAAATTTTAAACATTAAATTTGAAGGCCAAAAAGGCCAAAAAAATACTTGAGGTTCCCCGGATTCGAACCGGGGACCTCCTGTTTAGGAGACATGTGGTTTACCAGTGAACCAAAGGCTTCCAGCCGCGGTTCATTTGGGTTTTTAATTAACAAATACACCTATTCAACAAACCCCCAAACTCCCACATGAACCCTAGAAATGTGCTCAATCCAATTGAACCTGAATTCGATTATTTTCATGATGTTAATCATAGGGCTTTTGTTCCTCGACTAAAATCGAGTTTAAACATGTGTTTAATCACCTGTTTGTAGATTAATTTGATACGAACAGTTGATGAACCCAGCCGCGACCACAACGAGACTCGATTGATATGCAAACGATGATGGAAATCAAATTGAACTCGTGGAAAGCTTCGAATAATGTTCCTGATGCAAAGCCCCTTGTTAATTTCGATTTAAATCACTCGGAAGATTGACTTTGATCTAGTTGCAGGTTCACGATGAGGGAGGTAATTCGAACCGAGGTTTTGTGTGTTTTCAGGTGTAATTGATGTTTGCAATCGATTAGAGTTAGATAAACGTTCGATTAGGTTTAGTTAATTAGGTTATAATTGAACTTTAATGATCGAACGGTTAGAGGATTGATGTCGAGCGGTTTCCAAACCAAATCGACACCTTTAACCTCGAATTAAAGCTCCTAAAGTGCTCGAAACAGTTGCATAAGACGATTGGAATCGATTCAACAAGAGGAACCAAGGTTTAAAACGGTTTTTATGGGTCACCGGCGCCGCGCCGGAGCTAAGCCGGCCGGCCGCCGGAAAAACGAGGGAGGGGAAAAGAACAGGGTTTCAGTTTCATTAATAACACAAATGGTCCCTCTAGTTTGTAGTTCTAACATTTTATGTTTAAACTTAGATTTCAACTTTCAAATTGGCCAAATAACCCCCTGGACTTAAATTAATCTTTAAGTTTTAAGTATTTTATGACTTATTATTATCATTATTATTATTATCATACTTATTATTATTATTATTACTATTATTATTATTATTATTATTATTATTATTATTATTGATATTATTATTATTATTATTATTATAGTTGTTATTATTAGTATTATAATCATAATTATGACTTGTATCATTATTACTATTATTAATATTAACATAATTAATATTATTTGATATTTTTATTTTTAACTTTCTTACATTAATAACCAAAGAGAATAAGCATAAATAACACATGAGTTTCATAATTGTCAATAATGACCCTTATAAGAATAAACGAAGTTAACGTTTAGTTAACAAAAATACGAGATGTTACAGTAGTGACCATAGCGCGTACGGAAAGTTGTTTTAGGAATATCTTGCTCCTTCACCTTCAACTGATGATAACCCGATCGAAGATCTATTCTCGAAAACCAACTGGCACCCTGAAGCTGATCGAACAAATCATCTATCCTCGGTAAGGGGTATCGGTTCTTCACTGTCAACTTGTTCAGCTCGCGGTAGTCGATGCACATCCTCATACTACCGTCCTTCTTCTTTACAAACAGGACCGGAGCACCCCAAGGAGAGATACTCGGTCTAATGAACCCCTTATCAAGCAGCTCTTGCAACTGCTCCATCAACTCTTACATCTCAGTCGGAGCCAACCGATACGGTGCCTTGGTGACAGGTTGGGCACCCGGTATCAGATCAATCTGAAACTCAATCTCTCTGTCAGGTGGCACTCCTGATAAGTCTTCTGGGAATACATCTGGAAAGTCACACACAACCGGTACATCAGCTAGTTGTGGTGTTGGCGTATCCACATCCTTTACATAGGCCAAGTAGGCACTACATCCACGCCTCATACACTTTCCCGCCACCGCTATCGAGATCACCTTCGGAATCATAGTAACCCGATCACCATAAACCGTCACTGAACTACCGTCAGGCGCCAACAACCGAATCATCTTCTTGCGACACACAATGTTCGCCTTGAAATCCGCTAACCAATCCATCCCAAGGACCAAATCAAAACCACCTAAGGTCATCACAAACGATCTAACAGAAAACTTATGACCCTCGAGTTCCACATCACAATTCTCTATCATCTCAGAAATCCTGGTGGACTTACCTATGGCAGTTTCTACATCAAAGGGCGCATCAACACGTCTACTACTAACGGGCAGCTTAGCACAGAAAGCAGCAGAAATAAAACTTTTACTGGCACCCGAATCAAATAACACAGAAGCTAAAGTTTGGTTCACCAGAAACGTACCGGACACGACATCAGGGTCCGTTCTAGCTTCCTCCTGTGTCATAGTGAATGCCCTGGCGCTCGCCCTCGGTCCATCACCTCCCGTCCTCTTTGCCCCTGAACTCTCAGCCCTCGGCTTCTTACAATCTTTGAGCATGTGACCCCCTTCGCCACAGTTAAAGCACCGGACCGTACGACAGTCCTTTGCCATGTGCCCCGCCTTTCCACACTTGAAGCACAAGTTTGACCCCAACCTGCACTCCCCACTATGCTCACGTCCACATTTACCACACCTTCTCGATCCCGCACTTGACATGCCCACACGGCGATCATCCACCCGTGCCTTCTTATTACCCGACGAGGCATCACCCCGCCCAAACCTCTTCCTCTGCCAGTTTCGATCACCACCGCTCTTCCTGCCACCATCAGTCACCACCACCGTCCTCTCATCGTACAATCTTTCGCTAAATCCACCGCCGACCTAAACGTGCTCGGCCGGGCGGCGATCATGTGCCTGCGAATATCCGCCGGCAAACCCTGTATATACCTCTTGATCTTTCGGGACAGAGGCGTCACTTGATCCGGCACCAGACGTGCCATCTCGTTGAACTTCGTGGTGTACTGTTGGTGTGTCATAGTTCCCGCCTCCAGTTGCAGAAACTCCCTTTCAACCTTATCCATTTTCCGATGAGGACAAAACTCCTCGATCACCATCTTCTTCAGTTCGGGCCACCTCATTCTCCCGATTGCCTGATTACCCTCCGCTTGGACAATGTTGTCCCACCAGCATAGTGCCGAGTCCACGAATGAATGGGTGGCAAACTTTACTTTTTGATCTTCCCGGCACTCGCTGATGTCGAGAACAGCCTCCATTTCTCTCACCCATTGGTGAGCAGCAGCAGCATTACCATTACCGTCAAAAGTAGGGGGCTTGCATCTCATAAACACCCCGTAGTTACAGCCTCGTGCCACCTCTCGCACAGGCTCCTCTTCCTCTTCCTCCTCATTATCGGAGAAAATCGTTTCAGGCTCCGGTTGCTCCCCCGAGGCCCGGTTTCTCTCCTTCCTTTCCCCTTCCTTCACAGCCTTGATGACTTCGGTCACCACAGACGGTAAGATTGTCTGCATGACCTGATGTACTTTCTCAACAACAGCCTCCTTTACCGAGGCCCTCAAGTTCGCACTCTCATCCCCAGCTTCTGGATGAGGAGTCTCAGGTTCTGCAGGAACCTCTTTCTCAGCTCTAGGCCTTCCTCTTTTAGGGCGTGGTTCAGCATCAAGGCCACCACGGCCTCCACCCCTAGAAGCTCTAGAAGATCTACCACCAGCCATTCTCTATCACACTGAAAGATTCAAACACCAACACGGTCATTCAAGGAAACAACTCAGTTTATGTCAAGTATAGTAAGTCCCTTATTACAGTGGCCAGTTGTGATTAGCCACTTACTTTACTCTTCATACCCCAAGCATTACCTATCCTGACTACATCAGTATTCAAATCTACATACAACACATAACATATACCATGCGCACGTAAACCGGTTAACTTTAAGAAAATACCTGATAGCACGCAGCTACTCAGTTTGGCATCCCATTCCCCTTTTCGTCCCATTTTCAGTTTAAGTTAAGGTTTATTTTGAAAATTTACCCATTTCACTTAAACTTTGGCTCTGATACCAACTTGTAAGGCCCCGTTCCCGGGACGCTTACAGTTGGTCATTCATCGCACATAAAACATATAATTTCATTGCATTAAGAAAACATTGCAGCGGAAACATTCAAAAATGGCATCACGTTTCATTATAATTACTTTTGCCCAATAATACATCGTTATCCGGTTACAAAATTCACGTTTGCATTACATCACAAAAGCTATATAATTGGATGCCATCCCAAAAGAGCCGAGTAGCCTCGCCGTGCCATCCTCAGCAATCATTTACCTGCCAACTGGAAAATATAATAAAAGTCAGCGTTGCTGAGTGAGTTCTAGTTTTAATAATAAAACATACTTTACTTTCATTAAAACTATTCCTTTTATCATGCGATCATTCAACATACGTATACATAGATAATGTCATTATTATTTTTCATCTCATTCATTATCTTCCATTCTTTTCGTTCATTCTTTCTTCCGAGTCTTTTGCGACAACATGGTCGCTCACCTCAATGGCAATCTCAATGATTGCACGCTATCCGAGTCTTTTGCACCCCTAGGGTTGCTCACCTCAATTGCCCATCACGATAGCAAGCTATCCGAGTCTTTTGCAACAACAAGGTTGCTCACCCCAAGGCAACATCACGATAGCACTTTACTCGAGTCTTTTGCAACGACAAGGTTGCTCACCTCATAGGCAATCTAAATGATTGCACTTCATCCGAGTCTTTTGCAACACAAAGTCGCTCACCCTAATATATAAGCTTGCAAGCCTTTCTTTCGTTCATTCATTATTCATTAATGCATGCATTCTTACTTCATGTTCCTCTTTCATTATCTTTCACTTTACATTACATAATACTTCATTCATTCATTCATTCATTAGCATGACATGCAAAGCCACAAGAAAGATAAGCATACATCATAATAAGGAACATATCATACATATTCATCATCATCGTACAGGGCAACATCACACATTCATAATATGCATAAACATGCAACATCATCATCATCATGCCCTACATGCTCTCTAAGGCCATAACCATCCTCTTACATGCTCTTAAGGGTTACTTTACATCAAAACTTACATCTGCACCTTTCCCCGAAGGCCAGAAGTCAAACTACACATTCTTTCGAGTGCAACAGCCCTGTTCGGGCGTATGGACACCCTTCAGTCGCATGGCCTCCATGCGACTGAACATCATGCGACTGGACTCATGTGGATGGTCATCTATGCGAATGAACATTCAATCGCGCGTGCGTATGGACTTTGTGCGAATGGGATTACTGCGAATGGCACCTATGCGATTGACCTCATGCAAATGGACTCATGCGACTAAGCATCTATGCGACTGAACCCTCAGTCGTGCAATCCTCATGCGACTGGACTCCCAGTCGTGCGACTGAAACCTTAGTCGTACGATTGAACCCTCAATCGTGCGAATGAATCCCAATCGTGCGAATGAACCTCAATCGCCCCTCATTCGGCCGTATGGCCTTCATTCGGTCGCCTAGCCCTAGCTGATGCAGAATGGAGTTCATCCCGAACCCAATCTGCCATTTTCGGCCTCCAAGCTCATCCAAACCCATTCTAAGCCTAAATTAGCCCTCCTGGACCTTAGGAATGCATACCATAACACCATACAAGCACACACAAGCCCGGAAACATACACGAAACGCATCATACACATCACACCCAAATGGGTCAAACACATACACACACAAAAACGGGTTTTTGAACATTTTCCAGCCCCAAAATCAGTTGAAAACAAGAAAAAGTGGGGTCCTAGAACTCACACAATCGAGCACAAAGACAAGGGCTTTGATTTGGCTTGCTACACGACGAATTTGGACACCCGAATCACCCGAAACACCCCTTTTCTCATTTTCTCTTCTTTTCCCTCTTCTCTTCCTTTGTGAGCTGAAATTTGATGTGTGTGGGGAGAGTGGGCTGCCCTCTCCCTACACATACCACCACCTTTCCCAACTTTTCTTCGTTGGCGAGTTTGGTCCCTCGACTTTGGACTTTATTTCTTTTCTTTCTTCGCCGGCTTCAAAATAATAAATTTCCGGGTGTTACAATATTGAAAGAAATCTAAGTCATGAGATGGTCTATATAGTGACGTTCTTCAAACCTCTAAAGTAATTTTTGTTTAAAATTGAATGAGGTCAAATATAAAATGTTTCCATGCTTATTTTATATACGTTGTGAGATGGCATACTTTTTGACCTTTGTCTAAGTTTTGATGTAGATTTTGTTCACAATTAAGTCGAGAGAAATATAAAGCGTTTTCATGTTTATTTTCATACACGTTGTGAGATGGTTTACATTTGACATTCGTCTAACTTTTGACGTAAAGTTTGTTCAGAACTATATCGGATTGTTTATAAAGCATTTTCATGTTTACTTTTATATACGTTTTGAATTGGTTTATATTTTAACATAAGTTTTGTTTAAAATGAGTCGGGTTAAATGTAAAATTATTTAACGGTATAAATTTAAGTTATTTTAAACAGTGACGTAAATTTAATTCGGAAACGATTAAATCTATACGTAATTAAGGTGCAATCACATGCTGCCCAAGAGGCTGGTTGAACACTAGCTGTTTCTAGAAAATAATAAAAAATAGAACAAGATGGATACGAACTTTTAGCATCAATCGCTGGTTGCCACGTTTCTGCTGGTTGCCGTATACAATTACATATCAATTGTTCGGTAATGGCATTTGAGAATAAAATATTAAGTTTGTTGCCGCGAAATTAATGCTGAGATATGAGTTTAAAGTTAATAATTGTGAATTTTATTCGAATGAAAACCCTCTTCTTTCAAGATTTTCACTGAAACCATATACTTTCAAAACCAAAGATCACGCACTCACCTGTTGCGATTTCTTCTTTTTGTGAATCAAATGCAATCTTCAGATAATATTTTTGTAAGTATATCATAGTGTTAAAGATTTAACGAGCTTTTTTATCCGTCGCGTGTTGCCGCGATACCTTACGTTGCGTGATAATGTATAAACTACAATCGACCTGATTCGTTTTCGAACTACATTTACGCCAATATGTAGAGTGACTCGAATCTATACAGTTGAATGAAAACATATTATATTTGACCCAACTTTTTTTCAAACAAAACATATGTTGAAACATTTATATTTGACTCGTGTCCGAATTAAGTTTAAGTCGAAACATAGAGTAAAAAATATATATTATATTTGATCCGTCGCGTTCCCAAACTAACCTACGTCGAAACGTTTAAATTTCACTCATCTAATATCCTAACAAAATTTACATTAACACGTAGGCGTTTGTCGAAAAATAGTTAAGCCGAGTCACATCTGGTTAGGTCCTAACGATGATTGACTCACATTTATATTTTACAGGAGTAAATCCGGAATTTTAAAAACTTAAGGGGGTCGAAGTGATATTTTTTAAAGTTTTACAAAAAGTTTAGGGTAAAAAATATCAAATAGAGAAAGTTAAGGGGAGTTTTTTGGCCGGTGGCATTTGCCACCGACCTTTGCAAATAATGTTAAAGATTTAATGTTAACAACCAATCTCAATCATCACCAACAATTACTCCTACAATTAGTCTAAATCACATGTAAATATAGTAACTATTGTAGACTCATATTACTCTTATACCTTTCTTTGTATTTTTTCTTGTAATTAATATTGTAATCTTCCTACTTTAATAAGAGTATCTTGAGATGACACGTGGTAACATCATAATTATTCTCATCAAAATTTATCTCTCTCTCTCTATTATTAAATAATTACCTTAATTACTAATAATATTATTTAACACTTTTTTAAATTTAATAAATTAAGAAAGATATCTTTATTAATTTATTTCTTAATAAATAAACTTTTTATAAAATAATAATTTTTTCTAAAGCATAAAACTTTTTAAAAAAAACAAATATTGATTGGTATTCTTAAAAAGTCAATTTTTTAGAACCAAAAATAATTAAATTTTGGAGTTATAATAAGAAACTTTTTAAAAATGACATTTTTATATGGTTTTTTATAACAATATGTTTAATATTGTTTTGTAAAAAAATTAAATAAAATTTTAAAAGTGGATATCATTTTTTATTAGTTATAGTTGTTTGTCAACGTAATTTAAGTCATATCATGTTTTAGAATATCAATTTATAATTAATAAATTTTATTATATTAATATTTTATTTATTCAATCAGTGTAACACACAGGTTTATTAAAGCTAGTCATGATATGAAATCTCTCTAATTATCAAGAGAGAATTCCTTGACTTTCATGATATTAGCCTAATCGATCCTTTCATCAATCCTCTTCTTCTTCCATGCCCAACCATGTCGCCCTCCTTTTCCACGACCACCATCAAAACCAAACTTCCCGCATGCTTACTATCAAACTCTCCTCCACCAACTATCTCCATTGGCAAAATCAACTCCTTCCTCTCCTTGCTAATCAGGAACTCCTCGGACATGTCGACTGTTCGAGGTGGATGATGTGGGCTAGACAGGGGAGAGTCAGGAGCACTCATCTTTTTTTGAGTAAGGGAAGAGTAGAGAGACTCATGGTACTCATTGAAACCCAAGTCTTCATCATCATAGAAGTTAAGGCTAGGGATTGGTTAGTTTAGATCTAAAGACTGAGGATGGTAACTATACCCTAAAGGTTGTTCACTTGAATGTGTTGAGATTCAGAGTGAAGCTCTAAGGCTGTTGGGCTAATGATCTCATCAAGCTGAGCATGAGGAACCTTAGCACTGATTCTTGAAGAGATGAGAGTGGTTTGCTCCTCAAGAGAAGTGGGAACTCTGGTTTCCACTTCTTCCTGTGTGGGTAGTGATATGTGGGCCTGCATAGACTGAATAGCTTGTTTAGGGGTTTGTTTGGTTCTTTTTTGGTAGGTGAGGGTGATTTGTTGTTGTGTTGGTGGTTGAGAAGTAGAATGTGTGGGTTCAACACTAGCTTGTGTTGCTAGGTTGTCACCTTGAGCAATGAGCTCTAACATTTTAGGGACAAGGGTTGTTTCTACCCTAGAGAAGCCAACAGTTGCCTTCTTCAAAATCTTAAAGATGTCGGGTTTTATATGTCCCAATTTAAGAATATTATCTGTTTTCCTTAACTATGAGTATAGTCCACAGTTAAGAATGTGTTGAACATATCTAGAAAACATATAATACTATAAGGAGTACAAGTTAGCAAGCGAAATTCTATAAACAAACAGAGAGTACCTGAACTTGACCCCCTAAACCATCCCATGCACTATAAAGGAGAGATCTTCAGGAATCTGGTCCCAGCCCCCATGCTTGTTAGACAAGCTGTGGATGACCACATGTAGTAAGTACATCTACTGAGAGGAGACCTTCCCTTTCCTGAAGGTATTGACAGCAAATCTCCTTCATAGCCCATCTGCTGGAAGGATTGGTTAAGAACTTCTTTGGGAAAGGACAATTCACCTTCCTCATCTTCCAGCTGTAGGTGGATGTTGATGATGGCTGGAGTGATGAAGATTGTCCTTCCCTACACTGTAGCAGACAGTGTCTTCTCTCTATCCATGATGACGTCTTGGCAAGTCCTCTAAAATTCAAGCTAGTGATCCTCATAGAGAACAGTATTCGTGGTGAGGGAGGTAAGATAGTTGGACAGAGCCAGAAAAACGGCAAATTTCTAAGAAACTAGAATCTTTCTCAGAGTTTAATAGAGCAACCTGATTGTGTTGCCTGTGTAACTGCATGGAGAAATCAGGGTCATTTATGCGGTTGAGGTTGGCCATTTTAGAAGGCTTAGAGATGAAGGAAGTGAAGAAGATAGGCGATTTCTGGGTTATTTTAGGTTTAAGAAGGTACAGAGGTAGAAGAAAGTGAAAAGATGGGCAACTGTTGGGTATATATATGACATGGATATCAGACAAAGTTAATAAAAGAGGATAAACTTTGAAATCTGGATGTAGGTCCCACATCTGAAAAAGCGTTTTTCTTTTTACCCAAAAGTTAGTTTTCTTGGAAGTCGAAAACCTTCCGAAGGTAATTCTTCTTTGGAAGTTTTAATTAAAAAGCTTTCGTAGCCAAATTGGCTTCGGAAGATATTCCAAAGAGTTCTGAAAAATTTTGCTTCAGAAGAGATCAACCATTGAAAGTTTTAATGAAAACTTCAGAGAGTTAATTGCTTTTGGAAGAAGATTGTTCTTTAAAACAGACAATTATTTTTTAAGAAGAAGATAAGCTTCGGAAGATACTATGAAAATTTCTTCCGAAGGTAAATTCTCCAAAATATTTGTTTGTTTTTGAAGACATAAATTCTTCTGAAGGTAAATGGATATCTTTCGAAGGATCAATTTTTTTTTCGAAAATCTAAGGAATATCTTCTAAAAAGATTTTTGTTTTTCCAAGGTAAACCAGGGTTTATGAAGATGACAGAATAGACAAATTAGGATAGACGAATTTTAGGAATAAGATAATTAAGTTTTAAAAAAAAACTACTCAAAGTTAATCATTCCAATAGCTAAGATAAGATATTTTAATCTTTGTTCATCAAAAGATTTGGTGAACTGATCATCATATTGTTCATTTGTGTTAACTTTGACTAGTTTGATTAATGTTTTTTTTCAAAATTATCTCTAATTAAATGATACCTGATGTTGATGTGTTTTGTCCTGAAGTGCTGCACAGGATTCTCTATAATAGAGATGACATTATTGTTATCTATGTGAATGGGAGTCTCTTTGAAATTTAATCCATAGTCTAGCATCTGATTCTGAATCCAAAGCACTTGAGCACAAAAGCTTGCAGCAACAATGTATTCCGCTTCAAGAGTTGATGCAGAGACACATGATTTGCACTGCCAAGAGACTACTCTTTCACCAAGGAACTAACATCCCCCATATGAGATGATCAAACAAGACAATTAAGTTGAACAAGATGAAAAATCAAAGTCTCAAAAGATAAAAAACAATGACTAAGAGATGAACAAACAAGACAATTAAGTAGTCGGTCTGTATCACACCCCGGCTAAAGCGGAAACACCGAGGCATGATGAAATTGAATCATAGCACAAGGATAAAGAGTACAAAAGAAAATTAATTATTAAAATTAAATAGTTGGTTACATCCAAATCTAATAACAAATAAAGCAAACGAGTAAATAAGTCTTCATTTTATTCAAAGCCTAACTAGGTCCAACTAAAGCTTATCCTTGAATTCTAGCGTGAGCAACGCAACAAACTTAGTTTCCATTACCTGAAAACATGCTAAAATATGTCAACTAAAAAGTTGGTGAGCACATAGGTTTAAATATATACATATAATAGATAAGAATGTTCAAACCAATACATAATTTTCCAAATACAAGTAAGTAAACTATTATACATGAGTACACAACCAACCCTAGTGATCGAATATCCTCCCATCTAACCCCCTCACACAAGAGGTTAGACTAATAGTATGCTTGTCTAGTATGCAGTTTCTAAACATACAGCTCCTTCAAGTCAAAAAGACTACGTTGACTCAAAGGACGTCCGATATTGATTGGCATACATCAACCCAATTACCAAATGGGCTTGTTAGGGCAATAAATCTATTTACGTACTCTGGTGGCTTCCCCAAAGTTAATGGTTGTGTAAATTTCATAAAATAGAGGGACTTTATAGTAAAAAAGTGTCATAGAATATAACAACATGTATAATCAATTTAGTTTTACTAGTAAAGAAAATTGTTACTAAGTTTGCAAAAGACTAGTTTGACTTTAGAATTTGAATTCCCAATTTGATATAGAGAGCATGTTTCTGTAACACCCGGTTATTTATTTATTTGAAGCCGACGAAAGAAGAAAAGAAATAAAGTCCAAAGTCGAGGGACCAAACTCGCCAACGAGAGAAAGTTAGGGAAGTGAGAGTATTTAAGGGAGAGGGCAACCCTTACCCTCTCCCCACACCCACCAAAATCAGCCATCAAATAAGAGAAGAGAGAAAGAAGAGAAAAGAGGAAAAGTGTTGGTTCGGGTTGGTTCGAGTAGCCAAAATTGTTGAGAAACGAGTCAAATCGAAGCTCTTCTCGTCGTGGTCGTTTGTATGAGTTCTAGGGCCCCTCTTTTACTTGTTTTCAAACGATTTTAGGGCTGGAACACATCTGAAATTGGGTTTTCGTGTGTGTGTATGCTTGACCCGTTTGTGTATGAGTATGTGTGTGTATGATGCGTTTGGGTCTTGATTGTGAGCTTATGTGTGCTTGAATGGTGTTGTGGTATGCATACCTAAGGTTTAGGATGGTCGATTTGGGCTTAAAGTAGGTTTAGATGAGTTTAGAGGCCGAAAACCCTCGGCTCCAGTCGGGAGGAACTACATTCTGCACCAGCTAGGGCTAGGCGACCGACTGGAGGCCGAATGGAGGCCATACAGCCGAATAGGGTGTGATTGGGGTTCATTCGCACGACTGAAAGGCCAGTCGCATGGAGGTCATACGACTGGAGGTCCAGTCGCATAAGTGCTCATCCGCATTAGTCCATTCGCACGATTGGGTGTTCATTCGCATGAGTGTTCATCCGCATTGGTTCATTCGCATGATGTTCACTCGCATGGAGGCCATGCGACTGAAGGGTGTCCATACGCCTGAATAGGGCTGTTGCACCCGAGGAAAGCGTACTTTGACTTCTGACTTTCGGGGGAAAGTGCAGATGTAAGTTTTGACGTAAAGATTCCCGTAAGTTCATGTAAGATGACGATTGAGGCCTTAGAGTGCATGTTGGGCATGATGATGATGATGTTGCATGTTTATGCATGATGCATATTATGTATGTATGATATTGCCCTGTATGACGTGATGACTGTGCATGTTAATTTTCCTTATTATGATGTATGTTTATCTTTCCTGTGGCTTTACGTGTTATGATAATGAATGAAATGAAGTATTACGTAACGTAAAGTGGAAGATAATGAAAAGTGAAACATGATGAATGCATGCATTATTGAACGAGGAAAGTAATGAATGTCTTGCAAGTATTGAATATCGGGGTCCTTCTTTGTGATCGACCCTTTTTATAGAACCTCTACTGCTTACCTCTAGTATTGCGGCATACGCTCAGCTGTTCATTTATTGACTTCGGCCCAGTAGCTAAATAGTTCGGGGTGTAGCATATGGTATTGGTACGGAAGATATCCGATGCACAATAAAAGATATAAGGATGAATGAACGAATGAAGAAGATAATATAACTATTATCTATGTGTACGTATGATGTATGATCGCATGAAAGAAAAGGATGGTTTTAACGAAAGAAAAGTATGTTTTATTTTATAAAACTAGAACTCACTTAGCAACGCTGACTTTGATGTGTTTCCAGTTGGCAGGTAATGGTTGCTGAGGATGGCACGGGCGGCTACTCGGCTCTTTTGGGATGGCATCCATTTATTTAATACTTTTGTGATGTAATGCAACAATGTATTTTGTAACTGATTAACGCTGTATTATTTGGCAAAAGTTTTTATAATGAAATGAGATGTCATTTTTGAATGTTTCCGCTGTAATAATTTCATAAGATAAAGGTAGTTTATATGTTTTATGTGCGATGCGAACCCAACTGTAAACGTCCCGGGAACGGGGCCTTACAGTTTCCACCCCAAAATACAAAAGAAAAAGGGGCTATGAACTCACCTTGTAAAGTAGGTGGGTTGATCTTGCAACTTGTAGTAACTTGGAGTGAGGATTTGCCCTAAGTAAGTTTATTTAGTTAGTTTATTGTATATGTCAATAGTTGAGGGGTTGTTATTGTAAAAGTTCAAAAATGGTTGTCGTATACTAGATATGTATCATACCATATTAGCACATCCAACAAAAGGATTTCCAGGAAAGAGTTGGTGGATATTCATCACTTAAGTACCCCGTCTTTTCTTAGCCAAAACCTTTTGTTTGCCATATAACTACATACCGAGTTAAACGATTCTAGTTATACACTAGACCAATTTAAAGGTGTGTTTAGTATCTTTATAAAGTATAAGGAACAAGTGTAATTTAGTAGTTTAGCAAGGATGTGAATAAAAAGTTGTATAGTGTAGGGTTACAATTGAAAATATGAAGAATTATACTAAAACGTGATTCAAGTTGATTAGATATTCATAAGAATCATTAAAGTTTGGATTTTTATTGTTTAAAACATGTTTATATTACTGATTTTATGATAAAAATCATTACTTTATATTATATTTATGAAAATATTGAAAAGTTGCAAAATTTAGGGTTTTAACAGCTTTGGACAGATTCACGCACTAAACTTGCACGAGGTTTTCGAGGGGTCCAATCAATGAGTTAGAAGACACTCTTTATATGGTTAGAAAGATAAAACTTTGAATCTAATTTTGAAAAAAAAATCAAAAAAAGATTTGTTAGGAGAGAGGTATGGCTATTTGAAGTTGGCCTATGGATTTGTCAAAATCCAAAAATTTAAGTTTGATGTGTTTAAATAAAGCTTTGATGATTTCATATTTATTTGATGCTTTGATCCATCTTAGATCTATTAATATTACATAATAATGTTATTTAATCATAGATCCAAGCTAGTTATAATTTATTTTTGATAAAACACAATTGAAAATGTATAAACACAAAGAACATGAAGACTTACTTGATAGAGAAAACTTCTTGGATCTTCAAGAAAAGTGTTATGAGCTGATATTTAATTTTATGAGAGCTATAGATTTAGATTTTTGATAAGAAAAATAATGAGAATGAAACCCTAGTTATAGTGAAAAATTTAGGGTTTTAGGTTTGAATTAGGATAACTTTCTTAATATTTTTATTAATAAAAGTCATATATTTTGTAAGGATTGGGATGAATGATTTTTTATTAATAGTTTAGAGTTAGAATAAGTTTTATTAGTTATTTGTTAGATTTATATCGCTTAAATGATTAAAATAGTAAAATAATATATATATATATATATATATATATATATATATATATATATATATATATATATATATATATATATATATATATATATATATATATATATATATATATTACTATAAGACTTAATTTAATTAATTAAATCTTTATCCTTTTAACAAAAGTTACATATGTAACCCTAAGTTACACATATGTAAACTTTTGCCTTTATAGTTATATGTGTTTCATTTATGTAGTAGTTTAACACTATTTTAGTCTTCGATTAATTCTAGGGCAATTCCAAGTTACTTTTTCAAGCAAAATCAAATATTTACACACATGTTACCATAGAATTACTTTAGTAGGTAATAGTATCACAATGTATAATACTGTATAGAATATAAGATTTGTTTCCATAAATAGGTTCTCGCATTCAATTAATGCTTACATTAAAGTACTAGAATTATCATAGAATTAAGCATGATAAAAAAACATGAATTTAATAATCTGATTTGCTAGTATTGAATAGATATGTAAACCAAGACACAAGAAGATTATGTACACAACTAGATAAAGAAGCCCATTGTTTATGACCATTGAGATAAAGAAGCCCATGTAAGAATCTTCAGCAAGTTACATCAATCCAAATATAAAGCTAAGCCCATTATACAAGTGCTACAATAGCCTATCATAGGTCTAATATAATATCAGAGATTCAATCTAAACATAAATTACATGCAAAGCAAACAATAAGAAAAATATTAGAACAAAATATTGACAAATGAAAATATTTAAATATTTCAACACAATGGACGCCTCTTCATAATCCAACACATGTTGCTATTAATGTGAACCCTCTAGCTACAAGACGCACCTTGTAACGTTAAAAATTTTTTGTTTTTAACTTGTAGACCCATTAACAGGAAATGGGTTGAGCATGGATTGGCTTTGGCACCAACCATGTTTCATTACTTAACAATGCTTGCATCTCCTCGTTCATGGCACACCTCCATTGATTAGCTTGGTCAAAACTTTCTGGTTGAATTATGCTTTCCTCCATTGTTGCAACATGAGCATATTTAGAATTACATTTTCTTGCTCGTGTCGACCTCCTCAAAATACTATCTTGGTTGTTCGCTCTTAACTAAATCGATCCAATGTCCAAAACTGCTAATTATTCCGTTTGCATGCCACCTGACCTGTGGATGCTTTTCTTAAGTCGACTGAGCAATATAAAGAGTTTTTTTATGCATTATGCACAACAACTCAATTGGATTAGAAGGATCTATTCTTGGAGGAGATAAGGAGAATTAATGTTCTCTTTGATGAGAATGTTCGTTTAATTCAAGAAGATCAAGTTATTTATCTGTTTTTATGTATGTTTATGTTATAGGTGGGCTCACTGGTATGTTATGATCTTTACATATAAATACATAGCATGCCTACTCTTTGTCTTCTGACATTTATGTAGTCGGGCAAAGTCTCTTTACACACTTTTGGAATCTTTTTTAGCAAGAGTTGTGAATTCCGAAAACTCGACAACAACCAAACACGAAATTCATATTTTTATTATAAACGGTTGTGTCAAGCTTGCAAACCTGTTTAGCTAGACATGTCGTGTCTTTATATAACCCGGTGTGGTCACAAGTTGACGTGTTTAACCCTTATATGATTTACCTTTTTCTTTATGTATATTTCATATTATAAGTTAAAGAGTGAATTATTTGTTTTCTCCTTATGGTTTTGTTAGATTTGTTATTTTCATTCAAAAATAATTTTTTTGTATTTAGGTCCTCAAGGTTTCAAAAAGTTGTAATTTTCATCCTTAGCTCTATCATTTTGAAATGTTATGTAAATATTCATATAAAAACAAAATCCTAATTTATGTATATATGTTGTTGATAAAATTTGTATCAAGGAATTCATTTTCTCGGTTGAAAATAACAACTTTTTCAAACACTACGGAGTCAAATGCAAGAATAAAATCTATTTAAATAAAAATAACAAAAATATGTGTCTCCCAAGTACCCTAGAGGAGTTGTATACATATGGTTGTAAGTCACTAGAGAAAATAACATTCCAGTCAGGTTGCTTCAGGCTAAAGAAATTTGGATATAGAGGTTGTTTCAAATTGTCAGAAGTTCAAGGCCTTTTTAAATTGGTGGCCATAAAAGAACTTGATGAAGCAGATTTGGGCCAAATGAAATGGGTCAAAGCATATCAAGATCATAAGGTGCAGCTGGCTGGTGATGAGATTACTAAAGGCAGAACTTGGGATATCCAGGTTGTCTCTTAATTTCTCTCAAATGAATGCAAAAGTACACAAGAACATGTATCTGTGTCACCTTTGCAAATTTATTGATATACAACTAACTGTATTTTTCTGAAATTTGTGTGTAACATAGATGTTGTATGAATACGGTATAAGGAGCACCTATCTGCAAGGCATAAAATTTCAAAGCATGATGGCATTTGAGTATATATCAGCATTCAACTTCTTTTCCTTCCGTGTGTCTTTGCATTCAATGAAACATAGGATCAAAGGATTAAGTGTATGCTGCTTATACAGATTAGCAGGAGTTATGGATAAGAATAGGTGGGGTTTGTTCACCGAAGTCAGCAACATAACCAAGGGTGTTACTTGGATATACAACCCTATCGTGTATTGCAAACCCAGAATTGATGAAGATGCTATGTGGATAAGTTATTGGCCCATTGGCAACATGTTAGACGTTGGTGATGACGTCAATGTGTCTATCCTTGTGGAGGAAGGAATGATAGTAAGCAAATGTGGTGCCAACCTTGTGTATATGGATGATGGTGAAGCAGGGCAAGAAGAAAACTTTATGTTACGGGCGGTGTTGATTATATGACAGTGGAAACCTGTGTGAAGGAATTTGAGAAGACAGTAATGATCTTAAGTGTAGATTACGTCGTAGAGCGTCTTCTAAAGCGCTACCACAAGAAAATTGTTTTATGGAGATATGTCAGAAACAAGACCAATAGAATGTTTTGGTCTTTGTATTCCACTGAAAAGAAAACTTTCTAGGTATTCATGTCCACAACCAGGTTCGTACATGCCCACGGTGGCGTCCTTACTCTTGAATCAAAGGGAGCTAATCTTAATATTTCATTCTTTTAGGGGGAGTTGAGTCTTTGTCTTTTTGTCATCGGCTCCCTAATGGAAACCAAAGGGTCATATCATGTGTTTGTTCTTATGAATTATGATCTTATCTTGCCATATGAAGCTGTTAAGATCGTCATTGCTATGCAGATCAGTTGACTGTTTGTTTCTTGGAAGAAGATTAAAGATGAGGTAAATCAACACTTGGTGTCTTGATAAATTTATGTTGATCACCAAGGTGTGCAACTGAGCTTTATAAATGTTTCTGTCGCTGGGTTATTGAAATTGTAGCTTAAGTATTTTCCAGATTTGTTGAATTTTTATTTGAAAATAAAGTATCTGTTGGTGGATTCTTGAAGTGCAAGATCTTTTATTTATGGATTACTGCGTTTTTCTTTTAGGAAGGAGTCTAATTTTTATTTTTTCTACAGCTGTTTTCTATGTTCTGCTCTTTATATAGAATAGGTATTCCATGTGATTTAATCATTCAGAATTTCTGTTATTTCTTCAAGAAGTAATAAGAAGCAGGCTGACAAATTTTCTTATTTATTACTGTTTCCTTGCTTTGCTTACTGATCTGATTGTTATTGCTAACAATTGGTATCAGATCATTAATAGTGCAATCTGTTCACAGGTTGAGTACTAAAAGCCGGACATGCTGCATTTTAAGTTTTCATATAATCCAAAACGTCAACACTTGGTTGGTCATGGATGCAAATGGCAAGAAACCGTTGTTTTTAAATTTTACTTCAGTTGATGTCACCATTCGTATCTAGGCACACGATCCAATCTCCTGTGACTAGTTCTTGAATGTCCCCTGCACTCTTTTATCTTTGTCATGTGTCCATATGACACACCTTGTGTTAATATAAATGGTGTATGATAATAACTTATATTTTTCTTTTAGTGGTTAATTTCACCTCTAATTCGGCACAACACAAGCCACGAATTGCAGCAGTTTGTCTCAAATATGATCAACAACATCAATCATATAACTAGAACAGAGGCTCACTACTAGAAAACTGTTAATAGATGACGCGCAAAAGATGACGCGCGAAAAAGAATGACTTGCATTTACGCGTATCATAAAATATATGTCATAATTTAAAATATTTTTAGAAAAGATGACACACATTTTTGCGTGTCATCTTGGTTCGCCATTGTCCCGCTCCCGACCCCAAATCGCGACCCCTCCCTCCCAACCGCCTGCAGCCGACCACCACCGCCACTGTGCAGCCCTTCGCACACCGCAAGCAGCCGACCCCCAACCACAAACACCAAAATCGCTACCCCTCCCCCCAACCGCAAGCGAGCACCGCCGCCCGAGCACCGCCTGCAGCCGCCACCACCAGCCGAGCACCGCCGCAGTCACTCCCTCCGCCCATCACAGGTGCTACATTGTTGTTTGATTGCTAAATTGTTGTTGATTGTGGATGTGTTGTAAATTAGGGTTTTAAGTAGAACTTCTTGGATCTAATATATGTTTTAGTGTAGCAATTTTTCTAGATTTTGTTTTGTGTTTGTTTTTTAGGTTTTTTGAAGGTTATTCATCTTGTTTAGGTTGTATAGAAACTAATGACATCTTGTTTAGGTTTGGAGCTTAGATGTGTAGGCAAAGACCAAAGAGTGGGAACTTGTCAGGTATGAGTGGGTTATATGGTGATTTGTTCTAATGTAATATGGCTTTTGTCTTTCAGGAAGCTGTGATTATGCCACTACGAAACACATTTGCAAGAGTGTTAGTGGGATATGGAAGGGAGTGGGAGCGGTGTTCTCGCCTATTACTGCTCAGGATGGAACCAATAGAGGTTGGAAGAAACAATGAGCATCAGTTTGACTGCTTCTAATGCCTGTTTTGCCCATTATCAAAGAAAGCTTCTCTAGATATATCCTTGCATCCTCTAGAAATAAAAGTTTTCAAACATCGTAAAGAAAAAACCATAAATGTTTCTTTTAAAAACTTCTAAATTATTTTAATTGCTTATGTTAAAAGTTTATACATACATGTTATGGTTGTGTCTGTCTAGTACAGTAAAAAAAAATATTGTAAGTTCCTGATATTAGTGAGGTGAATAGAGAAGTGGCTATGTTGTAGACTGTGTTGTGATATCTACGAAATAAAGGATAACAAGATGATGTTGTGAGCATGATGGATTTCTATGACTATCTGCAACAGTATCTAGTTGCTCTCATCTGCTCAAATAGTATTTTTGAAGCACATTAGTAGTCACTAGTCACTACTCAATTATTTAAGTTCTAAAGTATAGCTCAATTCTGGGTTCCTGATTTGAATTTCAGTCGGTATATAGAACGACAACATAAGGCATTCCATGGATATTCATATGCTGTTGGTTGATGGTGTTCCTAGATAGTTTTGAATTACACGAGTATCAATATCGATTCCACATACCAAACCTGATAGGGTTGGAGAGAAACTAGGAGAAGGATGAAAACAAATTTGTTGGATAATCTCCAGAAATTGATAGCATGAGAGTTTAAATAAAACCAATTACAAATTTACTAAAACAACCCACAAAAACAAACAGAAAACCATAATGGTCCTTAACCCATGCAAAAATAAATAACTAAATAAAAATACGAATTTAACGTATCAAGACTCCCTCCTTAGCCACTTTTGTCCTCAAGAGTGAGCTCCGTGAAATCTGGGAAACGCAACTTTAACTCGTCTAGAAACTCCCACGTAGCGTCTTGAGTGGTCTGACCCTTCCAATGCACGAGCACCTTCATGACCGCCCTATGACCCCTCTTCACCAGCTTCCTATCCAACACGGCCTGTGGATGCAAATTAAACCGGGCCTCCCTGGGCAGAGGGACGATTTTTTCCGGCGGTCCGCACGGTCCTTTGAGTTGCAACACATGATAAACCAGATGGATATGCGCGTCTTCGGGGAGGTCTAATTTATAAGCAACCGCGCCCACTTTTTCCACGATCAAGAACGGCTCGAAATATTTAGGCGTGAGTTTTGAGTGCTTGTGCACTCTTAGTGAGTTCTGCATGTAGGGTTGAAGCTTAAGATATACCCAATGACCCGTTTCAAATTCCCTTTCTGATCTCTTCTTGTCAGCCTGTTGTTTCATCCTGTTTTGGGCGGTCAAAAGAGATTGCCTTAGTACCTTTATAGCAGCCTCGCGATCCTGCATCACCTCGTCAACTTCACCATCCATGGCATCTTTCGGGATGTTGGGTATGTGCAACGGGGGAGGGTACCCATACAAAGCCTCGAACGGTGTACGACCCAAAGAAGAATGAAACGTGGTATTGTACCACCATTCGGCCATAGCGACCCATTTGACCCACGTGTGAGGACGTTCCATAACCATGCATCGTAAATACCCCTCCAAACATCGTTTACCACCTCCGTCTGCCCATCCGTTTGCGGGTGGTATGCCGTAGATAATTTTGCCTCTATTTCCTATAGATGTAAAAATTCTTTCCAAAAAGAACTCAAAAAAATCGGGTCGCGATCAGACACTATCGAACTCGGGCACCCATGCAGCTTATACACGTTGTCAAAAAAAAACTTGGGCTACCTCCTTGGCTGAATAAGGGTGACCCAACAACATAAAATGGCCGTACTTCGTCAAGCGATCCACAACCACAAAGATGGTATCCTTACTCTTAACCCTTGGCAACCCGCCTATAAAATCCATCGATATGTCCGAGAAAATCATCTCGGGTATGGGTAGAGGCTGCATCAACCCGGGTGAGGCAACGTTCTCGGTCTTTGCTCGCATGCACACATCATAATCGCGCACCACCCTTCGTACCACCTTGTTTATCCCCTTCCAAAAGAACAGGCCCTTCACCCTTTGTATCGTGGCTTTCACTCCCGAATGCCCTCCTATCGGAGATTCATGGCACAATTTCACCATTTCTTCACGTAGAGCGGTGTCATTACCCACCACCATTCGGTTACCTCTAGTCAACCACTTGCCGTTCCATTTGTATTTCACATGACCCTCCCCATTTTTGATCTTAGTCACCAACTGTTGTAGATCAATGTCGTTTTTCTGACTCTCCACTATTCTGTCCAACAGTAACGGTTCTAGTTGTGATACCGCGGTCGCAAATGATTCCAACCCTTGCACTCGAGACAACGCGTCGGCTACCATGTTCTCTCGCCCTTTTTTATACTCGATGTAGTAGTCGTACCCCATGAGTTTAGCTAGCCATTTAAGTTGAAGGGGAGTGGTTACCTTTTGGGTGAGTAGATGTTTAAGACTTTTTTGGTCCGTCCGAATGACAAATGACCTCATGATGAGGTAGTAGTGCCATTGTTTCACGGCTAACATGATGGCTAGTAGTTCCTTCTCATATACGGACAACGCATTCTGCCGAGGAGACAACACCTTTGATAAAAAGGAAACCGGGTGTCGGTCTTGCATCAAAACCGCTCCTATTCCCCCTGCTGATGCATCGGTTTCAATCACAAACGGCTTTGTGGGATCGGGTAACGCTAGAACCGGGGCTGAGGTGAGCGCTGTTTTGAGTCTTTCAAAAGCGTCCTGCGCTTCCATTCCCTACTTAAACGCATCCTTTTTCAGCAGTTTGGTGAGTGGCCGAGCGATCATTCTGAAGGAACGTATGAATCGCCGGTAGTACCCGGCTAAGCCCAAAAACCCCCTAAGTTGTTTGACTGTCTTTGGTATCGGCCATTGTTGTACCGCTTCGATTTTTTTCGGATCCGTGCTCACCCCTTCCCTCGTTATGATATGACCCAAGTACTCGATTGCTCGGCCCCCAAACACACACTTTGATTCCTTTGCGAACAACTGTTTAGCTTGCATGATCGAGAGAACCTTTTCCAAGTGTAAACAGTGGTCTTCTTCACTTCGGCTATAGACGAGTATGTCATCAAAGAAAACTAATACCCCCTTCCTTAGCATTGGCTTAAATATATGGTTCATAAGGGCTTGAAACGTTGCTGGAGCGTTGGTCAAGCCGAAAGGCATGACGAGGAATTCATAGTGCCCCTGCTGTTTTCGGTATGTCCTCTAATGCCATTCTCACCTGATGGTACCCGGATCGCAGGTCCAGTTTCGAAAAAAACTAGCTCCCCCAATTCATCTAGCAACTCGTCGATGAGAGGAATGGGGAACTTATCTTTCACCGTGGCTTCGTTGAGACGCCTATAATCCATACACATTCGCCAATGGCCGTCTTTCTTTTTCACGAGAACGACCGGGGCCGCAAACGAGCTTTGACTATTTCGAATGATCCCCGAGTCTAGTAAATCCCGAGTCGTTTTTTCGATTACATCTTTTTGGACCGCTGGGTATCGATACGGACGGATACTAATGGGCGCCGTACCTTCTTTAAACACGATTTTATGATCAAACAGGCGTTTATGAGGTAAGCCTTGGGTACCTCGAAGACCTGTGGAAACCGAGCCACAAATTCCTTCCACCGATAGGCCCCCTTATCTCCAACCGGGTTGTTCACCACCCGGGAATGGTAGGTGTCATCATGCTCCCCGTTGGTTAAATGCAAACTGAATAACTGTGAGTCCCCCGCTTGAGCGTGCTTACCCATTTTTTCAAGAGAACAAACTGCAAACAAATTATTCAGTAGTCCTTTCAATTCGTAACTCTTGCCCTCTAACTTAAATTTCATTATAATCTTTTGAAAGTTCCACAAGATGTCATTCAGCAGTAGAAGCCATTGCACCCCTAGAATCATGTCGTAACTCTCAAGTGGCAACAATAGTACCTCGGTTGTGAACCTATTTCCCTGCATGCTCCATTGGAATTCTCGGCAGACTTGGGTACTCGTAAGTTTTTTTCCGTCCGCCACCCCCATGGCCACCGGTGCTATGGACAGTGACTCACACTCCAATTTCTTGGCCAACCTTTCCTTAAGGAAGTTATGTGTCGACCCTGAATTGATAAGTATATGCCATTGACGCGTACCCATCGACCCGTTTACCCGCATCGTTGAGTATGATGGAATACCCGTTAGTGCGTGTATGGAGATCTGATGTTCCGCTTCATCCTCCATGTCAGACCCCGTTTCCTCCCAGATTTATCCTCTTCATCATCAGCTTTAATAATGTAAAGTTGCTTACGGGGCGTCGCACACTTATGCCCGAGTACAAACTTTTCTGTGCACCAAAAGCACTCGCCTTTCACGCGTTTCTGTTCCAATTCCTTGCTGGTTAGGCGCCTTTGATTGTTAAACGACTTGCTGGGGCTGTTTGGAATTCGGTTGGTGTTGGGGGTGGGTAAAAGTGGTAGTTTAGTGGCATTAGTAGGCGGGGTGATTTTAGTATGGCTACCCTTCGATGATCCCCCTGTCCATTTTCCTCCTGCGAACTTTTCTTTCCAGGTTTCATTGTTAAAGGCTTTGGGTCTTGGCCAACCCGTACGCCTCATGCAACATACGAGGTTTAAACATTTTAACCGGTCCTGGGATGTCGGGTTTGAGGGCTTTAATGTAAAGGCTCACAGCTTGGCTTTCGCTTAACGAAACTTTATTCAGCAGGGAGTCAAAGGCCGTATTCAACTCCTGCAGTGAACCGGTTTGTGTTAGGGAGGCCATCTCCTCCAGCGGCTCTTTGAATAACGCATCTGAAAAATGGGCTGCGATGGATCGAACATAGTCATTCCACGGGATCTCAGCCACGGTAGCGTTCCTGGTTTTCATGAAAGCCCAATGCCATTGTAATGCATCGCCTTCCAAGTGGACAGCGGCACAGCGAAGCTTGGTCTCCTCTAGGGTTTCGTCCATTGCGAAGAAGTGTTCGCAACGATAGATCCAACCCTCTACGTCTACCCCCGAGAATTTAGGGAAGTCAATCTTCCCGATACGGAATGGTTTGGGACCTCGTGAGTCCGCACCCGCATCCGGAAACGGACCGAGCGAACTACTCGACGACTGCACGGCTTTATCACGCACCGCCTTCAAGATCTCTTCTTGTTGCTTCGAGGATTGTTCCTGTTGCTTCATCAGGCCTGCTTGTTGGTTAGTGATTGACCGGGTAAAAAGGAAAGAGTCAGTAGCTTGAAGAATAGACGTTGGAGTCAATAAAGAAATCCCTGTTTAAGTGGTGAACGTTGCTGCCTCTTTCATCGCAAGTTTCTGTTTGTTTTATTTAGTATAAAAGAAGCTAGAGTCTTATGATTTTATTCATTCAGTACTTTCTTTTAATTAGTCGATAAAGCTTGTAATCTGTGATGATTTGTGTCTCAGAAAGTTCAATAAATATCAAAGCTTTCGACTGATTTTATCTTGTATCCTCTGCTTGTTTGATTCGTGATTAATACCAAATTCTAACATTTGGTATCAGAGCTGTGTTACGATCAAACTCACATGCCGAAATACCTTCAACTTGAAACCATGTCAGTAGTATCCAACCCAAACCCTCTAAAAGACAACCCAATCACTTTCCATTGCCCAATCCTGACAGCCACTAATTACAACACCTGGGCAATAAAGATGGAGGCAATCATGGATGCCCACGGGTTGTGGGATGCCATTGAGCCACCGACCGGCGTGGTTGTCGAAGAGAAGAAATCGAAACAGGCTCGTGCCTTCATCTTCCAGTCTATACCTGAAGAAATTCTATCGCAGACGGCGAAAAAGAAAACGGCTAGGGAAGTGTGGGATTCTTTAAAATCTAGGTATGTTGGTGCCGAACGAATCCAGAAAGCTAGACTGCGGATTTTAAAAAGTGAATTTGAAGGGCTGCACATGAAAGATGGAGACTCAATTGATGATTATGCTGGAAAATTGTCTGGTATGATCTCAAAGTATAATAGTGTTGGTGCAACATTGAGTGATGAAGAGTTAGTTCAAAAACTATTCGACACGGTGCCTGAAAGATTCATCAACCTGGTGGCTTCAATTGAACAAAGCTCAAAGGTTGAAACCATGCCATTCGAGGAAGCCTTGGCACATTTAAAGGCATATGAAGATAGATTAAAGCTCCGGAAGGGAAGTTTGGCATCCGAGAATACTCTACTACTCACTAAATCAGAAGGTGTGGGCGTTCAGAAGAGATATAATAAGCCACACTCAACTGCTGGTCGTGGCAGAGGAGGATATAACCAAAGCAGGGGTGGTAGAAGCGGATCGAGAGGCAAAGGTTCTGCTCGAGGCAGGGGTGGACGTTGGGGTAGCGGGTCACGCCAGGATTATGGAAGTACTAATCGAAAACCGAGAGATAAAAGCCATATACAATGTTTTGAATGCAATAATTTTAGTCACTATGCCTCTGAATGCAGACAAGAAAAGAAACAAGATGAAGAAATGAACTTGACTTGAGAACCAGAAGAAGAGGCTTCATTATTATTGACTGTGTATGGTGAAGAGATCTCAAACATGATGTTGCTGAATGAAGAGAAAGTTACGCCAGATAAGTATATCATGAACCAGGAGAAAATAAACACGTGTGGTACTTGGATAACGGGGCAAGTAACCATATGACGGGTCTTAAAGAAATATTCACTGAATTGGATGAGAAGGTAACTGGTCAGGTCCGATTTGGAGATGGTTCGAGAGTAGAAATCAAAGGTAAAGGTACAATACTATTCAACTATAAGAATACTGAACAATTTCTCTTGTCAAATGTATATTATATTCCTGCACTACGTAGCAATGTTATGAGTTTAGGGCAGATGACAGAGAATGGTTATAATGTTGGAATGAGCCAAAACCTATTAAGGATGCATGATGATAAGGGAAGACTTATTATGAAGGTGAAAAGATCCACAAACAGAGTGTACAAGATCCGGCTGACACCTGGAAAACCCGTCTGTTTGGCCATGAAAGTAGATTGCGAAGAGTGGGTATGGCATGCCCGAATGGGACATGCTAACTTCGGAGTCCTGCGAGAAATGACAAAGAAAGAGATGGCACGTGGAATGCCTTGTATCAATCATCCATTACAGGTGTGTGAGGGATGTTTGTTAGGCAAACAAGTAAGAAAACAATTTCCAGCAGAGTCAACATGGAGAGCAAAAGAACCACTTCAGCTCATTCATGCGGACCTCTGTGGACCTATCAGGCCATGCTCAAAGGGAGGTAATAAATATTTCTTCTTGTTAGTTGACGACTACTCTCGGTACATGTGGGTGTACTTGCTGAAATCCAAAGATGAAGAGCTGCTGAATTTCAAGAAATTTAAAGCACGAGTAGAGAAGGAGAGCACATTCAAGATCAGAATGCTTCGTACCGACCATGGTGGTGAATTCAATTCACACCAATTTAATGATTTTTGTATTGAAGCAGGGATTAGAAGGCAACTAACAGCCCCATACACGCCACAACAAAATGGTGTGGTGGAACGTCGAAACAGGACGATTGTGGAGATGACAAGAACAATTCTGAAGGCTATGAAAGTACCCGATGAACTCTGGGGGGAAGCAGTTTCACATTAGGTTTACCTGCTAAATCGAATTGGAACAAAGGCAGTGAGAAATCGAACACCGTATGAAGCATTGAAGGGTTCAAAGCCAAATCTTGCACATGTTCGAATCTTCGGATGTCGAGCGTATGTTAAAAAGCTACATGACATAACCAAACTAAGTGATCGAAGTGAACCGATGATCCATTTGGGCATAGAAGAAGGAAGCAAAGCCTACCGACTCTTGAACCCTAAGACGAACAAAGTGGTGATTGCACGTGATGTGGTATTTGATGAACTTGGCAACTGGAATTGAGACCCAACTCCTCAACAAGAACCAAGTATTGGTACACGGTGGACCGAAGCATCCTTCACTATAGATGGAGATGAACTGGGTTCAGTTTCCAACAATGTCAATTCGAATTCTAATTCTCAATTTGACATTTCGAGCTCTAATTTCCAATCCAATACTCAAAATTCTAGTTCTCAAATTAACTTTGATAATTGCACATCTCCATTGGTTAATTCTGCAGGGCAGCATGAAGAAAGCAACATGCAAACGACCTCAGCGACAACTGGGTCAAGTAATGCACCAGCTCCATTTGATGATACTCCTCCCCAAGGTTTTCAAACGTTGCATGACATAGAGCAAAGATCGACTGCAATGACAGAAGCTGAGGTTAAGGCCTTCTATGATGAGAACCATGAATGGTTGCTATCTCATGAAGAACCAACTAATTATGAAGAAGCGATTCAAGAAACGAACTGGAAAGTGGCAATGCAGCGTGAAATAGATTCCATAAACAAAAACAAGACGTGGAAGCTAGTCACCCTGCCTGCTGGACAGAAACCAATCGGTTTGAAATGGATTTTCAAACTAAAAAAGGATCCAAGTGGTGCAGTCACAAAGCATAAAGCCCGACTAGAGGCAAAAGGGTATGTTCAGATGAAAGGGGTGGACTTTGATGAAGCATTCGCGCCTGTTGCCAGGTTAGAGACAATTAGACTGATGTTGGCTATGGCAGCAAAGGAACGATGGCCTGTACATCATTTAGATGTCAAGTCAGCATTCCTAAATGGTGATCTTATAGAAGAGGTTTACGTACAACAACCAGTTGGTTTTGAAGTACCAGGCAAGGAAAATTTGGTGTATCGTTTGAATAAAGCACTGTATGGGCTCAGGCAAGCGCCAAGAGCCTGGAACATAAAGCTGGATCAGTCACTAAAAAGGATGGGATTCATACGATGCTCACATGATCAGGCTGTCTATAAGGTACAACTGATTCAATTCTTATAGTTTGTGCTTATGTCGACGATCTTATAGTCACCGGATCAAAAGAAAGCGAGCTCCTGAAGTTCAAAGAAAGGATGAAGAATGTTTTTGAGATGAGCGATCTTGGTCTTTTGTCATACTACTTAGGCATTGAGGTGTGTCAAACAGAGAATGGCATAACAATTTGCCAAGAGGGGTATGCAAAAAGGATCCTTGAAGCTGCTGGAATGCAAGATTCCAACAGTGGCAAGTGCCCTATGGAGTTCAAACTGCAGTTGTTTAAAGATGATGATGGTAAGTCGACAGATGCAACAAGATATAGGAGCATCATCGAAAGTCTTCGGTATTTGATACATACTCGACCGGATTTAAGTTACTCGGTGGGAGTTTTGAGCAAATACATGCAAAACCCGAAGGAGAGTCATAATGCAGCTCTGAAACAAGTACTTAGGTACTTAAAGGGAACAGTTGGGTTTGGGTTAAAGTACAACCGGGGAGGTGATGGCAAACTCGTTGGTTATAGTGATAACAGCCATGGTACAGACTTGGATGATAGAAGGGGAACAACCGGTATGGTGTTTTACTACTCGGGTAATTTAGTACCATGGGCTTCTCAGAAACAACAAACGGTCGCGTTAAGTTCTTGTGAAGCTGAATTTCTAGCTGCCACTGCAACTGCTTGTGTTGGATCTAGAAAGGCTGTTGCAACCAAAACCAAGTCACTTAGAAGATTTTGGTACAACAAACAAAGGACTTCCGAAGCTAAGTATGGAACTTCCGAAGGAAGAAGGAGCTCTTCCAAAGACTAAGTGTAAACACACTTCCGAAGGAAAACTCCAACTTCCGAAGACAAAGAATCTACTTCCGAAGATCAAGACTTAGAGAGAAAGATCTGAAGTCAACTTCCGAAGTACAAGAAGTCCTCAAAGCCTCGGAAGCATAGAAGCCTCTTCCGAAGTATAAGTGGCTTCGGAAGAACAAGTTCTTCCGAAGCCAGTTAACCTTTGGAAGACACTTCTATTATCCAGTGGACATAAGTATGGCCTCTCTGACACTCCGCTGCAAATCTCTGAGATACTGCATGGCGTTTTCTCAAAAGCCATGTAGTTGACCATACTTTAATCCATTGTTTACCTTTTTATGTTAGTACAGTTGCCATCTTTAGTTGGTGACAAAAGGTAAGTCATGGACATTTCATGACTACCATATCTTAGATAATACTTTATCTAAGATATCTTAACTTTAGCATTGTAGTATATGCTTTAGTCTTAGGTTTCCAGCTGGTATCAAAGTATATCCAGCTGTAGGATCTAGTATATATAGTTTCTCTTTGTAACTCTTGTTTCATGCTTGTAAGTCTTGTAATATCTTGAGTTGAGAAGTAATATATACAAGTGCCTTGAAAATATATTTCTGCTTGTTTCTTTGCTACTTATTATATTATTATCAACTCTTGTAAAAGACATTACTTCATCTGATTTGAGTGTTTCCAAAAGTGAGTTTGAGAGAAATACAAGTGTTTAAGTGACAAACCCGATCCTGCAATTGGTATGAGAGCTTTTTAGGCTCTTGATTGTGAGATCTTACCATCCTAATCAACCTGTTTTTCACTCCTCCTTATACCTCATTCAAAATGGCCCTTAACAAATCTGAAGTAGAGATGGGAACGATGACCAAAGCTCCCATCATCGCACCTGAAAACTTCAGGTCTTGGAGCAGAAGAATGGAAGGCTTCATCAGATATCAAGACAGCAAGATGTGGCAATCCATTGTCAATGGCCCGTATAAGCCAAAAGTAGCTGGTGGAAACGGTGCCATTATTGAGAAAGTCGTTGAAGATTATTCTGATGAAGACAGGAAGAAGCTTGACATAGACAGCAATGCTATGACTGTTCTTATGACTGCAATCCCAAACTCTATCATGGTGGGGTTTGAGCATTGTAAGTCTGCCAAAGAACTCTTTGATGCTCTTGATCAAATGTACTCAAGCTCAAATGATTCCAAGAAGGACTCACTGAAGCAGCAGTTTGAGAACTTCACCTATGTTGCTGGAGAGACTCTTAGCCAGCAATATTTCAGGTACATGGATCTCATTTCTTCCCTTCAATCTGTGGGAATCACTCATGAACTCAGAGACCTTACTAGAAAGTTTATGAGTGCTCTACCCAATGAGTGGACATTCTACTGTGTCTCTATCAAGAGAACAGAGAATCTGAATACACTCACCATGACCGAACTCTATGGGATCCTTGATGGATACCGTTTGGAAATGGAAAGCAAGAGGGGTCATCAGACAAGCAGACCCTTGAGTCTTTCTGCTAGCAAGGCTTTAATGGTTGCTGAAGGCTCAGGAATCTCCCAGTCTCAGCAATACCTGACCTACACCCAGCAGCCATCTTGTTCCTCTAGGCCTTACATCACATTTCTTGAGACTCCAAGGTCTCAACAAGCTCAGCAAAGCTCCTTTCAGGAGGGCTGTGCATTTGTCTCAGGAAGTGGGCACTCAAATGACTATCAATACTGCTTTGATGATCTAGAGTGTTTTAGCCCGGATGACATAGAGTATGTGGATATAGTCCAACAAATGGCTCTTCTAATCTACAGAGCAAAGAAGTTCTTTAAGAGAACTGGAAGGCAATTCCCTCATAACCCAATCAACAGCAAATTTGGGTTTGACAAAAGCAAGACCAAATGTTACAATTGTAACCAACTTGGTCATTTTGCAAGGGAATGCAAGGCTCCCAAGTCCAACCCGGGAACCCCACAGGCCTCCACACATCCCTCTACACCAAAGCCCACCGGAAAGTCAACAGAGACTGCTGCAATGGCTCAAGAAGTTGACTGGAGCTTCATGGTTCAGGATGTGACTCCTGCTCAAGCACTTATGGCCGGAACAGATGAAAACAAGGTATATGAACATCTCTGTACCCCTGCCTGTATTGCTAAGGTTAAACTATATCAGGACTACAATATGGAAATTAAATCTAATATTGAGTCTTTAAATGTTTTAAAATCTGACTTTAAAAGGGCTGAATCTGACTACCAAAGAAAAATTAAGGAGTTAGAGAAAACTGTGTCCCTCTTAAAACATGAACATACAAACTACAAGACTCAGATCAAGGATTTAATATCCAAATTGACTGAGGCTCAAGCCCAGCTTGTCACTGCTGAGGCTCAAGCCAGGAAGTATGCTATTTCCGAGCAAAACTTCCAAGCCATTCTTGCATCATCCTCTCACTCAAAGCTTTGTTATCAAAACAAAGGTGGGTTGGGAACCAATGAAATTGCTCCACCACACTCTTATGAGTCTATAAGACAACCAAGGTGTGGTACTGAAGAGCATGAGGTTCCATCTGCTGACCCACCTTCTCATGAGTCAAAGAATGATGCAACTATGGAGACCATCACAGGGAAGGTACAGGTAATTATGCCCTCCCCAGCCAATGATGATCAAACCCTGACCACCAAAGCCAGAAGAAGCAGAGCTAAGACAACCAGAAAAACTGCCAAGAAAGTGGCTGAGTCCAAGCTTAAGATAGACCCAAAACAAAAGGGTGTATTCATCTCAGCTGGATTCCAAGTGGTTGGAAATTCTGATTCAGGAAAGGAGTGCAGTACCAGTACTCCTATCCTACCAAAGGATCAGAAATTAAAGGGAAAGGTTGCGGATGAAGAGAAAAAGAACAAGAAACAGCAATCCTCTCATTCCCAGAAAGCTAACATTGCATGCATAATGTGTGGTCTGTAAAACCACATGGCTAAAGATTGTTACTACAATCCTACTAGCACACATTATGCAAATAATGTTAAAAGAGAAGGAGTCAGGAAAGGTTTCTCATTTGGACCATATTAAATGGTTCAAGTGATGAAAAAGGGAAAGCTTTTTTCCGAAGCAAGGCTTCTCTCGGAAGAAAATTCTTCTTTCGAAAGGAAAAAGGCTTCGGAAGTTAAAGCTGTAAAGACTCAGAAAAGCAAAAGAGTCCCCTTGAAACCATCCCAGAAGAAGACTGCTTCGGAAGAAAAGGTGGTGAAGGTTTCTTCCGAAAAGAAAGAAGCTTCGGAAGAATGCCAAGCTACAAAAGCTTCAACAAGCTCATCCTCTATGATCAACCAAGGGATGGAATGGAAGATCAAGGAAGATGCTGTAGCCCAAACCTCTTCTTTAAAGACATCCATTAAACCCCCATGCATAAATTTTGGTTCAATTATGTCATTATCATTGGAACAACCTAAGACCAATAAGGCTTGGGTTTCCAATCAAAACTAACTATCTCACCTTATATGCAGGGACATCCATATGACAAGAATAACAACATTTGGATTGTAGATAGTGGATGCTCCAGGCACATGACAGGGAACAGATATCTCCTTCAACAATTTCAACATTATGATGGAGGTCCTGTCCAGTTTGGAGGTGAGGCCGGAGGATATATTTCTGGCAGAGGAAGTATATCTAATGGAAAGTTAAAAATTGACAAAGTAAATTTTGTCAAACAGCTTGAACATAATCTGTTAAGTGTTTCTCAATTTTGTGATCAAAAGCATCAAATGCTTTTCACAGAACATGAGTGCATTATCCTCAAACCCGGGATGACAATTCCTCAGGAATTGGTGCTTCTTAGATCTCCCAGGAAAGGGGATATGTACAAGCTTGATATGAACAATGCTTCCCCAATGGGAGAAGTATCATGCTTTCTTTCCAAAGCTGATGGTGATGAGTCAACACTATGGCATAAACGAATGTGTCATGTCAATTTTAAGACAATGAATAAATTGGCTAAAAATAACTTGGTACATGGTTTGCCTAAAAAGGAATTTTTCTGCAAAGATAACTGTGTTGCTTGCCTGAAAGGGAAACAACACAGGTCCTCTCATAAATCCAAAGTTGTTAACTCTATCACCACTCCATTACACTTATTGCACATGGATCTATTTGGTCCCACAAGTATAATGAGCATTGGAAGGAAATCATATTGCCTTGTGATTGTTGATGATTTTACTAGATTTACATGGGTATTCTTTTTAAGAACTAAAGATGAAACTGCTGAAACTTTAAAATCTTTTATTCTTAAAATAGAAAATCAAGTTGATCACAAGGTTAAAATAATTAGAAGTAATCAAGGGACTGAGTTTAAGAACCTAGTTCTTGACTCATTTTGTAACTCAAAAGGGATTGTCAGACAATATAGTGCTCCTAGAACTCCTCAACAAAATGGTGTTGCTGAGAGGAGAAATAGGACACTTATTAAGGCTGCTCGAACTATGTTAGCTGATTCAAAGCTGCCTCTAACATTCTGGGAAGAAGCAGTTAGTATTGCATGCTATGTGCAGAACAGAGTTCTTGTAGTAAAGCCACATGGAAAAACCCCTTATGAGTTATGGAACAAGAGGCCATCGTTCATTGGCTTTCTAAGGTCCTTTGGCAGCAGGTGTACCATACTTAACACAAAAGACAATTTGGCAAAATTTGCTGAAAAGTCAAATGATGCTATCTTTGTTGGATATTCCTCCTACTCTAAAGCCTACAGAGTTTATAATATTAAAAACCAACAATTTGAGGAATCTTCCAACATTGTAGTTAATGAGCACACTCCTTGTGTTAGGGGGAATGGCTCTGGTCATATCTTTAATTTAGAATTGTTTCCAAACTATTCTAAACCATCTTGTGAGAATGTTTCAGCTGGAACAGGTGTTCAAAGTGATTCTGATGAAGATCAACTGTTTGAGCTTCCCAGACCTATTCCAAGTTCTCCAAGAGTTGCAGCAAATCAAGTTCCCACTATTGAAAGATCTGACAGTATAACCATTTCAAGAGATAGTGGTACTTCAACAAGGGATTCACCTGCTGATTTTCAAATCTCTTCAGGTGATCCTGCACAACACCAAGCTGATGGAAGCACCATCTTGAAGGAACAGGTAACTTTTAATGATGCTTCACAGCAAAGAATGATGATGTTTCTCTTTCATTCAATCAGTCCTCATTGAATGAGTTTGAAACAACAGGTGGACCAAGTATTCAAGCTCCTGAGCAAAATATGTCCAACTTGGACTTATCTTTGCAATTGGAGGTGATTCCTAGACTCAGGATTCATAACACTCATCCAGCTGAAAACATCATAGGGGAAGTCTCTGAAGGTGTGAGAACAAGAGGACAAACTTATAATGGGAATGTCTGCTTGTACTCATGCTTTTTATCCCAAATGGAACCCAAGAAGGTGGAAGATGCCTTGAAAGATAGTAGCTGGGTTGAATCAATGCAAGAGGAGTTGCTTCAATTCAAAAGACAAAAGGTTTGGAACCTATGTCCGCTACCATCTGGTCAAGTACCTATAGGCACTAAATGGGTATTCAGAAACAAAAGAGATGATAGAGGCTTGATTATCAAGAACAAGGCAAGACTGGTGGTTCAAGGATACACTTAAGAGGAGGGAATCGATTATACTGATGTCTTTGCACCTGTTGCAAGACTTGAGGCAGTTAGGATCTTCCTTGCTTATGCTGCATCCAAGAATTTCACTGTCTACCAGCTTGATGTCAAGTGTGCCTTTCTATATGGGGATATAGATAGGGAAGTCTATGTATGCCAACCTCCAGGATTTGAAGACCCACAACATCCAAACTATGTGTGCAAGTTGGATAAAGCTCTATATGGGTTGCACCAAGCACCTAGGCTGTGGTATGAGACATTGTCTCAATTTCTCCTGAAGAATGGTTACACTAGAGGTACCATTGATAAGACTCTTTTCATAAGAAAGTCTGGGAAAGACATCTTGCTCGTTCAAGTCTATGTTGATGATATCATATTTGGTTCATCAAATGACCAAATGTGCAAAGACTTTGAGAGCATTATAAAGAAGTTCGAGATGAGTTCCATGGAAAAAATGGACTTTTTTCCTTGGAATTCAGGTAAAGCAATTGAAGGAAGGGTTCTTCATCAATCAATCTAAGTATGTCAATGATATCTTAGAGCGATTTGATATGAAGGATTGTAAAGCAGCAAAGACACCTGTACCCAGAAAAAACAATCTCTGCCCTGATTCTAAGGGGGAGGATACTGATCAACATCAGTACAGAGCAATTATTGGTTCTCTGATGTATCTCACAGCAAGTAGACCTGATATCATGTTTGCAACTTGCATTTGTGCAAGATATCAGGCTGCTCCAAAGGTGTCTCACCTAATTGCTGTAAAGAGAATTCTCAGATACCTCAAAGGAGCACCTAAACTAGGTCTCTGGTATCCAAGAAATAGTGATTTTAATCTCTATGGTTACTCTGACAGCGATTATGGTGGCTGCAACATCAACAAGAAATCAACATCAGGTGGATGTCAATTTCTTGGTGGAAGGATCATCTCATGGCAATGCAAGAAGCAATCCTGTGTCTCTACATCAACTGCTGAAGCTGAATACATTGCTGCTGCTAGTTGCTGTGCTCAGCTGCTGTGGATTCAAAACCAGATGATAGACAACTTCATGAGCACTCCTATCCACATTGACAACAACAGTGCTATATCCATTACTGAAAATCCAGTGAAGCACTCCAAGACAAAGCACATTGATATCAGGTATCATTTCATTAGAGATATTCATGAGAAAAATCTTATCAAGCTAATCAAAGTTGATTCAAATGAACAATATGCTGATTTGTTCACCAAAGCTGTAACATCTCGTATTTTCTGTTAATTAAAAGTTAACTGTGTTAATTCTTATATGGTTATTTATGCTAATTATGAAACTTGGTGGACTTTTTATGTATGATTTCTTATTTAACTTAAAGTTTATAAGTTAGTTAAATAATAATAATGATAACAATAATAACAACTAAAATAAAAGTAACAATAATAAAAAAAAAAAAAATAATAATAATAATAATAATAATGATTAATGAAAATTACTGGAACTTAAAAAAATGTTTAAACTTTAAATAATTAAGTTAGTTAAGATTTAAACTTAAATTAAGTGCAGGGGGAATTTAGGTAATTTATGAAACTTAAAATTTAAAGTTCTAACATAAAATAACAAAATTTAAAGTACAGGGGCCATTTATGTAATTTAATGAAAGATCCTAAACCACCCACCCTATACCCCGTTTTTCCGGCCACCTCGCCGGTCGGACTCCGGCCAAGTCCGGCGAGGTTTCAATACCCGCAAAACTCATCCGTTTTATTCCCAAATTGTATCAATCGCTTCGTGAACACAATCCGAACCTCATTATGAACTTTTAATGCGTTTAAATGTCGGTTATAAACCCGATCGAGTGAATAACCGAAACCTCTTAAACTCTATAGCCGTTTGTGCATTAAGAAGCAGTAATAGCTCGATTAAACGAACCTGAACAATCATCTAACCGTTCCTAATCTTTCACATCATTCAATCGCACCTGAAAACACCCAAAACCGAGTTGTTTGATTACCCCCTCATCGCAACCTGCAGTCGATCTGAACATCATCAATTCGACGATTGGAACTGGAATTGGTAAGGGGCTTTTAGTCCTAATCCTCGTACGAAGCTACCCATAAGTTTGATTGGATTATCATCGGCTATTACATTTAAATTGTGCACTTTCGACCGCGACTTGGTTCTTCGATTGTTCATACCATTATCTCGAAACAAAACAGGTAATTAATCACATATTTAAACTCGTTTTTACACGAGGAGCAAAAGCCCCATGAACATAATCGTTAACCGAATCGATTGATGTTTCAATTTGGGATCAAAAGAACCTAGGGTTCATGTGAATTTGGGTGGATTCTGTGTTTATTGCTTTTAAGAATTGGAAACCAATTTCAACCGCGGCTGTATGCCTTGGTTCACTGGTTCCCCACACACATTCTGACTTGGAGGTCCCGGGTTCGACCCCGGGCACCCCCATATTTTTTTAAAATGGCTTTTTAAGCCTTAAACCAACTCTAGAAAATATCTAATAAATATAAAAAAAAATATTTTATAACCTTTAAATGTATTTTAAGTTGTCAAATAATTTTCAGTGATATTTTAAAATATTAAACAATTAAAAAAAAACACCTTTGTAATAAAACATTTTAAAGGTTATTTTTGAATTATTAACATAGATTTTAAATAATTAACAAAATAGTAGTGATCCGAACTTTCCTTAGATTTTATCGTTTAAATCACGATATTTTAAATGGAGTTTTATTTTAAAAAGTTATAAATTCTCTTAAACTTATTATGGTTCTAATTTTATTAAAGCATTATAAATCTAAATGATAAATAATTGTTCAAGTAGTTGTTAAAATGACTATTTGAATAATTTATTATTCATCAAATCATTTGAGCATGTTATACCATTTAATGAATATAATCGTTAACTTTTGTTTAAATTCTTGAAAATTATGAAACAATATAATTGGCTTTATTTTAAGGTTTTAAAAACATTTAAAATAAATCATTTTAATAAGCTTAAAATTTTATAATATGATTTTAATATGTAACATCTTTATCAACTTTTAAATAGTTAATTTTTAAACTAATTATTTCTTTTCACATATTATTGGTTTAATTGATTTAAATCATCTTTATTAAACTTAAATGATTTATTATTTTACTTAACTACTTATTTAAACTTCCAAGTTCTATTGGAAACCTTAGTTCATGTCTAAAAATTTGTAATCTTATTTCATTATTGAGACTTATGCTTGTAATGTAATTTTGAGTTATTAATAGCGTTATGTGGCTGTGAACGATCTTAACTCTCACTCCTCGACGTTTCCGCCGTCAAGGTTGGGGTGTGACAAAAGCCTTTGATGAACAGAGATTTAAATATCTCATCACAGCTATTGGGATGATAAACATTGATTAGTTAATCTTATTTGAAAACCTTTTAATGTGTAAAGTCTTATGTCAAAACAATCTAAGCCCTGTTACAAAAGATCCTTTTCTAAATTTTATCTAAGTATGAATTCTTCCGAAGAGAAATTAACCCTCAGAAGATATCTTGCATATCTTCCGAAGCAAATTTCTCCCAGGATAATTTTCTTCTCGGAAGAGTGTTAAGTCTCGGAAGAAGCGATGATTTCATATCAGATCACTTCCTAAGTATTTAACACACTCCACCTGAAAAGCAACATATACTCTCGGAAGTAATCAATTTACCTTCGGAAGTAAATTTGCCTTCGGAAGATTATTACCTTCGGAAATGCTTTATACTCGGAAGAAAGATTTTACTGTGTAACGGAAATATTTTGGGCCCCACACTGTAAAAAGTAAAGATTTTGTTAATGATGTCGGATTATTTAAATGTTCTAACCTTGCCGCCCATGTCACATCATCCACTGAACCCTCACATCATCTTATCCAAAACCCCCTTTAAACCGCCATTTCACCCATTTAAATACTTCCAGTTAATCACTTACATCCTTTTTACCCAAATTACTGCCCTAAAAGCTTTCTTCTTCTCCAATTTACCTTATTCCGAACTATCTTTTTGTCATCTTCTTCAATGGCACTAAACCTTCAGCACAACCAGGTCGCACTCCTTGATTCTTTAAGGGATGTTGACTTCTCAGATATCATTTCTTTCCTGACCCAATCCTCATACTACACTGCTCTGACTGTAAACCCTACAATTTATTCAAACCAAATGTCTGAAGTTTGGGCAAATGGTCGGATTGAAACCCTAAATGGGGTTCGTGTTATAAGGTCGAGCATTTGTGGCCAAGAGTTGGTCATCTCTACACAGATCATCAGGGAGCATCTCGAGCTTCATGATGAGGACGCTCCAACGGAATTCCCCAAAACAGATTTGGACAGTTCTTATCTCCAAATGGGATACGATGGAGATGTCAGCAGGTCAACTGTTTACAAATTCAACTTCTCCTACAAGTGGAAGTTCCTGCTGCATGTGGTTCTTCACTACCTGTCTAATAAATCTGGGGGATGGGATCAAATCCCATATGAACTTGGGTGCTTAGTTCATGGGTTGGTACAAAGCCTCCGCTTCAACTATTCAAGGTTTGTGCTGACTAACCTAAATGGGAAATCTTCAAAGGGACACATTCTTCATGTATCCCAGGTTTCTCCAGCACATAATCAACTGTGAGCTGGACCAGGGCAAGCTTGTCTGTGCAGTTGCTCTGATTGCTCCTCAAATGAGGCCGACCATCTTCAAGACCTTGAAGAGAGTGTCTACCAACTTCACTGGAAGAGATACTGCACTACTTCCAGGTATGATTGAGCCAATGGCTCCTGGTGACATCCCTGTTAACCCCACAGGTGATGAACCCACACCAGCAACTACCCTCACCCTGCCAAATCTACCTTCTCCACCCATTACATTTACCTATCAGAGACGTCCCAAATGAACCCTTATTCAATCTACTCTGATTGAACAAGCTCCTCCTATTCAATCCAAAAAGGCTAGAGTGGAACAAAGGGCTCCCACTCATCCTGAGGTCCAACCATCCTTCACAATTGACCTCAATATGGGTCTTGAGTCTCCTCAGTCTCAGACCCATAAGCCCGAAACCCAAGCTGATAGCCCTCAGGAATAGTCTCTATACTCCCCTGAGCAGCCACAAAGGGACAACTCAATGCCTCTAGACATTGATCAAAGTCCTGGGTCATTAGGTTTTAACTCCCTATCCTTTACTAACCTTTTGACCGGAGCTGGTGAAGAGATTATGTATCTTAAAGGCAATAAAGTTGATCCACAACACCCTTTCAAGGATCAACAGAGCCTAGAGAGACCCCTTATCTCTAGCCCCCATCAGCAAAGCCTTACTGAGGTGAGTCCCACTGATGTGGAGGGGACTCATGTAGACAGCTGCCACTACTGAAGGAGCCTCAATGGATCCTCAGGACAGTGGTAACGAAACTGAGATTGAATCTACGGCAACCGTGCCCTTTGATGACTCTGAAAGAGACATCATTGTGCAAGGGAAACCAGGGCGCCAAGAAACCACATCTGGTGGTGAGGATGAACATACCTGGTATGTTACCTCATCTCCCCATGATTCTTCAAAAGAAGATGAGGGAAGTATGCAACTCACCATTCAAGACCTACTTTCTAAAGTCTCAAACCTTGAATCAAAGGTTAGGACTTTAGAGGATAGGTCTGCCACTCAGCAACTTGAGATTAAAACTCTCAAGGCCAAACTAGCTGAGAAACAGATTGAGAGGTCTGTTAGGCATGTACTAATTCAGGTCTCCTTGACCTCTTCCTCTAGCTCATCAAGCTCTCAGGATGATGCTACCAAAAAGGGGGAGAGTGTTCAGAGACAAAGTCAAAGACAGGAGGAAACCCAAAGTCAAGCTCTCACTTCCTTGAGCTCAAAGTATTCTGTGCAACAAGCTGCTATTTTCCCTGAGCCTCCTCCAGTTGTTTTTCAAGTGGATCAAAGGATGCTCCAGGATCTCAATAGGTTCTTTAACAAGTTCCTATTGGAATCTCTCATAGAACAGCCCAGCCCTGATATGTCTGTGATTTACTTTGGAGCTCAAGAGCTTCAGAGGTTGAATGCACCTTCTACCACTATCGAGGAAGTTGGTCAACCTAAGGTCCAAGTGGAACCTGAGATTAACTTCGAAGGGGAAACAAGGACTGATGGCCCAACAACCGAAACAGTTGGGACAGAAAGTGTATTTTCACAGACTTCCGAAGCACAATTCAAAGCCTCGGAAGAACAAACTCAAACTTCCAAAGCTAAGATTGCTGCTGCGGAAGGACTATTCTCATTATCCGATGATCTAATAGTCACAGATGCAATTCTGGAACTTGCATCTGAGGTTAATAGGGAGGATTTTCTCACCCAACCATTAGCTCTGACATCTGCATTGACTCTAGCTCCCACCTCTACTACCCAACCTGGATCTTCCATCCAAGAACCCCCAAAGTCTAGTACTTTCGAAGACATCAAAGGAAAGAGGAAGATGACTTCGGAAGAGCTTCAGGAGGAAGAAAGGTTGGAGAAGCTTAAAAGGAAAGGTAGGCTTCCAACTGGGAAACTGTTAGCTGCAAGTACCAAAGCAGCTGCAGCCATCCAGGAGGCAATCAACAACCGAAGAAGAGTAGAGGTTATAGATAGACTTGTTGGTCTAGGGGCTGCAACTGAAGATGTACTCCTGCTACCATTAGAGGAGTTGATAGAGCTGGAAAAGGCAACCTTGCTGCTAAAACAGCAAAAAGAAGAAGCTGCAAGGTTGGCCTTAGAAGAGGAAAGGGAGAGAAAGGAAAGAGAAGCTGATTTGCTGCTCAGGAGAGAAAGGATAACCTTCCTACTCTCCAGAGGTTTCTCTCAAGAAGAGCTGTCTCCACATAACAATGATACGATCTTGTGGCTCTTCAACAAAGAGCAAGATCAAATGGAGAAAGAGAGAAAGAGAGCTGCAAGGGAGAAGCTTGTGCAAAAGAAGAAGGAAGAGGAAGCTGGACTGACTGCTGCCAAGAAGATATGTGAGAAAGCCTGGATGAAGAGTTATCTCAAAGCTCATGGCTTCTCTAGCAGGTAGGTGGGTCCCATGTCGGAAAAGACTCTCCAGCGACATGTCAGTGACATCAAGGCTGACATTCGCGCGGGGAAAAGGAAGGAGATGTATAGAAGGGGACAGGGGATGACATTCAAAGCAACCACTCAACCCAAACTCCAAACCCAAACTCAACCTGAACCAATACCCTTTCTCTTCCCAATCAAAACCGAACCAACTTCTGAACCATTCACCCCTGAACCCACACCATCACACCTACCAACCTCCTCACCTCAACCACCTAAACTACCTATCCTCCAACCCAAAACCTTAGCCAGAACCCAAACACCTCAACCTACCCATCAACCAATCAAACCATCCCCTCAGCCTTCTAAACATCTCTCCATGGAAGAATTCAAAGTAGTCAAGACAAAGCTCATAAACTGCACTACACTGAGTGACATCTCCTGTGAGGAGGATTCAGTCAACTTGACTTATGTTGATGGATCCTCAAGTTACCTCACAAGAGATCAATTTCTTGATCTGCCCAGAGGAACTTTGGACCAAGCTGCAAACCTCCTTGGCCTCAATTCAGACACGTTGAATGAGGAAGAAAAGAAGCTAAGGAGAAAGCTGGTGACTCTACTAGATACAAAGAAAGGAGACAGGGTACCAAGACAACCTCTTGCACCCAGAAAGAAGATCATCCAGTGGAGGTTCGAAGACTCTTCTCACAACTTTGTTGTTGAAAGAGAGAATGGAGAGCTCAACAGGCTGTGCCTCATCTCTGCTACACTTGAGCAGGTTTGACATTGCTGAGTTAGAAGAGAAACCATTCTCCAACCCTTCAAACTCCAATATAGCTGCCCACATCAGAAATCATCTAGGCAGCCTTCATATGGCCGAGCTTACTGCTAGAAGCAAGGTTGAAGAGGAGTTGAAACTGAGAGAGGAGGAGAAAAGGAAAGGATCAACAACCAAAGGCAAAGCCTTTCTACAAATGGTTGAAGGTCCTGAACTTGAGTCCATAGTTAGATGGGAGTATGACTATAACTCCCGTCAACTAACTCTCTTCAGGGGGACACAACAGAGGGTACATGTCATTCAAAGCGATAGACTGGATCTCCTATCCACCAATGACTTGTACAAGCTTCTCAGCACTACTTCAGGGAAGAACAAAGAGACAGATAAATATCTCTTGTCCCTGGTGCTGAAGGCTTTGAGAAGCAGAAATAAGTGAAGTTTTGGTAGCATCAGCCTAGGGGGAGTTTGTTGGATCTAGAAAGGCTGTTGCAACCAAAACCAAGTCACTTAGAAGATTTTGATACAACAAACAAAGGACTTCCGAAGCTAAGTATGGAACTTCCGAAGGAAGAAGGAGCTCTTCCGAAGACTAAGTGTAAAACACACTTCCGAAGGAAAACTCCAACTTCCGAAGACAAAGAATCTACTTCCGAAGATCAAGACTTAGAGAGAAAGATCTGAAGTCAACTTCCGAAGTACAAGAAGTCCTCAAAGCCTCGGAAGCATAGAAGCCTCTTCCGAAGTATAAGTGGCTTCGGAAGAACAAGTTCTTCCGAAGCCAGTTAACCTTCAGAAGACACTTCTATTATCCAGTGGACATAAGTATGGCCTCTCTGACACTCCGCTGCAAATCTCTGAGATACTGCATGGCGTTTTCTCAAAAGCCATGTAGTTGACCATACTTTAATCCACTGTTTACCTTTTTATGTTAGTACAGTTGCCATCTTTAGTTGGTGACAAAAGGTAAGTCATGGACATGTCATGACTATCATATCTTAGATAATACTTTATCTAAGATACCTTAACTTTAGCATTGTAGTATATGCTTTAGTCTTAGGTTTCCAGCTGGTATCAAAGTATATTCGGCTGTAGGATCTAGTATATATAGTTTCTCTTTGTAACTCTTGTTTCATGCTTGTAAGTCTTGTAATATCTTGAGTTGAGAAGTAATATATACAAGTGCCTTGAAAATATATTTTTGCTTGTTCCTTTGCTACTTATTATATTATTATTAACTCTTGTAAAAGACATTACTTTATCTGATTTGAGTGTTTCCATAAGTGAGTTTGAGAGAAATACAAGTGTTTAAGTGACAAACCCGATCTTGCAGCTTGTCAGAGCCTATGGTAAGAAGTTTAATCAGTGAACTAAGTGGGCAAGAGGCACAGAAGGTAAAGCTCCTAGTGGACAATGAGTCAGCAATTGCTTTGATGAAAAACTCAATCTTCCATGGGAGAAATAAACATATAGATATAAAGTACCATTTCATACGTGAATGTATAGAACGAGATCATATTGGAGTTGAACATGTAAGTGGAGATCTACAGAAAGCAGATATGCTCACTAAGGCTCTGCCAAGAATTAAATTTACTGAAATGAGAGAGCTGATAGGAGTTGAAGATGTGAAGAAGACTGTCAACACTAAAGGGGTGAATGTTGGTTAGTGATTGACCGGGTAAAAAGGAAAGAGTCGATAGCTTGAAGAATAGATGTTGGAGTCAATAAGAAATCCCTGTTTTAGTGGTGAACGTTTCTACCTCTTTCATCGCAAGTTTCTATTTGTTTTAAATAGTATAAAAGAAGCTAGAGTCTTATGATTTAATTCATTCAGTACTTTCTTTTAATTAGTCGATAAAGCTTGTAATCTGTGATGATTTGTGTCTCAGAAAGTTCAATAAATATCAAAGCTTTCGACTGATTTTATCTTGTATCCTCTGCTTGTTTGATTCGTGATTAATACCAAATTCTAACACTGCTAACGCAGTTTGAATGTCGCTGATTGCCTTATCGTGGGACTTGAGGGTGTTGTCGACTTCATTATTGCGGGTGTTAGTCATGGCAGCGACAGAGAAGTCCGATGAGGGATTGGATTGCTCTGATACCCTTGATAGGGTTGGAGAGAAACTAGAAGGTTGAAAACAAATTTGCTGGATAATCTCCAGGAATTGATAGCATGAGAGTTTAAATCAAACCAATTACAAAGTTACCAAAACAACCCACAAAAACAAATAGAAAACCATAATGGTCCTTAACCCATGCAAAAATAAATAACTAAATAAAAATACGAATTTAACGTATCAAAACCTTGTGTTTCGTGCTCCCATATACCAGTTAGTGTTACACTATTTCTTTTCTGTATGTTCACTAACATTAACCATGTTTGCTGTTATGTATCATAGTTCTTAGTCAAGAGGTTTAGTTGAAATACCTGGTGGAGAAGTCGATGATTCCAATTAGTTTCTATCCCCAACATTCAAGTTTGAGCAAGTAAGTTATTTTTTGCGGTTTAATTACGAATTTAATGATATATTTTGTTTTTTATGCATTGTAAGTGGTATTAATATGTAGGGGAAAGTTCTGGTTTGGACCTTAAGATTCAACACCAAAATTTAACAACTGGCTTAAGATTCAGTTTTCGAATCAGAGGTTTTTAAATTGATCCAAAATGTATGTGTGTGTGTATTATGAAAATAGTAATATAGTCTACTAAAGGCTAACTAAAACTTGCCAGATTGAAAACTTGGTCTCATCACTAAGAAACCAAATTTAAACAGAAAAAGTAAATATGAATTTGGTACTTTGGTTCTACAAAATATAATGAATAGTAAATAAATCTGTGAAAATAGATAGCTTAATATTTTGTGCCGAAGTTTTTTGCGTCATATTGGTTAAAGTACATTACATGGTATATGTTATATAAAAAATTCCACACCTTATCTTAAGCATTGATTGGACACTTGCTTTGGATGGACAGCGTAGCCTAAATTAGATAACTTAGTTTGCTTGTTTTACACCCCTCACCAATTTAGGGTTTTTTTATAAACTTGTTTCCCCTCAATCTAACTGTATTGTTTAACAAGATCAAGACCACGTACAAAATTTACATTTCTCTATCTAATGCATTCTAACTATTCTATCTTGTTAATAACAATGTAAGTAAACCAATACATATATATATATATATATATATATATATATATATATATATATATATATATATATATATATATATATATATATATATATATTACCAATTGTTGCTTTTTAATAGAGGTAACTTCATTTGGGATTGTCCAAATTGACCTTGGTTTAAAAAATCGCTTAAGGTGTACGCCTTGAGGTAAGGTACGTTGAATTTTGTTTAATATGATTGATTTGGTGATTAAGTAGTTGAATTTTGTATAATATATATGTGGGATTTGGAATTTTGGGTGATTTTTGTAAAAATAGAGGTGGTTAGTTCATTTGAATGGTTCAAATTCACAAGTTTAATTGGGTGATATTGGTTTTTTCTTAGGTTGGAGGAGGTAGAGCCGAATACGGTGATGCTAATTTGGATGCTATTCGGGAAGAGTGGTCGTGTTATGTTACAAATTTTATTTATGTTTAGGTCGGGTTACATTAGACAATGAACTTACAATATTATGTATTTGCAAGTGATGTTGAAACAATTTAATACTTTTTGTTAGTATTTAGTTAAATGATTTTTGATTTGTTGTTATTCGACAATTATTGATTTGTAATTTATAAAAAAGCAGGTAAATTTATAATAAAAAATATATATTTTATAAAACATATAAATCTATGACGCGCATTGTGTATCATTGGTAACGCGTCATAAAATTCACAAAGATGATGCGCGGATGCGTGTCATCTTTCATTTATGATTACCTCTTCCTTGACGCGCAATGTGCGTGATCTATTGCCCTTCATTAAATGCGCGTCATCTTTCGCACGTTATAAAGAGATGACGCGCGGATACTTGTCATCTTTCATTTATGACTACCCCTTCCTTGACACACATTTGCGCGTCATCTGACCCCAAAGATGACGCGCATTGCGCGTCATCTATTTCAGTTTTTCTAGTAGTGGCTGCTGCTGTCAACATCTCTACTGCAGCTGCTATTGAATATATTTTCCCAGTTGGGTGTGAGTTTCAGATGCTGATGCTTGAACATGTTGCTGCTATTGAATATTGATCATAATAATATTTTCTATTTTGATGATGCTGGTTATATGATACAGTTTTGAGAAGATGAAGTGAAGCAAATGATTGTATAGCAATCTTCAGAAGTTGGCTACAATTTATAACTACTTTTTTGTTATATTTTCATTATCTTGGTCATGCGATGCTTTTTTCTAAAACAGTATGCTGTGGTCCGAACCTATTTTGGTATGAACTCGCTAAGACTTGAACCAAAACTGAACCTTTTTAAATCAATATGTTTGGGTCAGAACCCAGTATGACTCATTACCCGACCTCCTTGACTTAAGTCCACCCATAAGTGAACTTGGGGTTCCGGGTCCAAATTTCAACCGTGGCTGGGTTCAACCCAGTTCGGGTAATGGTCAACATAAGTGAGCTTGGGGTTCCAGGTCGGGTCCTTAACGCGGTTTCGTAGTGCACCTCTATTTACACACCTATTCTTGCATAAACAGTCTTATGATGTAATATGGTTTTGGATGGTTAGCCTTTCGTGTCCAGTTTTACAAGCATCTCGACACTAAAATTCTTAACATGTTGGCAAAAAAACGAGCATCTATAAACATATGTAAGGTATTCATTACTGAATTCGCATATATTAACAAGCAAATAAGATAGTTGCTAATATATTATCTAATGATTTTATAAATATAACGTGTTCATTATTGAGTTATGATACCTATGTCATCACAACCACCTTAATCCCCGAAAATTGTTTAGGATCTTGTGAGTTCCACATATTTAAGCCTGAGCAATTTTAGTTTGTTCATTTTTGCAAGCGAACTTGTTTTAAGGGCCAATGGATGCAAAATTAGCATACTCAGGACCCAAAGAGAGTTGATCATACTGATCCCATGCTATAATTTATAACTCTTACTCATAACAATTGCACATTGGTTCACTTACTTTGCTTGATCTTTCAAAATGCTAGTTTCAACAACTAACGTTCTTAACATTCTTTCTAGCAGCTTAGCCTCTAGTAGGTGTTAGATTCTTTGCTTTAGCTATTAGTACTTGCTTTAGCGCCAATGAGTTCTAGATCAAGTGGTTTAGGAGGAGGCATCCCATGACTTTCCAAAATGAAGGTCATGGGTTGGAGTCTCACTAGGTGCAATATGCTCTAAGTGGACCAAGGGTTTTATCATAGTGGGCCTTTGGGTGGTGGATTTTCCTTGGAATGGTGGGCGAGCCTGATCACCAGCACTGTCTCACTAGCCTTTCGCCAATGGGTTTACCCGTGTGACCAGGCTTAATAATTATTCGTTGGCCGTTCAAAGAAAAAAGTACTTGCTTTAGCTATTAATGCTTGTTGGGTTAGTGAATGCATTGCGTTTGGGACAATGATTATTGTGTTTTGTTCATTTGATTGTTAACCTTAATTAGTCTCAATCGGTGTCGGTCCCGAGAATCCTTAAAAAATTTAAGGCCTTGGACGAGTAAAAAAAATAAACCCCTATAATATAAAATCAATAACCCATATGTAAAATAATTTATAATACGACAATAATTGTTAAAACGATAAGCAAAAATAATCTATATTTACTTAAGCAAATCGTGAGACTCTCCTTGAAATGAGTTTAGATTAGATAAATGGTAGTGGACTAAATTAATTAAAATGTTAATGGACCCTTAGTTTTTAGCAGGTCAAAATAATAAAATTTCTATTGGATTTGTTAATTAGTTTGTTAATAGACTATAGCTTCTTTTTAAATTATATATACATAAATATATAATATAATATTCTTTAAATTTCCTGGCCGTGAGGAGATGTTCCCTGTATGATCGCCAGAAATTTGTCCTAGAAAAAACCTAGAGCCGTTGTTGTTTACGCTAAGAAAACAAGCAAGAAAGGAAGGCAGATCACGTTTCCCCCTTGTTTTCCTCATGAAGTTTGGGCCAACAAAAGAAAGAAAAAAAAGGTTTCTAACCTTTTCTTTTGCAACAGGACGAGTATCAAAATCGCCACCACTTGCACCATTGTCACAGTAGATAAATGACCAGTGGGACAACATTGTGTTGTTTTCGATCAGGTCGATGAAAAGGAATATGTTTATGTTTTGGGTTCCGATTAAGCTCTATGGTTTGTTATTTAGTGTTGTTTTAGGGTTTTTTTTCTTTTTTTTTATCAATTGCACATAAACCCTCGTAAACAAGGACAATGTGTAATTTTTTTAACGTTATATGTATTGTGGTACCCTTAGGCAAAAATTAGGATGCCCCTCTAATTTAAATGCCTTAATTTAGTATAAGATTAAAAGCCCAAATAAAATTAAGATTACCTTGTATAAGGTAATCTTTTAATATTTTTCTAGTTTTTTTCACTTTTGATTGGGATAAAAATAGACTTTAGATTATGATTTAGTTTGTAGTTTTAGTTGTTATTTGTTATTGTGCGTCTATTTACATTTTGTTTTTTTTATAAAAATGGAGACTTGAAAGTCGGAAGATGAACATGGACACATTGTTGTCTGCACCCCCATGAACTTTATTTTCCTAATAACATATACACAACCATTCTAACCTACCCCCATAAAATGTTAGTGGATCCCATAAAATTATGATGCCAACCTTTTAAAAAAGTTTGTACGACCTTAAGAATTTTTAAGACCAACTTATTTAGTATTAACGATAAGTAAAAATGCAAAACAATTTGTTTGGATATCTAAGTCATTTATCTTATTGGCTTGTTATTCGATAGATTATTTTTTAGTAGATTACTAATTAAGATCCTTTTATTTATAATTAAATTATTTTTACCATAGTCTTTCATATAAGAACAATTATCTATATAAATATATATTTAATATATTAAGTAAAAATTATATAGAAAAAGTTTATTTCAAGAGGGTTAGATACATGAAGCTCTGACACAAGCTCGTTTATTAAATGTCAAATAGTATAAGCTCAATCTTGTTAAGCTCGGTTTGATTCGAGATTTTGGCGAGCCGATCCCTAGTAACTCACGGCTTTGTTTGTCTCATTTACACACCTAGTTTTGAATGTTATTTGTTTTAATTTGATTCTTTTCTCTTCTTGTTATGTGATTCGCCTGACCCAAATCGAATTGTATCGAAAAAATCTAATAATCAGCGATAGAGAACTGGCCCTTAAAACACTTTGACCCCCATTTAAAAAGTTTATGGGTAGGCTACTGAAAATAAAACCCCATTTTAAACAATTTATTATCGGCAACAAGAATATTATTAAATGAATGTATCGTAATTCTTTTATTATTAAACAAAATTTACTACAAAACTTCTTTTTGGGATACCCCTGATATTTTAATCAAGATCCACTACTACTTGTAAGCATCTCTTAAATGCATATATACCCAAGTAAAAACTTTAATTATATATATACCTAATTTATTGTTATAACAATATTACCCTCCCTCTTAAATACATATATACCCAAAACAAATTAATAAACACTTACATATGGTGTAGGATCGGTTTTCAAGGTACTTGTATATATTACTTGCCACTTTGTTTTTCTCTCAAACTCACTTGAGTCACACTCGGTTCAAATGATGATGCAGAATCCCTTCTAAGAGTTGAAAATAATATACTAAGTAACAAAGAGCACAAGGAAATAATTTTTAAGGTACTTGTATATATTACTTCTCAACTCAAAGTATTACAAGACTCTTACAAGAATATTACATGAGTTACAATGAGAAACTATATATACTAGATCCTACACCCGGATATACTTTGATACCAGCTGGAAACCTATGACTAAAGCATATACTACAATGCTAAAGTTAAGGCATTTTAGATAAAGTATTATCTAAGATAAGGTAGTCATGACATGTCCATGACTTACCTTTTGTCACCAACTAAAGTTGGTAACTATACTAACTGATAAAAGGTAAACAGTAGAATAAAGTATGGTCAACTACATGGGCGTGGGAAAGCGCCATGTAGTATCTCAAAGACTTGCAGCGGAGTGTCAGAAGGACCATACTTATGTCCACTGGTTCATAGTAGTGTCTTCCGAAGGTTAAATGACTTCGAAAGAACTTGTTCTTCCGAAGCCACGTATACTTTGAAAGAGGCTACTTCTTCCGAGGCTTGAGAACTTCTTCATATCTTTATACTTTGGAAGTTGAACTCTTGATTTCTTCCAAGTCTTGAACTTCTGAAGAGCGAAGACTTTGTCTTTGGAAGCTGGAGTCTTCCTTCGGAAGATGATCTTCGGAAGTTCTTGTTCTTTGGCTTTGAAAGAACTCCATTTGCCTTCGGAAGTTCTGTACTTAGCTTCAGAAGACCTTTATAAGTTGTACCAAAATTGTCTAAGTGTTTTGGTTTTGGTTGCACCAGCCTTTCTAGATCCAACAAACTCCTCCTAGGCTGATGCTACCAAAACCTCACTTATTCCTGCTTCTCAAAACCTTCAGGACCAGGGACAGAAGATGCTTATTTGTTTCTTTGATCTTCCCTGAAGTGGTGCTGAGAAGTTTGTACAAGTCATTCATGGATAGGAGATCCACTCTATCACTCTAAACGACATGCACCCTTTGTTATGCCCCCTGAAGAGAGTTAGTTGACGGGAGTTGTAGTTATACTCCTATCTAACTATGGATTTAAGTTCAGAACCTTCAACCATTTGAAGAAAGGCTTTGCCTTTGGTTGCTGATCCCTTCCATTCCTCCTCCTCTCTCAGTTTCAACTCTTCTTCAATCTTGGTCCTAGTAGTTAGCTCGACTAGATGAAGACTGCTCAAATGATTTCTGATGTGAGCAGCTATCTCAGAGTTGGAGGGATTGGAGAATGGCTTCTCTGCTAACTCAGTAATATTGAATCTGCTTAAGTGTAGCAGAGATGAGGCATTGAGTCTGTTTAGTTCTCCATTCTCTCTTTTAACAACAAAATTGTGAGAAGAGTCTTCAAACCTCTACTAGATAATCTTCTTTCTAGGCACAAGGGTTGACTTGGCACTTTGTCCCCTTTATTTGTATTCAGCAGAGTCACCAGCCTTCTTCTTAGCTTATTCTCTTCTTCATTTAGTGAATCCGAGTTGAGGCCAAAGAGTTTAGCGGCTTGGTCCAATGTTCCTCTAGGCAGATCAAGGAATTGATCTCTAATGAGGGAACATGAGGAGCCATCAACATAGGTTAGTTTGACTGACTCCTGCTCACAAGAGATGTCGCTCAAGGTTGTACAGTTAATGAGCTTCATCTTGATCTCTTTAAACTCCTCTAAGGAGAGATTTTTGGAAGGTTGAGGGGATGGTTTGGGTGGTTGTTGGGTAGGTAGTGGTGTTTGGGTTTTGGGAAGTGTTTTTGGTCTGAGGATGGGTAGTTTAGGTGGTTGAGGAGAGGTGGAAGGTAAGGATGATGGTGTAGGTTCAGGGGTGTATGGCTCAGAGGTTGGTTCAGTTATAATGGGGAATGGGAAAGAAACTGGTTCAGGTTGGGGTTAGGGTTGAGGTTGAGGTTGAGGTTGAGGTGTTGGTTTGAAGATCATCCCCTGTCCCCTTCTATACATCTCCTTCCTTTTCCCTGAGCGAATGTCAGCCTTGATGTCACTAACATGTCGCTGTAGGGTCTTCTCAAACATTGGACCCACCTGCCTTCCAGAGAAGCCATGAGCCTGGAGATAGCCTTTCATCCATGCTTTATCACCTATCTTCCTGGCAGCAGTGAGTCCTGCTTCTTCTTCCTTCTTTTTCTTCGTGCTCAGTTTCTCCTTTGCAGCTTTCTTTCTCTCCTTCTCCATTTGATCTTGCTCTTTGTTGAAAAGCCACAAGATCGTATCATTATTATGAGGAGTCAATTCCTCTAGAGAGAAACCTCTGGAGTTTAGGAAAGTTATCCTTTCACTCCTAAGCTGCTGATCAACCTCTCTTTTCTTACTCTCCCTCTCCTCCTCCAAGGCCAACCTTGCTGCTTCTTTCTTTTGCTGAATCTGCAACAAAGTTGACTTTTCTAACTCAATTAACTCATCTAATGGTAGCAAGAGTACATCTTCATTAACAGCTCCTAGCTTGACAAGCCTGTCAATGATTCCTACCCTTTTCTTGTTGTTGATAGCCTGCTGGTTGGCTGCAGCTGCTTTGCTACTTACAACTAGCAACTTCCCAGTTGGGAGTCTACCTTTCATCTTAAGTTTTTCTAACCTTGCTTCCTCCTGAAGTTCTTCTTCAGTCATCTTCCTCTTTCCTTTGACATATTCAGAAGTGCTAGACTTTGGAGGTTCTTGAGTAGAGGTTTCAGGTTGAGTGGTGGTGATGGTAGCTGGAGTTAGTGATGATGTTTGAGCAAGGGGTTGAGTGAGAAAATCCTCCCTATTGACCTCAGATGCTAGTTCTAGGATTGCATTAGATCATCGGATGGAGAAAATAGTCCTTCCGCAGCTTCAATCTCGGCTTTGGAAGTTTGAAATGGTTCTTCGAAGGCTTTGATTTCTGCTTTGGAAGTCTGTGGGAATGCACTCTCTGTCCCAACTATTTTAGTTGCTGAGCCATAAGTCCTTGTTTCTCCTTCGAAATCAATCTCAGGTTCCACTTGGACCTTAGGTTGACCAACTTCTTGGACAGTGGTAGAGGGTGCATTCAACCTCTAAAGATCTTGAGCTCCAAAGTATATCATAGACATATCAGGGCTTGGCTGTTCAATGAAATATTCCATCAAGAACTTGTTAAAGAACCTGTTGAGATCTTGGAGCATCCTTTGGTCCACTTGAATAACAACTGGAGGAGGCTTAGGAAAAACTGAAGCTTGTTGAATAGGGTATCTTGAAGTTAAGGTAGCAAGAGCTTGACTCTGTGGTTCCTCATGTCATTGTCCTAGAACACTCTCCTCCTTTTTGGTAGCATCATCTTGAGAGCTTGATGAGCTAGAGGAAGAGGTCAATAAGACCTGAATAGGTACATGCCTAACAGATCTCTCAATCTTTTTCTTAACTTGTTGGGCCTTGAGATTTTCAATCTCAAGTTGCTGGGTAGCATACCTATCCTCTAAAGTCTTAACCTTAGATTCAAGGTTTGAGACTTTAGAAAGTAGGTCTTGAATGGTGAGTTGAGAACTTCCCTCATCTTCTTTTGAAGAATCATGGGGAGATGAGGTAACATATCTAGTATGTTCATCCTCACCACCAGATGAGGTTTCTTGGCGCCCTGGTTTCCCTTTCCTAATGATGTCTCTTTAAGAGTCATCAAATGGCATGGTTGCCGTAGATTCAGTCTTAGTAATGTTACCACTGTCCTGAAGGTCCAATGAGGCTCCTTCAGTAGTGGCAGCTGAATCTACATGAGTCCCTCCACATGAGTGGGACTCACCTCAGTTAAGGCTTGCTAATGGGGGCTAGAGATAAGATGTCTCTCCAGGCTCTGTTGATCCTTGAAAGGGTGTTGTGGATCAACTTTATTGCCCTGAAGAGACATAATCTCCTCATCAGTTCCTATTAATAGGTTAGTGAAAGATATAGAGGTTAAGCCTAATGACCCGGGACCTTGATCAATGTCTATTGGCATTGAGCCTATGGTGGGGCTGTCCCTTTTTGGCTACTCAGGGGAGTATAAAGACTTACCCTGAGGGTCTACAGTTTGGGTTTCAGGCTCAAGAAATTGAGACTGAGGAGACTCAATACCCATATTGAGGTCAAAAGTGAAGGATGGTGAGACCTCATACTGAATAGGAGCCCATGTTTCCACTCTAGTCTTTTTGGATTGAACAAGAGGAGCTTTTGCAATTAGAGTAGATTGAACAAGGGTTCGTTTGGGGCGTCTCTGGTATGTGATTATGATGGGGTGAGAAGGTAGATTTGACAAAGTGAGGGTAGTTGCTGGTGTGGGTTCATCACCTGTGGGGTTAACATGGATGTCACCAGGAGCCATTGGCTCAATCATACCTGAAAGAAGCTCAGTGTGTCTTCCAGTGTAGTTGGTGGACACTCTCTTCAAGTCTTTGAAGATGGTCGGCCTCATTTGAGGAACAGGTAGCTCACAGTTGATAAGATGCTGAATGAACATGTGATACATATAGAATGTGTCCCTTTAGAGGTTTCCTATAAGGTTAAGCAACACAAATCTTGAGTAACTGAAGCGGAGGCTCTTCACCAACCCATGAACTAGGCATCCTAGTTTATATGGGATTTGATCCCATCCCCCAGACTTATTAGACAAATAGTGGAGAACAACATGAAGCAGGAACTTCCAGTTGTATAAGAAATTGAAATTGTAAACAGTAGACCTGCTCACATCTCCACCATATCCCATTTGGGTATATGTGTCGTCTAGGTCTGACTTGGGGAATTCAGTAGGAGCGCCTTCATCGTAAAGCTCCAAATGCTCCCTGATGAGTTGTTTGGATATGATCAAATCCTGGCCACAAATGCTCAACCTTATTACCCTAACTCCATTTAGTGTTTCAATCTGACCGTTGCCCCAAAATTCAGCCATATGGTTTGAGTAAATGGTGGGGTTAACAGTCAGAGCGGTGTAATAGGTAGATTGGTTGTGCTGAGGGTTAAGCACCATTATGGGAAAGGTTGCAGAGAGGAGAGTTTGAACTTGGATAAATTGGAGACGAAGAAAGCTATTGTGCAGTAAATTTGGTAAGAAGATTAAAGTGATAAGTCGGGGTTATTTAAATGGGTGAAATGGCGGTTTTGGGGGTTGGATAAGGTGAAAAGATGTTTTGGTGTATGATGTGACAAGGGCAGTAAGGTTAAGTCCATTTAAATAATCCGACATCATTAAAAAAATCTTTGCTTTTTACAGAGTGGGGCCCAAAAGATTTCCGTTACACAGTAAACTCTTTCTTCCGAGTATAAAGCATTTCCGAAGGTAATCTTCTTTCGAAGGCAATTTTACTTCCGAAGGTAAATTTCTTACTACCGAGAGTAAAAAGTGCTTTCCGAATGGAGAATCTTATAAGCTTCGGAAGTAGATCTGATATGCAATCAATCGCTTCTTCCGAGACTAAAAACTCTTCGAAGAAGAAGATTTTCCTTGGAGGAATTTTGCTTCGGAAGATATACAAAACATCTTCCGAGGGTTAATTCATCCTCGGAAGAATCTATACTTAGTAAAATTTTAAAGAAAGATCTTTTGTAACAGGGCTTAGATTGTTTTGACAAAAGACATAACACATTTAAAAAGGTTTTTCAAATGAGATGGACTAATCAATGTTTATCATCCCAATAGCTGTAATGAGATATTTAAATCTTTGTTCATCAAAGGCTTTGGTGAACAAATCAGCATATTGTTCATTTGAGTCAACTGTAATTAGTTTAATCAAGTTTTTCTCATGAATATTTCTAATTAAATGATACATGATATCAATGTGCTTTGTCTTGGAGTGCTTCACCTGATTTTCAGTAATGGAGATAACACAGTTGTTGTCAATGTGGATAGGAGTGCTCATGAAGTTGAATCCGTAGTCTATCATCTAGTTCTGAATCCACAACAGCTGAGCACAACAACTAGCAGCAGCAATCTATTCAGCTTTAGCAGTAGATGTTGAAACACAGGATTGCTTCTTGCATTGCCATGAGATGATCCTTCCACCAAGAATTTGACATCCACCTGATGTTAATTTCTTGTTGATGTTGCAGCCACCGTAGTCACTATCAAAATAGCCATAGAGATTGAAGTTGCTGTTCCTTGGATACTAGAGGCGCAGTTTAGGTGCTCCTTTGAGGTATCTAAGGATTCTCTTGGCAGCAACTAGGTGAGACACCTTTGGAGCCGCCTGATATCTTGCACAGATTTCAAGTTGAAAACATGATATCAGGTCTACTTGCTGTGAGATACATCAGAGAACCAATAATTGCCCTATACTGGTGTTGATCAGTATCCTCCCCCTCAGAGTCAGGACAAAGATTATGGTTTTTGGGTATAGGTGTCTTGGCTGGCTTACAATCTTTCATATCAAATCTTTGTAAAATGTCATTGACATATTTAGATTGATTGATAATGAACTCTTCCTTCATCTGCTTCACTTGAATTCTAAGGAAAAAAGTTCATTTTTCCCATGGAACTCATCTCAAACTTCTTCTTCATAATGCTCTTAAAGTCCTTACACATTTGGTCATTTGATGAACCAAATATGATATCATCAACGTAGAATTGAACAAGCACAATGTCCTTCCCAGACTTTCTTATGGTAAAGTCTTGTCAATGGTACCTCTAGTGTAACCGTTCTTCAGGAGAAACTGAGACAATGTCTCATACCACAGCCTAGGTGCTTGGTGCAACCCATATAGAGCTTTATCCAGTTTGCACACATAGTTGGGGTGCTGTGGGTCTTCAAATCGTGGAGGCTGGCACACATAAACTTCCCTATCTAAATCCCCATATAGAAAGGCACCCTTGACATCAAGCTGATAGACAGTAAAATTCTTGGATGCAGCATAAGCAAGGAAGATCCTAACTGCCTCAAGTCATGCAACAGGTGCAAAGACATAAGTATAATCGATTCCCTCCTCTTGAGTGTATCCTTGAGCTACCAGTCTTGCCTTATTCTTGATAATCAAGCCTTTATCATCTCTCTTGTTTCTGAAAACCCATTTGGTGCCTATTGGTACTTGACCGGATGGTAGCAGACATAGGTTCCAAACCTTTTGTCTCTTGAATTGAAGCAACTCCTCTTGCATTGACTCAACCCAGCTACTATCTTTCAAGACATCTTCTACCTTCTTGGGTTCCATCTGGGATATAAAGCATAAGTACAAACAGACATTCCCATTATGAGTTCGTCTTCTTGTTCTCACACCTTCAGAAACTTCCCTTAAAATGTTCTCTTCTGGATGAGTGTTGTGAATCCTAAGTCTAGGGATCACCTCCGGTTGTAAAGATAGATCCAAATTGGACATATTTTGCTCGGGAGCTTGAACACTTGGACCAGCTGTTGTTTCAAATTCATTCAATGAGGACTGATTGAATGAATGAGAAACATCATCATCATTTGTTGGTTGTGAAGCAGCATTAACAGTTGCCTATTCCTTCAAGATGCTACTTCCATTAGCTTAGTGTTGTGCATTGTCACCAGATGAGTTTTGAGGCTCACTAGGTGGACCACTGGTTGAAGCTCCACTATCTCTTGATATAGTTATGCTATCAGATGTGGCAATAGTGGGGGCTTGGTTTACAACAACTCTTGGAGAACTTGAAATAGGTCTGGGTAACTCAAACAATTGGTCTTCATCAGAATCACTTTGAGTACCTGCTCCAGCTGAAACATTCTCACAAGAGGGTTTAAAATAGTTTGGAAACAATTCTAAATCAAAGATATGATCAGGGCCATTCCCCCTAACACAAGGAGTGTGCTCATTAACAACAATATTGGAAGATTCCTCAAATTGTTGATTTTTGATGTTATAAACTCCATAAGCTTTAGAGTTAGAGGAATATCCAACAAATATAGCATCATCCGACTTTTCAGAAAATTTTGCTAAATTGTCCTTCGTGTTATGTATGGTACACTTGTTGCCAAAGGACCTTAGAAAGCCAATGAACGGTGGCCTCTTGTTCCATAGCTCATAAGGGGTTTTCCATGTGGCTTAACTACAAGAACCTTGTTCTGCACATGACATGCAGTGTTGACTGCCTCTGCCCAGAATGTTAGAGGCAGCTTTGAATCAGCTAACATGGTCTGAGCAGCCTTAATAAGTGTCATGTTCCTCCTCTTAGCAATACCATTTTGTTAAGGAGTTCTAGGTGCACTATATTGTCTGCCAATCCTTTTTGAGTTACAGAATGAGTTAAAAACTTGATTCTTAAACTCAGTCCCTTGATCACTTCTAATTATCTTAACCATGTGATCAATTTGATATTCATTTTAAGAATATAAGATTTAAAGGTTTAGTAGTTTCATCTTTAGTTCTTAAAAAGAATACCCATGTAAATATTATAAAATCATCAATAATCACAAGGCAATATGATTTCCTTCCAATGCTCAATATACTTGTGGGACCAAACAGATCCATGTGCAATAAGTGTAATGGAATGATGATAGAGTTAACAACTTTGAATTTATGAGATGCCCTGTGTTGCTTTCCTTTCAGGCATGCAACACAGTTATCTTTGCAGAAAAATTCTTTTTAGGCAAACCATATACCAAGTTATTTTTAACCAATTTATTCATTGTTTTAAAATTCTCATGACATATTCATTTATGCCATAGTGTTGACTCATTAGCATCATCTTTGGAAAGAAAGCATGATACTTCACCTAGTGGAGAAGTTTTGTTCATATCAAGCTTGTAAATATCCCATTTCCTGGGAGATCTAAGAAGCACCAAAACTAAGAGCATTTGATGTACTTTGTCATCTCGGGTTTGTGGATAATGCACTCATGTTCTGTAAAGAGCATTTGATGCTTTTGATCACAAAACTAAGAAACAATTAACAGGTTGTGTTCAAGCTGTTTGACAAAGTGTACTTTGTCAACTTTTAAATTACCATTGGATATACTCCCTCTGCCAGAAATATATCCTCCGACCTCACCTCAAAACTAGACAGAACCTCCATCAAAATGTTGAAATTATTGAAGCAGAGATATGTTCCCTGTCATGTGCCTGGAGCATCCACTATCCACGATCCATACATTGTTATTCTTGTCGTATGGATGTCCCTGCACATAAGATGAGATGATTAGTTTTGATTGGAAATCCAAGCCTTGCTGGTCTTGGGTTCTTCCAATGATAGTGACATAATTGAACCAAAGTTTATACATGGGGGTTCAATGGACGTCTTTGGAGAAGAGGTTTGGGCTGCAACATCTTCTTTGATCTTCCATTCCATCCCTTGGTTGATCATAGAAGATGAGCTTGTTGAAGCTTGTGCAGCTTGGCATTCTTCCGAAGCTTCTTTCTTTTCAGAAAAAACCTTCACCATATTTTCTTCTGAAGCAGTCTTTTTCTCGGAAGGTCTCAAAGGAACTCTCTTGTTCTTTTGAGTTTTCTTGATCTTTTCTTCCGAATCAATTTTCCCTTCGGAAGAATTAGTTTCTTTCGAAAGCAACTTTGCTCCCGAGACAAGTTTTCCTTTGTTCAACACTTGAACCATATGATAGGGTCTAAATGTGAAACCTTCCTTGACTCTTTCTTTTTTTAACATTATTTGCATCATGTGTGCTAGCAGGATTGTAGTAACAATTTTTGGCCATGTGGTTTTGCAGACTACACATTATGCAGGCAATTTTAATCTTCTGGGAACTTGAGGATTACTGTTTCTTGATCTTCTTTTCTTCATCAGCAATCTTTCCCTTTAACTTCTGATCCTTTGGTAGGACAGGAGTGCTGGTACTACACCCCTTTCCTGAATCAGAGTTTCTTACCACCTGGAATCCAGTTGAGATGAACACACCCTTTTGCTTTGGGTCTATTTTCAGCTTGGACTCAGCCACTTTCTTGGCAGTTTTTCTGGCTGCTTTAGCTCGGCTTCTTCTGGCTTTAGTGGTCAGGGGTTGATCATCACCAGTAGGAGTGGGTAAAATTACCTGGTTTTTTCCTGCGATGGTCTCTATAGTTGCATCACTCTTTGAATCATGGGAACGTGGGTCAGCAGATGGAACCTCTTGCTATTCAGTACCACACCTTGGTTGTCTAATAACTCATAAGAATATGGTGGAGCAGTTTCATTTGTTCGCAACCCACCTTTGTTTTAGTAACAAAGTTTTGAGTGAGAGGACGATGCAAGAATGGCTTGGAAGTTTTGCTCAGAAATGGCATGCTTCCTGGCTTGAGCCTCAGCTATGACAAGCTTGGCTTGAGCCTCAGACAATTTGGATATTAAATCCTTGATTTGAGTCTTGTAATTTGTATGTTCATGTTTTGATAGGGACACAGTTTTCTCTAACTCTTCAATTTTATTTTGATAGTCAGATTCAGCCCTGTTAAAATCAGATTTTAAAATGTTTAAAGACTAAATATCGGATTTAATTTCCATATTATAGTCTTGATGTAACTTAACCTTAGCAATATAAGCTGGAGTACAGAGATGTTCATATACCTTGTTGTCATCTGTTCTAGCCATGAGTGCTTGAGCTGGAGTCACATCTTGTACCATGAAGCTGCAATCAACTTCTTGAGCCATAGCAGCTGTCTTAGTTGACTTTCCAGTAGCTTTTGGTGTAGAGGGATGTGTGGAGGCCTGTGGGGTTCTCGGATTTGACTTGGGAGCCTTGCATTCCCTGGCAAAGTGACCAAGTTGGTTACAGTTGTAACATTTGGCCTTTGTCTTGTCAAACCTAAACTTATTGTTAGTTGGGTTCTGGGGAAACTGCCTTCCAGTTTTCTTTAAGAACTTCTTCGCTCAATAGGTTAACAGAGCCATTTGTTGAACTATGTTCAAATACTTCACATCATCTGAGCTGAAACACTCTAGATCATCAAAGCAATACTGATAGTCACTAGAGTACCCATTTCCTGAGACAAAGGCATGACTGTCTTGAAAAGAACTTTGCTGAGCCTGTTGAGACCTTGGAGTCTCAGGAAATGTAATATATGGCCTAGAAGAACAAGATGGCTGCTAGGTGTATGTCAGGTTGAGGCTTGGGGGTCCTGAGCCTTTAGTAACCATTAAAGCGTTGCTAGCAGGAGGGCGTAAGGGTCTGCTTGTCTGATGGCCTCTCTTGTTCTCCATCTCTAAACGGTATCCATCAAGGATGCCATAAAGTTCAGTCATGGTGAGGGTGTTCAGATTTTCTGTTCTCTTGCTAGAGACATAGTAGAACGTCCACTCATTTGGGAGTGCACTAATGAACTTTCTTGTGAGATCTCTTAGTTCAAAGGTAATTCCCACAGACCGAAGGGAGGAAATAAGATCCATATACCTGAAGTATTGCTGGCTGAGGGTCTCTCTAGCAATATAAGTGAAGTTCTCGAACTGTTGCTTCAGGGAATCCTTTTTGGAGTCATTGGAGCTGGAGTACATCTGAGCAAGTGCATCAAACAATTCTTTAGCTGACTTGCAATGCTCAAACCCCACCATGATGCAGTTGGGTATAGCAGTCATTAGAACATTCATGACATTACTATCAATGTCCAGCTTCTTCCGGTCTTCATCAGAGTAGTCTTCTACAGCCTTCTCTATCATGGCAGCGTTTCCACCTGGTGCTGCCACCTTTGGTTTGTAATGACCATTAACAATAGATTGCCACATTTTGCTATCTTGATATCCGATGAAGCCTTCCATGCATCTGCTCCATGATCTAAAGTTTTCAGGGGTGATGATAGGTGCTTTAGTCATCGTCCCCATCTCAATTTCAGACTTTTGGTTGAGGTTCCTTTTTGAGTGTGATGGAAGGAGGAATGAAAAACAGGTTGATTTGGATGGTAAGATCTCACAATCAAGAGCCTAAAAAGCTTTGATACCAATTGTAGGATCGGCTTTTGTCACTTAACACTTTGTTTTTCTCTCAAACTTACTTGAATCACACTCGGTTCAAATGATGATGCAGAATCCCTTCTAAGAGTTGATAATAATATACTAAGTAACAAAGAGCATAAGGAAATAATTTCAAGGTACTTGTATATATTATTTCTCAACTCAAAGTATTACAAGACTCTTACAAGCATATTACATGAGTTACAATGAGAAACTATATATACTAGATTCTACAGCCGGATATACTTTGATACCAGCTGGAATCCTATGACTAAAGCATATACTACAATGCTAAAGTTAAGTTATCTTAGTTAAAGTATTATCTAAGATAAGGTAGTCATGACATGTCCATGACTTACCTTTTGTCACCAACTAAAGTTGGTAACTGTACTAATTGATAAAAGATAAATAGTGGAATAAAGTATGGTCTACTACATGGGCGTGGGAAAGCGCCATGCCGTATCTCAGAGACTTGCATCGGAGTGTCAGAAGGACCATATTTATGTCCAGTGGTTTATAGTAGTGTCTCCCAAAGGTTAATTGGCTTTGGAAGAACTTGTTTTGTAAGAGATTAGTGTTTCTTGGGTCTTCATGTCTACAAGGTTTGTTATGGGAGCAAATTGGTTAACACGCATTGTTTAATAAAATGGTCGTCAAGTATGGGCTCGTGTTATTGTTGTGTTTATTCACTAGTACAATTTGTTTCTTATTTTACTGTTACTAATGCTGAAGATGGGAATGTATTGGTCGACATGTTTAACCATTTATGATTATGGTATGTGGAAAATGCAATAAGAGGAGTTTTTCTCAGAAGACTTGGATATGGTACTAGATGATTAAATGATGAAAATAAATAAAGTTGTTTGGGAATCAAATGACAAGAAAACTAGAATGATTATTAGCTTTGACGAAAACCGTTGCTTTTAACATCACAAAGGAGACCAATAATACCGGTATGATAAATGCTTTGTCAACTATGTATGAAAAACCTCACCTACCGCCACTAACGATCTATCCTGAACCCTGAATATATGTTAGCCTTAATTGCTTTTTTAGTTGATATGTTCCTTCTACTTCAGCCGGCTGATTTGTTGACCAAAGGCTTATCATCTTTTCGTTTTGATGCCTTGCGTTCCAAGCTTCATGTGACTACTCCCTGTTAAGCTTGAGGGGGCGTATTGAGACTTGTGCTATTTGAGAAGTTAGTTGTGTTAGTTGGAGATTTTAGTCATGTGCTCTTTGAGTTAGTTGAGTTGGTTGAGTTAGTTAGCTTTGGTTATATGCTTCTAGAATTTTCAAGATTCCTCCATGTATTCTTATAAACAGGCCTCTCTATCTCTTGTTTTCATTAACATAAAATACAGTTAAAAATCTCATTTTGTGTTTTAACATGAACCGACCCAATCAACCGGACCGACCTAAAAAATCTAAAATCTAGTGATAGATGTGAAATCCGGTAAATTTCCGTTACCAAACTCCGTTAGTTCCGTTAAGTCTTGCATACACGTGTCGTAAGCACACACTAGTTGTCGTTTAACGTTGGTGACCTAATAATAATTAATAATGTTAAATTAATGATAATCTAATTGACAATGTGATTATTGTGTTATGTTTATGTGTTTTCATGTTTTAAATGTATATTAGGAAATTAATCGCGTAACGTGGAAACGTGGTTATTTATTCGTATGTCTTGTGTTTTTATAAAGATAAAATATATAATTGTTATCTTTAGTTTATATCGTTACATTATTAGTGAAAAACACTTTAAAAAGGAATTAAAAGATAATTTTTATAAAAATACAAGTTACAAGGGTTTAAAGGGTAATTAAGCAAAATAAAAAAAAAATAAAACAAACCCTAGCCCCCCCCCCCCACACCCCATTCGGCCGCAAAGAACACACACACACCTCTCCCTTGCGATTTCAGCCTAGAACAAGCCTTCAAGCTTCGGTTTTGATCAATTTCAAGGCATTCAACACGTTGGGAATCATCAATTGCAAGTTAACACACGTTTAGAGGTTAGATTTTACATGTTTTTGTGAGATTTTTCATATGGCCGAACCCTAATTCGTGAATGGTAGTTCATGGGGTCGAAATTGTTGTTGTTTGATGATGTTAGTATGTTATTTAGATTGAATACATGTTGTTTAACGTTGATTATGCATGAATTGTATAGTTTTAGTGGATTGATCATGAACTTTGATTTGAGGCAAACCCTAATTCGAAAATTGATAGGATTATGGATGAATGATGATTGTTTGATGAATATATGATGATTTATAGGTTGTATGAATGCTAGGTTACATTGATTTTACAAGAAATTGATGAATTGATGTTAGTGTTCATAGGTTACTAATAATAGTAACTTTATTTTCATGATATGATGAATTGATGATGGATTGATGTTGTTGATGTGTTTAAGATGATGATTGGATGCTATATTCTTGATATGAATGCTAGAAACCTTGTAATGGATGTTGTTGTTCATATCTTGCCAAAAGTGGAAACTTTTGTTCATGATCATTAGTAGATTATGATGATTAGGTATTGTTGATCATGTCTAGATGTTGTTATGAGCTTGAAATGGTATAATTGTGATGAATTCATGAATACATTGAGTGTTTGATAGATGTTGGAATATACTTTCCCAAAAGGGAAACTTTATTTGCACAAAGTTTGAAAGATGATAGTTTGAACATGTTTGGGATATTAGGAGCATGTTAGTATGTCCATGGATGAATTCTAATATGTTGGAACATGTTAATTTAGTTATATGATATGTTTGGATAATCATGGGTGATGTTTGGACTTTGATGATCATGTATGATATTGATGTTGGTTAGTAGCTAAGACATCATGTTTGGGACTGGAAATTGATTGTTGTGATGTATGTTGAATGCAATGAAAATGGTTAATGAATGTGAATGTGATCATCATACACGCGTGCGAATCTGAGGCCCCTACTTAGTAGGATTGGCAGGGTTTAGGGTGTGAAGTCGTGAGTGGCTTCACATGGCATGTGGTGCGTGATTTGATCTTTGTGTGGCATGTTAATTATGTTATAGCTAGTGGACATGTTAATGTTCTAGATTCGCATGACTTGTATGATACTTGGTTGTATGATGATCTAAGTGATACACCTGGATAATGTAGCATACATATGAACCATTTGAATGCTAAACATGTATGATATATGTGTATGATTGCTTGAAGGGTTTACAACACATAAAGTCACCAACGGGTCAAACGAGTCAACTGAGTCAAATGTATTTATTTTCTGAAATCTTGAGTCTTTGGTTGTAGTGTACTTAGGGTTTCACATGTTCTCTGTTGCACGTACTCATATACTTATATGATCTAGGTGACCTCTGAAGGTTGTCTGTCCACTCTATCTGTCAAGTAAAACTCTAAGTATCTATACGCATATCAGGTGAGTTCATGCCCCACTCTTTACTTAATCTCTTTTGGGGGAGATAGCATACCGGTAAACTACAAACGCTTTATATATATTTCAGTTGTGCATAATATTAATATAGTTATGTTTATCATGGGAAAATCCTCACACTTTCGAATTGTTAATATTGAATAGCGGGGAAACTTGGGTAGTACTACTGGGTCTGACGATCCCCACCTGTGTGACTCGAGGTCAAACGGGTGAAATTTGTCCTATTGAACATTGCCACGACCTGTTGAGTCGTGACAGGAGGCAACAATGTAACACAGTCAGCTTCAATTGCAAAATCACTATGAATTAATATTTATTGTTAATGGACTAGCTATCTGTTACAATGCACTACTTGTATATCTCTATTATTAAACTGTTTATGTTTGAATATCAACTCTTGAACTCACCAACCATTGTGTTGACATTTTAGTATGCTATTCTCAGGTCATTAACTTGCTTGCCTTAGGAGCACCACACGGATTCACCTTGCATTCTAAGATTTGATCTTCAAGACATTGTTACTGTTTTTAATGGTTAATGTTTACTCATTTGGTTTGGCGCATGTTTTGCCATAGTATGCATTTATATTCTTTGGGTTGTTTTACAAAACGCTTCAGCACAGTTTTCAAGTTTAAACTTTGGATGATTTTATTTTAATTGTGGCATATAGAGTCGTTCTGAGTAACTATTGACTGTGATCCTGGTTTGTTCACACGCCTCATGGTAAAACTCCGCATGTGGATTTTGAGGGTGTGACAGATTGGTATCAGAGCCATTGGTTATAGGGAACTAGGTTGCATACACACTAGACTATAACCGCACACAGTTAGATAGTTACCTGTGCTTTATTTTCATCTAGTGTATACTCATTGGCATACACATCACACTATCTACAGCATGGCATCGTCATCGAGAGCTCCTGGTAAGCGACCTGCATCACCTGCACGATCTGAGTCCCCACCTCCCGCACCTGTACCTGATGATGGACTCGACTGGCCTCGTCTAGCTTATCCTCGAAGGGAGTTTGATTGGGATCAACCTTTTGCGTTGATGAAGCGTGACCCCCCACGGGACTGGAGTTTCTACCCTAAGTTTGTCAATCACATAATGTATAGGGAACGCGTACCTGACCCGAGACCCAGAACTAGAAGTAACTCTGATCAACCAATGCCTTCATTTCCACGGACGGTGCAGTCCAATGAGCAACTGATTGCTGCATTGGTGGCAGCACTGGATACTGAGCAGCAGCGAGTCAGGCGACTCACGAGTGATGTTTGTACACTGCAGCACGAGGTGTACAAACTACGACATAAGGTGGATGAACTCGAGGAGCACCATGGGAAGACCCTAAAAGGGTGTTACCACATGGAAGATGGGATCATAGCACTTAGAGGACGCGTGGCTGCTCGTGAACAGAGGGATGCAGTGGCTGATAATAGGATTGCTACCTTGTGTTGATACATGTATGTCCCTAGATCATGATTTGTAATGTAATGAACTTGTCTGTCTGATTATGATGTAATTGTAATTGATTAATGAAATGATATGAATTGGTTGTTACTTGTAATGTGTAATATTTCATTAATGAGTTGTGATTGAATTGATTGGGTTTATGAATGTTTGAATGAGTGCACATTAAGTTATATTAAATAGAACATTCAAACTTAACTTAATGAAGTTCTCATGCGGATGGCCCATGCGAATGGACCACACGCATGAATAACTTCATACGATTGACTCAATCGCACGACTGAACCAGGAGACTGGATCAGTCGTATGATTGACACATAAGATTGACTCAATCGCACGACTGAACACTCAGTCGTGCGGATGAATCAACCGCATGGTTCAATCGCACGACTGAACCATACTTATGGCCCAGTCGCACGATTGACCAATACTAACCTATAAATAGACCCAATTCGTGGGAAAACGCAAGCATTGATCCGATTACGACTCCAGACGTACCCTAGCCGTCCAGAAGCCTCCCAAATCGTTCTCCAAGTTCATAGAACACATCAGATCGGTTCCTAATCGATTTCTGACGTTGATTTCAATTCTTGATTGATTCATCGTGTGTTCTCACTGATTGGATCGCCAATCAAATAGGATTCCGCACTATTTGAGTTGGTTTAACACGCAATCACTCGGTATTTCGTTCAAATACCAGGTCCTAACAAGTGGTATCAGAGCATTAGCTCTTGATTTCGTGTTGATTCAATCAAGATTGCATAAAAGTTTGTGTTTTTGCACGAAAAACGCAATCTTTTGCATCAAAAGTGATCTTGGACGTTCCCTGCTCATTGAAGTTCAGTTTCTACGGACTTAGACGATTTGGACTTGCAAAATTTCGAATTTTTACGGCTGAAACCCGTCAAACCTAGAAATTTTCGCAAAACAGCAGCTTCAGTCGCACGAGTGACCCATTCGCACGACTAGACTCATTCGCAGTGTTCATTCGCACGACTGGACCTAGTCGCACCTTCATTCGGCCGACTGAACCGTTTCGTTCGCATAGCTCACACGCACCAGATTCATTCGCACGACTGAACCATTCGCCCTGTTCAGTCGCACGGTTGAACCAATCGCAGAGTTCATACGCACGATAATACCATTCGCATCCTTCAGTCGCATCAGTTAAAGTTAATTTGATTAGACTCTAAGTTTATTAACCATGGAAGATCAGATGTCAGCTTTTACTGCGGGGAAGGACTCAAGAATTCAGAACCTGCTGCTGCTTGAGAGTGAGGTGGGTATTCACAATAAACCACCAAAGCTCTTGACTTTAGATGAGTTTCCTCACTGGAAGCAACGTTTTGAGATTTACCTCAATGGAGTAGATCCTAATCTGTGGGAAGCTATCGAAGTTGGGTATAGTACACCGGTGGGAGCAGATGGAGTAAAATTAACGTTAAGTGGGATGACTGACGCACAGAAAGTAAAGTATAATGCAGAGAAAAGAGTTTATGCGATGATAACTCAGTCGATCCCCAAAGATATATTCCACCAGTACTCAGAGAACAAGCAGTCCAAGAAACTGTGGGATGAGCTAGAGAAAAGGTATGATGGGAATGCATCGTTAAAGGCAATCAAAGCAAAGGAGTTAAAGAAGGAATTCGATAACTTCTCATCGATTGGTAACGAGAGTTTAGATGAAGTCATAGACAGATTCTACCACTTGATGAGCGAGTTGCATACACATGGAGTGGAAACAACTATGGAAGAGAAAGTAAGCAACTTCGCAGATGGATTGCCTGATAAGTGGGCTTCATTCGTGTCTAATCTTAGACATAATGGAATACTTATAAAGCTGGATATAAATGACTTTATTCTCAGGCTGCGTGAAGAAGCACTAAGGATGAAGTATAGAGCACAGAAGTCTTCATATACACAAAACCCAGCTTTATACAATGCCACGCCTCAAGCTAAGACATCTGGAGCACCTCTCCAGACAGCATTTGTGTCTAGCTCGTCAGGTTCTTCACATGCTTCTCCTTCTGGATCAGACACGTCAGGGTCGTCATGTACCCATTATATTGGATCAGAAGCAAGTGCTACTAAATTGAAGACCGAGAATCTCGGTAATGTGACTGTAGAAGTAGCACGAGAGCATATGGATCTTCTCGCCGCAGTAGTTCATTCATATGATGGACTTGTGGCTGGGAAGATTGGAAACTGTCATTTGGCAGATGAAGACTACGAGCAGGTAGATGAAATGGAGCTTGAAAGAATGGATATAATGTGGGCCTTAGCTAGCGCTGTCCGAAGGGCGAAGAAGTTTGTTAAGAAGACAGGACAAAATTTGATAGCTACCAAGGATACCACATTTGGTTTTGACAAGAGCAAAGTGACATGCTTCAACTGTGGAGAGAAAGGGCACTTCAAGAGGGAATGTGTCAAGCCAAAGAAGACGGGTAATGGTAACCCATTCTCATCCTTTACTCACCAAGACAAGCAAGTCTCTAGTTCTACTTCATCAAACAAGGACCCAAAAGCCTTGACTGCTCATGATGATGAAGGACAGGACTGGAGTTTTAGATTTGTCTCCCCAGAATCTAACATTGCCAGTGTTGAAGATATTGATGATGATTCTGCGAGTGAAGGCGATTTAGCAGTTGATATAGCGATGTCACACAGTGAAGAAACAACTGCAGCTGAAGTCAGTTACATACCAAAGGAAGAGACTTCCACGTCAGATACAGAAAAGTCAGAATCACCAGAACCAGAGACGTCTGATGCTGCGTTGATGGCTAACTCTTCTGAAACAACACAGGTAAGTACAACTGACCAAATGTTTAATAATCATGCTTGTTCTAACTGTGATTGTTTAGGAATAGCATTGATGAAAAATTTGCTAGGTTATTAGATCACAATGATAACTTAGTAAAGGACTTACAACTATGCACTGAGGCCAATAGAGTTCTAAAACAAAATGAGCATAGTTATAAAGAAAAGATAGACCTACTGACTAAGCAACTTAGGGAAACCGAAGTAGTTGCCTTTAATCAATCAAATGACATTAGGTACTATCTAAACTCACTAGAGGACACTAAGAAACAAAAGGCAGTTCTAGAAGTAGAAGTTAATTCCTTAAAACAGAAACTGCATAGTTGGACTAGTTCTTCACACATAGTTCAACACTTAGTGAGAGAAAGGAATAATGGGGAGGGATTAGGCTACAAAGTGGTTCCACCACCACCTGATACCTTGATGAACACAAAGTCTAAACCAGTAAACAACAACCCAATCAAGGATCATGTGGTGACCACTCCTCTTGTTACTGATCCAGACACATCATGTTCATCTACTGCATCTGGACAGAAACAAAAGGAGGCCACTTCAAAGGCAAAGGGTAAATTGCCTTGTGTTAATCTGGAAAATGAATTTGAAAAAGTTAACTTAAAGTCAGGGTCAAACCGAGTCAAATCAGAACCCAAAAAGACTTCAAACGTTAATTTTTCACATGCTACAAGTCAAAAACCAGTTAACCAAAAAGTTGAACAAATTAAACAGGTTAAAACAGTTAAATTTGTTAAGCCAGAGAAAACATCAAACATGCAAGAGTCAAAACCTAAAGTGAATGATGTTACTAAAGTGTCACGCATTTCTCCACAAAGAAAGTCAAATTATAAGGTTGATAGCAGATTGTGCTACAACTGTGGAGAATGTGGACATATTGCTTCCTATTGTCCTTTCTATCAGACACCTAGGAAGAAGATTGATCTTCAGACTCTAGACCTAGGCCTTCTAAGAGGAGTTCTCTAACTCCACCTAGAAGATCTAGTGAACCTAAAGTCCAACCTGTAAGCCAGGCGACTGTTTATCATAAACAGGCATTGCACAAATCTGGCTTATGGAAAGAGAAGACTACCTGTGTGACTGATACTGATGACAAGAAGGAATCTGAGTTACCCTCACCTTCTAAAGGTCAATGGGTAGAGTTTATGATGTGTGATGCCTCTGGGAAACCCAAGACAGTAAAGGCTTGGGTTCCTAACCTAAACTAATACATTTACTTGATATGTGCAGGGTGTTCGGTATAGCGCTGAGACTAACACGTGGATTATAGACAGCGGAGCATCCAGGCACATGACAGGAAATAGAGCCCTTTTATCAAATGTCAAACAAATAAAAGGAGGGCATGTTTCCTTTGCAGGAAACAAGGGAGGATACATCACAGCACAGGGAGAAGTGGGAAATCAGAAAGTTAAGTTTGATAAGGTGAACTACGTTCAACAACTTCAAAATAACTTGCTTTCTGTTTCCCAAATCTGCGATAAAGGATTTAAAGTCATCTTCGACAACAACAAGTGTTACGTGCTGAAGAAAGACTATATGATTCCAGAGGACCAAGTTCTAATGACTGCTTCAAGATATAAGGACCTATATGTCTTGGATCTGTCAACAGCTGCTCCAACGGATCATGAAGTGCAGTGCTTTCTATCTAAAGCTACTGAGAAGGACTCAATCTCCTGGCATAGGAGAATGGGACACATTAGTCAAAGGAAGATGAATCACTTGATTCAGAAGGACTTAGTGAGAGGAGTAAATGTCAAGAACTTCCAACTTCCTGACTTTTGTGTAGCTTGCAAGAAAGGCAAACAGACAAAGAAGTCTCATAAGGAAAAGAAAGTTCATTCAATAGAACTTCCTCTTGAACTTCTTCACATGGATCTGTTTGGTCCAGTCAGTACAAGGAGCATTGCAGGCGATCTGTACTGTTTTGTGGTCACTGATGACTACTCAAGGTTCACTTGGGTAATGTTTCTGAAATCCAAATCAGAAACATTTGAGTCATTCAAGGAATTAGTCACCACTCTGGAATCTCTCTACAAGCTAAAGGTTAGACAAGTACGCTCAGACAACGGGACCGAATTCAAGAATCAATGGATGGAGGCATACTGCAAGGAAAAGGGATTGTTCATCAATTCACTTCAGCATACACGCCTCAGATGAATGGTGTTGCTGAGAGGAAAAATAGAAGCTTGATAGAGACTGCACGGACTATGCTGGCGGACTCGAAACTGCCTATCCAATTCTGGAATGAGGCAGTAGCAAATGCATGTTATACACTGAATCGAGTCCTAATAGTCAAGCGCCACGGAAAGACATGTTATGAGCTACTACAAAGACGCAAACCGAATTTGGAGTATCTTGAACCTTTGGCGCGCCGTGTACACTTCTGAAGAAGACGCAAGAAGGAAAATTCAGCGAGAAGGCAGATGAAGGAATCTTTCTAGGATACAACATACCGAATAAGCGAGTTTACAATAACTCAACGGGTCTTGTAGAAGTGTGGTGTAATGTCGACGTTCAGAGATATACCACGCCTCCTACAGGCAAAGGCCCTGCCTACTTCTTCGATTATGATGGATTCTTCAAATCCTTCAACATACCTCTCTCCCTCGGACGATGAGCTAGCAACTAGGATGATGTATGATATTCTGAATACACCATCTAGCACACAGGGAGAATCATCTACTCAGTCAGGGGGAGTAGTCGACGACAGTGACTCCTCCTCTGAAGATGAAGCTGAAGAAGATGACCAGAACAGTCAGGAGGAACAGGTTCCAGTTCCAGCAAGTCCACAAGCATCTACGAGTGATGCACCTTCGACTTCAGAACCTCAAACTCCAACTACCTCAGATGCAGAACCAAATGTTCATAATCTTGGTTCTGAGGTAGCTGTTCCTACTACTCCAGGATCACGACTAAACGTTTATCATCCCCTTGACAATGTCATTGGAGATGTCAGATCAGGAGTACAAACCCGAAATCAGTTGTACTCAGCTGATTACGCCTCGGTTATGGAGAAAGGTTACATTCATGATGGTGCCTATCGATGTTTTGTCTCGCAGGTTGAGCCAAAATATGTCAGTGAAGCACTCAATGATGAGGCGTGGGTGAGTGCCATGCAAGAAGAACTTCTGCAGTTTAAGAAGTTAGGTGTATGGACACTGGTTGATAAACCTAAAGGTGCTAAAGTCATTGGCACTAAATGGGTACTAAAATGCAAGAAGGATGACCAAGGGGTCATTATCAGGAACAAAGCTCGACTGGTGGTTCAAGGTTTTCGCCAAGTCGAGGGAATTGACTACAATGAGGTGTTTGCACCCGTGGCAAGGATGGAAGCTATTCGTATCTTCCTTGCCTATGCATCGTACATGAAGATCAAAGTCTACCAATTAGATGTAAAGAGTGCATTCCTTCATGGAGAAATCAGAGAAACAGTCTATGTAAGTCAACCCGAGGGTTTTGAAGATCCTTACCATCGGGATAGAGTTTACAAGCTCGACAAAGCTTTGTATGGGCTTCATCAAGCTCCTCGAGCTTGGTATGAGAAACTCTCAACTCATCTTGTGAAACACGGCTTTCGCAGGGGAGTAATTGACTGTACACTGTTTATTAAGGAAAAGGATGGCGACCTACTGCTTGTACAGATATATGTTGATGACATAATCTTCGGGTCAAAGAACGAAGAGTTATGTAAAGAGTTTGAAGCAGTAATGAAGAAAGAATTTGAGATGAGTGCCATGGGGGAGATGAAGTTCTTTCTCGGGTTACAGGTGGATCAAACACCTAATGGAATCTTTCTACATCAGACCAAGTATGTAGGAGACATTCTCAGTCGCTTTGACATGGAGAATGCTTCTGCTGCTGGGACTCCACTTGCTACTAATCATGATATAGCACCGGATGATAATGGAGATCTAGTAGATGCCACTATGTACCGAGGAATGATCGGATCCCTCATGTATCTCACTGCCTCAAGACCTGATATTATGTATGCTACATGTCTATGCTCAAGATATCAGGCTAAACCAAAGGTCAACCATCTGATCGGGGTCAAGAGGATTTTTCGTTATCTGAAGGGTACACCCACACTTGGATTGTGGTACCCTCATGATGATGACTTTGAGCTTACCGCGTATAGTGACTCGGATTACGGGGGCTGCAAGATGAACTACAAGTCTACATCAGCAGGGTGTCAATTCTTTGGGAGAAGATTAGTTACCTGGCAGTGTAAGAAGCAGACATCGGTTGCCTTGTCAACCTGTGAAGCCGAATATGTTGCTGCTGCAAGTTGCTGTTCTCAAATCATCTGGATTCAACAGCAAATGCGGGATTACGGTTTAAAATTCTCATCTACTCCTATTTTTGTTGATAACTCTGCTGCAATTGCAGTAACTAAAAATCCGGTCCAACATCCTAAGACCAAACACATCGGTATTAAATACCATTTCATAAGAGATTGTTTTGAAAAGAACTTAATTGATGTGGTTAAAATTAATACTGATTTTCAACGCGCTGACCTCTATACTAAAGCCTTTGATAAACCACGTTTTCAATATTTATTAGAGGTCAACGGTGTTAAAAAGAAAAGTGAGGTAATTCCTGATGATGAAAATGTGTAGTCCGATGTCGTGTACTTAAATTTTATTTTATTTATTTTGATTTGTCTATTTGATTTTAATTTTATTTAAACTCATGTTCTCTTGCTGTTTATTAAAATCCTAAAATAATTAAACCAGAAATGATTTTAGTATTTTAGGGGGAGAATATGTCAGCAAGTTAACATTAAAAAAAAAAAAAAAAAAAAATGAAATGAGGGAGAAGGAGTAGCGAGCTGAAATAAGGTAGATTGTATCTGTGATACCGATTCAATACCTTTGGAAAATGATAGTACACAGGAACAAATCAAGAGGGACTTTAAAATTTAAGTTTTAGTAATATGCAAAAGTTCAAAGAAATAAATCTGTGTAGTCTAAGCAATACTAAAAGGAAAGATGATAGAAAACTGGCAACTCCTAAGGTGACACAAAGAAAGTAGACTTAGAGGCTGCTAGACCATAGATGATATGTTGGTAGATTCAACACAATAGACAACTAGACCGGATTGGTGATTTCAAGATAAAACTAAAGTGTTCAACTGACTGTGGGCGTCCATCTTATCACTGGTTAACACAATCAACAATATTCCAATAAGGGGTAATGAGCAAGTAAACGCCACAAATGTGTGCGGATGACCATAACCAGAGCAAAGCAAAAGAAAAATTGAAAGACAAATGCAATAAAGCTAATGACTTATGTTGTTAGTGCATTTTGTGCAAAATAAAATAAGCTGCTCTAACAAGGAGATAGGTTATGTGCCTCTCTGCTGTGCGATGGCACTGACCTGAGGATAAGCATAACCTAGATATTCTAGAATTCATTGTTGTTTGCCGCCTCTCTGCTGTGCGATGGCACTGACCTGAGGACAGGCTTCTCTTTGAAAGCTCTAAGAATAGTCTCTTCTTGTAATAATACCCGTAGACCGCTCAAAAGCTCCTGAGGGATGTTGATTACCATATAAGTGTGGGATCCACAAGTGTTAGTTGAAATAATTAACCTAAAAAGTCACCAGTCTGTGTCAAAAGTCTGTGTATGGATTTAAGTGGACAAACATACTGACAATCATTGTGGCTACATTCTCAAAGGTTCAAATCAATGTGAGAATCTAAGAGTTTCAGTATGATTTCCTTATGTTGCAAAAGACTCTGGATGAACATCGAGAACTTGAGCATCAAAAGGTTTTATAACGAGTCCCAAATGATTTGAATTGCCTGTATGATTCCAAAATTGAATTGGTCCAGATGTGATCAACCTAAGTTGAAGCTATCTACTCCCGATCCAAATCCCGTAGATATCAATCTCTGGATTTATCTCTCACAAAAAGCCAAAATATGTCTGATTATGTAATTAGTTTAAAGTCTTAAATTAGTTAGTCGTTTTAAGTTTTAATTTGAGTCAAGTGTCGGGCTACATCAGGAAAATCAGAAGGAATCAACTCACTAAAAGGGTCATGTCTGAGATGACCATATGTTCTTTGAAAGGTTATATCAGTCACGTCTGAGGTGACAAAGTATTTTTAAAAGGGTCACGTCTGAGGTGACCAAAGTGGTTAAAAGGATCACGTCTGAGGTGACCAAAGTGGGTAAAAGGATCACGTCTGAGGTGATCAAAGTGTTTTCAAGATAAAAGGATCATGTCTGAGATGATCAAAAGGTCATAACGTTAATTTAATTAATATAAAAGAGTCTAAAGGTAAATTGGTAAAATAGCAGAAAAATTAACTAAGTATGACCCATTCGCACGAATGGACCATACGTATGGACTAACCATACGAATGAAGTCCATTCGCACGAATGGATCATACGATTAGTCCAATCGGAGGCTTAAGTGCGAACGAGTGAGTCAGTCGCACGACTGAACTTCAGTCGGACGACTGGAGAAGGGCGACTGACCCAATCGCACGACTGAGTCCCACTCGCACGACTGAAAGGTGCGAATGAACTCAGTCGCACGATTGGATCTAGGGTGGATATAAATAGAGGTGGAGTCGGTCGCAGAGACTCCTCATTCTCAAATCGCCCCTAATTCGCATATTGTACCGTTACTCTGCCAAAATTTCATCTGCCTTAGCTTTCTTGTTGATTCTGTGATACTAACGTTCGTTCATCATCGTACAGGTACTTTGAAGTTCATTTCCATCAAAATCAGCAAGAATGGAACCCTAATTGATTGTTAAAACGACTGTGAAGTGCGAACCACGACTGTCAAACCCTAATAACCTATTAAAACTAAGTAATATGTTAAAATTGAGTAAAATAGGTTGTTAGGGAAGAGAAGGCGACACTAAAGAACCGGTTAATTGAATGATAAGACTTATTCTGCGTAGATTCGATCTGTGGACGACTGAACACATGAGACAGACGACTGGTCGTCCGGATGAACTTCAGTCGCACGACTGAAGGGTGCGATTCACTTAATCGCACGACTGAACCATGCGAATGAGACTCAGTCGCACGACTGGTGTAACCGCACAAGAGTCATGCGCATGAGTCCAATCGCACACTCAGTCGTGCGTATGAGGTCAATCGCACGTCTGAACCTCAATCGCACGATTCAGTCGCACGACTGTCTCCAGTCGTACAACCTCAGTCGCATGACAGATACTTTTTATTCAAAGTTTAAGTGTTGCTTTATACTCTTAGCCAACGAAACTAACGTTTATGTTATTATGTGTTACAGATGGCGAGTAGATGGAATATGAGCACCAAGCACAACATATGTGCTCACCTGGACTTGACATCCAGGAATGCAGCCGACTTCGCAGGCATTATTACTTTCTACAGAGATCCAGGATCGCTATGCTATATCTACTCCCTGCACACCGTACAGATCAGTGCAGCAGGCCTTCTGGGAAGGCGCATCTGTAGACAGATCCACCGAGCCTCATTGCATCAGGAGCTCGATTTTTGTGAGGCTATCACTATTTCTGAGGAGGATCTGAGGATAGTGCTCAGTTTGGAGACGATGCTGAGTGTCCCACACGTCTACCCCCCTCACTGTCCGTGGATGCTTCATGAGAGCCAAGTACTCTGGGGACATCAATGCCGGGGTACTCAACAAGAGTAACCTCTGTCCCCAGTTTAAGTACCTTGCGCACGTGCTGCTGAAGTGTATAGCATCACGGAAGGGAGGTTTTGACGAGCTCTCTGACCAGATTCAGAACGCTTATGCAGCGTTGGTGCTGAACCACCCGTTCAGCTTCTCCAGGATGATATTCAGTTACTTGGTGGAGAACCTCGAGGGGAAGGGGAAGGAAGGCTTCTGTATGTACCCTAGATTTCTACAGATGATCATTGATCAGAAGCTTCCCTCCCTGCCGAAGGAGAAGGAGGACGCTGTTATTCTTGAGGTCATGGACGACACGACTCTTGGCAGGATGAAGGTATACAGGGGGAAGCAGGTGAAGCCCCCTGTCAGGAGGTTGTTTGGGCATCTGGCCCGGCTGATTATGTGGCGCCAGCAAAGAGGAAGTGGCGCCACGAGGACAGTGACTCAGATGTGGAGCATATTGCTATACCAGAGACTGACTCTGATGATGATGATAGCGGCGACGCCGGGGATGACATGCCTGCCCCATCTAGAGGCACAGATACAGACGTTATTCCCCCGGGGTCAGCCACTGCCGGAGAGGTCGCAGAGATGGCCGGTTTCCATCAAGAGTTTTCGCTGGTGATATCGAGGAGGAGGAGTCAGACGAGGAGCCCTCACCAGGACTGTGGGAAGCAAAGTAGTTCCCACAGACCACGGGCTTAAGGTGGTTGGTGAGCACCCAAGGGACTCCTCGGAGAGAGATACTGACCCTAACTACGTTCCGGGGTCAGTTAGCAGAGCTGCAGGGGGAGCATCTACTTCCTCCGGGACTAGGAGGAAGCGGATGGCTCAACCACATGGGTTGGAAGAAGAAGAAGCGTCGTTTGACCTTCGTGACTACCACCACAAGCCACCACTACCACACCTGACATACCACCCATCACCACAGCCCACCACAGCACCCCTACTCCCACTACCACATCCACCACTTTACCTACCACCACTGTAGCTTCCATCCATCACCAGACCATTCACCCTACTTCATCACCACCATCAGCTCACCGACCCATATTCACCACGCCACTGCCACCACCACCACACATCAGGCTGGACCGTCAGCCCCCCTCACAGGCTCATGGATTCACTCTACCTCACATCGGGGTAGAGGAGCAGCTTTCAGCGCTAAACCGTATGGTGATGCGTCTGCTTGCTGCTGACGAGGAGAAGGCGGCGCAGATCCACCAGCTGACCGACCTGGCTGCTGCCCAATCTCAGCAACTGGCAGAGCAGGCTCGGGTCATAGACCAGCAGAGAGTTGAGTGTCCCAACTCCAAGACATTCAGGCTCAGTCCGTCAAACGTATTGAGGAGTTGGAGACGACCAACAAGACTATCATGCTGAGGCTGAAGGGGTCGAAGATGAGCCCCTGAAGCTAAAGGAGGTGACGGGGTGAGGGATGACGGATATGATGATGATGAAGATGAGGATGATGATGAGGAAGATGATGATGATGAGGAACTGAAGAAATAGGACAGAAGGACATGATGATGATGACGAGGCAGAAGGAGGGATGCGGCTGCATCGGCCTCTGCTTCAGGTCAAGAGCGAGATCCAAACGTCGACAAGACCAGTCATCCACTACTTCTGCTCCTCCGACGACACTCCACAGAATTCAAGACAAAAGTACTGATTAGACCGTTTAATGTTTATATTATTTTGGTACTTGAATCTATGTATGAAAAACAAGTGTATTAAATTTTTATATATACTTTAAGGTTAGGTATGTCTTTTGATTAATTACTAATGATTTTGTGTTGAAATGGTTATATCAAACAGATCCAAACTTTCAAAGGGATGAGTTTGACTTTGCTCCCCTTCAAATGGTCAAGACTCAGTTAACCATGATTCTTGACCTACAAGGGATAGTAAGACGGTCTGTGAGTTATACCCCTGAAGAAGGGGAGATAATTCATGACCTGTCTGATGAGCAAATAGCAGAAATGAAAAGTTCAAACTCAATCCCGATGAACTAGTGAAGGACGCTCCAACAGTGGATTCAACCAGTGATGAAGAACTGAATGATATTGATGAAGTTGAGGTTGAAGACATTACTGCAGAAGAGTATCCTCAGTATGCTGACGCCGAGGGAAATGTGGTCCCCAATTTGGGTGAATCCCTAGTCAGTGATACTTTTGAGGTACTTGACAAGATGGAGCAAGAAGCAGAAAAGACTGAAGGAACAGCCCAAGCCTCCAATGCAGATGTAGATATTCGCAAGGCTGAATGGGCTGCCTGTTTTGAAGAAGTAAGAGCCCAGCGTGCTGCACCAAAGAGAGATGCCTACACCAAGCTCTACAGAGTCAAGAAACACCATAAGGTGTCGGGCAGGATTATCTCATGGGCTTATTTTGAAGACCTTAACGCTTATGCAGTTAAGAGGGAGCAGGGCATAGAGTACTTCAGGTTCCCACATGATCTGAAGACTCTACCTGGTTTTGAGCTCAACCAGCTGGCTAAACTAAAGCTGCTATATGCTGACCCGAGAAAGATGTCAGGCTGGTTTGAGGCTGCCCTGAGGAAAGAGTACCACACCAGGTGGGTCAACTTCAAACCTCAACAACCTACGAGGTATATCAGACGTTCTGAAGTTGATCCCATAACTGGTAAGCCTAAGATAGTGCTGAAGTGGAGTCCCCCAAGAACAATGTCGAGAATCCCTCTAAGGGAAATGCCACAGGACTTCACTCCTCACTTCAAATGGTGGTACTATGATTGGAGAACCGCTGAAGCTGTCATAGTGTTGAATAAAGAGGGACAAATGGATACTATCAGGGTATTCGACCCAATGTGGCTAACCAACTTGTCTGCTAATGATGTCTACACATTATACAAGTGGCCACTATTCTATGACACGCAAGATATTGTACAAGCCCTCCAATTCCAAAACGTCATAAGACTCTGCTTTGCTTTTGAGATACACGCAGGAGTCACTAAAGAGGAGAAGTACAAGAAGTATAAGGAGGTGATGCAGAAGACAAGAGAATAGATAGATCTAGGTCCAAGGGGGAGTTTGTTGATACATGTATGTCCCTAGATCATGATTTGTAATGTAATGAACTTGTCTGTCTGATTATGATGTAATTGTAATTGATTAATGAAATGATATGAATTGGTTGTGTTACTTGTAATGTGTAATATTTCATTAATGAGTTGTGATTGAATTGATTGGGTTTATGAATGTTTGAATGAGTGCACATTAAGTTATATTAAATAAACATTCAAACTTAACTTAATGAAGTTCTCATGCGGATGGCCCATGCGAATGGACCACACGCATGAATAACTTCATACGATTGACTCAATCGCACGACTGAACCAGGAGACTGGATCAGTCGTATGATTGACACATAAGATTGACTCAATCGCACGACTGAACACTCAGTCGTGCGGATGAATCAACCGCATGGTTCAATCGCACGACTGAACCATACTTATGGCCCCCGCACGATTGACCAATACTAACCTATAAATAGACCCAATTCGTGGGAAAACGCAAGCATTGATCCGATTACGACTCCAGACGTACCCTAGCCGTCCAGAAGCCTCCCAAATCGTTCTCCAAGTTCATAGAACACATCAGATCGGTTCCTAATCGATTTCTGACGTTGATTTCAATTCTTGATTGATTCATCGTGTGTTCTCACTGATTGGATCGCCAATCAAATAGGATTCCGCACTATTTGAGTTGGTTTAACACGCAATCACTCGGTATTTCGTTTTGTTGATACATGTATGTCCCTAGATCATGATTTGTAATGTAATGAACTTGTCTGTCTGATTATGATGTAATTGTAATTGATTAATGAAATGATATGAATTGGTTGTTACTTGTAATGTGTAATATTCATTAATGAGTTGTGATTGAATTGATTGGGTTTATGAATGTTTGAATGAGTGCACATTAAGTTATATTAAATAGAACATTCAAACTTAACTTAATGAAGTTCTCATGCGGATGGCCCATGCGAATGGACCACACGCATGAATAACTTCATACGATTGACTCAATCGCACGACTGAACCAGGAGACAGGAGACTGGATCAGTCGTATGATTGACACATAAGTTTGACTCAATCGCACGACTGAACACTCAGTCGTGCGGATGAATCAACCGCATGGTTCAATCGCACGACTGAACCATACTTATGGCCCAGTCGCACGATTGACCAATACTAACCTATAAATAGACCCAATTCGTGGGAAAACGCAAGCATTGATCCCATTACGACTCCAGACGTACCCTAGCCGTCCAGAAGCCTCCCAAATCGTTCTCCAAGTTCATAGAACACATCAGATCGGTTCCTAATCGATTTCTGACGTTCAATTCTTGATTGATTCATCGTGTGTTCTCACTGATTGGATCGCCAATCAAATAGGATTCCGCACTATTTGAGTTGGTTTAACACGCAATCACTCGGTATTTCGTTCAAATACCAGGTCCTAACACCTTGGAAGCCCAGCTGGCAGCGCTTCAGATTGCTATAGCTCATGCTCCTGCAGTAGACCCTCAGGATGAGGAACCCGAGGAGGAACCCGAGGAGGAGGAACCGGAGGAGATGGAAGATGACAGTTATGGGTCAGATATTGTCGATTGATTTTCTTATATGACTTAGACTACGTAGTGTTTTTCTTTGAAACCTATGTGGGAAGGGTTGTTTCCTCACCCGAACGACAAACTTAAATTTTGACATTGATGAATACATTGTGACTCATTTACAATTTATTTACTTTGGTTATCATTTTTGTTATGAATGTTGTGGTTGTGATGATTTATTATTTCTTTATTGTTTACTGTACTTCAATGAGATAAATGTGTTTGATGTTACTCATTATTGTATTTGTGAATGTAAAGTGAAAAATGAACGCACGTGGACGTGGACGTGGACGTGGGCGTGGGCGCGGACGTGGACGTGGCGCCGGAGACCATGGCGGTGGTGCTGTGAATTTGACCCCTGCTGAGATAGCTGCCCTTATTCAGGCAGCGGTGGCTGCTGCCCAGGCGGGACAGCCAGCAGGTAAGCAATGATTGAAAGTTAAACCAAATATCCTGCGTAACCGTATAGGCTGTCTGACCAATATTTGTTGTGTTAAAGCAGGACCACCGGCGTGTACTTATAAGTCCTTTATGGACTGTAAGCCACATACCTACAGCGGTACTGAAGGTGCTGTGGGACTAGTACGATGGTTTGAGAAGACGGAGTCCGTATTCTCCAAATGCAACTGCCCACCTGCTGATCAGGTGAAATATGCCACCGGGACCCTGGAAGGTGCCGCCCTATCTTGGTGGAATGCGCAAGTCCAGATGCTAGGGCAAGCGATGGCTAATGGATTGGCATGGGCTGAATTCAAAGCAATGATGACTGAGGAGTACTGTCCTCGCAATGAAGTGCAGAAGTTAGACATAGAGTTCTGGCAACTGAAGATGCAGGGCTCGGAAATCGAGGCCTACACCACCAGAACTCATGAACTAGCAACACTATGCCCGGGAATGGTGAATGAAATGCATTAAAGGGTTGAGCATTACATACGGGGATTAGTACCCGAAATTCAAAGTATGGTAACTGCTTCCAACCCAACCACAATTCAGCAAGCCATCCAGTTAGCTCATAAGCTAACTGACCAAGCCTTGGAGCAAGGACGTCTACCCAAGCGGGGCGCTGTGGCGAGCGTGCCCGATAACAAGAGAAAGTGGGATAGTGCCAACAACACCAAAGCATCATCATCTTCTAGCGGTCAACCCCAACCTCAACAGCAACAACAACCAGTCCAGCAACAACGGAGATTCGACAATAATCGTAACTTCCACCAAACGACTGCAAATAATCAAGGACCCAGTGGTTATAGTGGTAGACATCCGAAGTGCACTCGGTGTAATTATCATCATGTGGGAAGATGTGATAACTTCAAGTGTCAGCGTTGTGGTAAGATTGGACACGCTGCAAAGGATTGTCATGGTGAGCTAGTAAGAAGGACACAACAACCTCAGGAAACTCCTAAAGGTTGTTATGAATGTGGAAAAGAAGGGCACTACAGGCGAAATTGCCCACACCTAAGGAGAAATGGTAATGACAACAACAGAAATGGTCACAACAACAACAACAACAACAACAACAACAACAACGGTAATAACAACAACGGTGGAAATGGTAATGGTAATAGCGGTAACAAAGATGGAGCCAAAGGGAGAGCATTCGTCATTGGCTCAAGTGGGCTCTAAATGATCCTACAACTGTTACTGGTAGATTCTTTGTTAATGGTTGTTTTGCTACGGTACTATTCGATACTGGAGCTGACAGGAGTTTCGTGTCCTTAAAATTTTGTAGTCTTTTAAGTGATATACCCTCCGCCTTAGAATCTAAATACACCGTTGAATTGGCCGACGGTAAACAGATCCATGTAACGCATATCCTTAAAGATTGTAAGATAGAACTTGCTGGTCATACTTTCGCTATAGATCTTATGCCTGTTACGCTGGGGAGTTTTGATGTTGTGATAGGCATGGATTGGCTCTCTAGCAAACAAGCGGAAGTTATATGTCATGAGAAGATCATACGAATTCCTGTTGATGACAAAATTCTTACAGCCCGAGGTGATAGAAGTGGTGCTGTGATAGGCATCATCTCATACATGAAAGCCCAAAAGTTACTACGAAAGGGTCGTGTGGCTATTCTAGCCCTTGTAACCGATAAGCAAACGAAAGAAAGAAATGGAGGATATTCCCATAGTGCGCGACTTTCCAGAGGTGTTTCCAGAGGATCTTCCTTGATTACCACCTCACCGCCAAGTGGAACTCCAAATCGAGTTGACTCCCGGCGCATCCCCGATTGCTAGAGCACCTTATCGATTAGCACTGAACGAACTACAAGAGTTGTCATCACAACTCCAGGAGCTTTTAGATAAGGGCTTTATTCGACCTAGTACATCACCTTGGGGAGCCCCTGTCCTGTTTGTTAAGAAGAAGGATGGCATATTTCGGATGTGTATCGACTATAGGGAGTTAAACAAAGTAACAGTCAAGAACCGATACCCTCTACCTCGTATCGATGACTTGTTTGACCAACTCCAGGGATCAAGTTATTATTCAAAGATTGACTTGAGATCCGGTTATCATCAACTCAGAGTCCGAGAAGAAGACCTTTCCAAAACTGCGTTTTGTACTCGCTACGGTCATTATTAGTTCTTGGTCATGCCTTTTGGGTTGACTAATGCACCTGCTGTGTTCATGGACCTCATGAACCATGTGTGCAAACCCTATCTCGATCAGTTCGTCATTGTGTTTATCGATGATATACTAATATATTCTAGGACCAAGGAGGATCATGAAGAGCACTTGCGAATGATCTTAGAGCTATTGAAAAAGGAACAGCTGTACGCCAAATTCTCCAAGTATGACTTTTGGATATGAGAAGTGCAATTTCTAGGTCATATTGTTAATGAGAAAGGGATACATGTTGATCCTGCCAAAATTGAGGCGATAAAGAATTGGATTACACCCAAAACGCCGAGTGAGATAAGACAATTTCTGGGATTAGCAAGTTATTATCGACGATTCATAGAGGGATTCTCTAAGATCGCACAACCTCTCTCAGCTTTGACTCACAAAGGGACGACATACAAATGGGGCGAGAGTCAAGAATCGGCTTTTCAATCGTTAAAACAGAAACTCTGTACTGCCCCGATATTAGCACTGCCAGAAGGAACGGATGACTTCGTGATGTATTGTGATGCATCCATTCAAGGATTGGGTTGTGTCTTGATGCAACGAGAAAAGGTGATAGCCTACGCCTAGAGACAATTAAAGGTTCATGAGCAGAACTATAGTACTCATGACTTAGAATTGGGTGCAGTGGTTTTTGCCTTAAAGATTTGGAGACATTACTTGTACGGTACCAAGTGCACTATCTACACCGATCACAAGAGTCTTCAACATATCTTCGAGCAAAAGGAGTTGAATATGAGGCAACGACGTTGGGTGGAACTACTAAACGACTATGATTGCGCTATTAAGTACCATTCGGGAAAGGCGAACGTGGTTGCCGATGCCTTAAGCCGGAAGGAAACAGCTAAACCCAGACGGATGCGAGCTTTACAGCTTACTATCAGTACTCAACTGCCCGAACAAGTCAAGGAGGCACAGATAGAAGCTTTAAAAGCGGAAAATGTTGGTTCTGAGTCGTTGAGAGGAATGGATAAACAACTAGTGATGAAGGAGGATGGAATTCGGTATTTCATGGATAGACTTTGGGTGCCTGCCCATGGAAATCTGAGAGATTTAGTTATGAGTGAGGCACACAAATCTAAGTATTCTATACATCCTGGATCCGACAAAATGTATCATGACCTAAACGCGCACTATTGGTGGCCTAACATGAAAGCGGATGTAGCTACGTATGTGAGCAAGTGTTTGACCTGCTCGAAAGTAAAGGTGGAATACCAAAAACCATCCGGACTGTTTCAGCAACCCGAAATACCAATGTGGAAATGGGAACAAATCTCCATGGATTTTATTACCAAGTTGCCCCGGACTAGTACTGGTTGTGACACGATATGAATTATTGTGAATCGACTGACAAAGTCTGCTCATTTTCTTGCAATTAAGGAAACTGACAAGATGGAGAAATTAACCCGCCTGTACCTCAAGGAGATTGTTTCGAGACACGGTGTACCGATCTCAATTATCTCTGACCGCGACGCTCGTTTCACGTCACACTTCTGGTAGTCATTGAAGAAATCTTTGGGTACACGATTAGATATGAGTACTGCTTATCATCCACAAACGGATGGCCAGAGTGAGCGTACCATACAGACGTTGGAGGATATGCTACGTGCTTGTGTGATTGATTTCGGGAATAACTGGGAAATTCACCTGCCATTGGTGGAGTTTTCTTATAACAACAGTTATCATACTAGCATACAAGCAGCACCTTTCGAAGCGTTGTATGGGAGAAAATGTAGATCACCGGTTTGCTGGGCGGAAATTGGTGATAGCCAGCTAACAGGTCCCGAATGAGACAACCGAGAAGATTGTACAGATACGAAATCGTATGGCGGCAGCGCGAGACAGACAAAAGAGTTATGCTGATAGAGACGGAAACCTTTAGAGTTTCAGGCTGGTGACAAGGTTTATTGAAAGTTTCACCATGGAAAGCGTAGTTCGGTTTGGCAAGCGAGGAAAGCTAAACCCGAGGTACGTTGGACCATTTGAAATAGTGGAAAGAATAGGTCCAGGCCTATCGACTAGCCCTACCTGATTCGTTAAGTGGAATCCATGATGTATTTCACGTATCAAACCTAAAAATGTGCATAACTGATAAAACAATGGTCGTACCACTAGAAGAAGTTCAAGTGGATGAACAATTGCGTTTTATTGAAGAACCAGTTGAGGTGATGGACCGTGAGGTGAAAACACTTAAGCAAAGCAAGATACCTATTGTCAAAATCCGTTGGAATTCGCGACGTGGACCGGAATTCACATGGGAAAGGCAGATCAAATGAAGCTTAAGTACCCTCAATTATTCGAAAATACGATGCCAGTAGACGAAGGTATTGATTTAAATTTCGGGACGAAATTTCTTTCAACATGGGGATGATGTGACAACTCATCCAAAACTCACTCGATTTCGATTTCTGTGTGCCAATGCAGTAGACCAGTGATGGAACACTCTCACCATGTAATGCAATTTTCGGGACGAAAATTCTTTCAACATGGGGATAATGTGACATCCGGTAAATTTCCGTTACCAAACTCCGTTAGTTCCGTTAAGTCTTGCATACACGTGTCGTAAGCACACACTAGTTGTCGTTTAACGTTGGTGACCTAATAATAATTAATAATGTTAAATTAATGATAATCTAATTGACAATGTGATTACTGTGTTATGTTAATGTGTTTGCATGTTTTATATGTTAATTACGAAATTAATCGCATAACGTGGAAACGTGCCTATTTATTCGTATGTCTTGTGTTTTTATAAAGATAAAATATATAATTGTTATCATTAGTTTATATCTTTACATTATTAGTGAAAAACACCTTAAAAAGGAGATAAAAGATAAATTTTATAAAAATACAAGTTACAAGGGTTTAAAGGGTAATTAAGCAAAATTAAAAAAAATAAAACAAACCCTAGCCCCCCCCCCACACCCCATTCGGCCGCAAAGAACACACACACCTCTCCCTTGCGATTTCAGCCTAGAACAAGCCTTCAAGCTTCAGTTTTGATCGATTTCAAGGCATACAACACGTTAGGAATCATCAATTGCAAGTTAACACACGTTTAGAGGTTAGATTTTACATGTTTTTGTGAGATTTTTCATATGGCCGAACCCTAATTCGTGAATGGTAGTTCATGGGGTCGAAATTCTTGTTGTTTGATGATGTTAGTATGTTATTTAGATTGAATACATGTTGTTTAACGTTGATTATGCATGAATTGTATAGTTTTAGTGGATTGATCATGAACTTTGATTTGAGGCAAACCCTAATTCGAAAATTGATAGGATTATGGATGAATGATGATTGTTTGATTAATGTATGATGATTTATAGGTTGTATGAATGCTAGGTTACATTGATTTTACAAGAAATTGTTGAATTGATGTTGGTGTTCATAGGTTACTAATAATAGTAACTTTATTTTCATGATATGATGAATTGATGATGGATTGATGTTGTTGATGTGTTTAGGATGATGATTGGATGCTAGATTGTTGATATGAATGCTAGAAACCTTGTAATGGATGTTGTTGTTCATATCTTGCCAAAAGTGGAAACTTTTGTTCATGATGATTAGTAGATTATGATGATTAGGTATTGTTGATCATGTCTAGATGTTGTTATGAGCTTGAGATGATATAATTGTGATGAATTCATGAATACATTGAGTGTTTGATAGATGTTGGAATATACTTTCCCAAAAGGGAAACTTTATTTGCACAAAGTTTGAAAGATGATAGTTTGAACATGTTTGGGATATTAGGAGCATGTTAGTATGTCCATGGATGAATTCTAATGTGTTGGAACATGTTAATTTAGTTATATGATATGTTTGGATAATCATGGGTGATGTTTGGACTTTGATGATCATGTATGATATTGATGTTGGTTAGTAGCTAAGACATCATGTTTGGGACTGGAAATTGATTGTTGTGATGTATGTTGAATGCAATGAAAATGGTTAATGAATATGAATGTGATCATCATACACGTGTGCGAATCTGAGGCCCCTACTTAGTAGGATTGGCAGGGTTTAGGGTGTGAAGTCGTAAGTGGCTTCACATGGCATGTGGTGCGTGATTTGATCTTTGTGTGGCATGTTAATTATATTATAGCTAGTGGACATGTTAATGTTCAAGATTCGCATGACTTGTATGATACTTGGTTGTATGATGATCTAAGTGCTACACCTGGATAATGTAGCATACATATGAACCATTTGAATGCTAAACATGTATGATATATGTGTATGATTGCTTGAAGGGTTTACAACACATAAAGTCACCAACGGGTCAAACGGGTCAACTGAGTCAAATGTATTTATTTTCTGAAACCTTGAGTCTTTGGTTGTAGTGTACTTAGGGTTTCACATGTTCTCTGTTGCACATACTCATATACTTATATGATCTAGGTAACCTCTAAAGGTTGTCTGTCCACTCTGTCTGTCAAGTAAAACTCTAAGTATCTATACGCATATCAGGTGAGTTCATGCTCCACTCTTTACTTAATCTCTTTTGGGGGAGATAGCATACCGGTAAACTACAAACGCTTTATATATATTTCAGTTGTGCATAATATTAATATAGTGATGTTTATCATGGGAAAGTCCTCACACTTTCGAATTGTTAATATTGAATAGCGGGGAAACTTGGGTAGTACTACTGGGTCTGACGAGCCCCACCTGTGTGACTCGAGGTCAACCGGGTGCTATTTATTCTATTGAACATTGTCACGACCTGTTGAGTCGTGACAGGAGGCAACAACGTAACACAGTCAGCTTCAATTGCGAAATCACTATGAATTAATATTTATTGTTAATGGACTAGCTATCTGTTACAATGCACTACTTGTATATCTCTATTATTAAACTGTTTATGTTTGAATATCAACTCTTAAACTCACCAACCATTGTGTTGACATTTTAGTATCCTATTCTCAGGTCATTAACTTGCTTGCCTTAGGAGCACCACACGAATTCACCTTGCATTCTAAGATTTGGTCTTCAAGACATTGTTACTGTTTTTAATGGTTAATGTTTACTCATTTGGTTTGGCGCATGTTTTGCCATTGTATGCATTTATATTCTTTGGGTCGTTTTACAAAACGCTTCCGCACAGTTTTCAAGTTTAAACTTTGGATGATTTTTTTTAATTGTGGCATATAGAGTCGTTCTGAGTAACTATTGACTGTAATCCTAGTTTGTTCACACGCCTCGCGTTAAAACTCCGCACGTGGATTTTGAGGGTGTGACAATAGACATGTTGGGTTCAGTGGTATCTTAGTTAGGTTTATTTATCAAAATTGTTTTGATAATTATTAATCGGATTAATAATAGTTAACACAACAGAGTAAAAATTAAATACCAAAAGTGAACCCGACAAGATCTGGGTTACAAACTATACAAATACAGAATATTGATAACCTACTGATGAGATATAATATACCCTGGTTAATAGATAACCATTTGAGACACCGAGTGTTCAACGAACTAGTGCTAGAAAACGAACGAACACTAACTCGGGTGCACGATAGCCGAGAGTTGGAAAGCGCGAGTTTTTGGTTGACCGGAAGATGAGCAAAAATGCTGCTTTTATGGCAGCCGAATGAAAACTACGAGATGGAGGTTACCTACCTCCTGTTCTTTTCTTGCGATCAAGAAGAATGAAAATTTTTTAACAAAAGAGTTTTCTTTTCCTTTTTAAAGTTGTCAATTGGAGACTGACTTGGTTTAAAATTCCCCTGAGAATTGGGATTTAAATTTGGGTGAAGGATAACTTTTATCTCTGATTTCAATTAAATCATTTTTTTTAAACCGAAACTCGCAACTAATAATGTTTAACGCTTAAACGTTTTAATTAAACAACTTATAACTTTATAAATCATTACACCCGATATAGTTCGTAAACGCCAGTTAATAATATTAAGTGGACTTTAATGTTCGTTGCCCAAGGTGTAACTCTTACGGGTCATAGCTCGGTTGGTAACGTCAGTTAATCGAACCCGTACATATTAAATCCAACAAGACAATCACACAATGAATATATCTGACACCCTTGAAAAAGTTTTGTGGGTTCTTCCGTTCTTGCACAACATCTTTTCCATCTCTTTCTTGTTCTTGTTATGTTGTCGATCTTCATTTGTTCTTTTCAATACATGTATTTTATATTAATCCTTGTATGTCTATAGTAGCTAAAATATAAATCAATATTTCAGTTTTGATCAATAAAATAACCTTTTTAAAAGCAATGCTTGTATACGGCTAGTTAAATTGATGAAAACGATCAATGATTACACTTGTTCATTAAAACAAGAAAGTAAACAAGTTTATGTTTTTATTTAGATTTATATATGTGGTCCACTTTTTTCCATTGATATACTTGTGTTTCCATTGTTGTATGCTCCGTTGATAAAACCAATGTGAGCTTCTAAATAGTTTGGTAGGGTAAATAATATGGCGGAAAAGACCATGACTTTGCATGCCTTATATATTTCTCTTATGTTTTCAAATCACATTACACGTACTCTCTTTAACTTTTAATGGCTTCTACTTCTTCATCCATGGGTCCAAATCAAACAAAATTTGATGTTTTTCTTAGCTTTCGAGGAGAAGATACTCGTCATTCATTTACTGACCATCTCTATACAGCATTAAATCGAGCAGCAATTCATACATATAGGGATGACGATGAAATCAATAGAGGTCAAGAATTGGAGCCCGAAATTGTTAAAGCAATCGAAAATTCAAGGGCTTCTATAGTCGTATTGTCTCAAAACTATGCCAAATCTAGATGGTGCCTTGAGGAGCTTTCGTTGATCCTCGAACAAAAGAGGAAGGGAAATCATTTCGTTTTGCCAGTTTTTTATCATGTTGATCCCTCGGACGTCAGGAATCAACAACAAAGTTTTGCCATAGAAGGGTCAAAGTGGACAGAGGTGAATGTGATTCGGTGGAAGTTAGCCCTTACAGAGGTTGCTAATTTGACTGGCATGGTTGCTTCAGGGTATAATTTCTTTATTGGATCACCCTATAATTTAAGCTTTAGATAAGTGTTTTTCAATTAACGTAACAACCCTTTAATGATCGCTTACAAAACTTGCTAGTTAACATTGATTACTGGTATCTTCAATTTTCGTAAGTAAAAAGGAATAAGATTGCTATGTTCTCCAATAAACATGCAAAGTGAAGTAAATATTTCTTAAGTAGTTACAGGAAGTATGTTAAGTTTGCTAAAGTAGTTTTGTGCTATGTTGTAAAACTTAAGTATTTAAATTTCTAAGAAGTCTAAGTTTCATGCTCTAAGCTTCCTTCTCTTGTTCCAGGTATGAAACAAAATTTATTGCAAATATTGTTGATACAGTTGACGATGAACTAGATTTGAAACATGTTAGTACTCCACCCCACCTAACTGGAATAGAGACACGAGCTAAACATATCAATTCCTGGTTGAAAAACGAGAACTCGAATACTAACGTTCTAGCAATTTGTGGAATGGGAGGTAGTGGAAAGACAACACTAGCGCAATATACTTATAACTTAAACAAGCACAACTTTGAAAGCACTTGTTTTCTTGAAGAGATTAGAGAGCATGTCAAACAATCTAATGGTTTACTAGATCTACAGAATAGACTTCTTACAGATATTTTATGCGGCAAGAATAAAATGATATCTTGTGTTGCTGAGGGTACAAGTAAAATTAAGAAGGTCTTACAAATGAAAAAAGTGCATATAGTTCTTGATGACATTGACGAACACGATAAACTAGGAGCTTTACTTGGAACAAATGTAGTCCACACGCAAAGCAAGATTATAATAACAACTAGGCTTCTAGATATACATTTATGGTTTGAGTCCATATCTTGGAGGTGTCATGTGCATGAACTCAAATTGTTGAATGGCCATGTGTCACACCCTCAAAATCCACGTGCGGAGTTTTACCGCGAGGCGTGTGAACAAACGAGGATCACAGTCATTAGTTACTCAGAACGACTCTATATGTTATAATTAAAAATAAAATCAACCAAAGTACAAACTTTAAAACTGTGCGGAAGCGTTTTGTAAAACAACCCAAAGAAATAAAAGTGTATACTATGGCAAAACAAGCGCCAACCCAAAAGAGTAAACATTAACCATTAAATGATAAAATGTCTTGAAGACCGAGTCTTAGTATGCAAGTGAACCATGGAGTGCTCCTAAAGGCAAGCAAGCTAATGACCTGAGAATAGCATACTAAAATGTCAACACAATGGTTGGTGAGTTCAAGAGTTGATATTCAAACATAAACAGTTTAATAATAGAGATATACAAGTAGTGCATTGTAACAAATAGCTAGTCCATTAACAATTAATATTAATGCATAGTGATTTCGCAATTTAAGCTGACTGTGTTACGTTGTTGCCTCCTGTCACGACTCAACAGGTCGTGACAATGTTCAATAGGACAAATTGCACCCAATTGACCTCGAGTCACACAGGTGGGGCTTGTCAGACCCAGTAGTACTACCCAAGTTTCCCCGCTATTCAATATTAACAATTCGAAAGTGTGAGGACTTTCCCATGATAAACAACACTATATTAATATTATGCACAACTAAAATATATATAAAGCATTTGTAGTTTACCGGTATGCTATCTCCCCCAAAAGAGATTAAGTAAAGAGTGGGGCATGAACTCACCTGATATGCGTATAGATACTTAGAGTTTAACTTGATAGACAGAGTGGACAGACAACCCTCAGAGGTTACCTAGATCATATAAGTATATGAGTACGTGCAACAGAGAACATGTGAAACCCTAAGTACACTACAACCAAAGACTCAAGGTTTCAGAATATAAATACATTTGACTCAGTTGACCCGTTTGACCCGTTGGTGACTTTATGTGTTTTAGACCATTTAAGCAATTATACACATATATCATACATGTTTAGCATTCAAAAGGTTCATATGTATGCTACATTATCCAGGTGTATCACATAGATCATCATACAACCAAGTATCATACAAGTCATGCGAATCTAGAACATTAACATGTCCACTAGTTATAACATAATTAACATGTCACACAAAGATCAAATCACGCACCACATGCCATGTGAAGCCACTCACGACTTCACACCCTAAACCCTGCCAATCCTACTAAGTAGGGGCCTCAGATTCGCACGCGTGTATGATGATCACATTCACATTCACTAACCATTTTCATACATTCAACATACATCACAACAATCAATTTCCAGTCCCAAGCATGATGTCTTAACTACTAATCAACATCCATATCATACATGATCATCAAGGTCCTAACACCACCCATGATTATCTAAACATCTCATACAACTATATTAACATGTTCCAACCACATTAGAATTCATCCATGAACTATCTAACATGCTCCTAACATCTCAAACATGATCAAACTATCATCCTTCCAACTTTGTGCAAATAAAGTTTCCCTTTTGGGAAAGCACATCCCAAAATCTATCAAACATCCTATGCATTCATGAATTCATTAATAATATACCAATTCAAGTTCATATCAACATCTAAGCATGATCAACAACATCCAAACATCATAACTCATCAATTCATATCCTAAAAAGTTACTATCTTTAGTAATGTATGAACTATAACATGTGTTCTTGAATTCCCAATGATCACAACAACAATCTAACATCTAATCATCACTATGAACACATCCATAACATCAATTCATCAACAATTCAACATTACATGCAAAATAAAGTTACTATTCTTAGTAACCTATGAACATCAACATCAATTCATCAATTTCTTGTAAAATCAATATAACCTAGCATTCATACAACCTATTAATCATCAAACATTCATCAAACAATCATCATTCATCCATAATCCTACCAATTTTCGAATTAGGGTTTGCTTCCAATCAAAGTTCATGATTAATCCACTAAAACTACACAATTCATACAAAATCAACGTTAACTAACATGTATACAATCTAACTAACATACTAACAACATCAAACAACATCAAATTCGACTCCATGAACACCAATTTCGCAACTAGGGTTCGGCCCTTATGAAAAGTCTCACAAAACATGTAAATCTAACCTCTAAACACGAGTTAACTTGCAATTGATGATTTCCACGAGTTGTATGCCTTGTAATCGATCAAAACCGATGCTTAGAAGCTTGATCTTGGTGAATTCGCAATGGGAGGGGTGTGGGATGATGTTCACGGCCGAAATGGGTGGGGGCTAGGGTTTGGTGTGTTTTGTTTATTTTAATTTTGCATATTTACAATTAAACCCTTGTGTTTTGCGTTTTATAAAAAGGCACTCTTTTAAACACTTTTTAAATGGTTTTTAACTACAATAATAAACATATAAACTCATGGTAATGATTATATATTTTATCTTTATAAAACACAAGCATACGAATTAATACACACGTTTCCACGTTACGCGATTAATTCCGAATTAACATATAAAACACACAAACAAACAAGCATAATACAATAATCACATAATCAGTTTAATTATCAATAATTTAACATTTCTAATTATTATTAGGTCACCAACGTTGAACGACAACTAGTGTGTGTTTACGACACGTGTATGCAAGACTTAACGGAACTAACGGATTTTGATAACGGAAATTTACCGGATGTCACATTATCCCCATGTTGAAAGAATTTTCGTCCCGAAAATTGCGTTACATAGTGAGAGTGTTCCATCACTGGTCTATTGCATTGGCACACAAAAATCGAAATCGAGTGAGTTTTGGATGAGTTGTCACATCATCCCCATGTTGAAAGAAATTTCGTCCCGAAATATAAATCAATACCTTTGTCTGCTGGCATCGTCTTTTCGAATTGGGGGTACTTAAGCTTCATTTGATCTTCACGCTCCCATGTGAATTCCGGTCCACGTCGCAAATTCCAATGGATTTTGACAATAGGTATCCTGCTTTGCTTAAGTGTTTTCACCTCACGGTCCATCACCTCAACTGGTTCTTCAATAAAACGCAATTGTTCATCCAGTTGAACTTCTTCTAGTGGTACGACCATCGTTTCATCAGTTATGCACTTCTTTAGGTTTGATACGTGAAATACATCATGGATTCCACTTAGCGAATCAGGTAGGGCTAGTCGATAGGCCACTGGACCTATTATTTCCACTATTTCAAATGGTCCAACATACCTCGGGTTTAGCTTCCCTCGCTTGCCAAACCGAACTACGCCTTTCCATGGTGAAACTTTCAATAAACCTTGTCACCAACCTGAAATTCTAAAGGTTTCCGTCTCTTATCAGCATAACTCTTTTGTCGGTCTCGCGCTGCCGCCATACGGTTCCGTATTTGTACAATCTTCTCGGTTGTCTCATGAATTAACTCGGGACCTGTTAGCTGGCTATCACCAATTTCCGCCCAGCAAACCGGTGATCTACATTTTCTCCCATACAACGCTTCGAAAGGTGCTGCCTGTATGCTAGTATGATAACTGTTGTTATAAGAAAACTCCACCAATGGCAGGTGAATTTCCCAGTTATTCCCGAAGTCAATTACACAAGCACGTAGCATATCCTCCAGCGTCTGTATGGTACGCTCACTCTGGCTATCCGTTTGTGGGTGATAAGCAGTACTCATATCTAATCGTGTACCCAAAGATTTCTGCAATGACTGCCAGAAGTGTGACGTGAAACGAGCATCGCGGTCAGAGATAATTGAGATCGATACACCGTGTCTTGAAACGATCTCCTTGAGGTACAGGCGGGTTAATTTCTCCATCTTATCAGTTTCCTTAATTGTAAGAAAATGAGCAGATTTTGTCAATCGATCCACAATAACCCATATCGTGTCACAACCAGTACTAGTCCGGGGCAACTTGGTAATAAAATCCATGGAGATTTGTTCCCATTTCCACATTGGTATTTCGGGTTGCTGCGATAGTCCGGATGGTTTTTGGTATTCCACCTTTACTTTCAAGCAGGTCAAACACTTGCTCACATACGTAGCTACATCCGCTTTCATGTTAGGCCACCAATAGTGCGCCTTTAGATCATGATACATTTTGTCGGATCCAGGGTGTATAGAATACTTAGATTTGTGTGCCTCACTCATAACTAAGTCTCTCAAATTTCCATAGGCAGGCATCCAAAGTCTATCCATAAAATACCGAATCCCATCCTCCTTCATCACCAGCTGTTTATCCATTCCTCTCAACGACTCAGAACCAACATTTTCCGCTTTTAAAGCTTCTATCTGTGCCTCCTTGACTTGTTTGGGCAGTTGAGTACTGATAGTAAGCTGTAAAGCTCGCACTCGTCTGGGTTTAGCTATTTCCTTCCGGCTTAAGGCATCGGCAACCACGTTCGCCTTTCCCGGATGGTATTTAATAGCGCAATCATAGTCGTTTAGCAGTTCCACCCAACGTCGTTGCCTCATATTCAACTCCTTTTGCTCAAAGATATGTTGAAGACTCTTGTGATCGGTGTAGATAGTGCACTTGGTACCGTACAAGTAATGTCTCCAAATCTTTAAGGCAAAGACTACTGCACCCAACTCTAAGTCATGAGTAGTATAGTTCTTCTCATGAACCTTTAATTGTCTCGAGGCGTAGGCTATCACCTTTTCTCGTTGCATTAAGACACAACCCAATCCTTAAATGGATGCATCACAATACACCACGAAGTCATCCGTCCCCTCTGGCAGTGCTAGTATCGGCGCAATACAGAGTTTCTGCTTTAACGATGGAAAAGCCGATTCTTGACTCTCACCCCATTTGTATGTCGTCCCTTTGTGAGTCAAAGCTGTGAGTTGTTGTGTGATCTTAGAGAATCCCTCTATGAATCGTCGATTGCTAACCCCAAAAATTGTCCTATCTCACTCGGCGTTTTGGGTGTGGTCCAATTCTTTATCGCCTCAATTTTGGCAGGATCAACATGTATCCCTTTCTCATTAACAATATGACCTAGAAATTGTACTTCTCGTATCCAAAAGTCACACTTAGAGAATTTGGCGTACAGTTGTTCCTTTTTCAATAGCTCTAAGATCATTCGCAAGTGCTCCTCATGGTTTTCCTTGGTCCTGAAATATATCAGTATATCATCGATAAACACAATGACGAACTGATCGAGATAGGGTTTGCACACACGGTTCATGAGGTCCATGAACACAGCAGGTGCATTTGTCAACCCAAAAGGCATGACCAAGAACTCATAATGACCGTAGCGAGTACGAAACGCGGTTTTGGAAATGTCTTCCTCTCGGACTCTGAGTTGATGATAGCCGGATCTCAAGTCAATCTTCGAATAATAACTCGATCCCTGGAGTTGGTCAAACAAGTCATCGATACGAGGTAGAGGGTATCGGTTCTTGACTGTTACTTTATTTAACTCCCTATAGTCGATACACATCCGAAATATGCCATCCTTTTTCTTAACAAACAGGACAAGGGCTCCCCAAGGTGATGTACTAGGTCGAATAAAGTCCTTATCTAAAAGCTCCTGGAGTTGTGAGGACAACTCCTGTAGTTCGTTTGGTGCTAATCGATAAGGTGCTCTAGCAATCGGGGCTGCGCCGGGAGTCAGCTCGATTTGGAATTCCACTTGACGGTGAGGTGGTAATCCAGGGAGATCCTCTAGAAACACCTCTGGAAAGTCGCGCACTATGGGAATATCCTCCATTCTCCTTTCTTTCGCTTGCTTATCGGTTACAAGTGCTAGAATAGCCACACGACCCTTTCGTAGTAACTTTTGGGCTTTCATGTACGAGATGATGCCTATCACAGCACCACTTCTATCACCTCGGACTGTAAGAATTTTGTCATCAACAGGAATTCGTATGATCTTCTCATGACATATAACTTCCGCTTGTTTGCTAGAGAGCCAATCCATGCCTATCACAACATCAAAACTCCCCAGCGTAACAGGCATAAGATCTATAGCGAAAGTATGACCAGCAAGTTTTATCTTACAGTCTTTAAGGATATGCGTTACATGGATCTGTTTACCGTCGGCCAATTCTACGGTGTATTTAGATTCTAAGGCGGAGGGTATATCACTTAAAAGACTACAGAATTTTAAGGATACGAAACTCCTATCAGCTCCAGTATCAAATAGTACCGTAGCAAAACAACCATTAATAGAGAATCTACCAGTAACAGTTGTAGGATCATTTAGAGCCTCACCTGAGCCAATGACGAAGGCTCTCCCTTTGGCTCCATCTTTGCTACCGCCATTACCATTACCATTTCCACCGTTGTTGTTATTACCATTGTTGTTGTTGTTGTTGTTGTTGTGTCCATTTCCGTTGTTGCCATTACCATTCCTCCTTAGTTGTGGGAAGTTTCGCCTGTAGTGCCCTTCTTTTCCGCATTCAAAACAACCTTTTGGAGTTTCCTGAGGTTGTTGTGTCCTCCTTACCAGCTCACCACGGCAATCCATCGCAGCGTGTCCAATTTTACCACAACGCTGACACTTGAAGTTATCACATCTTCCCACATGATGATAGTTGCACCGAGTGCACTTCGGATGTCTACCACCATAACCAATGGGTCCTTGACTATTTGCAGTCGTTTGGTGGAAGTTACGATTATTGTCGAACCTCCGTTGTTGCTGGACCGGCTGTTGTTGCTGTTGAGGTTGGGGTTGACCGCCAGAAGATGATGATGCTTTGGTATTGTTGGCACTATCCCACTTTCTCTTGTTATCGGGCACGCTTGCCACAGCGCCCCGCTTGGGTAGACGTCCTTGCTCCACGGCTTGGTCAGTTAGCTTATGAGCTAACTGGATGGCTTGCTGTATTATGGTTGGGTTGGAAGCAGTTACCATACTTTGAATTTCGGGTACTAGTCCCCGTATGTAGTGCTCAACCCTTTTATGCATCTCATTCACCATTCCCGGGCATAGTGTTGCTAGTTTGTGAGTTCTGGTGGTGTAGGACTCGATTTCCGAGCCCTGCATCTTCAGTTGCCAGAACTCTATCTCTAGCTTCTGCACTTCATTGCGAGGACAGTACTCCTCGGTCATCATTGCTTTGAATTCAGCCCACGGCAGTCCATTAGCCATTGCTTGCCCTAGCATCTGGACTTGTGCATTCCACCAGGATAAGGCGGCACCCTCCAGGGTCCCGGTGGCATATTTCACCTGATCAGCAGGTGGGCAGTTGCATTTGGAGAATACGGTCTCTGTCTTCTCAAACCAGCGTACTAGTCCCACAGCACCTTCAGTACCGCTGTAGGTTTGTGGCTTACAGTCCATGAAGGACTTATAAGTACACGCCGATGGTCCTGCTTTAACACAACAAATATTGATCAGACAACCTATATAGTTACACAGGATATTCGGTTTAACTTTCAATCATTGTTTACCTGCTGGCTGTCCCGCTTGGGTAGCAGCCACCGCTGCCTGAATCAGGGCAGCTATCTCAGCAGGAGTCATGTTCACGGCACCACCTCCATGGTCTCCGGCGCCACGTCCACGTCCGCGCCCACGCCCACGTCCACGGGCGTCCATTTTTCACTTTACATTCACAAATACAATAATGAGTAACATCAAACACATTTATCTCATTGAAGTACAGTAAACAATAAAGAAATAATAAATCATCATAACCACAACATTCGTAACAAAAATAATAACCAAAGTAAATAAATTGCAAATGAGTCACAATGTATTCATTAATGTCAAATTTAAGTTTGTCGTTCGGGTGGGGAAACAACCCTTCCCACATAGGTTTCAAAGAAAAACACTACGTAGTCTAAGTCATATAAGAAAATCAATCGACAATATCTGACCCATCACTGTCATCTTCCATCTCTTCCGGTTCCTCCTCCTCGGGTTCCTCCTCGGGTTCCTCATCCTCAGGGTCTACTGCAGGAGCAGGAGCTATAGCAATCTGAAGCGCTGCCAGCTGAGCTTCCAAGGTAGCAATCCTATCATCAACCACTGCATCCCTCTGTTCACGAGCAGCCACGCGTCCTCTAAGTGCTATGATCCCATCTTCCATTTGGTAACACCCATTTAGGGTCTTTCCATGGTGCTCCTCGAGTTCATCCACCTTATGTCGTAGTTTGTACACCTCGTCCTGCAGTGTACAAACGTCACTCGTGAGTCGCCTGACTCGATGCTGCTCTGTATCCAGTGCTGCCACCAATGCAGCAATCAATTGCTCAATGGACTGCACCGTCCGGGGAAGTGTAGGCATTGCTTGATCAGAATTACTTCTCGTTCTGGGTCTCGGGTCAGGTACGCGTTCCCTATACATTATGTGATTGACAAACTTAGGGTAAAAACTCCAGTCCCTTGGGGGGTCACGCTTCATCAACGCAAAAGGTTGATCCCAATCAAACTCCCCTCGAGGATAATCTAAACGAGGCCAGTCGAGTCCATCATCACGTACAGGTGCGGGAGGTGGGGACTCGGATCGTGCAGGTGATGCAGGTCGTTTACCAGGAGCTCTTGATGACGATGCCATGCTGCTGATAGTGTGACGTGTATGCCAATGAGTATACAGTAGATGAAAATAAAGTACAGGTAACTAACTAACTGTGTGCGGTTATTGTCTAGTGTGTATGCAACCTAGTTCCCTATAACCAATGGCTCTGATACCAATCTGTCACACCCTCAAAATCCACGTGCGGAGTTTTACCGCGAGGCGTGTGAACAAACCAGGATCACAGTCAATAGTTACTCAGAACGACTCTATATGCTATAATTAAAAATAAAATCAACCGAAGTACAAACTTTAAACTGTGCGGAAGCGTTTTGTAAAACAACCCAAAGAAATAAAAGTGTATACTATGGCAAAACAAGCGCCAACCCAAAAGAGTAAACATTAACCATTAAATGATAAAAATGTCTTGAAGACCGAGTCTTAGTATGCAAGTGAACCATGGAGTGCTCCTAAAGGCAAGCAAGCTAATGACCTGAGAATAGCATACTAAAATGTCAACACAATGGTTGGTGAGTTCAAGAGTTGACATTCAAACATAAACAGTTTAATAATAGAGATATACAAGTAGTGCATTGTAACAGATAGCTAGTCCATTAACAATTAATATTAATGCATAGTGATTTCGCAATTGAAGCTGACTGTGTTACGTTGTTGCCTCCTGTCACGACTCAACAGGTCGTGACAATGTTCAATAGGACAAATTGCACCCGATTGACCTCGAGTCACACAGGTGGGGCTCGTCAGACCCTGTAGTACTACCCAAGTTTCCCCGCTATTCAATATTAACAATTCGAAAGTGTGAGGACTTTCCCATGATAAATAGCACTATATTAATATGCACAACTAAAATATATAAAGCGTTTGTAGTTTACCGGTATGCTATCTCCCCCAAAAGAGATTAAGTAAAGAGTGGGGCATGAACTCACCTGATATGCGTATAGATACTTAGAGTTTGACTTGACAGACAGAGTGGACAGACATCCCTCAGAGGTTACCTAGATCATATAAGTATATGAGTACGTGCAACAGAGAACATGTGAAACCCTAAGTACACTACAACCAAAGACTCAAGGTTTCAGAATATAAATACATTTGACTCAGTTGACCCGTTTGACCCGTTGGTGACTTTATGCGTTTTAAACCATTTAAGCAATCATACACATATATCATACATGTTTAGCATTCAAAAGGTTCATATGTATGCTACATTATCCAGGTGTATCACATAGATCATCATACAACCAAGTATCATACAAGTCATGTGAATCTAGAACATTAACATGTCCACTAGTTATAACATAATTAACATGTCACACAAAGATCAAATCACGCACCACATGCCATGTGAAGCCACTCACGACTTCACACCCTAAACCCTGCCAATCCTACTAAGTAGGGGCCTCAGATTCGCACGCGTGTATGATGATCACATTCACATTCACTAACCATTTTAATACATTCAACATACATCACAACAATCAATTTCCAGTCCCAAGCATGATGTCTTAACTACTAATCAACATCCATATCATACATGATCATCAAGGTCCTAACACCATCCATGATTATCCAAACATCTCATACAACTATATTAACATGTTACAACCACATTAGAATTCATCTATGAACTTACTAACATGCTCCTAACATCTCAAACATGATCAAACTATCATCCTTCCAACTTTGTGCAAATAAAGTTTCCCTTTTGGGAAAGCACATCCCAAAATCTATCAAACATCCTATGCATTCATGAATTCATTAATAATATACCAATTCAAGTTAATATCAACATCTAAGCATGATCAACAACATCCAAACATCATAACTTATCAATTCATATCCTAAAAAGTTACTATCTTTAGTAATGTATGTTGATGCATGTATGTCCCTAGATCATGATTTGTAATGTAATAGATCTTGTCTGTCTGATTATGATGTAATTTGTATTGATTAATAAAATGACATGAATTGTTTGTTATTTGTAATGTTTAATATTTCATTAATGAGTCGTGATTGAATTGATTGGGTTTATGATTGTTTGAATGGTTACACCTAAGGTTATATTAATTAAAACATTCAAACTTAACTTATTGAAGTTCTCATGCGAATGGCCCATGCGAATGGACCATACGCATGAATAACTTCATACGATTGACTCAATCGCACGACTGAACCAGGAGACTGGATCAGTCGTATGATTGACACATAAGATTGGCTCAGTCGCACGACTGAATACTCAGTCGTGCGGATGAATCAACCGCATGGTTCAATTGCACGACTGAACCATACTTATGGCCCAGTCGCACGATTGAACAATACTAACCTATAAATAGACCCAATTCGTGGAAAAACGAAAGCATTCATACCATTACGATTCCAGACGTACCCTAGCCGTCCAGAGACCTCCCAAATCGTTCTCCAAGTTCACAGAACACATTAGATCGATTCCTAATCGACTTCTGACGTTAGATTCAATTCTTGATTGATTCTTCGTGTGTTCTCACTGATTGGATCGCCAATCAAATAGGATTCCGCAATATTTGAGTTGGTTTAACACGCTAATCACTAGGTATTTCGTTCAAATACCAGGTCCTAACAATGTATGAACTATAACTTGTGTTCTTGAATTCCCAATGATCACAACAACAATATAACATCTAATCATCACTATGAACACATCCATAACATCAATTCATCAACAATTCAACATTACATGCAAAATAAAGTTACTATTCTTAGTAACCTATGAACATCAACATCAATTCATCAATTTCTTGTAAAATCAATATAACCTAGCATTCATACAACCTATTAATCATCAAACATTCATCAAACAATCATCATTCATCCATAATCCTACCAATTTTCGAATTAGGGTTTGCTTCCAATCAAAGTTCATGATTAATCCACTAAAACTACACAATTCATACAAAATCAACGTTAACTAACATGTATACAATCTAACTAACATACTAACAACATCAAACAACATCAAATTCGACTCCATGAACACCAATTTCGCAACTAGGGTTCGGCCCTTATGAAAAGTCTCACAAAACATGTAAAATCTAACCTCTAAACACGAGTTAACTTGCAATTGATGATTTCCACGAGATGTATGCCTTGTAATCGATCAAAACCGATGCTTAGAAGCTTGATCTTGGTTGAATTCGCAATGGGAGGGGTGTGGGATGATGTTCACGGCCGAAATGGGTGGGGGCTAGGGTTTGGTGTGTTTTGTTTATTTTAATTTTGCATATTTACAATTTAAACCCTTGTGTTTTGCGTTTTATAAAAAGGCACTCTTTTAAACACTTTTTAAATGGTTTTTAACTACAATAATAAACATATAAACTCATGGTAATGATTATATATTTTATCTTTATAAAACACAAGCATACGAATTAATACACACGTTTCCACGTTACGCGATTAATTCCGAATTAACATATAAAACACACAAACAAACAAGCATAATACAATAATCACATAATCAGTTTAATTATCAATAATTTAACATTTCTAATTATTATTAGGTCACCAACGTTGAACGACAACTAGTGTGTGTTTACGACACGTGTATGCAAGACTTAACGGAACTAACGGAGTTTGATAACGGAAATTTACCGGATGTCACACCATGAATCACTAGAAGTATTAAGTTACCATGACTTTGGATCCAAGCATCCACTAAAAGGTTTTAATGACCTTGTAGTAGAGTTGGCACAATATTGTGGAGGAAATCCACTTGCTCTTAAAGTTTTGGGTTCTTCTTTATTTGTTAGTGATGAAGAACCAAGGGAAAGAAATAGCATAATAGAAATTTGGAGAAGTATGTTGAACTCACTGAGTTCATTCAAAGGAGGCCTTGATTTTAGAATCCAGTGCGTACTACAGAAGATTTTTGACTCCTTGCCCGTTGCTAGTTATCGAGAGTTGTTCCTACATATTTTTGTTTTCTTTGTCGGCGAAGATGCGGTTTACGTAGCTAAGATATTGGAGCATGACTGGCATGCAAAAGTTGGGATCACGACCCTCATCAACATATATTGTAATATGCGGATTACGTAGCTAAGATATTGTAATTAGTATGTGGTACTTAAGAAATGGTAGTAATATGGATCATCTCAATAGACCATAATTGTTATATATAAATACGAACAAGAAACATTATGGCTCTTGATGACTTTTCTCTCTATTAGTTTCTTTTGGGTGGTAGTATGTCTTGGAGTTGCCACTCGACTACACTTTTATCAAATACCAAAGCTAAACTTCCATAACTGATGCTTATAAGTTGCCACTCGACTACACTTTTCAGGCATTAGCCGTTAAAACAAGTTCGCTTGCAAAGATGCACAAACTAAAAATGCTCCAACTCAAATATGTGAGACTTTATGGGCACTACAAGAATATTCCGGAATTAAGATGGTTATGTTGGCATGGATGTCATTTGAAAACAATACCCTCAGGCTTATTGACGAGCAACATCTTGGTGGCTATAGATCTGACTAGAGGAAACTTGGAGGTGTTTGAACCACCCACGGTAGGATTTATATTTATTGTACGCCTTTTAACTTCTCTTTATACCCTTTTTTATCTGAATATCATAACTAAATTTGTTTTATGGAACAGGTTCTTAACTCACTTAAGGTTCTAAACCTTAAATCTTGTTACAAACTTGTTAGTATCCGCAATCTCTACTGGCTCCCTAATCTTGGGACTTTAATCCTTTGGGGGTGTATCAATCTAACTCATGCTTGTAAAACCATTAAAGGCCTTGAGTATCTTGATCTATTAAACTTAGGAGGGTGTAAAAAACTATTGAAGGATCTCCAGAATAAAAAACTTGTTAATCAACAGCAAGACTAAACGCTTTGTGTATTGGTAGAGAAATTTCACATCAACCGTTGTTTTTCTTACCAAGGTCTTTGAAGTTTTTGTTTCTCGATCACAACGATCTTGATAATGACTTTCGTGTTGTATTTAATGGTCCATTATTTGGCATGAGTTTAAAAGGTAATAATTTTAATTTCATGCCTAATAACATTGATCTTAAAATGCTTCGGATACTCAACTTGGCTCATTGCATAAACCTCAAGTCCATTTTGTGTCTCCCAAGTACGCTAGAGGAGTTGAATACATATCTATGTAAATCACTAGAGAAAGTAACATTCCAATCAAATCGTTTCATACTATGGAAATTTAAGTATACTGGTTGTTTCAAATTGTCTGAAGTTCAAGGCCTTTTTAAATTGGTGGCGATAAAAGAACTTGATGAAGCTGATCTAGGACATATGAAATGGATCAAAGCATATCAAGATCATAAAGTGGACTTGGTTGGTGACGAGATTACCAAAGGCCGAATTTGGCCTGTCCAGGTTCTCTCTTAACTTTTCTCAAATGAATTAGAAAGTACATGAAAACATACATATATGACAAATTGATATACGAATAATGAATTTTCTACATTTGTGGTGTAGATGTTGTACGAGTATGGTATAAGGAGTACCTATCTGCAAGGCATAAAAGATGAAACCATGATTGAATGTGAGCATACATCAGCAGACGAACGCTTATCCTTCCATGTGTCTGTGCATCCTAAGAAACACCTAATTCAAGGATTAAATGTATATTGCTTATACTGATTGTCACGATCAAATGATAACATCTGGTGCCATATCTTCATCATAATAAAAAACATAACCAAGGGTATTACTTGGATTTACAAGCCTATAGTGTATTGCAAGCCTGGGTTGATGAAAATGCAATGTGGTTAAGTTATTGGCCAATTGCCAACATATTAGAAACAGGTGATGAAATCTATGTGCATGTCGTGGTGGGAAAAGAAATGATAGTAAGCAAATGTGGTGCGTGCCTTATATATATGAATGATGGTGAAGTAGATCAAGAAAAATACCGGGAAAAGAAGACGAATATGGAAGAAGTGATTGGAGGAGATCTGTCAAATTTTAAGCTGCAAACAGGAGAGTATTATCTTTGCAGTCGTGGTTTATACCCTGATTTGGTAAAGGAATACGATACCATTCTGTATAAAGGTAAGTTCCCCTATGAACTAATTGTTATGAATTCTTATCAAGCTCCAAATGTTGATATTAGTCGCGCATTGTTATAGAGTTACACGGATGGAGAAAATCTTATCAGCCGCACTACTTGGATGCACCAAATATGCATCTAGATTACATTGAGGAGCTTCATAGAGACACCCTTTACAAAGTATGCATATGATTTAATCATTATTTTTGGAATAGTCATCTTTAAGTATGTTTTTGATACAAGTTTTATTTGCAAAATTCCTAAACCATGTTTCTAATATATTTTTTATCATTGTTTATTCATTTTATATGAGTATTCTAAGTTTTTTTTTGTGTGTAAATTTAAGGGAATTTGGCTGGGATTATTTAATAGCAAAAGTGATATACTCATGATAAAGGAGATGGTATCTATGCTTGTTGGAGTTGAAGATGTTTACTATTATACGAAGAAAAGGAAACTCTATGTATTGGGTTGTGTTGATTCTATGTCAGTGAAAACCTATGTGAGGGAATATGACAGGACGGTACAGATCTTAATTGTCGATTACAATGTAAAGTGTAGTCATAAGCGCTACCACATGAATAATGTTATGTGGGGACCAAGCTTCATAAGAAGTTAAAATGGATCATAATCGAGATTTGTAAAATAAATTGTAAATCATAATCGATATTTGTTTCTTCCTTGTTGGTCTTCAATGATAAATAACATACAGAGTACTTAACACTTTAAATATGTGCAATGCAAGCCCCTAAAAGCCTTCCATGACACGGATAGAATGGAAATTCATATATAGTGTTTGTGAGAAGTTATTAATAGCATGTCTTTGGAGATAATATTGTATTTAGGATATTTAGTTAATTGTATCCTAAATTAGAGGATTCCAATTGTATTTATATATATTGTGGAATGAATGGAGAAAGGGTCAAGGATCCTATTCTATTTTGGAATCAAGAGACCATTTATTACCCTCTTTGCAACCCTAAGCCGCCGCCTCCCATATCACCGCCGAACACCTCTCCATCTCTTCCAAATTTTTTCTACCTCTCCATCCCATCATCATGGAATCCAAAATTCATCCTGCCACCACTATTTCTAACATAAAGTCCTTCATACTCATCACCTTGGAGATGGAATCGGGGCAATATGCTTCCTGGTCCGCCTTATTAAAAATTCATTGCAAAGCCTTTCTTGTTCATGACCACCTTCTCCACGTAAACCAAACCTGCCACCACCTGCTGCCTCCACAACCGATAAAGAAAAAGAACCCGCACCAACACCGACACAAACCGATGACTAGGAGTGTCTGGATGCCATTGTCCTACAATGGATATATGGTACCATTCTTAAACCAACCTCTACCGCATACGATGCATGGATAGCTATTGAGAACATCTTCCAAGACAACAAGAGTTCACGGGCTATACATCTCATGCAGAAATTCTTCAATACCCGTCTTGATGCCTTCCCTAATGTCTCCGCCTATTGTCAAGAACTTAAGGTCTTTACAGCAACCGGACCCGAACGTCTACCTGGACACTGGAGCAACAACCACCATGACCAACTAGCAAGGTGATTTCCACTTGTTTTTTAATAATTTCTCTTAAAATATTATTTTTGAAAACGGAGATACTATTCCTGTACTTGGCCATGGCATCAAATACCTTCCTAAACCTTTTCCACCTTTCAAACTTAAAAATTGCCTTTATTCACCAAAATTACTTAAAAACCTAATTTTTGTTCAGCGTTTCACAACTGACAATTTTGTCTCTGTTGAATTTGATTCTTTTGGTTTTCTTGTGAAGGATTACAAGACCTTGACCCCTATCCTCCCGTGCAACAGCATCGTTGACTTATACCCACTGGTGCTAGTATCAAGTTCCACTCACTTCACCTTTGTTGCTATCTCCTCTCAACTTTTGCATCAAGGTCTCGGTAATGCGGGACATCAGTCTTTACAGTCTTTAAAATATTCTAGTTCTATTGGTTTTAATAAGTATAAACACATTGTTTCTCAGTCTTGTGGTTTGGGCAAAAGTGTGTGTTTGCCTTTTTATGCTTCTACTTTATGTATTAAACAGCCTTTTGATATCATTCATAGTGATTTGTGGACCTCCCCATTGTTAATTCTGGGGGTCATCGTTATTATATTCTCTTTTTAGATGATTTCACCAATTTTTTATGGACTTATCCAATTGCAAAGAAGTCCCAAGTTTTTAGCAATTTTTCTCAATTTGATAAAGAGATTGAAACTTAATTTAAACGCATTGTTAAAAATTCCCAATTCGAAAATGACACAAGATAGGTTAATTCTTCGTTTCAAAACTTCTTTCACACAAGCGGTATTTTTTACCGTCTCTCTTGTCCTCACACTACAGGATTGATAATGGTCACTCAACACAAATATTCTCTCTTTAACTCACTAAGTCACACTCGAGTGATGATGCGGAATCCTTTAAGAGTTGATAATAATATACTAAGTAAACAAGACACAAGAAGTGGTTTTCAAGATACTTGTATATATTACTTCTCAACTCAAAGTTTACAAGACTCAAGCAAGCATACAAAATAAGTTACAATGAGAAACTATATATGCTACTATCTATAGGTGGTTATACTTTGATACCAGTTGGAAACTTACTACCAAACAAATACTACAATGGTAGGAGTAAGGTATCTAGAATAAAATACTATCCTAGATTAGGTAGTCATGACATGTCCATGACTTACCTTTTGCTACCAACTAAAGTGGTAACTGTACTAACTTCTAAAGAATGAACAGTGCAATAAAGTATGATCAACTACATGGGCGTGGAAAAGCACCATTTAGTGTATAAGAGGCTGCAGCGGTTTGTTAGAAGGACCATACTTATGTACATTGATTCATAGTAGGTTCTTCCGAAGATAAACTGGCTTCGGAAGAACAAGTTCGTTTGAAGCCACTTATACTTCAAAAGAGTCTACTTCTTTTGCGGCTTTTGCTAATCTTCAAGTCTTTGTAATTCGAAAGTCTTTTGCCTTGAACCCTTCCAAGTCTTTGTCTTCAGAAGAGAGATTACTTAGTCTTCAGAAGACTAAGTTCCTCTTCAGAAGTTCTTCTATCTTTCTCCTTCGGAAGTGCAGCTTTGCCTTCAGAAGTCTTCATTTAGTTGTACCAAATTGTTTTAAGTGTTGTTTTGGTTGCACCAGCCTTATCTGATCCGAAAAACTCCCTCTAGGCTAATGCTATGAAAAACTTCATTGTCTTCTACTTCTCAAAACTTTAAGCACAAGGAATGTAAATGTCTGTCTATCTCTTTGTTCTTTCCAAAAGTGGTGCTGAGAAGTTTGTACAAGTCATTAGTAGATAACAGGTCCAGTCTGTTACTCTGTATGACATGTATCCTTTGCTGTGGCCCTCGGTAGAGAGTTAGTTGATGGGAGTTATAGTCATATTCCTATCTAACTATGGGTTTCAAATCAGGGCCTTCAGCCATTTGTACGAAAGTTTTTCCTTTGATTGACCCTTCTTTTTCTTCCCGCTCTCTTTGTTTCAACTCTTCTTCAATCCTTGCTCTTGTTATCAACTCAACAAGGTGAAGGCTGCTTAGCTGATTCTAAATGTGAGCAGCTGTCTAAGAGTTGGAGGGGTTGGAGAATGGCTTTTTTGCTAACTCAGCAATGTCAAATCTGCTTGAGTGCAGCAGAGATGGATTGTTGAGTCTATTGATCTCACCATTCTCTCTTTCCATAACAAAGTTGTTAGAAGAGTCTTCGAACCTCCATTGGACAATCTTCTTCCTTGGAATGAGGGGTTGAGATGATAGTGATAGACTGTCGTTTAGTCTTTCAAAAACCTAATTAACCTAGGTAGCTAGGGTAAGTAAAGTATCATATTCATAGAGAAATTAGTGGTTAAATTTAGCTTCTAGCTATGTTCTAAATGATTTAAAGAAGTAAATTATAAATATGTGATTTGAATGAAAAACAAAGGAAACTTAAATGGATTGAATTCAATTATAACAGACATAACCTCTTCCAGACTTTAGGATCAAGTTTTCACATAAAACTCAATTGTTTATTAAACACCACATAGAAATAGTGCTCTGAAATAAGATAGTAATTGAAGACAGGTTGTTGTCAACAAACCTATACAACTAATCATGTCAAATACTAGTATAATCCAATCATCCAATAAATCAGTATCAAGTCAACCATCTTCAATCACCCAATCCGTTTCTAAGCCTTGTCATCAACCAAAACGCGATGGTAAAGAAAGAACGTGAAAAACTAATAAATTGTTTATTAACTAAAGCATCAAGTTGCTAAACGTTTGTCATGACATAAGCAAATAAAATACATAAACAATTGAAACAAATATGAAACCTATAAGAACTATCCGTTTGGAAGAAGTCACAAGAGAATTAACTGCTCATGCTTGTGAAACTGATGTTGGAAGGCATGATTGATGGTGTAATGATGAATGGATCCTTTGTAATTAAGAAAGAAGCTCTTTTGAATGCCCAAAATTTGTTCCCAAAGCTTAGAAGACGAATTTGAATAAGAGATGCCCTGAAAAACCCTAAAAACATGTTTTTATTGAGATTTCTTGTCGATTCCACCGTAGCATACGCTAGCCACCGTAGGCTACGCTGGACACCTTTCTGTTTTCAAGTTTTTTCTTCAGTTTCTTGTTGTGCGGCTTTCTGAGAGCTTTCCATTGACTGGTAATGGCCCCGTAACTCCATTCCAAGCTCAAGTTATGTTCATTTTACCGTTGCAAGGTCCCTTAACATCTTCATCCTTTCATTTTTGATCTCTTGGTTTCCGTTTACATCCCGAATCTCTCATATCCTGAATATTATTTGGGTTTCACCTTTAATCATCATAAACACCAATCCAACCACCACTCATCACTTAAGTTCTCCATGTAAGCTTCCATTTTGGTCGTTTAACCTACAAAAGCATATTCGCTCGTAGTTAATCCTTCCATACAATTAAACACAAAAATACACATAACATTAACTATTTAAGCACATTAAACATCATTACAACACACTCACATCACATCTCCACACTTATCTTTTTTTCGTCCCTGAAAAAAATTATGTTATGGAACAACAGTCAAGTAAAATCCGGCTCCCAAAGACTTAGATTACTTACTTGTAAGGTTCTAATAACATGTCAACTGTTATTGTAAGTATAGGAATCCATCTAAACGCAAACCAGTTTTCAAGTTCCTCATCATATTAAATTAGTTCAAATGGGTCAGTTAGCCTAGGGTCTCACACCAAGATATAATAGCTTCACCTATTCCCATCTCAAACTTTTGGAATAAAAGGGTAATCAAAAGACTATCCTAATCGTTTTATGAGAAACCCAAAAGAATTTCAAGAATCAGATTCTTTTTTTCTCTTTCGTTATTTGAGCTTCCGATGTTTATTATACCTAACTCAGAGGTCGTCTCAACTAGAGTCACCATCCTCAAAAGAGACATACATAAGCTTTAGTATTCTTTTTTTACCTTAACCCAGAGAAAGTCTCAATCAGAGTCATCATCCCCAAAAGAGAACATCTTAGGTTTCGTTATTTGCGTCTAGCTCAAATTTTTTTCTTTTCTTTTTACATCTGAATTGAAAAATTCTTAAGGTGTTAACTTAAAACGAATTCCTTAAGCTATTTGGGTGGTTTCAATTTCCCCATTTCTCCCGGATGTGAACCCACGAGGCATCCTAACATAATTAAGATTTATTAGTTCAAAGGAAGCTTGTCTACCGGTTAGGCCTACCCACACATCACACATCAAATAACGTGTTCAACCCATTTAGCATTCTCATACATATTATATTTGAAAAGCTGGACTACCTGACTTTACCTGTCATTTTTCATATTTCTTAATGCAAACTTCTCACTCATAGACATATTTCTTAGTTTTTTTCTATTATTATCATTTTTCATCTCCTCATCCCCACACTTAGAATACATTGTCCTCAATGTAGGAAATTAAGGTTAAATGAAAAAATTTCCAACTCTTTCATTCAAACCAACATCAACAAGCGACTAACCAACCCAAACCGACCCAAAACACAAAACCAAAACCATTCCCAACATATAGATATTAACATCACCAAGATTACCTAACAAATAAAAAAAAATTAAACACCAAGTAACAAAACAACTAAGATAAGAAAAGTGTACGTGAACTTGATCATAAGCAATCAAATTGTGCTTCATTAGTAAGACCTCCATGTGCATCCTCACACTTGAGTGATTGTATTTGGCGCTTAAAACTGAAAAAGAAAATAAAGAAAACAAAATACAAAAAAAACAATAAAAGAAAAAAATTAAAACTCGGGTTGCCTCCCGGTTAGCGCTAAATTTTAGGTCTTCAGCCAAACCGTACTCGATATTCATCAAGGTGGTTGAGTTGGATTCTTACACTCCTTCCTTATTAACTCATTCCTCTCATCGTCATACTTCCGCCAAGCCTGCACAAAGAATGAAAACAATTCTCTCTTAGGATGAGGAACTTGTGGGTTCTTTCCTTTCCGTTTCCTTTTCCTTGACCTTCAAATCTTTCCCTTCTCTAAGTTATTATCTTCTTCCTTCTCATCTGCCCTATTGGTCACACCAAAATCTTCTTTGTTCAGGTGATTCATCCTTTTAGGTAAATTAGAGTTGCTAATATTCAGGTTAGGTAAGTTTGAGAATATTTTAACATTCAATTTCTTTTCATCAAATCTCATTCTTATTGTTCCTTCTGCACAATTAACAGTTGTGTTAGCGGTAGCCAAGAATGGTCTACCAAGAATTTTTGTTGGTTGTGCATTGTTGACACAATCCAACACTATGAAGTCAACTGGGTAATACAACTCTCCTACCTTCATAATCACATCCTTTATAATCCCCCTAGGACATATGAAAGTCTGATTAGCCAATAACACACTAGCGTGGACTCTTTGTAACTGACCAAAGTCAAACTGATCATAATAACTCCCTGGTAAAATGTTCACCTTTAACCCAAGATCCAGCAGTGTTTTATCCACTTTAAACTCATCCACTTGTACTGAAATACCAAGTGCTCCTGGATCTTGGAGTTTTGAAGGATGGGTACCAAAAAACATGACACTTGCACTTGCACTCAACTCCACTTGTGTGGGACATTTATATCGTCTTTTTTGGGTACTAAAACCTTTCAGACACTCAACATTATCAGGATTTTCTTTAATTATATTCAAAAAGGTAAATTAATTTTTCTTTTTTTTGAATTTCTCCCATTTTTCGTCCAGTGTTAGATCCTGTTCCCGTTTAATTTCTACTTGGGCGATCAAAGCCGAAGGAAATGGAACATTCAGAGATTTTTTTACCTCTTTACCTTCTAGTTTAGTTTGTGAAATTAAATCACGATCAGGGTCATACTCATTATACTCCACGACACTCTTAACCATTGGTGCTGGAGTCTGTTCAACCCCATAAACATCAGATAATGTTTGAGAACTTACTGTACTAGTGTTTGCACTATGTGTGTTTTGGGAATTATGAGGTGTCAGGTCGACTTGATTAAAATTAGATGACTTACCAAAATCTCTTATTACTGAAACTACCTCAGATAAATGTGAAGCTAATTATATGGTGTGTTCCACCAAGACTTGATGATCTTTCGCTTGGCTATCTTGTTGATGCACAACTTTTTTGATCAAACTTGTCAATTCCTTGATAGCTAACCGGATATCATCCAATTCAGATTGACCATTTGTTGACTCCTTTGATTATGCCAGTCTTCTTGATAGCTTCCTTCACCATTTAAACCTCTTGAGTGATGACCTTCATTGTAATTGTTTGGACAATCTTGAGCCCAATAACCAAATTCTCCACAACAATACATGGCTCATAATAGTCTTAGCCATCATCATAATACCTGTCCATTAAAACCCAACACACGTACACAACCTCGTGTAATACCTAAACAAGGAAACTAAAGAGAAAGAAATTAAAAACAAAGTTGAAAATAAAATAATTTTTGGATTAATTTTTTTTACTAAAATAAAAGAACTAACTAAGCTAAAACTAAAACTAAGCGCACCGATTCCCCGGCAATGGCGCCATTTTTATAGACCGTCGTTTAATCTTTCGAAAACCTAATTAACCTAGGTAGCTAGGGTAAGTAAGGTATCATATCCACAAAGGAATCAATGGTCAATTTTAGATTCTAGCTATGTTCTAAATGATTTAAAGAAGTAAATTATAAGAATGTGATTTGAATGAAAAACAAAGGAAACTTAAATGGATTGAATTCAACTATAACAGACGTAACCTCTTCCAGACTTCAGGTTCAAGGTTTCATATAAAACTTAATTGTATATTAAACACCACATTAGTGTTCTGAAATCAATTAAGATAGTAATAGGAGACAGGTTGTTGTCAACAAACCTATACAACTAATCATGTCAAATACTAGTATAATCCAATTATCTAATAAATCAGTATCAAGTCAACCCTCTTCAATCACCCAATCCGTTTCTATGCCTTGTTATTAACCAAAACGCGATTGTAAAGACAGAACGTGAAAAACTGATAAATTGTTTATTAACTAAAGAATCAATTTGCTAAACTTTTGTCATCACATAAGCAAATCATATACATGAACAATTGAAACAAATATGAAACCTATAAGAACTATCCGTTTGGAAGAAGAAGTCACAAGAGAATTAACCGCTCATGCTTGTGAAACTGAAGTTGGAAGGCATGATTGATGGTGTAATGATGAATGGATCCTTTGGAATTGTGAAAGAAGCTCTTTTGAATGCCCAAAATTCGTTCCTAAAGGTTAGAAGACGAATTGGAATAAGAGATGCCCTGAAAAACTGCAGGACCGGTGAAGGGTATGCACTTACAACACAACAACACAATGAGGAGAGTTGCTTAGAACACTTAACAGATCAAATAGGGAACTGGTTAAATTTGTTAATGAAAGATGCTAAGAACACAAGTAAATGTGAGACAAAACAAGATTGCAAACAACACAAGTATTTGGTTTTCAAAAATATTGTATATTGCTTCTCAAGTTCTACTACAAGTTACAAAGCATCGATAGAAAGTTACAAGTACTTGAGATACTTTATACTACATCCTACAGCCGGCCATACTTTGAACGCCAGCTGGATACAATTGACTAGACAACTACAAAATCAAATGTAGAGTCAAAAGGCAGATCTGCCTTTTGACTTGTGACTATGACATGCCATAGCTCACATCCTAATATATTACAAAAATGATAAAAGTACATAAAGTAGAAAGCATGGACTCAAGACCTCAATGTACAGTTACCAAAAGCATGGACCTTTCACCAACTCATGTAAGTTGGTGACTTTACAGAGTAGCAGCGGAAAGGTGGTCCAGCTTTATGGTAAAGTACATAAGATAAAGGCATATCTCTAAAAGTCTTCGGAAGAAATCTGTCTTCACTTTTTGGCTTCGGAAGACTTTGTCTTTGAAGCTTCGGAAGACTACACTTTTGGCTTCGGAAGATGTTGGTCTTGGCTTCGGAAGATTTTACACTTAGAATATTTCTAGTGCATGGTGTAAAACTTCCGAAGCATTTCTCTTTTTTTTGTTCTTTAGTGCATGCTTGTAGAGAGACTTTGGATATTTTGGCTGCATCAGACTTATAGGAATCCTTACAAACTCCCCTAAGCTGATGCTACCAAAACATTTAGAAGATCTTCAGATGTTTGTAGTCTTCAGGACGATGATGGCCATACCCTTTTTCATCAGATGGTCAGGATCATTCAGACTCTTATAATATCTTCTCATCTCAAAGAGATCATGCAGAGGTAGGTTGATTATGTCTTGCCATGTATAGACATTCTCAACACCTTGATCTCTGATCACATGCCATCTCTCTGGATTAGTAGTAAAGGTCCAGGATAAGATGGGTGTCTCAGCTGCAAGAGGAGCCACTTGAATTGGAGTTGATTGGGCTGCCTCTTCATGCACTTCCTCAGGTTGATCTGACTCAGCCTGAGGTGTAGAGGTGGATGATTCAGGCTTCTTCTTCTTTGACTTTGGTTTGGAAGCCATCCTTTTCTTCCTCTTAGAAGACTGGTCTGCAGCACCTTGTTGATCATCCTTGTCTTTCTCAGTTAGGTGTTCCTCCCTCACAGGTTCAGAAGGAGAGGGAGTTTGACCCTGCTGTAGATCAGAAGATGAAGCTTGCTGAGGCTCAGCAGGAGGTCCAGGTTGTGTTGTCTCAGGTTGTTCAACCTTAACCTCCACTTCAGGTAGGATTTGACTTGGAGGAGAGAATAAGTCAATCAGCTCTCCACTCTTGATCTTCTGCTTGATTACCCTGAACTCTTGATCTTCTGCTTGATTACCCTGATATGCTCATCCATTGTGGATAGAGACATAGGGCCAAGTCTCCTTCCGGAGAATCCATACAACTTCAAGAAGCTCATCATCCTTTGTCTGTCAACAGACTTTTTCATACTCTTTTAGATGATGGCTCTTGACTTTGCAGCATCTTCCCTCATCTTTTTCTTTGTTGTCTTTTGTTCTTTGAGCACTTGAAGTTCAAGCTGTTTGAGATACTCAAATTCAATGTACTCAAAGGACAAGGGAAGAAGTGTAGATGCCTGGTAGAGACCTGTGGCACTCAGGTAGTTGATCATGTTTAGCCTATCTGTTTCCTTGTCTACCAGAGGTTCTTGTGTTGTAGCCACATCCTCTTGCACAGGACTTTCCTTAACTAGGGAGAGAGTTGGAGCATGCTTGTATAACCTTTTCTGTCTCTTCGCCTCTTTGAATTGGAGAAGTAACCTTGCATCCTCTGCTTCCTTCATCTCTCTTGACACTTCCATGACAGCCAGTTCATTTAATTGCTTTAAAGGGAGAGATATAATCTTATCTATGTCATAGTTCCTGGTCTGCAGGTAAGTAATCCTGACTACCCTTAACTCATCTTCTTGAGTGTTTGGTCTGGGGGCAGCCCTGATTGCAGCTTGCATAAAGCCTGAAGACCTAGAAGAACTTTCTCCCCTTAGCTTCCTCTTCCTCTCTCTCTCTCTCCTCCTCCTCAATCTCCTCAGGAGTCAGAATCTTTTTCCCTTTGTCACCCACAGACCTTTATGACTCAGGGTGGAGGGAGGTTCGACCTTCATTGCTTGGTTTAGCATCCAAGCTCTAGCCAGAGAGTGGTTGTGAGACAACTTCACCAGTAGGTGTTTCACTGAGGGAATGAATTTCTGAAGCAGTTGTTGGTGTCACAGGGCTCTCAGGCTCTATCACTGGGCCTTCAGCCAAGGTTTTCCCTTTGAAGCTAATCTCAGGGTCTCCTCAGCATCCAGTTGACCAATGACATTACCTGATTGCCTTTGTCTCCTTCTAAGGCTGAACTCTTCTGTAATTCTGTCTTGAATCCTGAGTGCTAACCTGTCAGCTTGTCTTGATTGGCTTGGGTTGACAAGTGGCATGTTGATCAGGTCAAGACCTTCATAGTAGTCCAAGGTCTAAAAATTGAACACTTCTTGCTGCCCTTGAACTCTGTGAAGAATTAGGGCTCTTCTATCAGCATCATACCTCCACCCAATAATGTAGTTTGAAGTTCCTTGAGGTGGAGATGACACAGCCCTTGGAATGCCTTCCTCAAAGAGACTCCTAATGATAGAGTCTATAATGTCCACATTAATGTGAACTTGAGGAAGTTGCTGAGTATGCACAGTTGCAAGTGAGGATGGTGAATCCTCAATATCCATACTCTTTGAAGAACTCCCAGGTTCTGTGTCTGTAATGACTTTCTCCCCCTTTTTGGTAGCATCACCCTCTTGCATAGGTGAGCTAGAGGTTAGGTCAATCACATTCACAGGTTCTTGTGTTCCTGGTTGAGCTCCTCTTAAGGGTCTCCCAACTAGTTTTTCCCTGAGATAAGATATCTCAAGTTGCTGATCATTGACCCTATATGCAGGGTAGTCACCTAAGATTAAAGGTGACTAACCTTAGAGACTAAATAGGAGCATGTTTTTGATAGATTTTGCACCTTTAGTCTCAGATTCCCCTTATCTTCATCAGAAGAATCATTGGGGGATGAGATGATTGGACCAAAGTCCTCTCTCTCACCACCAGCTTCAGGTTCTTGGCTGTTGGATTTCCTCTGTACATTGACATCCTCAGTTGAGGTGTCAATGGGCTGAGTTGCCATGGTTGAGGTCTTAATGATGTAATCACTTGCAGAAGTGAGAGCCTCTTCAATATGGATATCCTGAACAGGTTCAGAAGTATCCACCTCAGTAATGGGTGGCTGATGTGGGCTAGACAAAGGAGACTCAGAAGTACTCATCTCTCTTTGAGTAGGAGAAGAGTAGAGAGACTCATGGTACCCACTGAAACCTAAGTCTTCAATAGTATAGAATGAGAGGTTGGGAATGGGTTGATTTAAGTCTAAAGGCTGGGGATGGTAACTGTCCCCTGAAGGTTGTTCACTTGAGTGTTGAGACTCAAAGTGAAGGCTTAAGGCAGTTGGGCTTGTGAGCTCATCAGGGTGAGCATGAGGAACCTCATCCCTGATTGTTGAAGAGATGGGAGTGGTTTGCCCCTCAGGGGAAGTGGGAGCTCTAGTGTCCACTTCCTCCCGTATGGGTGAGTATATGGGGGCCTGCACAGACTCAATAGCTTGAGCAGGGGTTCGCTTGGATTTTCTTTGGTTGGTGAAGGTGACTTGGGGCCTTTTTGGTGGTTGAGAGGTAGAAGGTGTGGGTTAAACACTAGCTTGTGTTGCTAGGTTGTCACCTTGAGCAATGAGCTCTAACATTTTTGGGACAAGGGCTATTTCTACCCCTGAGAAGCCTACAGTTGGCTTCTTCATAATTTTTAAGATGTCGGGCTTCATCTATCCCAGTTTAAGAATATTATTTGTTTCCCTCAACTGTTAGCCCAGTTCACAGTTGAGAATGTGTTGATTATATCTAGGAAACATATAATACTCTAAGGAGTCCAAGTTAGCAAGCAAATTTGTATAAACAAACTGAGAGTACCTGAACTTGGCCCCTTGAACCATTCCATGTACTATGAAGGAGAAATCCTCAGGAATCTGGTCCCACCCTCCATGCTTGTTTGACAAGCTGTGGATAACCACATGGAGCAGGTATTTCCACTGGGATGAGACCTTCCCTTTCCTGAAGGTCTTTACAGAGAAATCCCTCTCATAGCCCATCTGCTCAAAGGAATGATTTACAGCTTACTTTGGGAAGGAAAACTCACCTTCTTCATCATCCAGCTGCAAGTGAGTGTTGATGATGGCCGGAGTGATGAAGATTGTCCTCCCTTGCACTGTGGCAGACAGTGCCTTCTCCCCATCCATAATGACCTCTTGGCAGGTCTTCCAAAATTCAAGCAGATAATCCTCATAGAGAGTAGGATCAATGGTTAGGGAGGTAAAGTATTTTGAAGAGCTAAGAAACGGCAAATCTCTGAGAAACTTTCATCTTTCTCAGAGCTTAACAGAGCAACTTGGTTATGTTGCCTGTGAAGTTGCATGGAGAAATCTAGGTTGTTTTTGAGGTTTAGGTTGGCCATTTTAGATGCTTAAGGATGAAGAAAGATGAAGAACAAAAGGCGGTTTGGGAGAATTTAGGTTTAAGGAATAGTGTAAATGAGGAAGATAGTGAAAGAGGGGGGAACCGTTGGGCATTTATGTGAAAAGGATTTGAGACAAAGTTAATGAAAGAGTATAAACTTTGAAATCCGGATGTCGGTCCCACCTCTGAAAAGTAGTTTACTTTTGCCCAAAAAGTAGTTTTCTTGGAAGTCGAGACATCTTCCGAAGGTTATTTGCTTCGGAAGTTCTGAAGAAAAAGCTTCTGAAGGCAAATAGGCTTCGGAAGAGATTTCAAAGGTTTTTTGAGAATTTTGCTTCGGAAAGAATTTACACTCAGAGATTTTTATTCTAAGAAGAATAAATACTTCCGAAGGTAAATTGCTTTCGGAAGAAACTTGTTTATTGAAAACATACAAAGTACTTAAGTTGATTTTAAGCTTCGGAAGATATTTTAGAAATTTCTTCCAAAGGTAAAATCACTGATGCAATTATTTGTTTATTAAGACATAAACTTCTTCCTAAGGTAATTTTGAATCTTCCGAAGAGATCAAGATTTTCAAAAATCTAAGAAAGGTATTTTGAAAAGATTTTCTTCCAAAGAAAACAAGGCTTATGAAGGTGATATAATAGACAACTTAAGACACACAGGTTTTAGAAATAAATATGATTAAGTTTTAAAAAAAATTATTCAAAGTTAATCATCCTAATAGCTGATACAAGATATTTAAATCTCTGCTCATCAAAAGCTTTGGTGAACAAATCAGCATATTATTCATTTGTGTTAACTTTGACTAGTTTGATTAATCCCTTTTCAAAGTTATCTCTAATCAAATGATACCTGATATTAATATGCTTTGTCCTTGAGTGCTGCACAGGATTTTCTGTGATGGAGATAGCACTATTGTTGTCTATGTGGATGGGAGTCTCTTTAAAATTAAATCCATAGTCTAGCATCTGGTTTTGAATCCAAAGCACTTGAGCACAGCAACTTGCAGCAGCAATGTATACAGCCTCAGTAGTTGATGCAGACACACAGGATTGTTTCTTGCATTGCCAAGAGACTACTCTTCCACCAAGAAATTGACATCCCCCTGATGTAGACTTTGCAGTCATGTTGCAACCACCATAGTCACTCTCTGTATAACCATACAGATTAAAGTTAGAATTCTTTAGATACCAAAGGCCAAGTGATGGAGCACCTTTGAGATATCTTAAAATTCTTTTGACAGTGATCAGATGTGACATCTTGGGGTTGGCTTGATATCTTGCATAAATGCATGTAGCAAACATGATATCTGGCCTGCTAGCTGTAAGGTACATAAGAGACCCAATCATTGCCCTATAAAGATGTTCATCAACACCCTCCCCCTCAAGATCAGGTCCAAGGGAGTGATTTCTGGCTATGGGTGTCTTAGCAACCTTACAATCAGTCATCTTAAACCTTTTAAGTATGTCTTGTACATACTTTGACTGACTTATGAAGATGCCATTATCAACTTGCTTCATTTGAATTCCTAGAAAGAAATTGAGTTCCCCCATGGCACTCATTTCAAACCTGTCCTTCATCAGCTTCTCAAAGTCTTTGCAGAGCTTTGGATTAGTTGACCCAAAGATAATGTCATCTACATATACTTTAACTAGCATTATGTCATTTCCTGTTCCTTTGATGAAGAGAGTTCCATCTATAGTACCTCTTTTGTAGCCATGTTGACAGAGATACTGAGATAGAGTCTCATACCACTTCCTTGGTGCTTGGTGCAGCCCATAAAGAGCTTTATCTAGCCTGCAGACATAATCAGGATGATCAGGATCTGCAAACCTAGGTGGTTGTCTGACATACACCTCTTCATCAATCACCCCATAAAGAAAAGCACACTTGACATCAAGTTGGTTGACCTTGAAATTCTTGGATGCAGCAAAAGCTAGGAATATTCTAACAGCTTCAAGTCTTGGCACAAAAGCAAAAACATCTGTGTAGTCAATTCCTTCTTCTTGAGTATATCCTTGAACAACTAGTCTTGCCTTGTTCTGATGACAAGTCCTCTATCATCCTTCTTGCTCCTAAAACCCATTTGGTTCCTATGGTAGTCTTCCCTTGAGGAAGAGGACATAGGTTCCAAACCTTTTGCCTTTTGAATTGAAGCAGCTCCTCTTGCATAGCTTCAACCCAACTTTCATCCTTTAGAGACTCATCAATTTTTTTTGGCTCTATCTAGGACAAGAAACAAGAGTGAAACATTTGCTTCATGGGTTTGTCCTCTTGTTCTCACCCCTGAATCAACATCTCTAATGATGTTTGTGGTAGGATGAGACTTATGGATCCTTAGCTGAGGGATCACAACAAGTTGCTTAGACAGATCTAGATTTAAGAAATTTTGATCTGGAAAAGAAGATTCACCCTCCACATCAGCACACTTATCAAGATTGACTTGATCTAATGAGTGTGTGACATCATTGATGTTGTCTTCAATACAGTGGTTATCAGCATCAAGAAAATCCTGATCACTTTCACCACCACCATTTTCTCCAACATTTGAAGCACCTTCTTCTGAGTTTTATGCCTCTAAGATGGAATTTGAAGGCACCCCAGAAGCATCAGCAGGATTTGTCATTGATGTACTGGTAGAAGCTTCATTTGCAGGAATAGTTACCACTGGAGCTGAAGATGTGTAACTTGAAGGTCTTCTGAGCTCAAATCTTGGGTCAGGATCACTTGTTGGTAATATATCTGCAGATCCTGAAACATTCTCACAAGATTTGTTAAAATAGTTGGTAACTAAATCAAGATCAAATAGCCAATCCGGACCAGAACCTTTCACACTGAGAGTGTGCACATTGAAAGTCACATTGGCTGACTCCTCAACTACTCTAGTTCTAAGATTGTATACTCTATAAGCTTTAGCTTGAGAAGAGTATCCAATAAAGTGTCCATCATCTGATTTCTCAGGAAACTTGGCAATTTGATCCTTGGTATTCAAGATAGTGCAAGGACATCCAAATGACCTGAGAAAACCGATGAAAGGTTTTCTCTTGTGCCAAAGTTCATAAGGAGTCTTACCATGTGTTTTAACTACTAAAACTCTGTTTTGCACATAGCAAGCAATGTTCACTGCCTCTGCCCAAAAGGTGATAGGCAGCTTAGAGTCAGACAACATAGTTCTTGCAACTTCAATTAGTGTCCTGTTTCTCCCCTCAGCAACACATTTTGCTGAGGAGTCCTGGGAGCACTATATTGTCTTATAATACATTTTTCATCACAAAATGTATCAAGGATTTGATTCTTGAATTCAGTTCTTTGATCACATCTTATGGTTTTGACCTTGTGATCATATTGATTCCCAATCTTTAAGATGAAATTCTTCAAAATCTCAGGGGTCTCATCCTTAGTTCTAAGAAAGAAGACCCAAGTGAATCATGTAAAATCATCTATGATCACCAAACAATAAGAGGTCTTTCCTAGACTCATTACACTAGTGGGGCCAAAGAGATCCATATGTAATAAGTGTAGGGGATTAATGATGGAATTTCTTTCCTTTGGCTTGTGAGATACCTTGTGTTGCTTCCCTTTTAGGCATGCAACACAGTGGTCATCACTTGTAAACTCTTTCTTTGGTATTCCAGTTACCAAATCATTCTTAATTAATTTATTCATGTTTTTAAAGTTTACATGGCACATTCTTTTATGCCAGAGGAAAGATTCATCATTATTTGCTTTAGATAGAAAGCATGAAACTTCTCCTGAGGGAGATGTTTCTTGTAAGTCCATCTTGTACATGTTCCCTTTCTTGGGGGCTCTGAGTAAGATGCTCATGAGGAATGACCACCCCGGGCCTGAGAACAATGCACTCATGCTCAGTAAAGAGCATGTTATGACTCTGATCACAAAATTGGGATACACTTAGAAGATTGTACCCAAGCTCCTTGACAAAGTTTACCTTCTCAATGCTGAGCTTACCATTTGTGACCTTGCCCCTTCCAGTAATATAACCTCCTGCATCTCCTCCAAAAGCAACTGGTCCTCCATCAATTCTTTCAAAGTTTTGAAGTAGTGACCTATTGCCTGTCATGTGCCTGGAACAGGCACTATCAATGATCCATACATTTTTGTTTGTCTTGAGCTGTCCCTGCACAAAAGAGATGATTAGTTACATTTGGAAACCCAAGCCTCATTGGTCTTGGGCTCATCAAAAGAAGTTGAAGACAATGCAACAGTAATTGATCCTATAGTCATGCTAGAAGGATCATTTGCTGATGTTGATGAAGAACTTTCAGCCACTTGGTCTTTCTTTGACTTCCACACCACCTTTGGAAGCTTAGACTTGACCTTCAATACTTCGGAAGTTTTAATGACTTCGGAAGTTTTGATGACTGGACCTTCGGAAGATCTTGCTTTTACTGCAGCAGGCTTCAGTGCTTCGGAAGTATTCCTTTCTTCTGAGACCAAATTTTCTTCCGAATGCAAGTTTCCACTTGTCTTCTTCTTCATTTTTGAGCTTCCGAAGGAAACAGATTTTCCTTCCGAAGCTTGCTTCTTCTTATGCAAACTCTTAGAAGTTTCTTTCTTGGTCATGTGGAGAGTACTCTTTGGAGTGTAAACACAATCCTTAGCAAGATGATAAGTACTCCCACACATAGCACAGTCCATTTTCTTCCTTCTAGGAGATCTTCTTTGTGAACAAGGCTGAACTTGATCACTTTCCTTCTCCGTCTTCACCTTTGCAGATGTTGTGGCAGTTCTTGTGGGGTTAGAACTACCTTTGGAGCTGGATGGTTCAGGTTGTAGAGCAGTAATGCACAACTGATCAGCCTTCTTCTTGATGATGGGATGATTTGGACATGAACTAGAACTCTTGTTATTAGAGTTCAAGTTTGTGTCTTCAGCCTTTACCACTTCAAATCCTGCAGAGATGAAGACATGTTTCTGTGTAGAATTAAAGGTGACCTTGATCTCTTGAGCCTTTTCGGACTTTCTTTTGGCCTTCCTGATCAAGTTCTTTCTTCTTGACTTGGTCATCCCAACAATTTTGCTCTCCTCAGAGGGATGGTGACCCTTCTTAGAATGCTCTTCTTCACTCTTCTCAGAGCCATTCTCCACCATTTCCTATTCATCCTCTTCAGTCACAGGATCTAAGAGGGGAAGCTCATCTTCACAAGTTCCACACCTAGGAGATCTTACAAACAAGATTGTGTGTGGAGGAGCTATCTCACAAGATCCTAGTCCCTGCTTATTTTGATAACAAACTTTTGCATGCAAGGATGAGGATATTATGTTATTGAAGGTCTCTTCTTCAAGAACACATTTTTCTGTCTTGGCTTTGCTGATCACAAGCGCAGCCTGGCATTCAGTTAATTTAGTAAGTCATCTATCCTTAGTTTATAATCATTTTCAGCTCTTTTAAAATCATCTTTTAAGATATTTAAAGAATCAAGATCAGATCTCATTTCTAAATTATAGGACCTGTATCTATTAACTTAAGCAATGCATTCAGGAGTACAAAGATATTCCAATACCTTGGCTTCATCGTGATCTGCTTTGATTGCTTGGTTTGGAGATGCATCTTCTACCTGAAAGCTCCAGTCAAAGCCTCCTTCTTCAACAGCAACTGCAGCTTGCTGTTTTGGCTTCTCATTCTGGGGGGTTTTCTTAATGTAGCTTGGTCTGGTTTGTGCTTGGCCACCTTTTGTCCTTGGTGCCTTACACTCTCTTGCAAAGTGTCCCATCTAGTTACAGTTGTAACACTTTACTTTGCTTTTGTCCAGCCCAAACTTTCCACTGGCTGCATTGCTTGGAAACTTTCTCCCTGTCCACTTGTAGAACTTCTTGGCTCTGTGAGTGAGAAGAGCCATCTGCTGGACTATCTCCATGTACTCCAGATCATCTGGATGGATACAGTCCAAATCTTCAAGAGTGGGGAGAAAGTTGCCTGAGATTTCATCAACAGAGACAAAAGCATGAGAAGGACTTGTCTCTTGGAAAGGACTTCCTTGAGTGTAGCTTTCCCTTGGAGTCTCTGGGAAGGTGATGAAAGGGCCCTTTTATGAGTTGTCAGGGAAGCATATAAGATGATGTTGTGGTTTAATGATTTCCTTTTCAACCACATGGAGGGCTGAACTCAGTTGATTGCTGGAGTTACCAGATGAGTTTTGCATATTCATCTCCATCTGGTAGCCACTAAGAATACCATACAACTCTGTGAGAGTAAGAGTCTTAAGGTTCTTAGTCCTCTTGATAATAACACAATAATGTGTCCATTGTCTAGGAAGAGAGGACATAAACTTCCTTACAATGTCCCTGTTCTCAAGAGTTACTCCAACATCCATTAGAGTATCCACAATCTCAACATACCTGAAGTATTGTGTATTCATGGTTTCACCTACCTTAAAGGTGAAGTTTTCAAACTGCTGCTTCAGGAGATCCTTCTTGTTCTCCTTTGCTTCAGTAGACCCCTCATACATCAGCTTTAGTGCTTCCTATAGTTGCTTGGCAGTATTGCACTTCTTGAATCCTCTGTAGATGGAGTTTGGAAGAGCAGTTTGAAGGGCTATCATGGCTTTCTGATCAATCTCTATTCTTTTTCTATCTGCTTCGGAGTAATCAGCCACGGCCTTAGGAATCATACCACCACCAGTAGCAGAAGTGGTGCTTGGTATGTAAGGTCCTTCAACAACATAGTCCCACATCCTAGAGTCTTGAGACTTGATGAAGCCTTCCATTCTTTGACACCAAGTATTAAAGTCTTCAGGAGTGATCAGTGGAGACTTTGCCATAGTTCTAGTTTCCATATCAGCTTTGGTTATAGTTGACATTTGAGTTGTTAAGTATTTTGTGTGTGTGAGGGATCTTAAGATGGTGAGATCTTATATCAAGAGCCTGAAATGCTCTGATACCAAATGCAGGACCGGTGAAGGGTATGCACTTACAACACAACAACACAATGAGGAGAGTTGCTTAGAACACTTAACAGATCAAATAGGGAACTGGTTAACTTTGTTAATTAAAGATGCTAAGAACACAAGTAAATGTGAGATAGAACAAGATTGCAAACAACACAAGTATTTGGTTTTCAAGAATGATATATATTGCTTCTCAAGTTCTATTACAAGTTACAAAGCATCGATAGAAAGTTACAAGTACTTGAGATACTTTATACTACATCCTACAGCCGGCCATACTTTGAAGGCCAGCTGGATACAATTGACTAGACAACTACAAAATCAAATGTAGAGTCAAAAGGCAGATCTACCTTTTGACTTGGACTATGACATGCCATAGCTCACATCCTAACATATTACAAAAAGGATAAAAGTACATAAAGTAGAAAGCATGGACTCAAGACCTCAATGTACAGTTACTAAAAGCATGGACCTTTCACTAACTCATGTAAGTTGGTGACTTTACAGAGTAGCAGCGGAAAGGTGGTCCAGCTTTATGGTAAAGTACATCAGATAAAGGCATATCTCTAAAAGTCTTCGGAAGAAATCTGTCTTCACTCTTTGGCCTCGGAAGACTTTGTCTTTGAAGCTTCGGAAGACTTCACTTTTGGCTTCGGAAGACTTCACTTTTGGCTTCAGAAGATGTTGGTCTTGGCTTTGGAAGATTTTACACTTAGAATATTTCTAGTGCATGGTGTAAGACTTCCGAAGCATTTCTACTTCTGTTCTTTAGTGCATGCTTGTAGAGAGACTTTAAATGTTTTGGCTGCATCAGAATTATAGAAATCCTTACAAAAACCTTAAAAACATGCTTTTAATGAGATTTCCTGTCAGTTCCACTGTAGCCTACGCTAGCCACCGTAGGCTACGCTGGACACCTTTCTTTCTTTTTTCAAGTTTTTTCTTCAGTTTTTTGTTGTGCTGCTTTCTGAGAGATTTCCATTGACTGGTAATGGGCCCCGTAACTCCATTCCTAGCTCAAGTTATGTTCATTTTACCATTGCAAGGTCCCTTAATATCTTCATCCTTTCATCTTTGATCTCTTGGCTGTCGTTTACATCCTGAAACTCTCATATCATGAATATAATTTGGGTTTCACCTTTAATCATCATAAACACCAATCCAACCACCACTCATCACTTAAGTTCTCCATATAAGCTTCCATTTTGGTTGTTTAACCTACAAAAGCATATTTGCTCATAGTTAATAAATTCCATGCAATTAAACACACAAATACACATAACATTAGCCATTTAATCACATTAAACATCATCTCAACACACTCACATCAGATAGCTTGTTCCCCTTCCTGATATCCAAAAGAGTTACCAGTCTTCTTCTCAGCTTCTTTTTTTCTTCATTGAGTGAATCAGAGTTAGTTGCCAAGAGTTGAAGTGTCTGGTCCAAGGTTCCCCTAGGTAAATCAATAAATGTTATGAGGTAACCGGAAGAGCCATCAATAAATGTTAATTTGATAGAATCCTCCTCACATGAGATTTCTCTTAAAGTGGTACAGTTAATGAGCTTTTTCTTGATTTCCTTAAATTCCTCCAAAGCCAGAGGTTTACTTGGTTCAAAGGGTGGTTTGGGTGATGGATGGGTGGTTGATTGTTGGGTAGAAGATGGTTGATTTCTGGAAAGTGTTTTGGGTTTTAGGATTGGTGATGGAGGTGGTTGTTATGAAGCAATGGGTGAGGATGACAGTATGGTTGATGGTGTAGGTTTAGGAGTATAAGTTTTAGTGGTTGGTTCAGTTTTGATTGCAAAGGGAAAGGGTGTTGGTTTAGGTTTAGTTTGGGGTTGAGGTTAAAATGTGGCTTTGGGTGTCATCCTCTGTGTACTTTGGCAAACCTTCTTCCTTCTTCCTAAACGAATGTCAGCTTTGATGTCACTGACAAGTCGTTGTAGGGTCTTTTCAGGCATGGGTCCAACTTGTCTATCAGAGAAGCCATGGGCTCTAAGAGACTCCTTCATCCAGGCTTTGTCTCCCACCTTCTTGGCCGCCACAAGTTGTGTTTTCTCATCTTTCTTCTTCTTCTCCTTCAACTTCTCCCCGGTTGCCCACTTTTTATCCTTGTCCATCTGATCTTTGTCTTTATGGAAAAGCCACAAGATCGTATCATTGTTGTGGAGAGTCAATTCTTCAAGAGCATATCCCTGGAGCATAAGAAGGCAATCCTCTCACTCTTTAACTGTTGCTCTTCATCTTCTTTCTTTCTCTTTTTCTCTTCCTCCAAGGCCAACCTTGCTGGTTCCTCTTGTTTATTCTTCAGCAGGGTTGCCTTTTCCAACTCTACCAACTCTTCTAAAGGTAAGAGGAGCACTTTTTCATTTGCTACTCCTAAGTTGACAAGCCTGTCAATGACCTCCACTCTCTTGTTGTTATTGATAGCCTCCTGGGCTGTTATAGTTGCTTTGCTGCTTGCAGCAAGTAACTTCCTAGTTGTGAGTCTATATTTCTTTTTGAGATTTTCCATTCTTTCCTCTTCTAATAGTTCTTCCATACTCATCTTCCTTTTTCCTTATATGTCTTCAAAAGCTTGACCTTTTGGAGGTTCTGGTTTAGAGGGTTCAGGTTGGTGAGAGGGAGTTGAACTTGTGGTGATGAAGTGGTTTGAGATAGAGGAGTTTTTAGATAGTCCTCACTATTTATCTCCGAAGCTAGTTCAAGAATGGCTTCTGTGATAATAAGACCAACAGACAAAGAAGATAACCTAATGATTCCTTTCGCGGCTTAAATCTCTACTTTGGAATATTGGATCATTGCTTTGGAAGATAGTGGGATTGCGCAACCTGTCCCAACTGACTCAGTTGTTGTGCCATCAGTTCCCATATCCCCTTTGACATTAATCTCAGGTTTAATGTGAACCTTAGGTTGACCAACTCCTTCCTCGGTGGTAGGTGGTGCATTCAACCTTTGAAGCTATTCAGCTCCAAAGTATGCCACAACAACATCTGGTAAGGGTTCTTCAAGTGAGAAGCTCATTAGGAACTTGGTTAAAACCCTGTTTATATCAATTAGCATCTTTGGGTCCTCTTGAAAGGTAAATTGAGGAGGCTCGGGGAAAATAGTTGTTTGTTGAGAAGGGTATTTAGAGGACAGGGTTGAAAGGGCTAAGTTGTACTCCATGTGTGCTTCACTCTGTACATTCTCCTCCTTTTTGGTAACATCATCTTGAGAGGTAGATGAGCTAGAAGAAGACGTCAGAGAGACTTGAATTGGTACATGCCTAACAGATCTCGCAACCTCTGTCTCAGCTAGTTGAGCCTTGTGATTTTCAATCTCAAGTTGCTGAGTGGCAAACCTATCTTCTAAAGTCTTAACCTTGGATTCAAGGTTTGAGACTTTAGAAAGGAGGTCTCTTATGGTGAGTTGCATACTTCCTCAATCTTCTTTAGAATAATCACGTGGAGATGAGATAACATACCTTGTATGTTTATCTTCACCACCAGATGTGGTTTCTTGGCACCCTGGTTTCTTTTGCGAGGTGATGTCTCTTTCAAAGTCATCAATAGGAAAATTTCCATTAGAAATGTTACCACTATCCTGAGAGTCAAATGAGACACTCTTAGTAGTGGCAGCTGAATCTATATGAGTCCCCTCCACATCAGTGGGACTCATCTCAGTTTGGCATTTCTGATGGGGGCTAGAAATCAGAGGTTCCTTGGTCTCAGTGGATCTAAAGAATGGTGTGGTATATCAATATCATGGCCCTGTAGGAACATGAATTCTTCATCAGAACCGGTTAAAAGTTTAGTAAAGGATGTGGAAGTAATACCTAGTTACTCGGGACCTTGGTCAATATCTAGAGGCATTGAGCTTATGATATGGTTGTCCCTTTTTGGCTGCTCAGAGGAGTATAGTGACTCACCTTGAGGGCTGAAGGCTTTGGTTTCAGGCTTATCAGGTTGAGACCGAGGAAACTCAACACTGATATTAAGGTCAATAGTGGAGGAAGGTTGGACCTCAGGCTGAGTGGGAGCCTATCTTTCCACTCTAGCCTTTTTGGATTGAACATGGGAAACTTGTTCAATCAGAGTAGATTGAACAAGGGTTCGTTTGGAGCGTATCTGATATGTAAACTTGATGGGGTGGGTTGGAGGAATCGATATTGAAGTGGTTGTATCCGGTGTGGGTTCATCACGTCCGGGGCTAACATGGATGTCACCAAGTGCTATTAGCTCAATCATACCTAGAAGAAGTGTAGTGTATCTTCCGGTGAAGTTGGTGGACATCCTCTTTAAAACCTTGAAGATGCTCGGCCTCATGTGAAGGACAAGCAGAGCTTCTCTACAAACGAGTTTGTCTTGATCCAGCTCACAGTTGATTATGTGCTGAATGAACCTGGGATACATGTAAAATGTTTCCCTTTGAAGATTGCTTCTTAAGTTGTTCAGCACAAACCTTGAGTAGTTGAAACGGAGGCCTTTTATTAACTCATAAACTAGACATCTGTTAGGATCTGGTATTTGAACGAAACACCAACTGAGAGGCTTCTGGACGGCTAGGGTACGTCTGGAGTAGAAATAGAATGAATGCTTACGTTTTTCCATGAATTGGGTGGTATTTATAGGTTAGTGTTGTTCATTCGGGCGACTGAACCATTAGTATGGTTCAGTCGTGCAATTGAACCATGCGGTTGATCCATCCGCACGACTGAGTGTTCAGTCGTGCGACTAAGCCAATCTCATGTTACAATCATGCGACTGATCCAGTCTCCTGGTTCAGTCGTGCGACTGAGTCATTCGCCTGAAGTTATTCATGCGTATGGTCCATTCGTATGGGCCATTCGCATGAGAACTTCATTTTGTTAAGTTTGAATGTATTCATTAATATAACATTATGTGTATCAATTCAAACAATCACAAACCTATATAACCAATTCAACATCAACTCATTAATGAAATATTAAACATTATAAATCACAAACAACCAATCTCATTTCATTAATATTCCAAACATTACATCAGTGTAAGACAAACAAGACCTATTACATTCATATCAGGATCTAGGTACATATGTATTAACAAACTCCCCCTTGGACCTAGATCTATCTAATGTCTTGTTTTCTGCATCACCTCCTCATACTTCTTGTACTTTTCCTCTCTTGTTACTTCTGCGTGAATCTCAAACGCAAAGCAGAGTCTTATGACGTTCTTGAATTGGAGGGCTTGTACTATATCTTGTGTGTCATAGAACAGTGGCCACTTGTATAGAGTGTAGATATCATTAGCTGACAAGTTGGTGAGCCACATTGGGTCAAACACCCTGATGGTATCCATGTGTCCCTCTTTATTTAGCACTATGACTGCTTCCCCTGTTCTCCAATCATAGTACCACCACTTAAAGTGTGGAGTGAAGTCCTGAGGCATTTCCCTTAGAGGGATTCTTGACATCGTGCGCGGAGGACTCCACTTCAGCACTATCTTTGGCTTTCCAGTAATGGCATCAACTTCAGACCTTCTGATGTACCTTGTAGGTTGTTGGGGTCTGAAGTTAACCCACCTGGTGTGGTACTCTCTCTTCAGTGCAGCTTCAAACCATCCTGACATTTTTCTTGGGTCAGCATACAACAGCTTCAGTTTGGCCAGCTGGTTGAGCTCAAAATCTGATAGAGTCTTTAGATCATGTGGAAATCTAAAGTACTCTATGCCCTTCTCCCTTTTAATGGCATAAACGTTTAGATCCTCAAAATGTGCCCATGCTATAATCCTGCCCGACACCTTATGATGTTTCTTCACTCTGTAGAGTTTGGTGTAGACGTTCTGTTTAGGAGCAGCGTGTTGGGCTCGGATTTCTTCAAAACAAGCAGCCCATTCAGCCTTTCTGATATCAGCATCATCGTTTGAGGCTTAGGCCTTTCCTGCTGTCTTCTCAGACTCCTGCTCCATCTTATCTAGCACCTCAAATGTATCACTGACAAGGGATTCACCCAGATTGGGGACCACATTTCCTTCGTTGTCAGCATACTGAGGATAGTGCTCTGCTGTGACGTCTTCTATCTCTATCTCATCGATGTCATTTAGCTCTTCGTCATTGGTAGAGTCACACGTTGGAGCATCCTTAACGATCTCATCGGGATTTAGCTTGAACATCTCGACTAGTTGCTCATTTGAAAGATCATGAATTATTTCCCCTTCTTCAGGGGTATAACTCACAGATCTCCTGATGATCCCTTGCAGATCAAGAATCATAGTTAATTGAGTCTTGACCTGCTGAAGGGGAGCAACATCAAATTCATCCCTTTGATAGTTTGGATCTGTTTGATTTAAACATGTAACACATCAAACATTAGTTAATAATCAAGAAAGAAATGCATTAATCTTAATATAAACATCAAATACATAAGTTTAAATACATGATTCAAATACAAAAGTTATCAAATACATAGACATCTAATCATTACTTTTGTCTTGAATTGCTGGGTCATCACTTGGTGAGGCAGAGGAGGAAGCTCGTTGGTCTTGATTTTTCTTTGATCTCCTTTCTTGACCTTGAGCTGAGGCAGATGCAGCTGCATCTCCTCCTTCATCATCATCATCCTCATGCCTGTCCTCTGTTCTCTCTTCCTCAATCCCTTCATCATCATCACTTTCTTCATCATCGTCCTCATCCTCATCCTCATCATTATCATCACCATCATCACCATCTCCTTCCTTAATCTTCAGAGGCTCATCTTTAGATCCCGAAAGCTTGAGCATGATGGTCCTCTTAGCATCCTCCAACTCCTCAATCTTCTTAGCAGATGTGACTCTATGCTCTTGAAGTTGGGCAATCTCGTGGCTCTGAGCAGCCATTTGCTGGGCCTGCTCCTCGATCAGCTGAGCCTGCTGCGAGATCTGCTGGGACTGCGCAACTGTTAGATCTGCCAGCTGACGGATCTGTGCAGTCTTCTCTTCATCAGCCGCTAACAGACGCATCACCATCCGGTTCAGCGCGGAAAGCTGTTCCTCTATCCCAATAGGAGGTAGAGGTGATCCGTATAGGTGTGAGGGATGTGATGATGGTCTTGCTTGGTGGTTAGTGGTGGTGGTGGTGGCTGTGGTGAAGATGGGGTTAGGTCTAGATGATAGTGGAGGTGATGTAGGTGTGAATGATATGGTGGTGGTGGTGGTTGGCATATATGTAGTGGTGGGAGTTGTGGTGATAGGGGGTGTGGTAGTGGTGGTGGTAGGGGTAGCTGTGGTGGCTGTGGTGGTGGATGGTGTGGTTGTAGAGGTGGTAGTGGTGGTGGCTGAGGTGGTGGCTGTGGCTGTAGAGGTGGTAGTGGTGGTGGCTGAGGTGGTGGCTGTGGTGGTGATGTAGGTGAGTCTTCTCTTCTTCTTCTTCATTCCGTGGGGCTGAGCCATCATTTTCTTCCTCGATCCTGTCGAGGAGGATGCTACCCCTAGAACACGGCTAGATGTCTCTGGAGCATAGTTAGGGTCCGCGGCAGTCTCTCCCGATTCCCTGGGGCGTTCACCAACCGCCCGGAGTCCATGTTCTGTGGGAACGACTTTGCTTCCCACAGTCCTAGTCAATGGCTCCTCATCTGACTCGTCTTCCTCCTCATTAGGTATAAAATCCTGGTGGAACCCGGCCGACTCAGCTATATCTCCAGTGGGAGCAGATACTGGAGGTGTGCTATCAGTAGTTGTGCCCCTTGGTGGAATGGTCATGTCATCTCCAGCATCCCCACTATCATCATCATCAGAATCATCGGTAGGTAGAGCAATCTGCTCAACATCAGAATCACTATCGTCGTGGCGCCACTTCCTTCAAGCTGGCACCACATAGTCCTCACGGGCCAGATGCCCAAACAATCTCCTGACAGGGGGTTTCACCTGCTTCCCCCTGTATACCTTCATCCTGCCCAAGGTGGTATCATCCATCACCTCAAGCACTACAGCATCATCCTTCTCCTTTGGCAGGGAGGGGAGCTTCTGGTCTATAATCATCTGCATGAATCGGGGGTACATACAGAAGCCCTCCTTCCCTTTCCCCTCAATGTTCTCCACCAAGTAGGTGAAGATCATCCTGGAGAAGCTGAACGGGTGGTTCAGCACCAACGCAACATAGGCGTTCTGGATCTGGTCGGATAACTCATCAAAACCTCCCTTCCTGGAAGCTATGCACTTTAGCAGCACATGAGGAAGGTACTTAAACTGGGGACAGAGGTTGCTCTTGTTGAGCATCCCAGCATTGATGTCCCCAGAGTACTTGGCTCGAAGAAAACATCCTCTCATAGTAAGGGGGTGTAGTCTAGTAGGACAGTCAACATCGTCCCCCAACTGTAATACAATCCTTAGATCATCCTCTGTGATAGCTATAGCCTCTCCAAAGATAGTACTTCTGATGCAGTGAGGATCAGAGGATCGATCAACTACCGCACCTTCCCAGAAGGCCTGCTGAACAGAACGATAAGGAGTACATGGAGCAGATGTCGTGTGTGCAATCCTCGACCTCCTTAGAAAGGTGATAATGCCAGAGAAGTCTGCAGCATTTCTGGATGTCAGATCCAGATGAGCACAAATATTGTGCTTCGTACTCATAGTCCATCGACTCGCCATCTGTTACACAAACAAAGTAAACATTAGTACCCATTGGCTAAGAATGTCATGAAACACTTGGACTTGAAGAAAATTCTTTCTGTCATGCGAATGAGGTTGTTCGACTGAGATCAGTCGTGCAAATGAGCAGTGCGACTGGGATTCAGTTGTGCGACTGACCCCATACGTACTACTGAGTGTGCGACTGGATTTATGCGTATGTAACCTCATGCGGTTACACAGTCATGCGACTGAACTCATACGCATGGTTCAGTCGTGCAGTTAAGCTATTCGCACCTTTCAGTCGTGCGACTGAAGTTCATCAACCTGTCCATTCGCATGTTGTTCTGTCTGTTCAATTCAAATTCAATTTTTCACCAATTTTGAGTTTTAGACTTCGTGTTCTGGTTCATTAGACTCGCAATCCACTCGTTGAACACCTAACATCTTTAATTTCATTAGTTTACGTCATGTAGTTAGTTTATTTTGTCACACAAGTGTCGGTTATTCTAGCGAGTCTGATTGTCCAGATTTAATGTCAAATTGAGTGTTATTGTAGTGTTTCTGCACCGCAAATTACCTGTAGAGTCAATGCAAATGGTCAGTATGTGAGAATCGAGGATTTATAGAGATCAAACAAAATTTGAGGCAGAGTAACTTTAGTCGTGCGATTTAGGGTAAATTTGAGAGTGGTGAGTCTCTGCGACCGACTCTCCCTCTATTTATACTAACCCTAAATTCAATCGTACGACTGGACTCATACGCTCCTTTCATTCGGGCGAATGGGCCTCAGTCGTGCGATTGCTTCTGTCGCCCCCCTTCAGTCGTCCGACTGGAGCTCAGTCGTGCGACTAACTCATTCGTTCGCTCTTAAGCATCCGACTGGGCCATTTGTATGGGCCATTCGGTTGAATGGTCCATACTCATGGTCCATTCGTACGAATGGATCCCATTCGTATGATAAGTCCATACTAATGGTCCATTCGTGCGAATGGGTCATACTTATGAAATTTTTCTGCTAGTTTTGACCATTTAACATTTAAACCCTTTTTAACTGTTGAAATAACATTATGAGCATTTGATCATCTCAGACATGATCATTTTAAACAATTTGTCACCTCAGACGTGACCCATTTATCCTTTGAAAACACATGTGGTCATCTCAGACATGACCCTTTTGGTGAGTTAATCCCATACTGAATTTCATGATGTAGTCCGACAAACAAAAAAACTGAAATGACTAAATAACTTAGAAAACTAAACTAAAGTACAAAAATTAAACTTGTTTTGACTTTTTGTGAGAGATAAATCCTAAGATAAAATCTACTGGATTCGGTTCCGGAATAGGCAGCTTCTATTTAGTTCGACCATACCTGGACCAATTCAATTTTGGAATCATACAGGCAAGTCAAATCATTTGGGACTTGTTATCAAAACCTTTTGATGCTCAATTCTTGGTTTTCATCCAGAGTCGTTAGCAAATTTAGGAAATCATACTGGTACTATTAGATTCCCACATTGATTTGAACTTTCAAGAATTGCAGCCACAATGATTGTCAGTATATTTGTCCTCTTAAATCCATACACAGACTTTTGACACAGATTGGTGATAGTTTAAGGTTTAATTATTTCAACCAACATTTGTGGATCCCACACTTATATGGTAATCAACATTCCTCAGGAGCTTTTGAGCGGTCTACGGGTATTTTGACAAGAAGAGACTATTCTTAGAGCTTTCAAAGAGAAGCCAATCCTCAGGTCAGTGCCATCGCACAGCAGAGAGGCGGCAAACAACAATGAATTCTAGAATATCTAGGTTATGCTTATCCTCAGGTCAGTGCCATCGCACAGCAGAGAGGCACACAACCTATCTTCTTGTTAGAGCATCTTAATTTTCTTTTGCACATAATGCACCAATAACATAAGTTATTAGCTTGATAGCATTTGCCTTTCATTTTTTCGTGCTTTGCTCTATTTATGGTCATCCGCACACATTTGTGGCGTTTACATGCTCAGTACCCCTTATTGGAATATTGTTGATTGTGTTAACCAGTGACAAGATGGGAGCCCACAGTCAGTTGAACAACTTAGTTTGATCTTGAGATCACCAGTCAGGCCTAATCATCTATTGTGTTGAATCTACCGACATATCATCTGTGGTCTAGCAACCTCTAGGTCTACTTTCGTTGTGTTACCTTAGTAGTTACCAGTTTTTCTATCATCTTTCCTTTTATATTGCTCAGACTACACAGACTTATACTTTGAATTTTGCATCTTTTTTAAATTAAATTTTAAAGTCCCTCTTGATTTGTTCCTGTGTACTATCATTTTCCAAAGAGTTTGAATCAGTATCACAGGTATGGTTTACCTTATATCAGCTAGCCTCTCCTTCTCCCTCATTTTTTTTAATATTACTAGCTAACCTATTCTCCCCCTAAAATTCTAAAATCATAACGGATTTAATTATTTTAGGATTTTAATAGATAGCTAAATAACATGAATTTAATTTAAATAGAAAATTGAATAAATAAATAAAGAAAATGAAAAAAAAGGAAAAATTAACTACACTGTATCGGACTACACATGATCATCATCAGGAATAACATCACTTTTCTTTTTAATGCCGTTGACCTCTAACAGATATAGAAAACATGGTTTGTCAAAAGCTTTTGTATAGAGGTCAGCGCGTTGAAAATCAGTATTAATCTTTACCACATCAATTAAGTTCTTTTCAAAACAATCCCTTATAAAATGATATTTAATACCGATGTGTTTGGTCTTTGGATGTTGTACTGGATTTTTAGTTACTGCAATTGCAGCAGAGTTATCAACAAAGATAGGAGTAGAAGAGAAATTTAAACCGTAATCCCGCATTTGCTGTTGAATCCAAATGATTTGTGAACAGCAACTTGCAGCAGCAACGTATTCGGCTTCACAGGTTGACAATGCAACCGAGGTCTGCTTCTTACACTGCCAGGTCACTAATCTTCTCCCAAAGAATTGACACCCTGCTGATGTAGACTTGTAGTTCATCTTGCAGCCCCCGTAATCCGAGTCACTATACGCCGTGAGCTCAAAGTCATCATCATGAGGATACCATAACCCAAGTGTGGGTGTACCCTTCAGATAACGAAATATCCTCTTGACCCCGATCAGATGGTTAACCTTAGGCTTAGCCTGATATCTAGAACACAGACATGTAGCATACATGATATCAGGTCTTGAGGCAATGAGGTACATGAGGTATCCAATCATTCCTCGGTACATTGTTGCATCTACCAGATCTCCATTTTCATCAGGTGCTATATCATGGTTTGTGGCAAGTGGAGTCCCAGCTGCAGAAGCATTCTCCATGTCAAACCGACTGAGAATGTCTCCCACATACTTGGTCTGATGTAGAAAGATCCCTTTTGGTGTCTGATCCACCTGTAACCCGAGAAAGAATTTCATCTCCCCCATAGCACTCATCTCAAACTCTGCCTTCATGACTGCTTCAAATTCTTTGCATAAGTCCTCGTTCTTTGAACCGAAGATTATGTCATCGACATAGATCTGTACTAGCAGTATGTCTCCATCTTTTTCTTTGATAAACAGAGTGCAGTTAATGACTCCCCTGCGAAAGCCGTGTTTCACAAGATGAGTCGAGAGTTTCTCATACCAGGCCCTTGGAGCTTGATGAAGCCCGTATAAGGCCTTGTCGAGTTTGTAAACTCTGTCCCGATGATAAGGATCTTCAAATCCCTCTGGTTGACTGACACAAACTGTCTCTCTAATTTCTCCATGAAGGAATGCACTCTTCACATCTAATTGATAGACTTTAATCTTCATATACGATGCATAGGAAAGGAAGATACGGATGGCTTCCATCCTTTCCACGGGTGCAAACACTTCATTGTAATCAATCCCCTTGACTTGGCGAAATCCCTGAACCACCAGTCGAGCCTTGTTCCTGATAATGACCCCTTGGTCATCCTTCTTGCATTTCAAGACCCATTTGGTGCCAATGACCTTAGCACCTTTAGGTCTATCTACCAGAGTCCATACACCTAACTTCTTGAATTGAATAAGTTCTTCTTGCATGGCACTCACCCACGCCTCATCATTCAGTGCTTCACTGACGTATTTTGGCTCAAACTGCGAGACAAAACACCGATAAGCACCATCATGAATGTATCCTTTTTCCATAATCGAGGCATAATCAGCTGAGTACAGCTGATTTCTGGTTTGTACTCCTGATCTGACATCCCCAATGACATTGTCTAGGGGATGATAGACATTTAGACGTGATCCTGGAGTAGTAGGAACAGCTACCTCAGAGCCAAGAATATGAACATTTGGTTCTGCATCTGAGGTAGATGGAGTTTGAGGTTCCGAAGTCGAAGGAGCATCACTGTTAGATGCTTGTGGACTTGCAGGAATTGGAACCTGTTCCTCCTGACTGTTCTGGTCATATTCTTCAGCTTCATCTTCTGAGGAGGAGTCACTGTCGTCGACTACTCCCCCTGAGTGATTAGATGATTCTCCCTGTGAGCTCGATGATGTTGAATCAAGAGATGGTGTATTCAAGATGTCATACATCATCCGTGAAGCTAACTCGTCATCAGAAGGAGAGATAGGGATGTTGAAGGACTTGAAGAATCCATCATAGTCGAAAAAGTAAGCGGGTCCTTTGCCAGTAGGTGGTGTGGTATACCTCCTAACATCAACATTACACCACACTTCTACTAAACCCATTGAGTTGTTGTAAACTCTCTTGTTCGGTATGTTGTATCCTAGGAAGATCCCTTCATCAGCCTTCTCGCTGAATTTACCTTCTTGATTCTTCTTCAGAAGTGTGCACGGCGCGCCAAATGGTTCGAGATACTCCAGATTAGGTTTACGTTGTTGTAGTAGCTCGTAACATGTCTTTCCGTGGCGCTTTATTACTAGAACTCGATTCAATGTATAACATGCATTTGCCACTGCCTCATTCCAGAATTGGATAGGCAGTTTCGAGTCTACCAACATTGTCCGTGCTGTCTCTATCAAGCTTCTATTCTTTCTCTCAGCAACGCCATTCATCTGAGGCGTGTATGCAGAAGTGAATTGGTGCATAATTCCCTTTTCCTTGCAGTAAGCTTCCATCCACTGATTCTTGAATTCAGTCGCGTTGTCTGAGCGTACCTGTCTCACCTTCAGCTTGTAGAGAGATTTTAATGTGGTTACTAACTCCTTGAATGACTCAAATGTTTTTGATTTGGACTTCAGAAACATTACCCAAGAGAATCTTGAGTAGTCATCAGTAACCACAAAACAGTACAAGTCACCTGCAATGCTCTTTGTATTGACTGGACCAAACAGATCCATGTGAAGAAGTTCAAGAGGAAGTTCGATAGAATGAACTTTCTTTTCCTTATGAGACTTCTTCGTCTGTTTGCCTTTCTTGCATGTTACACAGAAATCCGGAAGTTGAAAATTTTTGACGTTAACTCCTCTCACGAGATCCTTCTGGATCAAGTGATTCATCTTCCGTTGATTAATGTGTCCCATTCTCCTATGCCAGGAGATGGAGTCCTTCTCAGTAGCTTTTGATAGAAAGCACTGAACTTCATGATCCGTTGTAGAAGCCGTTGAGAGATCCAAAACATAAAGGTCTTTATATCTTGAACCTGTCATCAAAACTTGGTCCTCCGGAATCACGTAGTCTTTCTTTAGGACGTAACACTTCTTGTTGTCGAATATGACTTTAAATCCTTTGTCACATATTTGGGAAACAGAAAGTAAGTTGTTTTGAAGTTGTTGAACGTAGTTCACTTTATCAAACTTAACTTTCTGATTTCCAACCTCTCCCTGAGCTGTAATATAGCCTCCTTTGTTACCAGCAAACGAAACATGCCCTCCTTTTATTTGTTTGACATTTGATAAAAGAGCCCTGTTTCCTGTCATGTGCCTGGATGCTCCGCTGTCTACAATCCACGTGTTGGTTTCAGCACTGTAGCGAACACCCTGCACATACAATGTAAAACATTAGTTTGGGTTAGGAACCCAAGCCTTTACTGGCTTGGGTATCCCAGAGGCATCACACATCATGAATTCAACGCATTGACCTTTAGAAGGTGAGGGTAGCTCAGGTGCCTTCTTGTCATAATTATCAGACACAGAGGATGACTTTTCTTTTCATAAGCCAGATTTGTGTAAGGCCTGTTTGTGATAAACAGTCGACTGGCTAATGGGTTGAACTTTGGGTTCACTAGTTCTTCTAGGTGGAGTTAAAGAACTCCTCTTAGAAGACCTAGGTTTTGAATCCTGAAGTTCAATCTTCTTCCTAGGTGTCTGATAGTAAGGACAAAAGGAAGCAATGTGTCCACACTCTCCACAGTTGTAGCAGGACCTGCTATCAACTTTATGATTAAACTTTCGTTGTGGAGATGTGTGTGACACCCTAGTGAGATCACTTAATTTGGGTTTTGACTCTGTTTCTTTTGATGTTATCTCTTGTTTAACAAAATTAATTTTTTTAACACTTTTAAAATCTTTTACTTTTTGGTTAACTGGATTTTGACATGAGACTTGTGAAAGATTAACATTAACAGTCTTTTTAGGTTCAGATTTAACTTTGTTTGACCCTGACTTTATATTAATCTTTTCAAATTCTTTTTTTCCAGTTTAACACAAGGCATTTTACCCTTTGCCTTTGAAGTGGCCTCCTTTTATTTTGTTCCAGATTCAATAGAAGAGCATGAGGAATCTGGATCACTTACAAGAGGAGTAGACATCACATGATCCTTGATGGGATTATTATTTATTGGTCTACTCTTAGTGTTCATCAAGGTCTCAGGTGGTGGTGGAACCACTTTATAACCCAAACCCTCCCCGTTGTTACGTTCTCTCACTAAGTGTTGGACAATATGTGATGAACTTGTCCAACTGTGCAGTTTTTGCTTTAAAGAGTTGACTTCTACTTCTAAAACTGTCTTTTGCTTCTTAGTGTCTTCTAGGGAGTTAAGATAGTACCTAATGTCATTCGCTTGGTTAAATGCTACTACTTCAGTTTTCCTAAGCTGTTTATTCAAAAGGTTTATCTGTTCTTTGTAACTATGCTTATTTTGTTTTAAAACTCTATTAGCCTCAGTGCACAGTTGCAAATCCTTTACTAAGTTATCATTATGATCTAATAACCTAGCAAATTTCTGATCTATGCTTTCTCTAAATGTATTACAGTCAGAACAAGCATGATTTTTAAACAGTTGGTCAGTGGTACTTACCTGAGAAGATTCTGATGAATTAGCCATCAACGTAGCATCAGATGTCTCTGGTTCTGGTGATTCTGTCTTTGCTGTGGACGTCCCTTCTTCAGGCTTGTAGCTGACCTCAGTTACAGTTGTCTCTTCACTATTTGACATCACTATCTCAACTGCAATATCTCCTTCACTCGTGGAATCACCATCTAAGTCTTCCACGCTTGCAATATTGGATTCCCCTAGAGAGACAAACCGAAAGCTCCAGTCCTGTCCTTCATCATCATGGGCAGTCAAGGCTTTTGGATCCTTGCTTGATGAAGTAGAACTGCTAGCTTGCTTGTCTTGACGAGTGAAGGACGAGAATGGGTTCCCGTTCCCAGTCTTCTGTGGCTTCACACATTCTCTTTTGAAGTGCCCCTTTTCTCCACAGTTAAAGCAAGTCACCTTGCTCTTGTCAAAGCCAAATGTAATGTCCTTAGTAGCAATCAAGTTTTGTCCGGTCTTTTTCACAAACTTCTTCGCCCTCCGGACAGCACTTGCTAAGGCCCACATAATGTCCATTCTCTCAAGTTCCATTTCATCTACCTGCTCGTAGTCCTCATCTGCCAGATGGCAGTTTCCAATTTTCCAAGCAACAAGTCCATCATAGGAATGAACCACTGCTGCAAAGAGATCCATGTGCTCTCGAGCTACTTCCACGGTCACGTTTCCGAGATTCTCGGTCTTCAGTCTAGTAGCATTTGCCTTAGATCCAATGTAATGGGTACTAGAAGACCCTGACGTTTCTGATCCTGAAGGAGAAGCTTGTGAAGGACCAGATGAGCTAGACACAAATGCAGTCTGAAGAGGTGCTCCAGATGTCTTAACTTGAGGAGTGGCATTGTACAAAGCTAGATTCTGAGTGTATGAGGACTTCTGAGCTCGGTACTTCATCCTAAGTGCTTCTTCTCGCAGCTTTAGAATGAAGTCATTGATATCCAACTTTGCCAACATTTCATTCTGTCTCAGATTTGACACAAAAGAAGCCTATTTTTCTGGCAATCCGTCAGCAAAATTTTACACTTTATCTTCCATGGTAGTAGCAACCCCATGTGTATGCAGTTCGCTTATCAAATGGTAGAATCTATCAATGACATCATCTAAACTCTCATTTCCCATCGATGAGAAGTTGTCAAATTCTTTCTTTAACTCCTTAGCTTTAATTGCCTTTAGCGAAGCATTCCCGTCATATCTCTTCTCCAGCTCATCCCACAATTTCTTGGCTTGCTTATTCTCCGAGTACTGGTGGAAAATATCCTTAGGAATAGACTGTGTTATCAATGCATAGACTCTCTTTTCTGCATTATACTTAACTTTCTGAGCATCAGTCATTCCTCCTAAAGTAAGCTTCACCCCATCAGCTCCCACCGGCATACTGTAACCTATCACAATAGCTTCCCACAAATTTGGATCCACTCCATTGAGGTAGATCTCAAAACGTTGTTTCCAGTGGGGAAACTCATCTAACGTTAAGAGCTTTGGGGGTTTATTATGATTCCCCACCTCACTCTCAAGTAACAGTAAGTTCTGGATCCTTGAGTCCTTCCCGGCTGTAGACGCTGACATCTGATCTTCCATCTCGATTAACTTTAAGTTTCTTAAACAATCTGTCAACTGGTGCGACTGAAGTGATGCGAATGGGCTATCCGTGCGAATGAACTATGCGACTGGTTCAATCGTGCGGCTGAACTGAGCGATTGGTCCAGTCGTGCGAATGAAACTGATGCATATGAACATTGCGAACGATAGGCTTAGTCGTACGAATGAAGATGCGACTAGGTCCAATCGTGCGTCTGAAAGATGCGAATGAAGTCCAGTCATGAGAATGGCTCTCTCGTGCGACTGAAGCTGCTGTTTTGCGAAAATTTCTAGGTTAAACGTGTTTTGGCCGTAAAAATCCGAATTTTCACCAACCCTAATCGCCTAATGCCGTAGAAACCAAAACTTGATGAGCAGGGGACGTCCAAGACAACTTTTGACACAAAAAGATTGTGTTTTTAGTGAAAAAACACAAACTTTGTATCAAAATTGATTGAATCACACGTAATCAAGAGCCAAAGCTCTGATACCACTTGTTAGGATCTGGTATTTGAACGAAACACCAACTGATTAACGTGTAAACCAAACCAAATAGTGTGGAATCCTATTTGATTGGCGATCCAATCAGTGAGAACGCACGCAGAATCAATAAAGTATTGAATCAAACGTTAAGAATCGATTAGGAATCGATCTACAGCGTTCTATGAACTTGGAGTATGAACTAGGAGGCTTCTGGACAGCTATGGTACGTCTGGAGTCGAAATAGAATGAATGCTTACGTTTTTCCATGAATTGGGTGGTATTTATAGGTTAGTGTTGTTCATTCGGGGTACTGAACCATTAGTATGGTTCAGTCGTGCGATTGAACCATGCGGTTGATCCATCCGCACGACTGAGTGTTCAGTCGTGCGACTGAGCCAATCTCATGTTACAATCATGCGACTGATCCAGTCTCCTGGTTCAGTCGTGCGACTGAGTCATTCGCCTGAAGTTATTCATGCGTATGGTCCATTCGTATGGGTCATTCGAATGAGAACTTCATTTTGTTAAGTTTGAATGTATTCATTAATATAACATTATGTGTATCAATTCAAACGATCACAAACCTATATAACCAATTCAACATCAACTCATTAATGAAATATTAAACATTATAAATCACAAACAACCAATCTCATTTCATTAATATTCCAAACATTACATCAGTGTAAGACAAACAAGACCTATTACATTCATATCAGGATCTAGGTACATATGTATCAACAACATCCTAAATCATAGGGAATTTGATCCCAGCCCCTTGATTTGTTTGAGAGACAGTGCAGAACTATGTGAACCAGGAACTTCCAGTTATAGGAGAAATTAAACTTGTAGACTATTGACCTGCTTACGTCTTCACCATATCTTATTTGGGCATATGTGTCTTTCGGATCAGATTTGGGGAATTTAGTAGGGGAGCCCTAAACATGAATCTCTAATTGCTACCTAATGGTCTTTTCAGATACGACTAACTCTTGGCCACAAATCCACGACCTGATCACCCTAACTCCATTTACATTGTCAATTTGACCATTCGCCTAGAATTTGGTCATATGGTTGGAGTACACAGTAGGATTAACAGTAAGAGCGATGTAGTAGGTGGATTGGGTAAGAAAGTGAATGATTTCAGAGAAGTCGGTATCCTTTAAAGAGTCAAGGGGTGCGACTTGGTTGTGCTGGGGATTCAGGGCCATTGTGGGAAAAGTTCCAATATTTTGAAGTAGTTTGGGAGAGTAAAAATGAAGACAAAGGAAACTTAGGGCTTCTAAAATGGGTAAAAAGATTAGTGATGGAGGTCGGAAATATTTAAATGGGGTGAAATGGTTGTTGGATAAGGTGTAATGACATTTTGGGTTCTGATGTGACAAGGACGGTAAGGTTAAATCGATTTAAAATATTCCCGACATCATTAATAAAATCTTACCTTTTTACAGAGTAGGGGCCCAAAAGATTTCCGTTACATAGTAAAACTTTCTTCCGAGGGTAAGCGCTTTTCCGAGAGTAATCTCTTCCGAGGCTAAAATTACTTCCAAACGTAAATTTCATCATAAGAGAAATTTACTTCTGAGAGTAAGCTGGTTTTCCGAATGAAGAAGTTTTTAACCATACTTCAGAAGAAACTGAGACAAAGTCTCATACCACAGCCTAGGTGCTTGGTATAGCCCATAGAGAGCTTTATCCATTTTGCATACATAGTTGCGATGTTGTGGGTCTTCAAATCCTAGAGGTTGGCACACATAGACTTCTCTGTTTATATTTCCATATAGAAATGCACACATGACATCAAGTTGGTAAACCGTAAAATTCTTGGATGCTGCATAAGCAAGAAAGATCCTCACTGCCTCAAGTCTTGCAACATGTGCAAAGACATCAGTGTAATCAATTCCTTCCTCATGTGTGTATTCTTGAACTACCAGTTTTGCCTTGTTCTTGATAATTAAGCCTCTATCATCTCTTTTGTTTTTGAATACTCACTTTGTGCCAATGGGTACTTGACCGGATGGTAGTGGACATAGGTTCCAAACCTTTTGTCTTTTGAATTGAAGCAACTCCTTTTGCATTAATTCAACCCAACTACTATCCTTCAAAGCTTCCTCTACCTTCTTTGGTTCCATCCGATAAAGGAAGCATGAATACAAGCCTACATACCCATTATGAGTTTGTCCTCTTGTTCTTACACCATCAGAAACATCTCCAATGATGTTCTCAACTGGGTGAGTGTTGTGAATCCTAAGCGTAGGAATCACATCCATTGCAAGGATAGATCTAAGTTGGAAAAGTTCTGCTCAGGATTTTGAGCACTTGGACCAGCTGATGTCTCACATTCATTCAATGAGGACTCATTGAATGAAGTAGAGACAACATCAATAGCATTTTGTTATGAAGCAGCATTAACAGTTGCATGTTCCTCCAGATTGCTGCTTCCATATTCTTGGTGTTGTGTAGTGTCTAAGTTGTCACTTGATGAGTTTTGAGTCTCACTTTGTTGACAACTGTTTGAAGCTCCACTAGTTCTTGAGATAGTCATGCTTTCAGGTCTCCTATTTGTTGGAGCTTGATTTTCATCAATTCATGGAGAACTTGGAAGAGGTATGGGTAACACAAACAGTTGATCATCATCAGAGTCACTTTGAGTTCCTGTTCCAACTGAAACATTCTCACAAGAAGGTTTAGAATAGTTTAGAAACAATTCTAAATCAAAGATATGGTCAGGACCATTCCCCCTAACACAAAGAGTGTACTCATTTACAACAATGTTGGACGATTCCTCGAATTGTTGATTTTTAATGTTATAAACCATATAGGCAATAGAGTTAGAGGAATATCCAATCAAGATAGCATCATCCGACTTTTCTAATAAATTTTCCAGATTGTCCTTTGTGTTAAGTATGATACACCTACTGCCAAAGGACCTAAGAAGCCAATGAACGGTGGCCTCTTGTTTTATAGCTCATAAGGGTTTTTCCATGGAGCTTGACTATAAAAACTCTGTTTTACACATAGCATGCAGTGCTGACTGCCTCTGCCCAAAATGTTAGAGGTAGCTTTGAATCAACTAACATAGTTCTAGTAGCCTCAATAAGTGTCCTATTTCTCTTCTCAGCAACACCATTTTATTAAGGAGTTCTAGGGGCACTATATTGTCTGGCAATCTCTTTTGAGTTATAGAATGGGTCAAGAACTTGACTATTAAACTCAGTCCCTTGATCACTTCTTATGATTTTTATCTTGTGATCAACTTGATTTTCTATTTTAAGAATAAAATATTTAAAGGTTTTAGTTCTTAAAAAGAATACACATGTGAATCTAGTGAAATCATCAACAATCAAGGTAATATGATTTCATTCCAATGATCATTATACTTGTGAGACCAAATAGATCCATATGCAATAAGTGTAATGGAGTAGTGATGGAGTTAACTTTTGTGGATTTATGAGATACTCTGTGTTGCTTTCCTTTCAGACATGCAACACAGTTATCTTTGCGAAAAAATTCCTTTTTAGGTACACCATGTATCAAGTTATTTTTAACCAAATTGTCCATGGTTTTAAAATTAACTTGACACATTCTTTTATGCCAAAGATTTGACTCATCACTATTATCTTTGGAAAAAAACATAATACCTCACCTAGTGAGGAAGCAATGTTCATATCCAGCTTGTACATATCCCCACTCTTAGGAGATCTAAGAAGCAGCAATTCCTGAGGAGTTATCATCCCGAGTTTGAGGATAATGCACTCATGTTCTGTGAAAAGCATTTAATGCTTTTGGTCACAGACTCACAGAGCTGAGACACACTTAAAAGATTGTGTTCAAGCTGTTTGACAAAGTTAACTTTGTCGGCCTTTAACTTACCATTGGATACACTTCCTTTACCAGAAATGTATCATCCAGCCTCACCTCCAAATTGAACAAAACCTCCATCAAAATGTTGAAATTATTGAAGAAGAGATTTGTTCCCAGTCATGTGCCTGGAGCTTCCACTATTTACAATCCATACATAGCCATTTTTGTCATATGGATGTCCGTGCACATAAGATGAGAAAGTTAGTTACTACTGGAAACACAAGCCTTGTTGGTCTTGGGCTTTTCCAGTGTAGATAACATAACTGAACCAGTGCGTATGCATGGGGATTCAATAATAGTTTGTGAAGAAGAGGTTTGGGCTGCAACATTTTCTTTGATCTTCCATTCCATCGTTTGGTTGATCAATGTAGATGAGCTTGATGAAGCTTAAGAAATATTGCTTACTTCCGAGGCTTCTTTCTTCTTAGAAGAATCTTTCACCATCTTTTCTTCCGAAGCAATCTTCTTTTCAAAAGGTTTCAAAGGAATCCTTTGTTCTTTTGAATTTTCTTAGGCTTGTCTTCCGAAGCTATTTTCCTTTCAGAAGAATGAGTTACTTTCGAAAGCAACTTTGCTTCGGAAACAAGCTTTTCTTTTCTTAACATTTGATCCATATGATAAGGTCCACATGTGAAACCCACCCTCCTTGACTCTTTCTTTTTTAACATTATTTGCATAATGTGTGCTTGCGGGATTATAATAACAATCTTTAGCCAGGTGGTTGTGCAAACCACACATTATGCACTCAATGTTACTCTTCATGGGGTGTGAAGACTGTTGTTTCTTGCACTTCATTTCATCATCAACAGTCTTTCCCTTCAACTTCTAATCCTTCAGCTGGATAGAAGTGCTGGTATTACACCCATTTCTTGGATCTGAGTTTCCAACCACTTGAAATCCGGCTGAAATGAACACACCCTTTTGTTTTGGGTCTATTTTCAGCTTGGACTCAGCCACTTTCTTAGCAGTTTTTCTGGCTGCCTTAACATTGTTTTATCTGGCTTTGGTGGTTAGAGGTTGATCATCATTGGTGGTAGTGAGTTTTTCTACCTGGTTCTTCCCTGTGATGGTCTCTATAGTTGCATCATTCTTCTTCTCATGAGGTGGTGAGTCAACATTTGGAACCTCTTGCTCTTCAATACCACATCTTGGTTGTCTTATAGACTCACAAGTATGTGGTGGAGCAATTTCATTAGTTCCCAACCCAGCTTTGTTTTGATAACAGACCTTTGAGTGGGAGGATGATGCAATAATGGTTTTGAAGTTATGCTCCTTAATAGCATACTTCCTTGCTTTGGCCTAAACTATTACTAGTTGGGTCTGAGCCTCAGTTAAGTTGGAAATTAAATCCTTGATTTGAGCCCTATAATTAGAGTGTTCATGTTTTAAAGAGGAAACGGTTTTCTCTAACTCCTCAAATTTCATTTTATAGTCAGATTCTGCCCTTTTAAAATCGTATTTTAGTATATTTATAGACTCAATATCATATTTGATTTCCATGTTATAGTCCTGATACAGTTTGAATTTATCCATACAGGCTAGAGTACAGAGTTATTCATATACATTGTTATCATCAGTTCCAGCCATGAGTGCTTGAGCAGGGGTCACATCTTGTATCATGAAGCTACAGTCAACTTCTTGAGCAACAACAACAGTTTGTTGTTCTGTTGACTTTGTAGCAGCCTTAGGTGTGAGAGGATGTGTGAAGGCTTGAGTGACCAAGTTAATTGTGGTCGTAACATTTGGTCTTGATTTTGTCAAACCCAAATTTGCTGTTGGTTGGGTTTTAAGGGAACTGTCTTTCAATTTTTTTAAAAAACTTCTTTGCTCTATAAATCAACAGAGTTATTTGTTAATTGAACCTGGGCATCATACATATAATACATAGATAAGTATCTATCTTTTCTTTTATCCAAAGGCATCAATGCAAAATATAAGCAGAACAATGTAAAAATACACAAAAAAAAAGAAAAAAAGAAAAGAAAAATAAAATAAAATAATATTTCTATATGAAAGAAAAAAAAGTAGAGAAACAACCTTAAACATAAAAGTAACCTTGGTGTTAACATTTATCCCAAACATAACTACTCTTACATCATGGTCTCTGGTTGTTTTAGGAGAAAACCGGAAGAATATGAAAGGAAAAATCATAAAAGATGTGTGTATTAAAAATTTTAAGTGGATGGAAGTGTAAAAAAAGATTAATAAAGATTTATTATAATATTTCATACTAACTTTCCTTTAGAATTGAAAGGATTGAATTAAAAATAAACAAATACGATTATAAGATTTACCATTTACCAATTGTCGTTCCAATCTTACTTTGATCCATGTTACACAAGGGTATGATACGAATACTAAATTCACAACTTTCTTTCACTTCCTTTAAAATTAGAAAAACATAAAATCTTTAATAATTACGAATATGATCGCTAGCATTCTGTTTCTCTTTAAGCTACGGTCTCTTAGTTCGTTAATCAACTGGCATTGTGACAATGAATATTTAATCCATAGCTAGAGACCATCTAAGTAATTTAACTTTATACTTTAGTTTTCGAAATTAGCATTATATTTTAATTTTATTTATATTATATCATCATTAATATGTTTATTATTTAGTAAAATATGCTTTACTACACAAAAAAAAGCTCTTAAAAACTTTATTTGAAAAGTGTTTTGTTCTTTAAACGTTTTCTTTAACGTTTTCCTAAAACCGTTTAATTTCTTTTTGAACGAATTCTTTAAAAGCTTTCAACTTTTTTCTAAACTAGTGGTAACTCCCTCGCTTCGCGACGGGTCGTAACAACTTTTAGAAAAACCGAAAACCTATTTTATTTAGTTAGCAGAACGATTCATTCATACCGAGAAGTACTAACCTTTAGGAAAAATATATATAAATGAAAACAAAACAAAACAATAAAACTAAAACATAAAAAAGCCTAAAAACCCCTATCACACACAAATGTTTGAAAAACACGTGGGGAAAGTAAAATGCAAGATATGTAGTAGAGAGAATTCAAATGAACGTCACTTTGCTACAAGTCAGAGTCCTTATCAACACATTAATTTTCATTAAGAAACAAATACAGATTGTTGTTATATTGTTAAAACATATAGCAGCTGTCTATTGAAGGGTTAATATTATTCCCCTCTTTATCTTAAATATACTATATATAGTAGAGGCTTATATTTAATTAAACAACAAAATAAACAATAAAATGAAAAAAGTTACTCTTCACACCACCATTGCTTTTGTTATATGTAAGCTTTTATGAAAATGAAAAATAACTAATAAAAGAGGTATTTCTCTCGTTAAAGGTGTTAATGTATTTTATTTAAATCTTAACAAAAATACATATAATAATACATATAGCAAAAAAAACATAATCTATACTATATATAAAGCATATAACAGGGGTATTTTAAGATACCATAAAATTAAGAACACTTACTATATTTAATACATAAAATACAACCACTTTTTAGGGTAAAATAGTATTTATAACATTATTTACACATTATCCCTTATAGTTAGTTATATAATAACCTTACACTTACTAACACTTGCATAAAATTTTATATTATCTACCCTTAAACAAAAAAAAACTTAATATACTTTAAGATTTCAGCTATATCTTTTAATCTATTACATTTAAAAACGTTTTGAGACACAACTTAACCTGTGTTTATTTTAAATGTTTTTGTGTAAACTTTTTGCTAAACGATCTGTATTTTATGAGGTACAATAAGTTAATGCATATATACAAGTTGTCATGCAGAACTCATTTATTATGTGTTTTAAATTTTAGCTTAGAAATAATAAACTTTTATAAAACTACTACAAGAATAACAAAATATTAAATGCACGTATCAAATGTAAAATATCGTCCCGCCGCATTGCGTAGGCACCCGTCTAGTATAATAAAAAATAGAAGTAGGAAGATGAGAAAAAAATATAATATAACAAAAATTTGAAACAAAAAAGAAAGATGGGAAGGAAATTAAGATAAAGCAATTGGGCTGTAGAAACACTAAATCATGTTTAATATAGTAACTTAATAATAATATAATATAAATTAATGTATTTTTTTATTTGAATGAGTGGTAGTATTATAACTTCTTTTAGAGTAGATTGTGAGTTCGATTCCCAACTACAGAAAAATATTGTTCGTATGTCAGGTTTTATTGAAGTGGATATTGGAACGACAAGTATTTTTAGAGAATTGATGGTTGGTGAGGTTGAGCTACCCAACGCTTTCTGGGATAGCCAAATTTTGTTAGTTTACTTTTCAAAATTATTTTTATATTTTTGAACTGACATTATAATATGGATGTTGGAACTTTGTTTAAATCCATGTGTGGGATTTGTCCCACATTGAAACCAAGGAAGAACTCTTTCTTACTTATAAAGAAAAATCCACTTAGCCATTCAAATGGATCACCAATTGGGCTAATGTGGATGGGTTATGTGTGTGTATGGTCGGATCTGTCTTGGTGTCTCTAAGACCAATAATTACATTTTTATATTTTAATACGAAATTTGATTTTTTTTAATAATATTTAATAATGACAGTTAAATAATCAATAATAACTGGTTTGACAGTTAATACGGTTTAACTGTTTATGCCAACCTATATATACAGATATGTTGGGCATCACGTGAGTTGGCGATGGCGATGGTATGGTTGTAAAGTTCCAGCGACAACAATAATTTTTCTTTTCGGTTGGGGTTTTTTTTTCCTACAAATGATACTTTGGTGGTCTACCTGAAAAACTTAAAAAATCACTGTATCAACCGACATCTTGGTTCAATATATATTATAATCATTCGGTTTTTAACCTTCTTTATTAATATTGTTCATTTTGATAATTGTAATCTTAAAGTCGTTCGTTTTAAAGGTTTAATTTTTAAACTACTTACTGTAGTTTTTAAGCGTATTTTTTATACATTCATATTTTAAACATCTTTTTTTTAACTTGTTTTTACACATCTACTATATAAAAAAATTTGTTTTCAAACGACCTTTATAAAGGGTTTCAAAATAATCCATAAACGAATGGTCTTAAAGTAACCTTTAAAAAACTAACACTTTTAATAAAGGTGTTTAAAAACCAAACGATATATTTAAAGAAGTTGTTAATGGTTTTAAAAATTACATTTAAAAAATCAAACAGTGCTAAGAAAGTAGCTAAAAAGCAAATTAAAAACCAAACATTTAAAAAAACATTATTAAAAGACATGTATATATATGTATTTAAAACTTATTTTATTAAATAATAAACTTATTAATTATAAAAAATAAAATAAAATAGAAACTTTGAAAAACAAAACACAAACCTTTCTTTATGGATGGTTATTTTAATAAATTTACAATATTAATTGTTACCAACAAACATAAGTTCTGTAAATGAAAGAAAAATAGTATATTAAGCACTATATTCTTACTTTTAAACTTTTAGGAAAAAATACAAAATTTTAACCAAACCACATAAACCATATGTGTAGTTTACTCCTTTATTAAATTCAGTAATTAACATAGCGTTAGACTATGTTTTGGTAACGTTATGTTTTGAAGAAAAAAAAAAAGATAAGAAAAAAATAGTGAAAATAGTGATTGGAATTCAGGGTGGTTGCTACCTTTAACAGGTACTTACTAAAATCAACGAGTTCAATATCAATTACAAGCACCTTGCTGAATCTTTTGGCTATGATGAAGGTGAACAACAAAGAAAGAGCCAAGCTTATTAAAGTCATTACCTATATTTTTATTTGGAGTATTTGAAAGCATAGAAATGACTTCCATTTTAATCGGAGAGATCCATCAATCATGAATATTTTTGGGACAATTAGAGTCATATCATTCTTATGGTCAAAAATCGATGGAAGTGTAATAATCTCACGTGGAAAGATCGGTCAAGTTTTAATCTATAATGCATGTAATCTCGTGGCTCTTTCTTGGTGATTGACTGATTGTATATGGGTTCCTAGCACCTTGCTAGTATTTATAGAATTTTCTTGCTGTTTACAAAAAGAAAATTACAAGCAGCAATCTAAAACGGACAATTAAGGTCTTAAATGTGTCACGAGTCCCAGGAATATTGATTAGTGTGAAATAAACATAAACATTAAAACTAAACTGAGTTTACTATATCATATACATGCATCTAAAAAAGTGGCCAGCCAAGTCTTCATAAAATTATAAAGTATTTGTAGTGCGCAAATAGAAAATGACTATTGAAGATGTTAGGAAAAAACGTTAGAACCACTTTAGCATTTTTATGTAAGTATTATTATTATTTCCAAGCTTTGTGTATTCCCCTTAGCTTCTCAAGTCACAGTCTTTCTTTCAATTTCAGTGGCATCTATTTTTTCGATCATCCATGCCTTCTTCTCTCCCAAATAATACCAAGTTTGATGTTTTCCTGAGCTTTAGAGGTGAAGATACTCGTCATTCTTTTACTGATCATCTCTATACCGCATTAAAACGAGCAGCCATTCGTACGTTTAGGGATGATGATGAAATCAGAAGAGGTCAAGAATTGCAGCCTGAAATTGTTAAAGCAATAGAAAGTTCAAAGGCTTCTATTGTCGTATTGTCAGAAAACTTTGCCAAATCCAGATGGTGCCTAGAGGAGCTTTCGTTGATCCTCGAACAAAAGAGGAGGGGCAATCATTTTGTGTTGCCAGTTTTTTATCAGGTTCATCCCTCGGACATCAGAAACCAGCAACATAGTTTTGCAATAGAAGGGTCGAAGTGGACAGAGGAGAATGTATATCGATGGAAGTTAGCGCTAACAGAAGTTGCAAATTTGACCGGCATGGTTGCTTCAGGGTACAATCTGTATATTCATCACTATAATATAAGCATTAGATGCATTTTTGCTTTCTTAGGTGTTATTTAAACTTTAGAAATATGTTTTTCAGGGTATGATTTGTCCATGTTACTTAACCTTGATGATTGGTATTGTTGAATTTTAATAAGTGAGATGATAAAGAGTTCTCAAAAGATTAAAGTGTACGTAGCTTTGGAAATTTTTATGTTTGCTAAATCAATATAATCTACTTAGCATAACTAAAGTAGTTAAATTCTTAAGAACCTCAAATTTTATGCTCTAAATGGTTAAAGTTCTTTTTTTTTTCAATCCAGGTCAGAAACAAAATTTATTGAAAATATTGTTGATACAATTTACCAGGAACTAGATTTAAATCTAGTTAGTACTCCAGCTCATCTAACCGGTATGGACACTCGAGCAGAAGAGATCAATTCCTGGTTGAAAAACGAGCATGCAAATGCTAACGTTCTAGCAATTTGTGGAATGGGAGGTGGTGGTAAGACAACCCTGGCCCAATATATTTACAACTCAAACAAGCACAACTATGAAAGCAGTTCTTTTCTTGAAGACATTGGAAAACACTTTAGAGAAACTTATGGTTTATTAGGTCTACAGAAACAACTTCTTACTGACATTTTAGAAGGTAGGAATACAAAGATATCTTGTGTTTCAGAGGGTACTATTAAGATTATGGAGGCATTGCATATAAAAAAAGTGCTTATAGTTCTTGATGACATTGATGACCATGATGAACTAAGCGCTTTACTTGGAACAAGTGTCATCCACACACAAAGCAAGATTATAATCACTACTAGGCTTTTAGATATAAATTCATGGTTTGAGTCCATATCTTGGAGGTGCCACGTGTGCAAACTCAAATTGTTAAACGATCATGAATCATTGGAAGTTTAAAGTTGTCATGCCTTTGGATCCAAACTTCCCTTGGACGGTTTTAGTGACCTTGCAGTAGAGTTGGCACAATATTGTGGTGGAAATCCACTAGCTCTAAAAGTTTTGGGTTCTTCTCTATTTGTTAGTACCGAAGAATCACGGGAAAGAAATAGCATAATAGAAATTTGGAAAAGTAGGTTGAACTCCCTTAATTCATCAAAAGGGGACATTGATAATAAAATCCAATGTGTACTACAAAAAAGCTTTGACTCCTTGCCACTTGTTAGCTACAAAGAGTTGTTTTTGCATATTGTTGTTTTCTTTGTTGGTGAAGATGAGGATTATGTGGTGAAGATATTGGAGCAGGATTGGCATGCAAAAGCTGGGATGGTGACCCTCATCAATAGATGCCTTCTGAGTGTTTCACCAAATAAGAAATTGGTGATGCATCAATTGCTTCAAGATATGGGAAGAAATATAGTTCATAATGAGTCCAAAGATCCTACAAAACGTACTAGAATTTGGTCAAACGATGAATCTTATCGTGTGTTAACAAGAGGATATGTAAATTCTTCTTACATGTATCTTCAAGTTTATTTCTGGTTTCACAACCACCTATTTCAATTAGCTCAATATCGTTTTTTTGTTATTTCTTTGTAGGTTTCTAAAACAATTGAAGGTTTGACGTTGGACATGCGGAAGCTAAAGAAAGGAACAAAGGTAAGCCATAGAAGTCGCTCACTAAGTTGACACTAGACTAAAATCTAATTTTATATTACATATACCATACCAAATAATACCCCTAACTGTCTATACATAGACTCTCATAAGTAAGGAAACTTTAAATTTGGTGTTTTGACTTGCGAAAGAATACAACTTTATGCTTATCAGTTGTGTTAGATATATCTTGTTGCTCAAGTCCACAATAATCTTCATAATCACATAAATGAAATATCCAACTAAGATGGTATTATTGCAATTGAGAATTATATGTAACAATTATGTGAATCGTATATCAAACTACTCTGATTTTCATGGATCAAATTTGTGTATTGTCGCATCATATGGTAGTGCTACTTCATATTGTACATATACAAACATGTGTATTTTGTAGGTTACAAATTTCTATTCTGACGCAATTTATTACTAGACTTTATACATACATTTAAATACATAAGGAAGATAGTTTTCCTTTATTTCTTGACATCACGAATCCTTTTACCTGTGAGACATGTACCTCCTCTTTGAGATCATAATGCAAAAATACAGGCTTGACATAAGATAATGATATCCTTAATGTGTTGCTAAAGGCAGCACCAGAGAAACCACATCGATGCATCCAACTAGTCCAAATACCTCATCAAAATTTAATTCCATATTTCTACACTTATCCTTTTAGTACTAGTCTTGCCTTATATTTCACGACCTCTTCATATGCATCATTCTTGGTCTTGAACAGCCTATCCCCTTATGATCCTTGGGCAATTAAGTCAACTTCCAAGTGTTGTTTTTGTTTATTATGTCCAACTTAACTTTCATTGCATCAATTCATTTTCCATGTGAATGCTTCTTTATAATTTATTAGTTCTTCCTCAGCTAGGAAACGGTAATTCATCTACTTCTAGTTATATTTCTAGTGTTTGATCATAAATGTTATCAAGATTTTGAAATCATATTAGTGTATGATTGAATGGCCTAGATGAATTTTTTAGAAGCTGATGCATAAGTGAATCTATCTAGTGTGTTTAATTTCCCTCTTGATTAGTCCCGCTAGTTTCAGGACTAGTAGGTATGGGTTCTTTGAGGATTGTCTCTTTCTTTAACAACAATTTTGTCCATCTACAATCCTAAGTACCTACTTCTTTCATGTAGATGTTCCAATACCATGGATGTTATCAAACTGTACACCCTAATAACACAGATCTTGTTGTTTGTTGGATCATATAATTTGTATAACTTTGATCCTTCCTTTATTTTGAGGTGTGCTCTTAACTTGGATTTATAGTACCTTGGCACATGCAATGCATAAAAATATCTTTAGATCTTTCATATTTGGCTTTGTACCTTTCGATGCTTCTTATGGTGTCTTGTTTACAACACCTTTGTTGGAACCCTATTTAGTATGAATGGTGCGACATAATGTTTCTCCCTAGAAATTTTGTGATGTTTTTTCATTGTCTTTAACATGCCTTGAGTAATAAATAAAATATCATCATAATCCTTCTTTCAACCACTCAATTATGGAGTTTTGTTCTATAAGTTTCCTTTTTTATGTCGTTGTTTTTTTTTTGATATTATGAGATTTCATTAGAAGTGAAATATCCTGACTTGTCTTTCCTCAACATTTTTTGTTTGTCTTTTTGTTTCCGCCTTCTCCTTGAACTTGTTGAAAGTTCCAAATGCTTAATATTTAAATTAAGAAGATAAACCTACTTGTAGCATGTGTATCTTCAATAAATATGAATGTATGCTTTTTTCCATAGGGCCACATGAACTTTCACAGATTAATTCCAAAGTTTTAAGAACTTGAACTTAGCCTAACAATGAAATGGAGTTCTATTGTGTTTTTCTAGCAAGCACGAGTAACATGACCAACATTACTCATATTAGGAATCCCTTGAACCAAATTATTCTTATTAATATCCCTGATTACATCAAAATGTAAATAACCTAACCTTGCATGCCACACACATGCTTATCCTTAGTATTTAATAGGTGGCAAGGTCTTCAACTTGATGTTCTATAGCATATTCTTCGATCTTTTGAACCACATGTGCAACATTCAATTCTAATAATGTAGTAACAAAATATCTCTCTCCATGATTACTCTACACCCAATCTCTAATATTTGTTTCGGGCTAAAAATGTTATTTTTCATATTTGGAAATGTAGAAGACTTGAGAGATAAGCCTATATTCTTGATTCTTGGATTCTAGAACTATTACACCTACGCCTTTGTTCTCCACATATGAACCATCACCAAACTATATGTGCCCACTTACACTTTCCTTGGTTTCTTTTAAGTGGCTACATACACCAATCATATGCTTACTTGCACCATTGTCCAAGTACCACAAGCTTTCTTTTTTTTGTAGCATATGTCCCTAGTTTTATCTTACCATTATTTAAAATAACTTCTTCCTGATCACCTTTGTCTTAAGTAACTGTCATTGGTAGCATTGGTTCTTCATCTTCTTGTATAAGATTAGATTGTTCTTCTAAATTGTTCAAACATCAAACACTTGAACCTTGTTTACAATATTTGAAAACATCCATCATCCCATATTTGTTAATCTAGCTAAGAGGCCTTCTTTTTCACACTTTATTTGTATTTTTCACTCTAATAGTTTCCTTGTGATGGATTTAACTTGCCTCATCCTTGGTTTCCAAACTATCTTCCTATGCCAGAATTGTTATCTTAACGCATGAACCCCTTGGCTTTCTCCTAGGCTTCCTTTTTCTAACTTGATCATATCTTCTAACATCTTAAGTCTCCAAATTACTTTATCGAGAGACATCGTATCTAGATTGAAGTATTATTCAATGGAAGCGACAACATGAATGAATCTATCTAATACAATATGTAGTTGTTTTAATACCAGAGTCCATTGATTCAGAACTGTTTTGAACTCGCTTGCCCTTGTAACAATACTACCTTTGAAGAGAACGTGTGTATCATGTCATCTTCCTCCTTATGATTAACACAAACTTTGTAATGAGTGCTTGCAAACATGCCTTCTACACTCATTCTACACCAATTGACTTGCAATACCACATCTTTTGGTATTTCCTAGAACAGGTGTGTGTTTGCTGTCATATCCTTCTTCATGCCTAGTTGTATTTCTTTACTAGGTTAAATCATCACCTAATGTCAATTTACTTCGAGTATGGGTTTAATGTGTATAATACATAGCATATAATTTATAGGTTCTAATATTTGACATTGCAAGAATAAAAAATCAACCGGCCTCAACCCTTGACATGTGATTAAAAAATCAACCGATCTTATAGTAGAACTAAATTTTCTATCATTGTGACACCTTGAACGAGTCAAAGTAGGCATGACTTTGTTCTTTAACCCGGTTCAATACACCAGTGAACCAACCTTTATTGTTGTGTTTGAATTTAACAAAACCTCACATATCGTCACCTTCAAATATGCAAAAATTGCCGTGCGATATTTGTTTCTGTAAATTCTCACGGCGTCAATTTTGCAATATTAAGTGTCTAATGCTCATGCACTCACACCAATTGTTGCCGCTTCTAATTTGATACAAAACACCCCTAGACTTTAGACATACATTTAGATAGATAATAATCATAAATTTACAAACTACACTAAGACTTTAAGATGAGCAGGATTATCATATTCAATTTGATATATGTTCTGAATTATGATGCTGCAAATATATTTGATGTATTTAATTTAACTCTAGTGCATTATGGCATTATTTATCAGGAATGACACATGTAAAATTTATCGCTTCATACTAAATTTGTAGGCAGTAACCATTAAAACTAGTTCTCTTTCAAAGATGCAAACACTAAAGCTGCTCCAACTCAAATATGTGAAACTTAGTGGGCAGTACAAGAATTTTTCTGAATTAAGATGGTTGTGTTGGCATGGATGTCTTTTGGAAACAATACCCATAGGCTTATTGAAAAGTAACTTCTTGGTGGCTATAGATATGACTAATGGAAGCTTGGAAAAGTTTGAACCACCCATGGTAAGAATTATGCTTTAAACATTCTACATCTAAATGCATAATGTGTTATCATAAACTAAAATATTTTTTTCTTGATAAGGTTCTGGATTCACTAAAGATTCTAAATCTTACATGTTGTTTGGAACTTATCAGCATCCGCAAGTTCTCACACGTCCCAAATCTTGAGACGTTGATCCTTTGGGATTGTTATAATCTCACTCATGTTTGTAAAAGCATAGAAGGCCTTGAAAATCTCACTCTATTAAATTTGGCAGGGTGTAAAAACTTGTGGAGGTCCTCATGGAAACACAAGCTTAAAAATAAACAATTAAGGCTAAAATCTGTGTGTAGTGGTGGAGGCATTCGAGAACAAGCTTTGTTTTCCTTACCACAGTCATTAAAGTTTTTGTTTCTAGACTCTTATATTGATTATAATCATAATCTTCCTATTTTATTCAATGGCCCGTTGTTTGGAATGAGTTTAAGATGTAATCTATTCGAGATCATTCCTAAGAACATTGAACTTAAAATGCTACGGGTTCTTAACTTGAGTTCTTGCATAAATCTCAAGTCCATTTTGTGTCTCCCAAGTACGTTAGAGGAGTTGTATATACATGGGTGTAAATCACTAGAGAAAGTAACATTTGAATCAGCTCGTTTTAGACTTCGAAAGTTTGGATATAAAGGTTGTTACAAACTTTGTGAAGTTCAAGGTCTTTTTAAATTGGTAGCCATAGAAGAACTTGGTGAAGCAGATTTGGGACATATGCAATGGATCAAAGCATATCAACATCATAAGGTGAAGTTGGCTTGTGATGACATATCTAAAGGAAAAATTCGACCTATCCAGGTTAATTTCTTTTTTTCTTTCTCAAATTAATCCATAAGTGCATATAACATGTATTTATGGCATGTTTGTTGATATACTACAAAGTACTAACAAGAATTTTCTGCAATTTTTGTGTCATAGATGGTATACGAATATGGTATAAGGAGCATCTATATGCAAGACATAAATGATCTATGCATGATAACATTTGAACACACAACAACACAACCATTCTTATACTTTCGTGTGTCTTTGCCTCCAAATAAACACAAGATCCAAGGTTTAAATGTGAGTTTCTTATACAGTTTCTTAAGATTCAGCGATGAAGATAGGGGTCGTTTGTTCACCTTAATTAGAAACATAACGAAGGGTGTTACTTGGATGTACAACCCTGTGGTGCATTGCAAACCTAGACTTAAACAATATGCTTTGTGGTTAAGTTATTGGCCGATAGGCAACATATTAGATGTTGGGGATGAAATGCACGTGTTTATTGCTGTGGGGAGAGGAATGACACTACATGAATGTCGTGCCAGCCTTGTATATATGGATGATGATGAACTAGATCAAGAAGGAAAGTATGATGATAACACAAATGAAGAAGTAATTGGAGGAGACCTTTCTGAATTTCAATTAAATACAGGATGGTATTACTTGTGTCGTCGTGATTTCTTCAAATCATCGACCCCTGCTTTGATAAAGAGATGGTTTGGAGATGACATTCACTATACTGGTAAGTGCTTATCAGCTGATTCTAGATATAATGTGTCATCAAGAAATTTCCATCGTGGCACTAACGGTGAACACCAAACCGCCCCCGGTCATAGTTCATACCAATGCTATAGTGGAAAACTCCACGCACCTTCTCATGTGGCTCTTTAAAATTAAAATAATTCAAAATAATAGTTGTATAAAGAATATTAAAAAATATACTTTTAACAATATATTAAATTTCAAATATTATTAAAGTCATCTTAATAACATATTGTTGTAGAGTTACAAGGGTGGAGAAAATCATATCAATCGCAAGACTTGGAAGCATCATTTATGCACCTGGAATATATTAATGAGCTTCATAGAGACACTCTTTACAAAGTACGCATATACTTTAATCTTGATTCTTTTGTGGCATGAATCACTATTAATTATTTGTATTTGATACAAAATTTTACTTATATGTTATTGAATATATGTTGTAAATGTATGTGCAGAGTGGAGGACCAAAGTTGTCTACAATATGTTTTTATTTCTGTTCAGAATTGCTTATTTTAATGTGTATATTTCAGAGAATTTGGCTAGGAGATTTTGAAAAGGAATGTGATATACGCAAGATAAAAAAGGCGGTATCTACGCTCCAGGGAGTTGACTTTGTTCGCTCCTCTGTAAGTTGGGTACACACAGACAAAAAGATGTTATACGTAATTGGTAGTGTTGATTCAGTAGCATTGAAAACCTGTGTGAGGGAATTCCAGAAGATGGTAAACATCATAGGAGTTGATTACAAAGTAAATCATCTTAACATGATCATCCAAAAGGAAATTAGGGGAAAGATTAATACTTGCATTAAGTTCTTCAGAAGACAGAGGAGTTAAAATCTTGTATCTTGTTAAAGTAAGAGAAATAGACAGAATTTTAGTCCAATTGGTGTTGATTCTATGGCAGTGGAAACATGTGTGAGGGACCTCTAAGTGACGGTAAGAACCTTACATGTAGAGCATATTTTAAAGTGATGCCACAATAAAATTGTTCTGTCAAGATCCATCAAAACCACTATGTGAGGTTTGTTATATTTGTATACCTCAAAAATGAATTTTTACTAGGCATTCAGGTCCATAACAAAGGTTGTACGATCAACTCTCTAATGTTTGCACATAATCTTGCATACACTATTGCTTCTAAGGATTTTATAAATACTTTATTGATTTTGCAAGGCTTTCGTCTGTCAATATTTGGTGATATCTACATCTTTCATTGTATGATTCCTTATTTCTTACACTCAGAGGGATGGGCTTATGTCTGATATGTATGCCTATGCCTTTTAGGTGCATGAGTATTAATCAACAAATTACAAATTTCATATCTGAATGCTTCTTTTAACATGTACTTAAAAAACCAGAACTATGAAGCAATAAAAATTTACAAATGACTATATCGACTGTTTTGTTAATTTATAGATTGTTTCCCTTACTCTAGAGATACAACAAGTATACACTATAAAATTGTTTTATTTTCTCACATGAATGTATTTACAACTATACATTTTCACTATCATCATCATATCTCCAAATAATTTTTAAAAAATAGAACACTAAAAAACGAACCTTTTTACCCTTCAAGATAGAACTTAAGATTAAGCAACCACTCTACAGAAATGATCTTCCTCACTCTACCTCTTTGCACTACCACTTGTGGTGGTGCTTCCGCCTAAGAACACACAATAACCATCACCAAATTATCATCCTCTCCTTGTTTCATTGTTTCTTCCACCATCTCCTTGCAACACCACTTCACATCATTATCATCCTCAACTACCATCTCACAAAATCAACTATATTTTGGTTCCTAAACACGTCCCAGATTCCATCACTTCTAATGATCAAGAACCCATCTTATTTTATTAGTGTGGTGAGTTTGAGCTCTGGTTCAATGCTTAATGGGGTAAACAAATTGTGAAAATTTAGTGGAGGGTTAAATTATTCTTATACAAAACAAACGGACCTACCACTAGGACCAAGCAATGGACCTACTGGCGGTCTAGTTAAGCCCATTTGAGCTATTTATCATTTAGTTGTGTTCTTCTGACTATTCATGTTCATATATTCTTGCATATTTTTCTCCATATATTTTGCTCCCATATTTTAAGAAGTTTATTATTGGTTGATTTATTTCATTTCCTAGTTTTCTCTATATATGTATGTTGCATGTCTTTGGTTTAGTATAAGAAAATACGAAAGTTCTTGAATACCGATTCCTTAATGGTATCAGAACGATACCGATCCCAACCATAACAAAACACAATCGGTTATCTCAATGGCCGGAGAAGAAACCTCAAAAACCAAAACCAATGAGAAAGTTATTGATCATACATCTCCCTTTTACCAACACGCTTCTGATTATCCTAAACAACTACACGTAAATGACCTTCTCACCGACAAAAACTACAGCGATTGGGCTGCCGAGATGGTGAACTTCCTGTTCGCAAAGAACAAGACCGGATTCGTCGATGGCACGCTCAAGAAACCAAGTATGGATTCTGCCCAATATATGTCCTGGATGCGTTGTGACGCGATGATCAAAGGGTGGCTAACAACTGCGATGGAAAAAGAAATCCGTGGCAGCGTAAAATATGCAAAGACAGCGGCCGAAATCTGGAAGGATTTGCAGGAACGTTTTGGGAAAGAAAGTGCCCCCAAGGCATATGAACTAAAACAATCTTTGGCCGGCACTCGACAACACGGGTTAACGGTTTCCGTATATTTCACAAAGTTGCGAAGCTTGTAGGATGAAATGGAATCCGTTTTACTGACGCCTCGTTGTACATGTGATGGTTGCACATGTAAACTTGGAAAAAGGCTAGAAGAATTGAAGGAGAAAGAGAGGGTTTATGAATTCTTGTTGGGACTGGATGATCAATTTGGACTTATTAAAACACAAGTCTTAGCAATGAAACCGACCCCAAATCTTAGTATTGTGTATCATTTAGTAGCGGATGATGAACAACAATGCTCCATCAAAACAACTAAAAGAACTACCCAAGATGCTTCAGCTTTTCAAGCTTCGTATATGGGAAGACGTGAAGGAAACAAGAACCAACAAGAGAAAGGATGGCAAAAGACCGAAAAGAATTCATCAAGTGAAAAGAACGAACATTGTACCTTTTGCAGGAAGGATGGGCATGTGCGAGATGGGTGTTTCAAGAGGATTGGATACCCAGATTTGTGGCCGGGAAAGGGAAAGAATGAAAAAGAAAAACCCAAGCCAAAGGCTGCTATGGTCGAGATCGAACCTGTTGGCGCATCACCCATTCCGGGCTTGACTGAGGAACAATATAAAAGCTTTGTAAAGTTATTTGGTGGAAACAAAATCCAACAACCTGCTGCAAACATGGAAAATAGAGAAGAAACAAGTATAGCAAACATGGCAGGTAGATATGATAAAAATATAGATTGGATTGTTGATTCGGGTGCGACCGAGCATATCACATGTTATGAAAACGCACTTGAAAACTTGACTATTGACACCTTTGAAAAGCCGGTTACCATTCCGAATGGTGAAGCTATTCCTGTAAAAGGAAAAGGAGACTTTGTGCTCGAGAATGGACTGAAAGTTGGAGGAGTCCTTTGTGTGCCTAATTTTACATGCAATTTATTATCTGTTCATAAGTTAACTAAAGAATACCATTGTGTCGTGACATTTTTTCCGGATTTCTTTGTTTTACAGGCCTTGAGGACGGGGAGCTTGATTGGATCGGGGAGCTGTCGTGAAGGTCTATATCGAATGGGGGGGAATACGTGAAGAAAGGATGGCAATGATGGTGACAATTGAAGCATGGCATAAAAGACTTGGGCATCCTTCAAATGTAAAGTTATCTCATATTCACTTTCTCAAAGGTGGTTCTTTAAGTTTTAAAGACAAAATTTGTGATTCTTTTAATAACGCGAAACTTACTCGTTCACCGTTTCCGGTTAGCTTTATTAAAACAAGTGAACGCTTTGAATTGATCCATTGTGACATTTGGGGGATGTATAGGAGACCGTCACTTACGGGGGCTAGTTATTTCCTCACCATAGTCGATGACTATAGTAGAGCTGTGTGGATTTATTTGCTCAAACATAAGTATGAAGCTAGTACCCACTTAATTGATTTTTGTAGAATGGTCAAAACTCAATTTGGAAAACATGTTAAAAGAATTAGGTGTGATAATGGTGGTGAGTTCGTATCTAATCACATGCAACAATTTTATAGTAAGAAAGGCATTATGTTAGAAACGACTTGTCCACACACTCCTCAACAAAACGGGGTCGTGGAACGAAAACATAGGCATCTTTTAGAGATTGCTAGAGCTTTACGGTTTGAAGCTAGCCTTCCCACCATTTTTTTGGGGAGAGTGTGTGTTAACTGTCACTTACATAGTAACCCGGTTGCCATCTAAATCCATGAGTAACAAAACCCCATATGAAATTTTATTTGGCCGAGTTCCTGAATATGATCACATGCGGGTGTTTGGTTGCTTGGCCTACTATAGGAACACCGAAACAAATGGGGATAAATTTGAACCAAAGGGAAAGGCGGGTGTGTTTTTGGGTTATCCCTACGAAAAACGGGGATATAAAATTTATGATCTCGAGCAAAGGAGAGTTTTAGTAACAAGGGATGTAAGATTTGTAGAAGATACATTTCCATTCTCTAAAATTGACCCAACTACACTATGCCGAGAACCAGAAATTTTTGAAAATACAAATCCTATCACCCAATGCCATGAATGCCCTCATGAAACTAAAAACATGGGTACAGGAGGAGTTAGTGAACCTTTGAATGAGACAAATGATGATATTGAAATAAATCCTACTACCCCTGACACCCCACGTGATCATGGTGAGGAGGGTAGTAACCCAAGCATGCAAAACATGCAAAATATTGAAGATGAAATGGTTCAACTTGACAACTTGACTACTAGAAGAGCCTATGACCCAAGTTGAAACACAAGAAGAAAGGAAAAGAAGGCATAGAACCATACCTAAATATCTCGATGATTATGATGTGAGGCTCCCCCCTTCGATTAACCAAACGTAGCCCGACTCCGATCAAGGTTCCTCCACGGTACACCCTTTATCTCATTTTGTGTCATATAAAAATTTTTCTAAAACTCATAAGGCCTTTTTGTTGGCCATATAAACTCATGATGAGCCCAAAACATTTCAACAAGCAGTTTGCAAGGAAGAGTGGAAAGAAGCTATGAAGAAAGAAATCCAAGCTCTTGAGCAAAATAAGACATGGACCCTTGAAAAATTACCGAAAGGAAAAAAGGCCATCGATTCCAAATGGGTGTATAAGATTAAGTTCAAACCAAATGGAGACCTTGAGAGGTACAAGGCGAGGCTTGTGGCAAAGGGCTTCACACAGTTGGAGGGTGTCGATTATCATGACACTTTTGCACCGGTGGCTAAGCTAGTAACCGTAAGAACTCTTCTCGCAATTGCAGTTAAACGAGGGTGGAAAATTCAGCAACTCGACATTAATAATGCATTTTTACACGGAGATCTAGAAGAGGGGGTTTATATGAAGATACCTCAAGGCTTTGCTAACAAAGACGAGACAAGAGTTTGCAAGCTCCAAAAGTCCATTTATGGTCTAAAACAAGCTTCTTGAAATTGGTATCGCAAATTCACCAACTTTCTAACCACACTTGGATACAAGCAGTCGAAGGCAAACCACTTTTTATTTCTTTATAAGGATGGTAGCATATTTGTGGGAATTCTCATATACGTAGATGATGTAATCATTGTGGGTAATAATGAGACATGGATGGAAGAAACAAAGCTTTGCCTCGACAACGAGTTTAGTATTAAGGATCTTGGCACTTTAAAGTATTTTCTAGGCATTGAAGTTGCAAAAACATTAGAAGGCTTGGTACTTAGTCAAAAAAATACACCTAGACATTCTTGAAGATAGCGGGATGTTGGGGTGTCGCCCCAGTTCATTTCCCATGGAACCCCAATTGAAACTCGTCAAATGTGAAGAAGAAGAAAAGGTAGATGGACTACAATATCGGCATCTCATGGGGCGACTGCTTTACTTACAAGCCACGCGACCGGATATCGCCTACTCCGTGAACATTCTTAGTCTGCGATTCGAATTCTTCGTTACCTAAAGGCTACTGTTGGGCAAGGAATACTTTTCAAAAGAAGGCTGGGTAAATCTAGTGGCTTATAGTGATTCGGATTGGCTCGGATGTCCGTTTAGTAGAAGGTCAAGAACGGGGTACTTATTGTTGTTGGGTTATGCACCAATTTCTTGGAGATCAAAGAAACAATCAGTTGTATCACGCTCCTCTGCTGAAGCCGAATACCATGCCATGGGTACATGTGTCAGTGAAATATTATGGGTTTGATGGTTGCTAACCGAATTAGAAACTCCTCAAGGGAATCCTACACAATTATTTTGTGATAATCAAACCGCATGTGATATAGCAAACAATCCTGTTTTTCAGGAGCGAACAAAACATGTTGAATGGACTGTTATTTTCGATCATGAATGCGTGGAAGAGAAAATAATTACTCCAATGGTTGTCGATTTCAAGTGCCAAGTCGCTGATCTGTTGACCAAGCCACTCGGGTCGCCATTGCTTCGAACATTACTAGGCAAGTTGGGCGTTCGAAATCTACACGCACCAACTTGAAGGGGAGTATTGGAAATTATCTATTCACGTTCATATATTCTTGCATATTTTTCTTCATATATTTTTCTCCCATATTTTGGGAAGTTTATTATTGGTTGATTTATTTCCTTTCCTAGTTTTCTCTATATATGTATGTTGCATGTCTTTGGTTTAGTATAAGAAAATACGAAAGTTCTTGAATACCGATTCCTTTACTTCTGACGATCGATGGTTAGATCCGTTGATTGGCCACGAGCATACCATTTTGCATGAAAAACGTTTCAAGAAAAGACGCCAAAAGTAAGATATAACTAGAAAACAATATTCGCACTCAAATCCACAGCGAGGGTGGATCACATCGTCAGAGAGTTAGACATGTTGTGGAGAAGCATCTTGCTGCTGTAAAGACATCAATGGCTGTAATTGAGACACCAACGGTGTAGTTGCAAGCTCCGATGACTATAGTGAAAAATTTAGTATCATCACTTTTTATTTATAACTTTTTGTTTCTTCTTATTATGTTGGGTAACACTTAATATGTAATTTTTATAGGTTATCAAGTAAAAGTTTGTAACCTAATACTTAGAATAATAAGTAATTATTAAATTCATTATGATAAGCAAGCAGGTTCTAAAACGGGTCCAATTAATTCGACATTGGTTTGATGTGGTTAGGTTCTTAAAATTTTAGGCTTTTAAAGTCTTTGTTTGACCTTTGACCATACCCGTTTTTGACAATGTCTTCTCCACCAATGTGACATTGAACATTTTTCAATTTCTCTAATTTCAATGATTGCCCTTCGCTTCTCAAATAATACCATTCTTCATGTTTTCTCAGCTTTCGAGGTGAAAAACTTATCATTCCTTTATATATCATCTCTACATAGCATTAAAACAAGCAGCAATTCATACATTTAATGATGATGATGAAATCGGAAGATGTCAAGAACTGGAGCCTGAAATCGTTAAAGAAATCAGGTACTCAAGGGCTTTAAGTGTTGTATTGTCATAAAACTATGCCAGATCTAGATGGTGCCTTCAAGAGCTTTCCTTAATTCTCAAACAGAAGAGAAAGAGCAATCATTTCCTTTAAGCTTTAGAAAACTATTTTTAGTTAATGTTCCTAGGATCACTTGATACTAACTTTGATTATTGGTATTGTTGAATATTCATAGTAAAGGAATCTGTGTTTAGTAGTTTTCTTCATATGCAAAGATGTTGGATCGGGTTATGAATTAATAAGAATTTTCTAGTGACCGACAGTTAACAACTATGGAATCTAAGTTAATTGTCTACTAACAAACACAAATACTTTGAGTAAATAATAACACAATAGATTCTTTCAATGTATTCATCTGATAACTTTTCTAATTACAAAGATGAATATCAACAGATAAAAAAGTGGACAACACAAGCTAACCTCAAAACTATACAAGTGCGAGATATTTATACAAAGAAAGCTAAACACTTAGAATAAATCATTATTATCTATTTTATGTTAGGAATAACAAATGTCCAACACAGACAGGCAATCAACACTTCATAAGATTAGTAGTTTTAGTACAATGTTGTCATCGATGGTAGAACAATGTTATCGCCAGTTGCAGAACAATGTAGCTGCCAGTGTTCTTTGGTACAACAACCTTGTCTAGTGTAGCAGTAGCAGCTCATCAGTCTGAGTGTCGATTTGTGGTAGTTCAGCACCTAGGAGATTTTGGCAATTGCGAGTAAATGCTAAAATTGGAGTTTTTGGTAGCTTCATTCTCCTTTTGTTTCAACAAATTCCTCCTATGATGATGCTACCAAAACTCTTTCTTTACCTTCAAGCATCCTTATCAGTAGTAGTTCATCCATGTATCCTCTTCTATCTTTTGAGGTATTTTCAAAAGTTAGACTCACTAAATCCTTCATGTTATGAAAAGATAGTTTGAAAAGATAATATTCTTTGACATTAGTTTTGCTAGCACCAGTAAAGATTTGACATAAGAAATTGGTTGAGGAATCATAACTCTAATGCATGATACGATCATGAATACTCAATGGAGTAACATGTATAAAATCCTCTTCTTTGTCTTCACTTGGCTCTACCTCAACTCTATTGCTAATCTTTATCTTAAGAATATACCTTCATATTCTTTGATCAAGGCAAACATTCTCTTTAAAAGAGTTTAGATTCAATATTTCCAACTCTATTAGGAAGAATGACTTGGAGCTATTCCTTCTTTCAATATAGTACCTCTCAGCTTTCAAATCATATCCTAGTTAATGATGTTTGTACCATCAACTTCTAAGAGTTCATCTTGGTCATTCTGATATTTCTTATTTAGTAGATTGTTTAGGCTTGTCCCAATCTTTTCTTATTCACTTAGTAGCTGTAGTGACTTCCACTTTATCTTCTGAAAGATTTGAGTGAGTTTCTGTTGGAGACATAGCTGCTTGAGATGCTTGTTGGACCGGTGGAGAAACATGCTTGATAGTTGGAGAAGTTTGAATGGTGGGAAGAGGAGATTTCGTTTGAGTGTTGGGTGCGGGATCGGCAGATGGGGTGGCTTTAATAGCTTCAGATTCTCTCAATTTTCTTCTTTGTTCTGAAGCCTACTTTGACTATTCAATGTGTGACTTGTAAATTCTCGTTAGCACCTTCTTTAGAGTCATTGTTAATGTTCCTCACTCTTAGTCCGGTCAAGTTAGCTATCTTGAATCTAGTGAAACAGACAAGGTGATTTTTTGAGTATGCTACCCTTCTAGCTACTATCATATGATGAAGTATGTATCTTTTTCTTGATTGTATTCCCACTCCAATATTAGATCATATGCTAATAGTGGAGTTTTAGGGATCTCTTCACTAGATTTAGCTTCGAATAGAGACGCTCAAGTACTCAACAATATTCTCTAAGATGTCAAGAGGGAAATCAAGTATCTTGTTTTCATGATCATAATGCATGATTTCTCCATTTGCTCTATTGACTGAAAATTTCTTTATTTGGGCTACATACCCAGCACCCAAAACCTTTGTTCCTTTGAGGATTTTCACTTCCACCTCATGATCAATCATTCTTTCCTTTATTATTCTTTTTGACACAACATTCTTATTGGAACAGAGTGATGAAATAGGCTAATCATAATAGTAAGAAATTGTATCCGGAGATGTTGGATGCTCAGTCATCAAATGGGAAGACTTTTGAATAGTTTTCTTTGTTCTTGTTTGTTGTTTTTCCTACTACTCTCTTGCTTCTTCATATGTTGCAAGCTATCCAGCTACGACTTTCTTTTTTATTTCTTTGATGTTGAATTCAAGAGTAGACATACTCATTAATCCTACTTGTTTGTCAGAGAAACCATAATACTTTAGGTACATTTTCATCTTTTGCTTGTCTCTAGACTATTGTCTAACTATCTCAACTTGTTTTCTTTCCGATTCAGTGTTTCTTTTTTTAGCTAACTCTTTTGATTTTTTCATCACAACATGAGTTACAGCTATCTATTTTGACTTTATCTCAGCAAGACTCCATTCAATGACCTCATCAAAATAGAATCCTTTCAACTCAAGTTGACCTACCAAGATGCATTTTTCTTAATCTTTCTCTTTTTTCTAAGAGGACATTGGCATTAATTCAACATTTGTCGACACCGTAACTTATTGGGTAATTCTCCTTTGAAGAGTGTTTTTTGCAATTTTCCTGGATGACTTTGATAGTACTTTCTTGCCAACCTTGGTCTTTGGTATAGATGGAGCTATGAATTTTGTTCTGCTAGACTCTTCAACATGGTTGATTATTCTTCTTGCAACTCTAGACTATTTTGCACTTAGAATTAGGGCAATGATGTTCTTCTTTAAGAAATTATTGACCTCTGTCGGCATGCAATTATATGAGTTCATCATCAACCTTCTATGGGAACAACTCCATCTTTTTTGTCATCAAGCTTCAAGTCCTTCTCTCCTGAGACTCATTCCTAATTTATTCTTCTAGAGTCATAGGTCTATTACATTTATATGATGTAGATTGCAGTAGGTCTTACTACTAAAGGTTCAGTAGGTAAACCTAATGCCTCACATGCTGTTTTAGGGTTCTCAGTAGCTATCTGAACTCTCTCAGCATCTTTGGTGACTTTCGGGCCATATGTTTTCTCATTCACCTTAGAGTTAACTGGGATTCAATTTCAACATTCGATTGACCAAACATCACCTCAGCTGATTTCTTGAGCTCAGACTCAGGTGTGTCCTTTTGAACTTTATGAAGTTTTCTTGATTCTTCTTTAAGAGTTACCCCATGTCTTGTCATATCATCTTCCATGTTTTGGGTTCTTCTTGTGTGGAAAATTATTTTGCCTATTGAGTTATCTATTGAAAAAGTGACCGAGTTTAAGTAAGAGTGATATTCTTACTGAGAATCGAATATGATAATCAAGTCAATGATTGAGTGGCAGAAACAAACAATCAAAGAACATTCAAAGCAAGAATATTACTCATAAATGTTGTTTGTATTGATATATGAAAGTTGATAAGTTACAGAGAATAATTACAACAAAAATTCTCTATCTATCAGCCGTCACCTCAGTACGAGGTTAACTATTCTATTTATAGGCAGACAAGATTCCTTTACAAAATGAATAAACTACCCCTGACCTATTACATCAGAAACTAGTCTAAGTCTTGATCCGCATCTCTGCTTGTTCATCCGCATTGACAAATACGGATGAGTTAATCTTGATCAGCATTTCTACTTGATCATCAGCATTAGTAAGTTGGTCATCCGCATTGGTTAATGCGGATGAACAAATACTTGTGCGCATTTGGTTGGTCATCCGCATTTGTCAATGTGGATGATCAAAGTCTTGTCCGCATCTCTTTTATTCTTCAGCATTAGTATTATGTCTTCCGCATTAGTTAATGCGGAAGAGTAAACACTTGTTCGCATCAGAGTTTTGTCTTCCGCATTAACTAATGCGGAAGATAACACGTTATTTTTCTTGCAAATCTTCATCCGCATTTCATCTTGGACTTGTGGGATTCCAGCTGAGCAATCATCAATTCACCCATTGAGTTGGCATGTATTATCCTTTCAGGGTGCAACAATACTCCCCCTAAGGATTATACAGCCTAGTTTTCCTCAATGTTTAGGAGGTGATTGATGTTGTGATGATTCAGCTGGGTCTTCAGGAGGTAGTATGAATGCAGCTTTAGTAGGATCCAGGATAGCCTTGATCATATTTACAAAATCAGTTGTTTCTGACATCCTGTCTCTACTCAGCACATGTATCTTCATTCTGCTCATGTTGTAGATGGCTTCCATTGGTAACTTTTTAAGTGAAATAGGTTCCCATATGGAGATTGTGGAAAGACCATCTCTATGAATCAATAAACTTCCTCCCACATCCACTTCAAGCTTAACAATATTTCCAAATTGCAGTGGTGTTTTCTTCTTCTTTCTTTTGTCTCTTTTAATATTTATTCTATCATAGGCCAGTTTCAACAACTTGATGCATTTCATAAAGAAGTGCATGTCTTCTTCACCCAATTGGTTGTTTAATTCCCTGAAGTGCCTGGTATAAATGTAATGGATGTATGATTCATCAAGTAATCTTACTTCATATCCACTGAATAGTCTTATGTCAGCTCCTTCTTTTCCTCCCCACTTCCTTTCTATCACCATCTCATAGGTTTTATCATCATAGTACACGTTTGAGATGGGAGTGGAGGAATGAGTACCAGATACTACTTTCCTCTTCAATGACTCAGTTGGCTTTACCTTCAACTCAGGGAATACAATTTCCTCTGCTTCCATCTTTTTCTTCTTATCCAGGGGATTGACAAAAGTTTTATCTTTTCTTAAGCAAATTGTCTTTAATGAATTGAAGTTGTTTGTTCTTCTGAACATCTTATGTATGTTCTCAAATTCATATCCCCTAAACATAGCTGCATGATTGATCAGTTCAAGTTGAGCTAGCTCCTTCAAATCATGAATCTCAAGGGCATTTACTAGAGCTGAGTACTCTGTAAAGAATTGTACTAGCCCTGAGATTCTATTCACCATGAACATGTTCCATGTGCTGTCATACTTCCAGGCTATTATCTTTTGATCTACCTTGCCCTTGGGAGTAGACACCCCTCTGATCAGTTCTGTAGTAGTCAGTCCTTCTTGCAGCTTCAACTGAGATGGTTCTGCAAACCATTCAGGGTACTTGTGGAGCACTGGGGCAAGTAGTTCTTGGTCTTTTTGATTCAGCAGCATGTCTTCAGCTGACACTCTGCTTCTGGGTTTGGTCCTTGTCAATTCTTCTTCCAGTTTCTTGAGTTTTTCTTTCTTTTCATTTATCAATTGAAGAGTTACTGCCCGTAAAGAATTTGTCTTCATGTTGGCAATCCTTCTTCTTGTGAATCCCTGACTTGAGAGATATTCCTTCATTTCCTTATCAGACATATTTTAAGGATCAAGAAACAATGATTCATGGGATGAGGATGATTTCTTCATTTGTGACAGTTTGTGTAGGGGACCCCTTCTTGGCAGTGGTATTTCATACCCTGTTGATTTATTCAAAGATGAATCTTTATGTTTTGAAGTATCCTTTGTCATTGTTTTCTCATATTCTGTGTCTATTGTTGGATCAAGAAACAATTTTACTTTCTCTTCCTCCTCCTTCATTCTCTCATAAGTCATTCCAAACACTTCATCAGGATCATAGCCTTGATTGATAAAAAACATGGCCTTAATCATCAAGTCATCAGTTTGTGCTTTTGTTATCATGTCTTCCACGGCCTGTTCTGCTTTAATAGGACTGTCCATGAGAACATCCTTTTCTACTTCATATCTACTAGCAATTTCTCCTTCTTCTAGATCAATTGCTCCAGCCAATTTTTTCAACTGAGCTTCTGCCTGCTCATGTTCTTCAAAAAATTCAGCAATTGCTGCTAAACTTCTTGGGTCATCTTTTTGTTTCTTTGCTTGTTCTTCTTCAATTATTGGTCTCTTACCTTTGGCTTTTTCAGCTAAATACTTCCTCTTTCGTGAGTAAGTTTGAAGTTGAGGGCTAGAGGTTTCAGGTTGTTCTTCTGGTTCAGGGACTTTTTCAGGTGTACTAGGCTCTTGATCCTTTATTTTACTTTTCTCTTTTTCTTTCTGTTTAGTTTCAGTTTCTTCTTTCCTTTCTTTTTCATATCTTTCTTTGAGTTCTTCCTTTTGTTCTTCAGTTAATGAGATAGCAGGGACAATTTGCAGAGTTAATTCTTTTTCCAAAGGCACTGGTGATTTGGGAATAAAGACAACAGGCTCTTCCTCAGTTCTTTGATTGTTTATGAATTCCCAGAAATTATCATCAATGCTGAATTGTTCAGATGCAAAACTATCCAGTGCACTGAAGAGTTCTTCAAATTCACCTTTTTCAGAGTCTGAATAACTAGTGTTTCCAGAATACACTACCATGTCTAGACTTTGATCTTTAATCTCAGTTTGACCTTCATCACCTCCTTGTTCTTCATTCTCATCTACTGATTGTTTGTCATTATCATCAACCTTTTCTTGATTTTCTTTCTCATCATCATCCTTTACTTCAGTTCTTTTGATCATCATTTCAAGCTCGGATATTCTTTTGTTCTGGCTCTCAATTTCCTTTTCAAGTTTTGAGATGATATCAGCTTGTTCTTCTATGATGTTTTCTTGTTCCTCCATTGCAATCGTTTGTATTTCAAGAGTATCTACATGTCCACTCACTTCTTCTCTTGAGTGTTTTAGTGCAGCTTTTAAATTCTCAATCTCCTTATCTTGTTCTTTTCTTTCAGCTGCATATTTCTCTTTAAGTTCTTTCAATTCACATTCTTTCTCATCCAGTTCCAGGATTCTGTCATTGATGATTCCAGCTCTACTGTTTAGGGTTCTTTCCATCCTTTCCACTTTGAGTAACAGCTCAGAAATTAATTCATCCTTCTCATCAGGCCTGTTGATGTTTGATTCAGCATAGCTCTCTGAAGGAGCAGCCTCAGAAGGTTCTTTCATAGCTTTGGTTTGATCATGATGATCCTCCTCATCAGAAGATGATTTGGATGATTTAGATGCACTTGTTGATCCTTCTATTTTATCAGGGTGATCATGGGATGATGGTAAAGGTTGGTAAGGGGAAATAGGTGATTGGTGTGGTTATATTGGAGATTGATGATGTGGTGATATAGGTGTAGGTTGAGTGGTTATTGGTGGTGTTGGTTGTGGACTTGAAAGTGATGATGGTTGAGGGAATGTTTGTAGAGATGGTTGTGGAGAAGGTTGAGGTATTTGTTGTGGTAATGGCATTGGTGATGGTATTGGTGATGGTATTGGAGATTGTATTGGAGATGGTACTGGTGATGGTTGTGGAGTTGGTTGAGCAATTGGTTGTGGAGGTGGTTGAGCTTGACCTGCTTGATGTATTTGTTGAAGCATCCAAGGAAGAAGGGGTGAAGGGGCACCACTGTAAAAGTTCCTTGGGTCCTTCTTCTTGATGTACTTATAGGATCTTGCATCATAATGAGGAATGTTAAGCACAGGTCCTTCATTGACAATGTCATGAAATGATTCATTGATTAGACATTGAATGAATCTGGGGTACATCAGAAACTTGTATCTCAACCCTTCTTGAATGTTGGAAATTAGACCATTGAACACATATGCAGACATATTAAACCGTCTGTTGGTGCAGAGAGCACAGATTGCAGAAGATGTGAGGACTGGAATGTCATTCCATCCTGTTTTCCTTTTAGACAGACAATGTTGAAACATATGAATTAGGAACCTCCAAGGCAGGTCCACTAATCCTTTGACTATCTATTTTGCTTCATAACTCCCTTCATAACCAATTTCAGAGAAAAATGTGGTTATTTCCTCATCATCTAATTCAAGAGGATCATCTGCATTATCATTGAATTGCAGACATCTTCTAACTGACTCTTCTATGATCCTCAGAGTGAGTTCATTGTTGATTCTCCCAGTTAGAATTTTCACTCCATCCTCTTCAACTACTTCAGCTGATTCCCAGAATGACCTGATGGGATTCTCGTAGATTGTTGGTCTTACTGTCATGGCATATGCTACCCTTGTGGTAGATAAGAATCTTATCATATCTCTAAGACCTTCGGCTTTAGGCACATCAGGGTTTAGATAACCGCTGACGTTATGGAGCTTGCTCCATGTAAGATTTGCCATGTAATCTACACAAGAGACATGTGTGTTAGTTAACAATTTTGACTTTAACTTTGATTTGATTTGTTAATGTGACTTTGATTTGTTACACAATTTTCTTTTTCACTTTGCTCTGTTTTTCGCAGTAAACATGATTATCAAGGTTTTCAATATCAGTTGAATTCCTTTCAATTTATATGTTTATTGAGATCGAAAATGTGTATTGCATCACATTAATGAGTTTGATTTTGGTGTTCTTAAATATTTTCTGGTTCATTGTTCGATTTAGGTTAACAGTCCGAGACTTAGGTTTTGGTTTCAAAATCTGTTGAAGTTATACCTTATCTTCGAAATAACTGTGGTTTTGAATTGATGACAAGAATGTTTAAAGAAGAAACACAACAAAATCTTTGAATATTTGTGATGATGATGATGATTGATGATGGTGTACTGTAGTTTGCGCTCGTCTCACTATAAATTCTCTCAAATTTGAAAAGTATTAAATGACCCGTTTGAATTCCTTTAAATAGTCAAATAATAAAATTTGAAAAATTTTATAAGTTTACAAGGAGATACAGTCAACGCTGTAGCAAATGCTGAAGGTTAATTTGTTTGATTTTGGTCATCCGCATTTGTTGACTGTAGCAAATGCGGAAGACAAACTTTTGACATTGACAGTCCGCATTTGACTACTTTTGGTCATCCGCATTTGTGACTGTAGCAAATGCGGAAGGTTTAATTTTTGACTGACTGTCCGCATTACCCTACTGTTACAAATGCTGAAGTTTTGTTTCTTAATTTTTATTCCATCCGCATTTGTGTACTGTTGCAAATGCGGAAGTTAAACTTGAAATTTTTGGCAGTCCGCATGTTGTAGTAAATGCGGAAGAACAACATTGTAACAAATGTGGTTGAGTTGCTTGTTTTACCATATCCATATTTATACACAGTAGCGAATGCGATAGAATAAAGTCAATCAGCATTTGTGCAACTACATCAAATGCGGTTGACAAGTCAACACAGCACTGTAGCAAATGCGATAGAGACCTGTTCATAAGCATTTGTTAACTGTATCAAATGCGGTAGAGTAAGTTTCACCTTCACTTCACACACTAATGCGGTAGAGTAAAATCATTGTCCGCATTAGTTGCACTTCAAAAAATATTGTTACCTGCATTAGTTACATGCATGGGTTACCTTCACCCACATTAACTAATGCACTTACCTGCATTAGCTTTTGAACTTAATCAAAAGTTAATGTGATTGAATTGATTATTCATCTTATTAAGATGGTGTCCTTGATTGATTTTGCTTATGAAGTTGGCTGTTGAAGTTGTCAATTTTTGCTTGGATTGACTTGTATGTCACAACTAATACAAGTTTCCCAATTTTGACAAATCTTGGGCTTATCATGCTTCTGAGAATCTGCATAAGCTGAGATATAATTGTAAAACTTATTGCAACAACACCAACTAAAACTCTTTTTGTTTTGTTTTTCAAAATTAAGGTTAATAAACAAAAATTTAGACTTACTCAAACCTTTTAAATTACTCCCCCTAAAGTTTATGTCCATATTTGGAGAGAAACTTTAATGATTTAAAAGTTTTGAATATTATTTTGATTTATATTAATAATGAAGAGAAAAATCTCTTTGTTGGGATCATATCAATCTTACATTACACATGTGCATCCTTTATGATTAAATGGACATGATTATGAACTTGAAGATTGAAGGTATGTTTGTCCTCTTAAACTCATACCTGGTTGATATTTTGATGCAAATTACTTTTATCATGTTTTGGTTGATTTATTATTCAATGTGTACCGCACACACATAAGCATGAAATGATCAACCCTCCTTATACAATGCATGGTAGAACTTTTTCACAACTTTTTTTACCAGGTTACTTAAGTCATGAAATCTCATTTTCACTGATCCTCATTGGGATTCTTTTAATTTGGTCCTTTTCCATGTTGATCCACATTGGGATTCTTTTCACTTCACTTTGGAAGGTGATCCATGATAGGATTATTTTGTTCATTCACTTGGAATGTATTACTTTGTTGATTCATCCAATTTTTGGATGTGTTCCATATTGGGAATCTTTTGGATCATGACATCTGCACTATGTGCAAGTTTCATCAGGTCTTTGCTCAGCAAAACAAAGATGAAACATGATGTGGTGAAAGAGATTCATAAAGTATCATTACCTGGTATGTTTAGGCTACTACACACACATGCATTCAGATAAGCCAATACATACCTGTACTTTGTGATGAGTGTTTCACAATTGAATATGTCTTTAATTCATCACTGCATGTATCTTTTCTTCCAAGTTGAGCCTACCAACATATCTGGTAAGTCATTTCAGTCTTTTACATTTTGAAATTAAGCACAGTGAATGATATAACGACTGTAATTATATCATTTCCCATAGAGTTCTTTTCTTCATAAAACTTGATTTCTTTTTGTGGTTTTTCTGATGTTTTAAATTTTTTTTGATGTTTTTCATAGTTTTTACTCAAGGTTAATCATGCCAATTGACTGAACCAGAAATTCAAACCTACTAGGTTCAAATGTCTTGGTAAACAAATCAGCTAATTGATTTTCTGTTAGTACTTGAATCAATTTGATTAAATCTTTTTCAGCACAGTCTCTCAAAAAATGATATCTAATCTCAATATGTTTTGTTTTTGAGTGCTGAACTGGATTATTAGTTATAAAGACAGCAGCTGTGTTGTGAATAGAAATTAGTGTATGCAAAAAGTTAAAACCATAATCAAGCATTTGGTTTTGAATCCAGAGAACTTGAGAGCAACATGTTGATGCAGCAATATACTCAGCTTCTGCTGTAGACACAGACACATTCGTATGCTTCTTGCATGGCCAGGATACTAGTCTAGGACCAAGAAATTGACAACCGCCAGACGTGGATTTTCTGTTGAAGTTGCATCCTCCATAATCACTGTCTGTGTGGGCATAGAGATTAAATTCTCCTTTCTTTGGATACCATAATCCAAGAGTTGGTTTGCCCTTCAAATATCTGAATATCCTCTTGAATGCGTTCACATGTGATTCTTTTGGATCAGCTTGATATCTAGCACACACACAAACACCAAACATAATGTCAGGCCTACTGGCTGTTAGATACATAAGTGAACCTATCATTGATCGACAGTGAGTCTGATCCACTGATTTGCCTTCAGGGTCAGGTCCAATCTTCACTTTAGTATCCACAGGAGTTCTGATAGACTGACAGTCAGCAAAGTGGAATTTCTTCAACATGGTTTCTACATATTTTGATTGATTGATGAAGATTCCATCTGCTGTTTGCTGGACTTGCACCCCTAGAAAGAATGTGAGTTCCCCCATAGCACTCATTTGGAACTTTGAATGCATAAGATCTTCAAATTCTTTGCAGAGTTGCTTGTTTGTCGAGCCAAATATAATGTCATCCACGTAGATCTAGACTAACAGCATGTCTTTCCCTCTTATTCTTCTGAAGATAGTCTGATCAATCTTTCCTCTTTCATACCCATGTTCAAGAAGAAAGGATGATAGAGTCTCGTACCACTTTCTTGGTGCTTAATGAAGACCATACAGAGCTTTGTCAAGCTTGTAAACTCTATGAGGGAAATCTGGATCTTCAAAGCCAGGTGGTTGACTCACATAGACTTCTTCAGCAATCTTTCCATACAAGAAGGCACACTTTACATCCATTTGATAAACAACAAATTTCATGGACACAAAATATGCAAGAAAGATTCTGATTGCTTCTAGTCTGGCAACAGGAGCAAACACTTCGTCGTAGTCGATTCCTTCTTCCTGAGTGTATCCCTGTGCCACTAGTCTTGCTTTATTTCTGATGACTATCCCTCTATCATCAGTCTTGTTCCTGTATAGCCATCTGATACCGATAGGGTATTGTCCTTCGGGAAGATCTACCAGCTGCCATACTTCTTGCTTCTTGAATTGGAGCAATTCTTCCTGCATTGCTTCAATCCAACTATTGTCTTGAAGCGCCTCTTTGATGTTTTTGGGTACTGTTTGACATAGAAAGCAGGAGAACAAACAGATGTTTGCAATACTGGACTTGCTTCTTGTCACCCTCTCATTAAGATCACCAATAATGGTTTCAATTGGATGATTCTTGTGTATTCTTGTGGTTGGAATGGTGTCACCAGCAATAGTTATATCAAGATTGGAGGCATTCAGTTCATTATGGTCAGAGGCACTTTTATCTTGTATTGTTGTTGAATTATGAAGATTGTCAACTTCTGTTTCAGTAACTGTTACATCTTCAGCAGCACTGAGGTTGCTTGCATCATTTAATGTACCTTGAGTTTCTTTTGGATGAGAAGCCTGTTTTTTATTTCTGATCTCATGTGACAAGTCATCTGAGTGAGATGGTACCAGGCTGGGACCTTCTTCAGAAGAAACACTAAGGTTTTGTGACAGATGTCTGATGGGATCAGCTTGAACAGGAACTTCTTCATTCATATGTTCATCAGATGTAGGTGGAATCAACGGATAATTATCTCTTCTTTCTACAGCTGATGAAGTGTCACCTGAATGTATATTTCCTGCATCAGACGTGAAATTGGTCAAATGATTTAGTAAAAGTGTCAATATCAAACAACCAATCAGGACCATTTGCAGATTTAGGAAACGAATGTTCTTTGAATTGAACATTTGTAGATTCATCGATAATGTTCAGTCTAGGATTGAACACTCTATAAGCCTTTGAGACGGAAGAATAACCTACAAAAAATCCTTCATTAGACTTAGATGAAAATTTTCCCAAATGATCACGTGTGTTTAATTTGAGACTGGACAACCAAATGATTTGAGGAATCCAATAACTGGTTTCCTATGAAAGATCAGTTCATAAGGTGCCATGTTACTTTCTTTAACAATCAGAGTTCGATTTTGCACAAAGCACGATGTATTAACTGCTTCTGCCCAGAAGGTGATTGGCAGTTTAGCATCGGCTAGCATCGTTCTTGCTGCTTCAATCAGTGTTCTATTTCGCCTTTCAGCTACCCCATTTTGTTGAGGAGTTCTAGCTGCACTGAATTGATGAGCAATGCCTTTGGTTGCACAAAAAGAATTCATATTTTCATATTTGAACTCTGTACCATTATCAGTTCTTATTAGTTTGACTTTGAGATCAAGTTGATTTTTAATTTTGTGATAAATTCTTGAATGATTTGGGATGCTTCGTTTTTATGAAGTAGGAAGAACACCCATGTGAATCGAGAAAAGTCATCAATGATCACTAAACAATATTGTTTCTTTCCCATACTCATTACATGAGTTGGTCCAAAAAGATCCATGTGAAGTACCTTCAATGGAGTATTGTTAGTGTTCACTAGCTTGGTTTTGTGAGACGATTTGTGTTGTTTTCCTTTGAGGCACGCCGAACATTGATCAATAAAATTGAATTCTTTTTTAGGAAGACCAATTACATGGTTTCCTTTGACTAACTTATTCATATTTTTAAAGTTAGTGTGCCCCAAACATCTATGCCTAAGTTGTGACTCATCAAATGATGCTTTAGACAAAAGACATGTTTCTTCCTTAGGTGATGCAGAACACAGGTTTAAGACATATGTATTATTCTTCCTCGGAGTCTTTAAGACAACCCATTCTTCAAGAATCTAAAATCCAGGTTTCAGAATGTAGCAGTGAGTGTCTGTAAAGTGAGTGGAATATTTTTTGTCGCAGATCTGAGACACGCTTAGCAGATTGAAATTCAGTTGTTCACAGTAATTCACTCTGTCAAAGCTCAGCATCCCATTTGTCACAGATCCTTCTCCTGTAATCCTACCACCTTCTGAATCTCCACCGAATGCCACAGTAGTTCCTTGTATGTACTTGAAATCATGAAAGAGGGAACGATCTCCAGTCATGTGTCGGGAGCATCCACTATCTACGTACCATAGGCTATTAGACCTGTGTGGATGAACCTACAAACAAAAAGTACTAATTAGAATAAGGAACCCAAGCCATGATGGTCTTGGGTTTCCTGTTCCTATTCATGATAGTCACCTCCTGGTATTTCCCTATGAATAGTGATTTAGATGGAGGTGATCTGGGAGACTTTTGGTAATGAATTGGTCGAGTCATCTCATCAACATCTACTGAGGATTCAGATGAATAATGAAATCGTTGGTCTCTATTTCTTTGTAAAAGTTTAGCCCGAGTTTCATTATCAAAAGTTGGTTTTTGCTTAGGAAGGTCAAGTTTGTGTTTCATTGTGAGATGATTTCTTTGACCCTTCCTCAAATCCTTTAGGTTATTTCTGTCATTTGTTGATCTAGGTGTCCTAGATTGAGTATTATGAAGATGAGGTCTGACCGAATGCATCACAGTAGATGTTTTTTAGATGGGCTTGTGTTGTGGAATTCTCAACCCCTTCTGATTAAAGTAACAATCAGATGTATTGTGATTGTTCATGTCACATATTGAACAATACTTGTTGAAATAGCAATTTTTGGTGGAGTGATTGTTCATATCACAGATAGAACAATATTGATGGAAGAAGCATTTATCTGTCTTGTGATTGAACATGTCACAAATATCACAATACATTTGTTTGTTTCTTGAATCAGATTTTTCTTTGTGTGACTCAACTGATACTTTCTTTTGATGAGTCACTTTCTTTTCTTTAGGTGATGAATCAGAATCAGCCCTTTTAGTAGATTGTTTCACAACGCTACTTTTGTTCAGTTGTCTGGGCTGTTTTTGTTTCTTCAAACTACTTCTCACCTCTTTCTCAAACTGGTCAACATGTTCTTTGTTACAGATATCAAACCCAACTCCCTGCCTTAACCTTGATGACTGTTGGTCTGATGAAGTTTTATGTGTTGAACACAGTTTTACAGTTTGTTTCTTTTTCAATGAAACCTTTTCTGATTTGCTTGAATTTTGTGGAGATACAATCTCATTATCAGAACTACTCTCAGTAGTGGGTTTCACTATTTTGACATATTTATTTTTGCCTTGTACAACAGATGGTATGAATTTTATAAAAGGCATAATTGCTTTTACAGGGCTAGATGGTTTCATGACATTCACAGTCTTGTCTGAGCACTCTTTGATTTTGATTGGGTGACCTAACTTGATTTTATCCTCATTGGTTTCAAAATAAACATCAGGTTTGTTTTGAGGATTTGTCACTTGTTTCACTACTGATTTAGGTTCCATAGTTTTAGGTTCAATTGACTCAGAGAGTGAGACAGAGTCAGGCATGACAGTGTAATTGTCATTGTATGGTGGAGGACATGAATTATACCCAATCCCTGACATGTCCTTTGGATCCTTTTGTGAATCCAGTATTTCTTGCAGCTTGACTGAAGACATTTGAAACTTTTCAAGTTTCACTTCAGTCATAGATTGTTGAGCTTTAGCTTGAGCTAACTTTTCAGTAAGTAGCTCATTTTCAGCTGCAAGATTGTATTTCTCACCATGCAATATTTCTATGTCAGAAATGAGAGATTTGATTTTGATTTCAAAACTTTTTAGTTCTCTCTTCATCATTTCTGACTTCACCTTTTCTTCTTTAATTTTATCTGCCAGTTTATGATTGTGTTCTCTATACTCTTGTAATTCATTTATGCATTTCTCACTACAAAGGTTAGTTTTTACCTCAGTAGGCATTGAAGATGGACCATCATTGATGTGAGCCATAAGAGCATGATTCTGGAATTGAGGCTTGACTTCCTCAGCATACACACTCCAGTCACATATCCCATCTTGTTTGATCACAAGGGCACTAAAAGAAGGCTGACTGCTTGCATGGGCTTGATTAGTCAGCTGTGGTTGATTCTGGTATGTTTGTTGATGATGAGAATGATGGTACTGCTGTTGTTGATTGTTTGAGTGATAGCTTGAATTGGGCTCTGATGATGATTGACTTGGAGAGTTCCTTGAATGGTTGTTTCTTTTAGGAGCATTGCACTCTCTTGAGAAATGGCCAGTCATGCCACAGTTGAAGCATTTTACCTTGGATTTGTCATATCCAAGTTTTGTGTTCTCATTCAGGCTCAACTTTCTTCCTTTTCTGAAGAATTTCTTTGCTCTCATGGCAATCATTGTCATTTGCCACTGTAGATCCATCTCCTCAACATCATCAGGATCTATTTCTTTTAAATCTTCCTGTATTAGGTGGGCAGAAGTGAGTCTTCCCCCAAGATATGCTTCAAAACTTGCAACAAAGGCATTGTAAGTTGCCTTTTGCTCTTCTGATTTTAAGTCTTCTGGAGAGGTTTGAGGAGCAGTGGAGATTTTTGGGGCTTGAGCTAAAGTTGAAGGGTGATTGAATGGTGAAGATGCAATGAACCTAGTATTGTTCATTTGATCTCTTGATGAGATGAAGTCATCTTCCTCTGTTATGAAAGCATTATCAACAGAATGTGATTCCGAAGGGAATTTGTAGGCTTCAATCACTCTTGGCCCACTCAGATTTCTGCTTCGTTCATCAAGTTCCAAAGCTTCAATCTTGGCTATCATAATGTCTAGAGTGGTACTCTCAAGATCAAGAGTATTTTTCAGCATTGTGACATTTTGCTTCCAGCTTTCAGGTAGACTGTGAAGCATTTTCTTGTTAAGTTCTTTAATGTTGTATGAAACACCCATAATTTCCAAATCATTGACCAACTGTACAAATCTGTGCAGTTGTTTTGATATGGATTCTCCTTTGGTGTGATGAAAGGTTTCATACTGATTGACCAGCTTGTCTTTGTTAATTTCAGCAACCTCACTGCTACCTTCACACATAATTTTGAGAGCATCCCAAACAGCTTTAGCAGTTCCATATTTTTCCAATCTTTTCAGCACATCCATTTTGAGTGCTTGAGTCAAAATTGAGTATGCTTTGAGATCAATTTTGATTTTCTTATAGTCATCTTCATCCAGATTTAAGTCTTCAATTGGTATTCTAGCAGTCTTGTGCAGTGCAGCTTGAGTTGTTGATAGAGTAACAGGAATATGTGGACCCTTACATATTGAGATCCAAAAGTCAGGATCTACACCTGTGATATAATTTCTAAACCGTATTCTCCATTGTTTAAACTCAGATTTATGTTTAAGCATTGGAGGTTTAGGTGTATGACCTAATTCAGAGTAACTGTTAGAATCCATGTAAATTTGTGAGAGTATAGATTTAGTTGATTTTAAGATTGATTATGTTTAATGAGTCCAACATGTTCAAGCAGTTCTTTCGAGGTTCACAATGAGTATTCTTGTTGTTTGACAGGAGTATTCTTGTTGTTTGCTAAGTAGAGATGATGATATCTACTACTAGCAACTTGATTATCAGATCAATCGAGTTCTATTCAGTCTGTGCGCAGATCTGAAAGAGAATCGAGAGCCAAAGCTCTGATACCAATTGATTGAGTTTGAGTAAGAGTGATATTCTTACTGAGAATCGAATATGATAATCAAGTCAATGATTGAGTGGCCGAAACAAACAATCAAAGAACATTCAAAGCAAGAATATTACTCATAAATGTTGTTTGTATTGATATATGAAAGTTGATAAGTTACACAGAATAATTACAACAAAAATTCTATATCTATTAGTCGTCACCTCAGTACAAGGTTAACTATTCTATTTATAGGCAGACAAGATGCCTTTACAAAATGACTAAACTACCTCTGACCTATTACATCAGAAACTAGTCTAAGTCTTGATCCGCATCTCTGCTTGTTCATCCGCATTGACAAATGCGGATGAGTTAATCTTGATCAGCATTTCTACTTGATCATCAGCATTAGTAAGTTGGTCATCCGCATTGGTTAATGCGGATGAACAAATACTTGTGCGCATTTGGTTGGTCATCCGCATTTGTCAATGCGGATGATCAAAGTCTTGTCCGCATCTCTTTTGTTCTTCAGCATTAGTATTATGTCTTCCACGTTAGTTAATGCGGAAGAGTAAACACTTGTCCGCATCAGAGTTTTGTCTTCCGCATTAACTAATGCGGAAGATAACACGTTATTTTTCTTGCAGATCTTCATCCGCATTTCATCTTGGACTTGTGGGATTCCAGCTGAGCAATCATCAAATCACCCATTGAGTTGGTATGTATGATCCTTTCAGAGTGCAACAAAAAGCTTCTTGCCTAGCTGTCTTGGCAGTTGCATCAGCAGCTGATTTCTTCAACTCTTCTGCACCTTCGGATAGCCCTTTCAGTATTGGAGCTTCCTCCTTAGTAGACAACTTAGAAGTGGCTTCAAGAAATGACTCCGTAAAGACATCCTCAAATTAAGTTGTCATGATTGAGGTCTTAATAATGTTATCTTTGTCCTGCTTATCAATTATTGGATAAACAGTACAAACAGCCTATTCCACATTAACCCTTTCTCCCTTAGGGTCAATCTCGTTAGATAATGGATGTGAGTCAGATGTTTCAATATATACATCAGTCTCCATTATCTGTAAAATATGGGAAGTGAAAGACAGTAGGGCATGTTGAATGATAGTATAGACCCATCCTGGGTAGGATATGTGTGAATAGGAGTTTGAGGAGTTGAGTCTAATGGCTCAAGATGTGAACCAATTTCTAACGAGACTTCTTCCTCAGAAGTTGTCTCAATTATAAGGGTACTCTTTTTTGGTTGTTCAATAGAGTGTTAGGACTCTAAATTGAGGGCTAGTAGGCTTAGTGACCTCCAACATATGGGCAAATAATTGGTGTCTTTGCCCGAAAATAAATTTGGAATGGCCTTGATGAAAATGGCTTTGTTTAAAGTTCCCAAAGCATCCATATCTCCTTCAAATTATAGCTGATTACCAAGTTCTTCATTTAAAATTTGTTGAATAAAACTTGAGTACATAAGAAACTAGAATTTATCAGCACCGGTTACATTTTTAAAAAGACTTTGAATCATAAAGTTTGAAAAAGTGTAACTCTGTTGTTTCACAAGTCCATGGATAGTCCTTGCTAAATACAATGGAATTTGATCCCATCCACCAGACTTTTTTGACAAGCAATGTAAAAGGATACGAAGGATTATTCTCCGGTAATGATATACCAGTGATTTAGAGAAAGTGGTAGTTAAAAGAGGTCCTTCATATCCCATATCTTTCAACATGCCATTTACCACTTCTTCGAAGAAAGAAGATTCTCCATTTGCATCATTTAGCCCGAGATGTTGGTGAATCTTATCACAGGGAAATGGTGATTGTTATTCCTTGAACAACAGTAGTTAGGATTTTGATTCCATGTTCTCTTTGAATAGAAAATGTGTTCCTGAATTCCTAAATATATGCAGCAGAAATCATTGGATCCGCCATAATGGGAAAAGCATAGTTGCTATTGTGAAGAAAGTTAAGCACGAGATCGTATACTGGATTCAAGTGAAGTGATAATGTTGTGATTTGGTTGGAATTCTAGGTTTTGAGCAGTCATTTAGAATGATTTTAAATGGAATAAGGTTTTGGAAAGATGAAGAGTTTGGTTAACGGTTGAAGGTAAATGATGACAATGGTGAAAAGAAAAGTTGATATACATTTCGAGGATAATATATAATAATATTACTTGAAAATTTTACCACCGTAACTATAAATTCGACAGTTCTATGATGATGGAACTGTCTTTTCAAATAAAAATACGGTGGCACTACGTATCGGAAGATAGAATTGGGTCCTACCGGATCTTTGTAAGACAAGAGCCGAAGTACTCTTATCTCCCTAACCATAAAAGTCGGCAGATGCACAAATTTGTTATCAAGAAAACAAATTTTTCATAATTTTTATGAAATTTTATTTCATTTAACATTGAATAGATTATAAATTATTTAATGTTTATCTTCCCAATAGCTGATATAAGATATTTTAACCTTATTTCATCAAAGGCCTTTGTAAAAAGATTTGCATATTGTTTATTTGTATGAACTTAAACTAATTTGATAATCTTCTTTTCTACACAATCTCGAATAAAATGATACCTGATATCAATGTGTTTTGTCTTTGAGTGATGAACGAGATTATTGGTGATTAAGATAGCATTGTTATTGCAAATGTGAACGGGAGTGTTTATGAAGCTTACTTCACCGGTTGATGTAGACATGCAGGTTTGCTTCTTCCATTGCCATAAAACCAATCTTCATTCTAGAAATTGACATCCTCTTGAGATAGATTTCTTTTTGATGTTGCATCCTCTATAGTCGCTATCTGTATACCCATAAAGGTTGAATTCGGTACTTTTAGGGTACCATAATCCCAATTTAGTTTCCCCTTTAAGATAATTCAAAATTCTCTTGGCAGCTCTCATGTGTGACACTTTTGGCGCACGGAACCTTGAGCAAAGACATGTGACAACATAATATCTTATCTGTTGGCTGTAAGATACATGAGAGATCCCGTGATGGCTTTATATTATTGTTGATCTACTACTTCCCTCTCAAGCTTAAGAGTTAGAAACATGTCCTAGACATTAGGGTTTTAGCAGATTTAGCATTAGTAGCTTGAAATCTCACTAAGATGTCTTGAACATACTTAGATTGATTACCATCGGGTGTTTGTTTTACTTGTAGTCCTAAGAAGAAGGGGAGTTCTATAATTGAACTCATCTCAAACTTTGACTTCATGAGATTTTCAAAGTCTTTACACAATCTCTCATTTGTAGAACCAAATATAATGTCATCCACATACATTTGCATCAAAATGATATACATTTTAACTTTTTGATTAAGAGAACTTTGTTTATAGACCCTCTGGTGTATCCATTTTTTAGAAGAAAGGTAGAAAGTGTATGATACCATTTCTTCGGATCTTGATGAAGCTCGTAAAGAGCTTTATCAAGTTTGCATAAATAATTTGAACACTTTGGTTCGTCAAAACCATGCGGTTGACAAACATATACTTCTTCATCTATCTCACCATAGAGAAATGCACTATTGACATCCATCTGTAACACCTTGAGGTGTTTTAAGGCACCAAAGGCTATAAATATTTCGATTGCCTTAAGTTTTGCTACCAATGCAAAGACTTCATCATAATCAATCTCTTCTCCATGTTTGTATCCTTGTACCACAAGTCTTGCTTTGTTCTTGATAATAATCCCTTTTCATCCTTCTTGCTTCTTAAAACTCATTTGGTTCCTATTGCAGTTTTCCCCTTAAAAAGTGCACGTAGTTTCAAAACCTTCTGGCCTTCAAATTGAATAAACTCCTCTTGCATAGCTTCTATCCAGCTGTTTTCTCTTAGTACCTCATCCACTTTCCTTGGTTCCAACCAAGACAAGAAGCATGACAACATGCAGATGTTTGCCTCATGAGCATTGCGTCTTGTTTTGACACCAACATCAACATTCCCAATGACATTCTCAACTAGATAATTTTTTTATGAATTCTAAGTTTAAGGATCACTTGCAACTGTTAAGATAAATCCAAATGGGAGAAGTTTGTTTCAGGAAGTTCAACAGAAAGATTAGTGGTAACGATTGGATCAACTACTAAATTGAACAGAAAGATTAGTGTTAACGATTGGATCAACTACTGAATTGACTTCAGCAGTTGCCATGTTTGGTTCCTTACGAATAGATTTCCTAATACAACAATGTTCATCAGACTCATTTAATGAGTCATCATGATCATATGATGGTTGATTTATAACATTTGTTTTTATTTAATTATAAGGTAGCAGTAGGTTTTTCAATGCCAAGAAGTCTTATTATTATGTTCTATATTTCCTTCCTTCGTTGAAGATTTACATCGCGCGGTACGCCACTGTGAGGCATTTGACAGAAACCAGTACTCTCAATAGCCCGCGGATGGATATTACATTAAGCACGTTCAGTCGATTGGTGTTCAGAACTATGAAGCAATAAAATTTTACAAATCATTGAATCACTGTTAAATGAATTTACAGATTGTTTCCCCTGCTCTAGAGATACAACAAGTATCCACTATAAAATTGTTTTATTCTCTCACATGAATATATTTACAACTATAAATTTTCACCATCATCATCATCATCACCAACTTGGTTAAAAAATAGAGCAAAAAAGAAAATCTTTTTACCCTTCAAGATGGAATTTAAGATTAAGCAGCCCTTCTGCAGAAATGCTCCTCCTCACTCTACCTCTCTGCACCACCACTTGTGGTGGCGCTTCCGCCTGAAAACACACAATAACCACCGTCAAATTATCATCCGCTCCTCGCTTCATTGCCTCTTCCACCATTTCCTTACAACACCTACTCACATCATTATGATCCTGCAACCGCCGCCTCACGAAATCAACTGCATTTTGGTTTCTGAACACGTCCCAGATCCCATCACTTCCAATGATCAAGAACTCGTCTTCTTTCGTTAGTGTGGTGAGTTTGAGCTCGGGTTCAGCACTCAATGGACCAATGTGGTCACCCATTTCTTTGAGCCCTTTGATATGCCAGTTACCAATGGCTCGAGTCACGGCTAGTTGACCATTCAAGTAGCCATCCTCTACGAACCCACCTAAGGATTCGATTCGAATTCTTTCTTTGTCATAACATGGCCTGTGGTCTTTTGACATCTCAAAAGCTACCCCATGTCGAGAGAGAACCGCCCTACAATCTCCAGCATTTGCTACTAGTAGTGACCTGTTGAAAATAAGTAAAACTGTAAACCTCGTGACCAAAAGAAACCATTTCAACTTCAAACAACAATTCTTAGTATTTCAGTGTGTTTAGATTTTGGTAAGTTTTGCCCTCATCACATCATCCCCATACCATGTTGTATAAGTGGATTTTTTATTGGGCATGTTTTATTTTTTATTTTTTATGAAACAGTCTAAAATGGATAAAAGGATAACAAACTTTCAGATTTTTTATATTTTATATTTTCTAAAAAAGTCCATCAAACTTCAGAAATTTCATAAATGTAAAAGGTGTACTAGTAGATGACGATCATCGATCTGACGAATACAAGATCAAGAAACTATAATATACAAAACATGATCGATTGCTTCTTTAACGCATTATGAAAAGTATGTTGATTTTTTGTGGTATCAACTCATGTATCAACTTAAAGTTATATTAATCGCACCCTTCTCAAATTCATTTATTTTTGAGTGTGGACATATTAAAATAGGATCTAGTAAGTACCTTACAGGGAATCTAGCATATTCATCTATGTCCACAACATTTCTCTAGTGTCATTGTCATTAATCATTATTGAGATGTATTAAAGGTAAAATATTCAAACCACACACATAAGCAAACAAACAAACAGATAAACAAACATAACAATAAACAATTGAACTGACCTTCCAAATATCATGGCAGTAAGTGCAGTTGTGCCAGAAGAAAGACCCGATTCAACAGCACATGATCTAGCAAATGCGGCATCTGTCTCCATAAACGACCTCGTGATCACCTTCTCAAGTTCACACGGAAAACTATCATCATCAACAATGATTCTTGGCAGATTATCACGCACGAAATGTGATGCACCTTCACCTCCATGCCCATCAAACACCTGTTCTTCCACAAAAAGATTCAAACTTTCATTAAATCTTTAAAAACAGAGGTTACAAGTTCGAGTTATGAAAACAGTCTCTAGTAAAAATGCAATATAAGGATGATGCAGGAGTCTTTTGCACCGAGTTTAAGCTATCAAATCTACAAAAGTATTATAACTTCATAAGAGGAGTTGAATTTCTTGTTTATTAAACTCACCCCATAAAATGAGATAGCTTCTTCACCAAGTAAGTTGCTGTTGAAGTTTCTAGCAAGATCTGGGATGCAGATGTGAGTGTCTTCCATGTATGGTCTATGCCCAATATCAGACCATTCTCCAGAACGAAGAATGGGGATGAAATTGTTATATTTCTCTTCTGAAACAACTGTATCTTCACATATGCTCTCCATCTATTTAAAATGAAACAATATTAGTGAAATCAATCATTTGTTGATTGATTTTGATCTTGATTTTATAGCTCAGGAAACCAAAATTCGTGTTAGTTGACTCAATACAAAAATAGTCAAGAACCAAACAAGATTTTGACTTTTTATCCAAAACAACCGTTGGAAATTGAGACCATAATTCATCCAAAAAGGGAAATTTTCTAAAAGAAGTGTTGCATCAAATCAAGTTACTCTTTCAATTGCAATGTACAGTCAAAGTTCAAACTTCTTAAATCAAACCCAAAGGAGGCAAGATCAAGCTTCAATTTAGTCAAAGGAAGACATGAACATATGACCTAATTTCAAGATCAGTACCAACAACCAAAACTCAAGAATACCCACTTAAAAATATTCAAAATTAAACAAAACCCAGTTCGAATTATGAATTATATGCAAAACTAAAAAGAACCCATAATTTGGTCAAATTCGAAGGTAATTCTCAACTGAAAACAACAAAAATCAAGAAATTAACAATCTTTATCATTCACTTACAGGGAAAGAAGTTGAAAGATTGATCTGATTTGAAGCAAACTGAGAGGTATGATTGTCTGTTGAGAGACACAAATTGTCAATCTCTTCGCAAACTTTCTCAAGGTCTTGAACACACATATTTAAAGCAGAATATGATCTTCTCTCTCACACACAAACACTGAAACACACAGAAGGACAAGAAGAAGAAGAAGAGGGAGAATCAAGAAAAGCAAAATTATTGGATTATATGAAAAGATGAGGCGAAAGATTATTGATGAGAGATGGGTTTGAAGAAAGAATCATAAAAGGGTTATTAATTGGACGAAAAGAGAAGATTCGAAGAATAATAATTTGTTATGCTGTGTGTGATTAAATTGAAGGAGATGTAGAAGTAATGGTGTGTGGTGGTTGCTATTGTTTGCTTTTGGTGATGACGTATGGGTGTTTCTTGTGCGTGTCTGCGTGTGAAAGATTGAAAGTTTCCAGATTGTTCGTCGAAATATCTTAAAATAAGTTGGGTTAGGGCGGTTCATAAATAAATTTACATCAAAGTATTCTTTAAAAAGTTATATCACAGACTAAATTCCTTTTTTTAACGTCAAATGTGCGTATTTGTTTTGTAAAATATGTGTTATTTTAATCGATCCTATTTATTTGTTTTTCAATCGTGACAGCATCCTCACCTCTCTAGGAGGAAACCAATTGCTAATAAAAATCATTGGCTCAACTCTGAATAATTTTAATTAAATTGAAACTTGAACTCATGAACTCACCATATTTACATGTGAAACTTGAATATTTGATTTATAAAAAATATGTCAGTCTAATTATAAATATAAATAAGTTTGACGTTTTATTAGTTTATTAGTAAAACTCACAATTCACACCAAAGTCTAAACCCGAATCCATCTTCATTTTAGTAATTGATAATATGCTATAGTGGATCATATAATTCATATAGAAGAGTATAAAAAGCATACTTTTGGCTAAAAAGAAAACGCTACAAAATATCTTTTTTTAAATGTATTTTTTCCTTTTTTTTATGTATTTTTGTAAGGCCCCGTTCCTGGGACGCTTACAGTTGGATTCTCATCGCACATAAAGATATAATTATATTCAACTTTCATAAAACGTTGCAGCGGAAACATTAAATGTCATTCCATTTCATCATAAAAACTCTTGAAACATATTAAATCGTTATCCAATTACAGAATATTTGTTTCATTACATTACAAAAGCATAAAACAAAAGGATGTCATCCAAAATAAGCTGAGTAGCCGTCCCGTGTCATCCTCAGCAACATACCTGCCAACTGGAAACACATCAAAGTCAGCGTTGCTGAGTGAGTTCTAGTTTTATAATAAAACATATTTTACTCTCATTAAAGCCGTTCATTACTTTCGTAAGCAATCACACAACATACATACACATAGATAATATAATTATTATCTTCCATTACGTTCGTTACATTATTCATTCATTAACTTCCATTCGTTCATTTATCATTTCTTACTTTCATTCGTTCGTTTATCATTACATCATTTCCTTTAGTCAACACCATGAACTTTACCCTTCATGTTCATGATACTGGGCCTAAGCATATCATAGACCTTCATTCACGGTGCCCAGCACCTCTGGCCACAGTACCTAGGATAAAGTTCAGGATCATTACATCTGTTACATCATCACGTTCTGGATCTGTGTCAACAGCTATGCCCCAAACTATCTGGCTACTGGGCCGAAGTTCATAAATGACTTCCACACTGCACGTAGCCTCGCACCAGCACCGGGTTAAGCGACAAAGATCCCACCCACATACTACACCCCCAACGATATGCATAACACGAGCACTAGGCCGAAGTTCATAAATGATTTCCACACTGCACATAGCCTGGCACCAGCACCGAGGTGAGTAATCACTACTCCACCCCCAACGATATGCATAACTCGAGTACTGGGCCGATGTTCATAAATGACTTCCACACTGCACATAGCCTGGCACCAGCACCGAGGTGAGTAATCACTATACACTACGTACCACAACATTGGTCAGTCACAAAGACTGGAGCCCCCGCGTGTACCCCTAAAGGTTAGCTAAACCATACACAATTGAGCTTACGGCATTTTAGAGCCGAGCACCTCTGTACATATTGCTTGCAAGCCTTTCATACTTTCATTCGTTCATTAATGCATGCATTCATTCATTTATCAAGTTCCTCTTTTTGTTATCTTCCACTTTACGTTACATAATACTTTCATTTCATTCATTAACATTCGACGTAAAGCCATGGGAAAATAATCACACATATTAAGGAACATAAACATAAACATAAACATACAGCATCACCATACAGGCATCATCATACATACATAACACACACCAATCATACATCACATCATTATCATCACGTGCCCAACATAACATCTATGACCTCAAAGTCAACTTACACGAACTTCCGGGAACCTCCCTAGTCAAAACCCACAACTGCACTTTCCCTCGAAAGTCATAAGATAAATCGTTGTTCTTTCGGGCGTATGAGCCCTACTTGGGCGTATGGATACCCTCCAGTCGCATGGCCTTCCAGGCGACTGAACACTTAGGCGAATGGACATCATGCGAATGGACCCTATGCGAATGGACCTATGGGCGAATGGACATCTATGCGTATGGACTCTCAGTCGCATAGCTTTCATGCGTATGGACTTCAGTCGCATGGGCTTCAGTCGCATACTCTTCGTGCGAATGAACCTCAGTCGCATGGCCTCCAGTCGCATAACCTTCGTGCGAATGAACCTCAGTCACACGATCTTTCAATCGCATGCCTTACAGGCACATGAACTTCAGTCGCATGACCATCGTGCGTATGGACCTCAGTCGCACGCCAATCGGCCGCATGGCCTCCAATCGCACTCCAGTCGGTCGCGTAGCCTTAGCTGATGCAGAATGTAGTTCCAGCCGAACGCAAACTGCGCTTTTCGGCCTCCAAGCTCTTCCAAACTTGATTTTAGCCCAAATCAACCATCCTAAACCTTAGAAACACCTACCATAACATCATCCACGCATACACAAGCCCAAAATCCCACCCCAAACGCATCTAACACATACACATATGCATAAAAACGGGTTTACACCCAAAAACTCCAAAAAAGGGTTTTCAGATTTGTTCCATCCCCAAAATCACTCAAAAACGTGTAAAAGAGGGGTCCTAGAACTCACATAAACGACCCCGTCGAGTAGAGCTTCGATTTGACCCGCTACACGACGATTTCCACGCTCGAATCCACCCGAACCAACCTTTTTCTCCTCTTTTCTCCTTCTCTTCTCTTCTTTGGCTAAAAATGGCAAGAATGGGGTGTCTTCCCCCTTTTATACTGTCATTCATCAAAGTTTCTCTCGTTGGCGAGTTTGGTGCCTCGACTTTGGACTTTATTTCTTTTTCTTCTTTCGTCGGCTTCAAAGAAAATTTCCCGGTGTTACAATCTTTGAAATGAAAGACAAATTTAAAAGCCACAATGATGATAAGGAAAAAAATTTATATCATTTGAAACTAAAACTAAACACCAAGATATTAATTTAAGCATGAAAAAACACAACTCATCTTCAAAAATAAATAAAAATGAAATGGTATATACCTCTATAAATTCCTTAACTAAATATTAAGTCATTTTAATTTTAACAAATTCAAAATCATTTTGAAAAAAATTACCTAAGTACATTTTTTTAGAAGTCCTGCATCTAACTAATAATTATCTTTAAGCCTTTGCATTGACTTAGCCATATAGGGCACATACACAAGTTCAAGAGGGAAATGAAAAGGGATTTTTACCAGTGTTTTAACCAGCGATTATGTTATAATTGATTTTTAATGTATTATAGTTTTAATTTTCATGCTTTTTTGGAAGACTCTTTTAGTGAATTTTATAGATTTCCTTTTTTTAGAGCTAAAGACGAGCCGAACCACCCCTGAGCTATTTGAGATTTAATCGATAAAAAGTTTGAAACGAGCCGAGTTTTATCGAGCTCGAGCTAAACCCGAGCCTAAAAAATGCTTATTGAATTATCGAACCTGAGCCCGAGCACCCGTGAGTCTAAATGAGCATTTTACTTATATCTTTTTTATTTAGATATTTTTAAATATATTTATATAAATAATTTTTATTATATATAAATAAGATAAAAACTATTCTAAAACATATAATTATAAATATATATATATATATATATATATATATATATATATATATATATAAATTTTAAAAAAATAAAGTAGATACTAAACGAGCCGAGCTCGAGCTAGAATACTACTTGACAAGCCGAGCTCGAGCTTTAAAAAATAAAAATCGAAACGAGGGGATCTCAAGCTCGAGCTCTCTTAACCCAAAACGAACCAAGCTCGAGCCTGTACGAGCTCAGGCTCGGGCTTAATTCGTTTGCACTTAAAAAGAGACTCGTCATAAGGCCAACAATTACATATTTCTCCAATTTATAAAATCAAGTACATATTTCCTCATCTTAGACCAATAGCAACCGTCTCGTTTCCCCGTTAGCACCACATCAATTTTTTTGATTTTTTCAGTTTTTTCTCATTTTGCATGGTTTCATCCTATTTTTCCTTCACATTCCACCAACATACATTAAGGGTGGTACGATAGCATTTGCATTTGGCTTGTGCAAACTTGTAAATCCCGTTGAAAATTCACCGGGTCGGTGAGTGATTGAATCGGGGACACGGTGTTCCCGACTGGCCAGGTTTTCCCCTGGCACTCCCCAACTTTTCCCCTTGTCCTCTTAGCGTAAAGCATATAAAATACGTATTTATTTATTTTATTTAAATTAACTTATAAAATTATTTTACCCTTAGTGAATAAAATACGTATTTATTTATTTTATTTAAATTAACTTATAAAATTATTTTACCCTTATTTTCACTAAGAGATATTTATATATCAATTTTTTGATATTGTATATATTTCAAACTTTAACTATTGTTTTGTTATATTTGGAGATCTAACTTATATTATCGGTGATTGGTGTTTTAAAATAAAGATTTAAACTTTGGTATTTGAATATGTACTTTTGATGTTTTTATTTATACAAAAGGTTTGAACTTGATGAAATATGTAATTAATTATATCAATATATTTTATGTAATAAATGAGTAACTATAAATGACACATAACACTAATTTATTATTTTAGTCAACTACACTATTTAATGGAACTAAAATAATTATTCATTTTAGGTTTCATCTATAGAATTTTGAACTTAATATTTTGTCTGTAATCAACTAAATTGCGTAATCATATTGTTATAAATTCTACATACTTTATAGTAAAATAGACGTTAGGTAAAATAATTTAAAGGAAAACAACTTTATTGATTTATTTATATATTCTAGATTAGTATGATTTTAAGACAACCGGTTTTAGTTTTACACAGATCAATTATATGTTACATTATTTAAAGATGTATTTGTAAAATTTAAATTATAAATGTCATATATAATTTAAATTATAAATGTCATATATAAAAAATAAGAGTAAAAATATGTAATATATATATGTTTCATTTTATTAAAAATTAATTTTAATAAAATAAATAAATATGTCATATATAATTTAGTAAAGGGACATATGTAATTGATTTTTACGCTTGGTAAAATATGTAATTAGTGATTTTAATTGTACCATACAATTCATTGTTGCCCTAACAAAAGTTAACTTTTTTGTTAGTATTTAGTTAATGACCATTTTGCTCTTACTTCTTAAAATGATGAAATGTATATTTTTTTTCTTTTATTTACTTTCTTTATGTTTTTATTTTTTATGTTGACTTTTCTATATAACCACTTTTATTTTCAAAAAACTTATCTTAAATATTTTTGACTAATTAATTTTAATTCATTATAATCTTAATTTTAGATTTTTAAGTTATTATAGATTTTTTTTTCGTTTGTTCTCTTTACTCATTTCCATTCTAATAAAACCAATAAAAATTAACAACTTGATTTTTTTTACTCTTTTGGTACAAGTATTTTTAGTCGTTTTAAACAATTTGGTTCATGGTTATGCGAAACCGGTTGAAAATAGTACGCTTTTTAGTTTACGGTTTGAAATTTTATTTTTTCATCTTCAATTAAATGATTTATTTAAAGATATATATAATGTGTGAGTTTGTAACTTGAATTTCAAAGAAAAAAGGTTTCTTATAAAACTATTATATGAAATATTTACCTAAAATAATATATTCCATTTTCACATTTATACTTATTGAATTATCTAAAATCTTAATAAGACAATAAGAAACGTGATTGATAGCATGTTTGACATTGTCCATGACCGTTAAGAGGTCCATTACTTTATATTAGAAGACAAATAGAGCATTAGGGCGTTTAGATGTTTGGTTTGAATAAAGATTAATATATTTTTAGAATGACTATTCTCGCATCATCGATCTATTATTATGCATAAAGTATACCAACTCTTAATCAATAATAAAAGTAAGAACTTTTAATCATGTGGATTGATTTTACCCTTAAGAATATAATATTTGGATGATCTAAACTCTAAACTAAAGACGAGCATATCAGACAATATTTAAACCTGACATTAGCTCAACTTAAACAAGCTCAACTCAAACAGAGACATAAAATTCTTGACACAATAAGAGTTGGCCCGACCAAACCCATTCAAGTCGATATCCAATCTAAACATTGATTCAATGCTTGGTCTCGAAGGAGCCTCGGTCTAGCCATACCTAGTCTTTGACTCGATTAAAATCTGGTTTGACCTTTTTCCAAGTAAAATTACATCTGCTTTTTAAATTTTTAAATAAATTGCATTGTTTTTTTCCTTCATATCTTTTATCCTTCTTGACTTTTCATTTACATTTAGTCCAATTTTCTACACCTGCTAATATAAAGTTTTCTGAAACGTGTAAACTAAGTTTGTAAGATTTGAATTTGGTTAATATAATATGTTTTGTTTATCAATTAGCACAAAAGTTAAAATAGTCAACTTTATATTATTGTATGGGTGAAGGAAGGTTCTCTTGTTGTGCTTATATGTTTTTATTGTCATGCTATACATCCATGAGCATTTATAAAATCCATATTTAATGATATCTATTATATAACAAATGACCATTCTAATCAAGTTTGGAAGTATGTTCTTAACTTCTAGATATCAAGGCAACAACGTGTCATGTATCTTATGTTTAGAAGTCAGGGTCTAGACGAAAGCATATATATCAGTGAGGGTTAAAATTAGATTGTTATCGATTCAAAATAATAATCCAAGCTTTAAAAATGAGGGTTTATAGGCCGAGTTGGACCAAGTGTTCACAACACATCACTTCACAATGAGTGATCAGACAACCAAAAAATATTAAAATGATGTAACAAATTTAAATAACACAAGCAATAGGTTATTCACTATATAGCCCTCGGTGATGTTTGTTTGTGTTTGCATAGTGGAATTGTTTTTTGAAAGATGAACTTCATTCAAGAAAAAACAAACTAGCCAGAAGCTAGCATCACAACAACATAACAATGACTGACCCTAACTTACAACATATAACAAGAGGGTAAGGTGATAAAGTAACAAGTTAAAGCTACACCAATTGTTCTAATCTAAAGAGTACATTTTACTCCTATTATTGATTCATAGAAACCCAAAAGACTTGATTTCCTCTATAATGTTTTAACTAACACAGGATGATTATCAAAAACTCATTTATTCATTGTTTTTAACTAACACAAGATGATTATCAAAAACTCATTTATTCATTGCCTTTCAGATTGCCCAACACGCCAATAAAACCACACTTTGCATTCCTTTCCTCTTTGTGTCACTAGATTCACCATTTGGGTATTTGTAATATATCACGGGCAGAAAAAGCGTATATATCACTAGATTCACCCATGACAAGACACTTTGCCAAACTATCGTTGCAACTATACACCCAGTAAAGATGTGATCGACTGATTCTATCCCTTTTCTGCACAAGACACATTATGAGGAGTTGATTTAGATGCTCCTTTTTGCGTCTCGTGTTTGGTGGGAATACTCTCTTTCAAAGCTCTCCATCCAAATATGTTGATCTTGAGCGTAAGCCAATTATTCCACTGAAATACCTGATCTAGGGGCTGCGCTTTTTGCTTCGCCAACAACCTTATTAAAGATTTTACCAAGAAATGACCATTCGAAAAAATATTTTTTTAAAAAAAATATATCTGGTAGGCGTTGGAAAGATAAAAAAAATACTGAAATTAATGGTGAATTTTTTTTGAAAAAATAATGTCGTGAAAAAAAGTTATGAACGTTTAGAAAAAGGGAGGAAATGACATGTGACTTGCATGTGACAAATAATGTGTGGCTAATGTTGGTTTTTAAAGTTCTCACAAAAAGGGTGGTTCTCAAGAGAACCCTACTCTTTTTTTTAAAATGTTCATAACTTTTTTTCACGACATTATTTTTTAAAAAAAATTTCACCATTAATTTCAGGATTTTTTTATTTTTCCAACACCTACCATATTGATATACTTTTAAAAAAATTATCCAGCCGTTATTTACACATGTGTAAATCTGGCTATACACATATGTAATATCGGATTTACACATGTGTAAATCCATTATTACACATATGTAAAATGAATTTCTTAAAAAAAACAAGATTTTTTTATTTTTTATAATTTTTTTATTTTTTATGAAAGAGGGGAAAGAAAGAAATATTTTTATGGTTTTATTTTTTATTTTTATTTATTATTCGATTTATAATTTTTTAATATGCTTTTATTAATTACAATTTTGCCATTGAAAACTAGTGGCTGAGATTAGTTCCTAGAGTTCTCATAAAAAAGTGAGTTCTCATTTGATTTCTCTCCTATGTGTATGTGTATGTGTATGTGTATGTGTATGTGTATGTGTATGTGTATGTGTATGTGTATGTGTATGTGTATGTGTATGTGTATGTGTATGTGTATGTGTATGTGTATGTGTATGTGTATGTGTATGTGTATGTGTATGTGTATGTGTATGTGTATGTGTATGTGTATGTGTATGTGTATATTGTATATGTATATATAGAGAAAGGTTCAAATAAGAACTCTTTTTTTGTGAAATCTCTACGAACTAATACGAGCCTTATTTCATAAAGAGAATATTAATAAATTTATAAAAAAAACAAAGAACTCGTTTTTTACGAACGTCATTTTACATATATGTAATACCTAATTTACACATGTAAAATCAGATTTACACATCTGTAAAACCAAATTTACACATTTGTAATGACTAATTTACACATATGTAAATAACGGGTAGACAATTTTATAAGTATAATAATATGGTATGCGTTGAAAATATAAAAAGAAATACTTAATTTTGTGGTGAAATTTTTTTTAAGAATATGTCATATTACTACGGGTTTTAGAAAGAGTGTTTTTATATAAAAAGTTTTTTATTTTTAAAAAGGAAAGCATCTTAATTATTTTTTAAAATGTTTTAATTCTTTTATAAAAATTTAAAAAAAGTAGAAGTTTTGTATTTTTATAGGATTTTTTTAGTTTTTTAAATACGTTCTTGTATCGTTTAATAAAATGTGTTTGTAACCCTTTATTAGGTAAAAGAACCTTTTCTATAAAAACTAAAGATTATTCACAGACAAAAATATGATAAATTTTAAAACTATTTTTAAAAAGAATAAATATGACAAGTAACAAAAGGAACACATACCTATATATAACCTCAGTGTAATTTTATTGTTCGTTCATTATATCTACAACCAAGAAGTTTATATCCAAACAGTGTAACCAACTAGGATATTGCTGAGATTGTTGGGCCTCTTCATACTTTAATTATCACAATAAAGACAAACACCATATATGATTGGTAATATATGTGCCACGCGACACATATATTTTGTGGGTGTGTGTCGACTCCAAGCACATGTTTTCTCTATGTACATTTTTTGGCTCTAGATGGTGACAGAAAATTTCATTTTCAACCCTTTTTATAATATATAGAATCAAATATGCAAATAATAGTAACACTGATGTCAATTAAAGAAGTGAACCATGAATGCAAAGGTTAAACAAAGTGTCGACCAAACTTAATAATTAAGTTAATTTCTAGACAATTTTTTTCTGAATTCTCCGCGATACTTGGTAGAGATTAAGGATGGAGTTCTTTAGTATTTTATTTTGTTTTCAGTTTGTTATTATCCACGAGTTAAGGTACCAAATACTTCACTAAGATGTGATTTACATCGATCTCAAAGATTAGAGGGATATTTTTGAGCCCTCGGTAATGAATACTAGTGACCGAAGAAACATATGACCCTACTCAAAGATAAATTCATATAACATATTGAGATTTGGTTTACTCATGGATTGTACGCATATGAAGAGTTTAGTCGGTTAGAAGTGACGTATAAAAATGTAAAATATAAGAGTTAATATGGTCTCCTTAACTTAAATGTATAACGAATGATCACCGAATGTCTATAATGCAAGTCGGAGTATATCATCTTGTAGGTAAACATTTGTACCCATTGCTTAATAAATTGTTATAAGCAGATGTTTATATTATATGTAATTTGAATTAACTAAATAACAAAATTTATCTTTATTTGTTTTATATACAACCAGAAAGTTAATATCATCACCCCACAATCTAATCTATTATTGTGTTTGTTAGGCATTAATAAATTTAAATAATAGTCTATTACAAATAAGGACACCATGATATATTGGCAATAAATTTGCCACGCAACACATATTTTGTGGGTACGTGTCGACTTCAACACATGTTTTATCTTTCTCTTTCCCTATAGATTGTGACAGAATTAAAGTTCCACTTTCAACTCCTTTTAAAATCAACTCATATATACCCAAAATATTATTGAAATACATACGCTAGAGACTGTTGTTTTCTCGTTAAATATGAATTAACAAAATCGATTTATAATTAGATCACTTTGTGCGTCTAAGCTTTCCTCAGGTTGAACCACCTTCACAATGTACTGATCACTTATTGTCGAAGACTGGTGTTAGGGTTCATACGTCGGACATTAGACCAAAAAGAAATGTTCATGCCATGTAAAATCGGTTGTAAAATTCCATGACTTGTAGGAAGTGGGAGATGTGTCATTTTCTTAATTCCTAATATTTATCTCACGTTTTCTATGTGACTTTTATTTCATTATAGTTTAATTAATTTGGTCAAATACGTCGGTTTGATTATATAAATAATTAGTTATATTGATATGTAAATTTGAAGTTGAGGGTGAATAAATAAACAACTTCATCAAACATGTGATACTAAAAAACTATAATTCTCATATCTAAGAATTAAGATCAAAGTAAGCCTCAAGTTTTACCCTAATAGTGGGTACAAAGGATGCAAACTATACTCGTTAATTTATGTTTTCATATATATCTCACATGTTTTATAAACTATATCTTTTAGATTAATATTATGCATATTGTGGCGTTTTCCAAATAAATATTTTTATCTTAGATTCATATTTAAATTTGATAAAACCACATTGTTCTAGAAGGTGGGGTGGTCCATTGTTATTTGTTAGACCAAATGTTATAAAAATAAAAAATATAATAATTAAAATGAGTATAATAAGTTTGAAAAATATCCAACACCTTTTGAATTGTCGAAAGATGCTTTTTACATTGGTATCCCTAGAAGTTGGACACCTAAAAGTGGATCCTTTTTTGTAACCATTATATTATATAATCGATGTTCTTAACCTTTAGTGTATCGTATATCTCATAAAATCAACGGTTAGTTTGCTAAAGATATATAATTTATGATTTCACTTCATATACAATGAGGTTGAACCAACTAGACCGAACTTTAAACTATTTATTCTAGCCTAACTTTCACATAAACAAAACAAGAGAAGGATGAACACTCGTATTAAAAAAAGTAATGAAGAGAAAATAAACTTTTTCTTAAAAAAATAACTAAAGATAAAAGAATATACATAAGAATTGTAGATTCTAAGTTAAAGGTCGATTGAAGAGGTCGTAACTCCAAATAGCTCGGTTGACGTAGGTTTTGGAGCGTGATAATTGGTGATGTTGTCTAGGGGCTGTCAATGATGGATAATCTTAGATTAAGTGATTCGGGGCCAAAATGTGTTGTCTAAGCCAAAAGAGATGATAATGTACCTAAAGGAGAGTCATGTGGGCCCTGGCCATAGCGTGTCGAGTGGTGAATGGCACGTTGGAATAAGCTTGTTAAGGTTGATTCACATAAGGGTTCCAAAACAAATAGTATAGGTGGTTGCATCTCACTTGTTAGTAAGAGATATAGAACGTAAACAATGTGCGACTCAAAGAACAAAATACGAGGTGAAAGGGTACAACACTGCATGGGAGCAGAAGTGATGTTACAAGGTTACTTTGCAGGTATCACAACATGAGCCATGATTGTCACACCATAATCTACGAATGTGATGGCAAAATGATAACAACTGACGATTCAGCGGCAAAACTCAAAAGCTACACTTTTGGTAAAACAAGCTATGACTAATTGACATAGCTTCAATAATAACAACTAGGGGTGTGATGACAAAAGCTGCATTAAGTTCGTAGTAATTGACTCAATGTACATCCATATACCCTTAAGAGTAAACCATTAATTAATTTGATGATCATTGGGCTCCCATTTTACATAAAAATGGATGGTATCACACAATTCTAATGGGCTTTCAGACAACAAACGCTCTTTCATGTACTTTGGGCTTTATGCCAATCTTTAATTCTTTATATGTTAACAAATACAAATAGTGTTAGTTACTCGTAGACGTGCACGGACCAAGTTCAATTTTGAAACCAGGTCGGGTTAAACAAAAAGGGGGGGGGGTGTTTTAAACGTCGGGTTGGTGAGAATCCAGGTTGAACCTGGTTAAAACCGGCGGGTTGTATCGGGTTCGAACCAGGTTGATGAACTACCGAGTTGAACCCGGGGTGGGTTCGTAGAGTCCCTCAAAATTTTCTTATTTTATTTTAGTTGGAAAAATTGGGGTTGTTACACATAGTATTTATTTATATTATACTAATTATCAGTCCTTCTATACATTATGGTGTTTATACTTTATGCATAGAGGGTTTTTCCAAAAAAAAATAATTTTTTTACTTTTAACAAAAAGTTTTTCATTTTTTACAATTTAATTTCTCAAATTTGACTTTCTTTACTTTTAACCTAAAACTTTTCATATTTTGCAATTTACTCTCACAACTTTTCTATCTTCAACTTTGTTCCCTTATACTTTTCATATTTCGCAAATCTCCGTTTTACGTTTCGTTTAAAGTTTTGCAAGTCAACACAACACAACATGCATGCGTGATTCAACATTTTTACGTTACGCTTTACGTTACGTTCTAAATTTTCTAGGTTAACCAAACACAATGTGCGAGTGTGGTTCAATATTTTTACGTTTAATTTATCCCTTTTGAAGGGTTCGTCACAACGCACGGATCTTAGATCGACTTAGTTATATATTTCTATGTTTACGTTTTGGTCTAAGTTTTTCGTATTAACACACCGCGACTTCTATGTTGGTGGTTGTTACTCGTTAGTGGTGGTGTGACATTTGTGTTATTTGGCACGGTTTTACACCTCTGCCGCAACGCGGGGAGCTTATTTCTCATTAGAGTTTATTACACAACTAGTCCCTATGGTGTGTGGAAAATAACAAGTTTGGTACTTATTTTTTAAAGCAACAAGTTAGAGTTTTATGGTTTTAATTTTGCAACAAATTTGAGTATTAAGGTTAACTTTCATTAATTGTTCTAGTAAATTAAGTTGAAATGACTAAAATACCTTTTGAGGGATTATTTTTATAACTTGCTTAAATATTGTTTAGCAAAGTTATTTAAGTTAATCCATATAGTGCAAGAACTATATTCGTAATTATATATTATGAATAAAGCAACTGCCATCAACAGTTGTTTTTATTCCTTTTAAAATTTCCACGCAACTTTTGAGGATTCTCATTTTAACCCCTTAGCATCACACCTTTCATCTTCATTTGGTATTTTCATTCATTATTTAGAGAGAGAAAGAAATATGAGAGCTTGAGGGAAGATTTTCCGGTTGGACCACCGTTGGCATGCCACCACCATCGTCGTTGATGTCGATTGCATGTCAGGCTCCTATCTTTCTTCGATGTTGGACTGATCTCAGATCCAATTTTGTTTTTGATGGTGGCGATAGTGGTGTTTATGTTGTGGTGTCGCCTCCCCTTAGGGATGTGTGGTGGTTGCGGCTTGGGTGTATTGCTGGTGGCCAGCGGCGGCAAACGTCCTTTTGTTTTCCTATGCACAGATGTCACGGTGTTGGTGGTTGTTCGGCCTCCGATGATCTCTATTTAGTGGGTCTTTGGTGGGGGTTTTTGCTCTCCGACTGAAAAGTCTGAGAGTTAGATGCGATGGTGCTGATGGTTGTCCGGCCTCCGACCGATCTATGTTTGGTGTGTCTTTAGTCAGTTATGGACGACTGTTGTGATGGTTGATGCCCATCAGCCACCATCATTGTGACCACCCCCTTGGGGACAGCTGCCGCTCGGCCTCCCATTTACGATTGAGGTAGAGTAGGTGGTTGTTCTCATGTCGTTAAGGGTGTCGCCGGTGATGGTTTGGTTGTCGTGGTGGCATGTCATCATCTGTTTCTCTCTGATTCCCTCTTTTTCAGGCCTTTGTTATGTCAATGATGATGAGGATTTGCATTCGAGCCTTTTGGCGTGATGTTCATCTAAGGTTTTGATGTTTTGGATTTTACCTATTCTTAGAAAAGATGTCGATGACGATGACCCTGCTCATCTAAGACTTACCCAAGGTCCTTTAACCTGACTCATCCGTTGGTTGATCGGGTTGTTGCCCAGAATCTACTGCATTTGGGAAAATTATTGTGATGGTGATTCTACTTGTATTTTAGGTTGGTTATGATAAACATATGTGTCGTATACCGGGCTGTGATAATAACCAATAATGGTATCTGTTGTTTTGGCATCACTGTCATTTGTGGTTAGCAGTTGCAACTGATAGTGTTTTTTGAACCCGAGTCATCACGTGGATGAATGCATACTAGTTATAATAAAAACATAACAAAAGTCTTATGGTACATTTAAAAACCCAACTATGGCACCACCACCTCCTCCCAACCACCATCGCCGAAAGTAGATCTATAAATTGTTCTCTCTTGTACAATTAGTAGAAGATCTGTAATTTTTTTAGGTTCCATTGAAAGCAGATCTACAAATTTTGTATTTAAAGGTAACGATTCTCTTCGAGATCTGCAATCAAGTAGACGTTCGCGTTAAGAGATGAAAATGGATGTCCGAACTAACAAAGACAACACGATGAAGCCCGATCATACTAAACAGATGATCTCTGGTTAGCATAATAACTTTTTTTTACCTGTACTTAAATATAAAGAGAGTGTAATTTAAAATGATTATTCAATAATAATATAACAGAAATTACAATAAAGCAAACAATAAGATTTTAAATTATGATAACCTGAGAAGTATGTTGATTAACTGAAATGAGACAAAGTGACAAACACTAATAACAAAATAGGAAGGCTAAACTGGTAGAGCTTGTTGCTGAAAATGCCAAGCCACAACATCTTTATAAGCCAATTTCCCTCCAAAAATGTCCAACGCGCTACCCACCGTCACATCCACACGTCCCGATCCTGCAACTTTTATTCGCTCCATGTCATCGATTATGGTCACACCACCAGCATATGTCACCGGAATCTGGAGTCAATCAAATCAATACACCACATGAGCAAAGATTATATGACAGTTGACATGGTTAATGCATCAAAAGCTGATATGTAATTCCAACTTATTTGCTTGAAAACATTTGGGTGGTGTTTTGACTAACAGATCAAATGGGTCAGACACATCTAGCAGATTAAAACTTGAAAAGTCGCCGTATTTGCAGTATCAAATGATGTTATCTTAACAATATAAGTTTTGCAATATATATATAGCATAGCATCTAAAACTTTTTATGATAACCATCTACCTTTTTCTAAGAAATTAAAAAATAAAATGTTCATAGCACCTAAAAAATCATGGTATCTTTATTTCAAGAATTAAATATGATGCAGGAACAATAATTAGAATTTGAATATTTATTCAAATTAATTATCCTTTTAATTTATTTATTTAGTCTATTATTATCCTTAGGTTATTAGTATTTACTATAAATAGTAGGGTTAGGTTAACATTTGTTATTAGTTTTTTATTGATATTTGAATATAAGAACATTGTTCTTGGAACCTTTGGTTCAATTTATCGTCGTTGTTTGTCAATTGTTCTTGAGCCATTAGATTGCTTCCGTTACTGCATCAAAATATGTGATAAGAAAAATAGAAAATGAGTTTAGTACGCACCGGAGAGTATTTGCCGAGTAGTTCTACAAGTTCTTCATCAATGCCCAGTCTAAAATAAATAAAAAAGGATTTATCAATACAAGACCAATACTGCACACATTCCAAAATGATGAAATACTTCATCCCAAAGCATATATTATTTGAGGAAAATGATATAAGAAAAGCACACAAACAATGGAGGTGGTAATTTCAATTTACTTATGAATAAATCTTCGAGTTGTTTTTCATTTCAAGTTTGTAAAATTATAGGAACGCTCAAATGGCCATATGGGTCAAACGGGTTGAATGTTGCCCAATATATATTTTAAAACATATCTCCTAAATCGTTCTCATTCAAAGACTTAGGTTTTTTCATTGTAATAATACAGTTTTTGTTATCATAATTAACAAGTTCAAAAAGTGTCTACGGGTCAACCTAGCCCAGACCGTTTTGACCAGTACTAGAAAATAAAAAAAGTCCCACTTTGACAGTGGTTTTATATTTTGGAATAGAGTAAGTACAACTTAGTATGCTGGTAATTGCATGTTTGTATTTTAAAATTAGTAAAAAATGAACAATAGAAGAAAAGGGACCCGAGTACTTACTTTTTCCCTTCAACGTCTACACCATGGACCAAAAACTCATCAGAATACTCTGAAAGAAAATTTAATATCTTCTCATCAAGATATACATCACTAAACTTCTGCCACCTATCTGTAACAATGGCATATTTTCCATCCTGGCAAAATAATCATAAAAAAATGTATTACATAACAAACAGTAGGAGAATTATAGTTAGTTAGTTAAACAGTAGACGTGGCAACTAAGTGGGCCGTCTAGGTATGGTAACGGGTCGTATGAGTTCAAGACAGAACGATCAACATGTCCTTTTAAACACTTGCCAAAACAGGTCGTGTCGGAATGGGTTGACCAAGAAGACCAGAACCACTCTTGTCATTTTTCTAAAAAAAATCAAATTATTCATATATTAAAATATCAGACGATTGTTTGAATAAAACGATATAAGAGGTTAAAAACATAACACATTGATAGAAGTTTAACGAGTTTCGTTAGCCCGCCTTGCTTTACCCGTTCTATATTTAGTTAAAATTAAAATTTGATGGCCCCCAAGTGACCTGGGGGAAATGCAGCATACCCAAATAGGCCTGTTTTCAAGTAAGGTTGAAATTGCCAATTTACTACATATTATGGTGAAACAGATTTACAAGACACTTTTACAACATATTAAGGTGAAAAAGATTTACATACTACGCTTAGTTGTCAATAGTCGTAATAGCGCTCGCAATAGCACACTATGTAGCATATAGGTCATTTATCGCTATTTGGTTGTAGTGTTGAATAGCGCTTTTTTTTATCCTATAAATATAAATAGTGAATGTATATTTTAGCTATAAAGAAGTAGGATTTAGTGCTAGTTTAGTTATTTTGGTGGTGTGAATGTTTATTTTTTGTTTCTACTAGTCTATCGCTAAACATGAAATAGCAGTTGTTATTTGCCGTGTAGCATATTGGTAGCTTGTCGCTATTGACCGATATTCATATTGACAAATATGACATTAAGGTAGAACTTATATTACCTAAATTTATAGTTTTTTTGCAAAAGGAAATGAAACATGAAGGTTAAAGAACTTTTGCAGTGGTAACACAACATAAATCATATTCATGTTTTCACTTTCTTGGCAAGTCAACCATGGTGCCATTATGATGTATGGAAACTTTAGAACTATAGTCTTAAATAATGTTAAGATACTATCAAGAACTAACAAAGCTATAATAACGAGTGAATTACATTTTCATCCATCATGGACATATCAATAATATTAGTGTTTAATCCGTCAATTATGACTTATGTGCCAATTTTTTCCAGCTTAAACCATGATTGATCAATGGAAAAGAAAAAAGTTTCCAAGTACCAAAGTTGCAACTTGCAAGTCATCTTTAAGTCAGGGACATAACATGTAGATAAAACAACATAATAATATCATTGTCATCTGAAAAATGCATACCTTCTTTCTGCAACTAAGATCCAATACAAGCCTTTGTTTTCCAACAAGATGAACAAGTTCTTTAAGCCTTTCATGGTCCATTTGTCCATTGTTGAATACATACTGCAATTATACAAAAGGATATATCAGTTATAGTAAATACAGTTGCCAAAACTCATTATCATAAAGCCATGTAAACTAGAGATGAACGGTATTAAGAGGACAGTTAAATTAAATGTATCACAAAAACAAAGTAAACAAAATTATTACAAAACAAATATGGTAAGTTTGATTATTATAAAATTAAAACTAACATCTAAACTATCGAATTCAAGTATCATAAGATGTGATCCCCAGATGAAGAAACTGATCATGCCAGTAGTTAGTGGAGGCGTCAAACAAGAGCAGTTTGGGTTACAGGTCTGATCAAAGGGCCGACCCACCAACACTTGTTATCCATTTTTTTGTATTTTGTAACAGCTGATAAATTAGTATGAAAGCAACGACAGCCTTATTTGCATAACAAGATAATTATTTCTAAAGAAATTAGAGAATTGTTGGCACTCACACTTTAGGTGACTTTTGACCTTGTACAACGATACAACCTATTTGACATGTTTCATTTTAGTTAATCCTCTACACTTGACCCGTTATCAACAAAAATAAAAGTCTAAATTAAGCCATATTTGTATAAATGTGTGTGATTTCTAGAGACCACAAAAAGAATCTAAAGTCAGTGGCTCATTATCAAGCCAACAAATCTATTCGTTTAAACTAATAAGCATGAAATATAAGAAGAGAGTGGGAGACATAGAAACCATACTGAAGTGATGATGACATGGCTAGCTCCTTCTTCAATGTAGCTCAAAGCATTTTGTGAATTGATACCACCACCAACTTGCAAACCACCTAAATGATATATATGGTCCTTACAATATTATTAACCATTAAGAATCCACTTGAATACATATTCCAATGACTTTATTATTTTAATTTGACTCACATAAGTTCGAAACACCATCTTTGTTTATGGAGGTGTATATAAATATAAAAAAATAATTGGTAAACAGATAGCAACCATTTTACCTGGATAAGCACGTAGGGCTCCAATGGCTGATTCATTACTTAAAGGATCGGCTCCCAGCATGATTACATGGCCACCTTCAAGGCCATCTTCTTTATAAAGAGTTGCATATTCTGCAGCTGATTTATCAGATTCGAAGTTTGTAACAAGGGTTGAGTCATTTCCCTTTATATCTGAAAGGGTAGACCCCACAATCTGCTTTACTTTCCCCTGATAACCCATGAAATGATTAAAAATGTAAGAAAAATAAATAAATAAATAATTCCACATTGGTTTTAACCTTATAAACTAAACTAAATATTCCACAAAGGGCGACGAAAAGATTCTGTAAAACAGAAGCTATGATTTTGTATGGTCTTTCTTTCAAGCTGTGTACTTTCATGATCTTACTTTATCAACTTGTATATTTTTGCGAGAGATGCTCAAAAAGTGGGTAGTAGCGTATGAAGTTTATCACTTAATAAATTGGTTTCAAAGAGATGATAAAAACAAAGTAGAGGTGGCAAAATGGACAAGCAATTGGGTTGCTTAACGGTTCAGTAGTTCACGGTCTCAAGAAAAGTCATATTGGTATAGTTCGGGTCAGATTGGGTCCTTTTGAACAACATTTCTGCATAAAAACAACATGTGAGGTTGCATGCATTAAATATACATTTAGGCGACTTTTAATCTGTTTGACCCATTTTCTATTAAAGTTTGGACCATTTGGCCTCTTAGGGATAAATCATAAACTCAAATCAACCTATTAACATATAAACACAATGAAACAGCAACCATTAGAACAAACATATCAAAACATGGAAAGTATAGACCTTATGTATATCAATGCAAGGGCGAAACTTTACTCCACACTTGATAGATAAACATTGAGATCCTGTCATAAGAAGGATATTCATTTCAACCATTGAAAAATGTGCATTCAAAAGTAGGCACATCACATAGCCATGAACAGAAAATGCTTACACATACAATGTAAAGATAAGCGTAGAAACACACATACTTGATGCACGTGAAGGTGCTGTTACAAACTTCTGCTTTCTGGTGGAACTGAAAGTAGACGGGTTAGAAATCCTGCTGAAGGAATCGAGTCTCAACAATGTTGAATTTGAGTCAAGGTTCCTAATTTCCATTGTCTCTTAAAATTAGCTCTGCAACCATGAGAAAATTAACCTAAACTGATTGTTTCAGTTAACTCATTCTTCATTATTTTATCTCAATTTTTCAAAATATCAGTAGCATTAGTGTGAATTAAAGGGAAAACAAACACGAAAAGGGTGCAATTTAAGATACTGCAAGAAATCAAGATGGAGACAAAGCATGAACCTAATTTCCTCTCGACTAATATCTTCAATCAGTGATGTTTAGAAAGGGAAGAGCTTTGGCCTGAACAGAACAACTACACAGTAGAGAATCCACATAAGATGGTGCTACATAATAAAAATGTATGGGGCTGTTTGGCAACTTCTGAATGATTAAGTGCTGAACCAATAAGAGGTCTGAACCATTAAGTGCTGAACTATTAAGAGGTCTGAACCACTAAGAGTTATATCGCTTAACTATTCAAATCAAATGTCTGACCAATTCAGATAAGAGGTCTTAACCATTCAGCATTAGACCTCTTAACCATTCAGCATTAGTATAATGCTTTACCATTCAGAGGCAAATGTCTCAACCATTTAGACATTTGCTCGCGAAACAAACAGTCTGAACCATTAAGTGCTAAACCATTCAGACATCTGAACCATTAAGAGGCTGATTAAGAGGCTGCCAAACAGACCCCTATGTTTATTTGAAAAGATTACTTGCTTTATAATATTAAGCTTGATATATTATTTAGAACTGATTAAAAAGATGTGTTAATCCTCAACATACCAGCCAAGCAATTTCAGTCACACTGAGTCCCCATTCCATAATACAATAACCAATCAAACAAGCACACCCTTAACTCATTTGTGTTCTCAAGTTCAAAAGAAGTGAAAGATGCTTTTAATGTATAAACAATTAGCAAATCAACCCATTTATACACACAATTTAGCAGTTCTTCATGACCACAAAAATCAGGTAACTCAATGAATCTATACACAGTTACACACAGCACAGTTCTCAAGAAAATCATGTTAAAAAGCAATAGCAAACCATTAATGGAGCATGAACAAAAGCACATGAAGTTACAATGGGGCAAACTTTAAATTCTTGAAGAAAGGAAAAAGGCGAAACCTTGAAAAACGATGGGAGATCAGAGATTGAGTATATATAAACACACACAAAGAGATGCAAATTTGAAAAGAGAGGAGGATAAGGTAAAAATGGCAATAAGTGGTCAGTGGTTTCATCGAATCAAACAGTTGAAGATAGTGAAGAAATGAACAAACAGAGGTTAAAAGATTCAAACTGAAACCTGTAGTGGGCAGCGGCGAAATGGAGCGATTCGAGTGCAGCCGTACAGGGCTCCGGTGGCGGTGGTCGGAGGGCACGGTGGCAATCGGCAAAGACGAAAAGGGGGGAGGTGTAGGGCTTAGAGGCCTGACTATGGGCCTCTTGTCTCCATAAAATCAAAACATAGTTAACAACTAGCATTGAGCCCGCGGTGCGGTGGGGTTTAAAATGTGTTTTAGCGATCACCAACACCGGGAAATATCGTAGTAGAAGAAAAATGTAAACGAAAAAATAAAACTGAACGCAAAGTAGACGCAAAAACATTGAATCACACACGTGAAAAGTAAAACATTAAAAACAATAACTGAGTCGATCTAAGACCTGCGCGTTGTGACATGGCCGTTAAACGAGAAAAAAATAGGTTTAAAGATGTTATATTGCACACGCACATTATGGCGTGTTAATTCATAAAATTTAAACCGAAACGTAAAACGGAAAATTTATAAAAGATGAAAAGTATAAGGAACCAAAGTTGAAACTGAAAAATTATAGAGGTTGAGTTGTAAAAGATTTAATAGTATTGAGGTTAAAAGTAATAAAATTAAAAAAACAAAAACAAAAGTGAGTACAACCCATTAAAACCTAGATACAAGAACCCATAATGCATAAATATCAATTGCTTTTCCTGTATGATGATGATGGATACATAATTGATATTATTCATAGAAATGTCAGGGAGAAACGTAAAAAGAAACATGATAGGTTATCCATGAGGGAGTTTTTTACGTTTAAAATTCAAGATAGAGCTTATAAATTTGCAATGTTTCTAAATGCAAAGAGATTATTACAACAATCTTTAATAGATGCTTACACTATGATTGAAAGTAAGGGATGTTGTTTATACGTTGTCAACAAAAGGTATTGAGATGTGAGTCTTATATAAAGATACATAGCAAGTTAGCACAAGAAAATACAAATGGGAGAGACTGGACAGCGTGTCATACTTCTTTCTTTTTTCACAAGCGGGGCACGTTACATGATGCAAAGTTATTTAAATGTAATGTCCTTGTGTAAGTGGTTTGGCTATCCTGATTTTTTCATTACTATAACACATAATCCAAGGTGGCTAAACCTAGAGGACAGACCGGATATTTTAAGCAGACTTTTTAAGATCAAACCAGATTCGTTGATCAAAGACTTAAAAGTCAATGCATTTTTCGGTAAGGTTCAAGTAGGTACGAAAAAAATATAACCTAACTTAGATCTTTTATTTTTTATGCTAAAATTCCATACAAGATTCACTTTTGAAAATCATTACATTCATATTTCACCTAATTTATTTATTTCAATTTTTGCAGTTGTGTACACGATTGAATTTCAAAAGCGTGGTTTGCCTCACGCTCACATCTGTCTTTTTATGCATCCTGATCATAAGATTGCAAGTGTAGACCAAATTGATCCGGTTGTATCAGCTGAAATTCCCAAAAAGATGATGATCATGAGTTGTATTCCCTTGTAAGTGAATTGATGATACATGGACCTTGTGGGCATTATAACTTAAAGAGTCCTTGTATGATAGATGGAAAGTGTTCAAAAAAAATTCTAAAAAAATTCAAGGAAAAAACGACAATCGATCCTGATTGCTTTCTCGTATATAGAAGAAGAGACTGTGGGTCTGTTGTTACAAAGTCAGGAGTGATACTTGATAACAGAAGTATTGTCCCCTGTAACAAAACTTTGTTAAAAAATATCATGCACATATCAATGTCGAATGGTGCAACCAGGCCGGATCAATAAAATATTTATTCAAATATATTAATAAAGGTCCATATAGAACAAATGTTTCGATGGTGAAGAATGGAACAAATGATCGTATCGACGATTGATCTAGTTGTCGAGACTCGATCAAAAACAAGTTAATATATCGTTTTTAGTTACCTTTATTGTGTAAGGGTAATTAAGGTCGTCTCCGCATGAAATTGGTGGAAAGTGTTTAACAAATGCAACTAGATTAACTTAAACAACAAGCTATTAATATAAAAATCGAAACTTTAAATAAATGAATGAATGAGCGAACGTGCGTAAAGCAAAGAACTTTGAAATGAGTTTATTTAATAATGAAAAACAATCACTTCCGAATCCTCAATTATGCAAAATCAACACTTTATATGCTAAACTAGGGTTTGTCAAAACATAACTCTCAAGACTTCAACTTTTGATTAACGTAATAACAAAAGATCAAACTTTTAAGACTCGTTCATTCACAGTGTTATTAGTTTATCTATATCAGATTACTCAATCTTAAGGAGTTTACGATGCAAGAAAACCTAAACTTATAATCTCAACAAGTAATCTTATTTATAAACAAACCTTTTAACGTAACCAAAACGTAGAATTACATTCAAAGATCATTGTTCAACACAACTGTAAGGATTCCTTTAAGTCTGATGCAAACCAAAACATCCAATGTCTCTCTGCAAGCAATACACTAAAGAACTGAAGTAGAATTGCTTCGGAAGTTTTACACCATGCACTAGAAATATTCTAAGTGTAAAATCTTCCGAAGCCAAGACCAATATCTTCCGAAGCCAAATATGAAGTCTTCCGAAGCCTCAGAGACAAAGTCTTCTGAAGCTTCATCTTATGAAGACAGATTTCTTCCGAAGACTTTTAGTAACATGCTTTATCTGATGTACTGTTTCATAAAGCTGGACACCTTTCCGCTGCATCTCTGTAAAGTCACCACCTTACATGAGTTGGTGAAAAGGTCCATGCTTTTGGTAACTGTACATTAAGGTCTTGAGTCTGTAACTTTCTACTTTATGTACTTTATCCTTTTTGTAATAGATAAGGATGTGAGCTATGGCATGTCATAGTCACAAGGTCAAAAGATAGATATGCCTTTTGATTCTACAATTGATTTTGTTTGTGTCTAGTCAATTGTATCCAACTGGCTTTCAAAGTATAGCCGGCTGTAGGTTGTAGTATAAGTATTCCTTGTTCTAGTATCTTTCTTTATGTTTTGTAACACTTGTAAAAGAACTTGAGAAAGCAATATACTGCATCCTTAAAACCCAAATCTCTTGTTTTGTCTCTTACTTGTTACTTGTGTTTTTAGTATCATTATTATGGTTAATCCAGTTTACTGTTTGGTTAATCTCCTCTTTGTGTTGTTGTGTTGTAAGTGACCACCCTTCACCGGTCCTGCAACAACTTACAAATAAAACTACAAAATAATATCTTTAGATAACATTTCACCATTTTAGACTATCAAAATTTTTATTTTTCTATCCAATCTATTTTCACTCATTTTATAACAATTAGTAAAGGTAGTAAATCATTCACACTTTATACACAAATACCTTAAAAAGTATAATAAAAATATTTAAGGATATTTATTAATAATATTTATCCTTTTTATATATTATTGTTATAACTAAAATTTTTTTGTTATATAATATACAATAATTTCATTGATAACATATATTAGATTATACGTATGTATAATCTATTAGCTTTAGTAACTCGTGTGATACAGGGGTCAAATATATTTAAGAACTAAAATTATTAAAATTTTGTTTATATTTTTGAATAATAACATAAAGTAATACATTTAAAAACACTTATAAAATTACATTTAAAACCTGATTACCTTTTAAAACAGAGAAAGCATGCTTTCTCTGATCACATTTTGACAAAAACTAAACTCATTTTCGTTGTCACTCTAAAGACTCACCAACTTATATTAGTTGGTGAAAAGGTCCATGCTTTTGTCAACTGTAGTGTATGGTCTATGGTCTGTAACTTTCTACTTTGTACATTTAGTCCTTTTTGTAATATATTAGGATGTGAGCTATGGCATGTCATAGTCACAAGTCAAAAAGCAATATGCATTTTGACTATACATTGATCTTGTTGTCTAGATTAGTGTTTCCAGCTAGCTTTCAAAGTATAGTCGGCTGTAGAATGTAGTATAAAGTATCTAAGGTTCGTGTTTTTATTTTTATGCTTTGTAACACTTGTAATAGAACTTGAGAGCAATATACATTATTAAAAACCAAAAACTTATCTTATTCTTGTTCTTTGTTCTTTGTTCTTTGTTTTGTCTCATTACTTACTTGTGTTCTTAGTATCATAAACTAAAACCCAGTTTCCCACTTGATCTGTTAAGTGTTCTAACACTCTCCTCATTATAAGACTGATTGTATTGAGTCCCTTCTAGGGTCCTCCAACCTATTACCCTTAGTGAGGCACCAGCTGGTAAAGGTGTCTCACAACCTCTCTCTGGTCAGAGCTCAAGTACAGATCAAGCAAGAAAGACCAAAGCTCTCTCCACCCTGAGTCACACAGGCTTGTGAGTGACAAAGGGAATAGGAAGATGATCTTTGAGGAAAAGAGGAGGAGAGAGAGAGAGAGAGAGAGAGAGAGAGAAAGAGGAAGATAAGGGGAGAGACTTCAAGTGAGACCCTTGGCTTCATGGAAGCTGCAATCACGGTTGCCCCCACGTCAAACACTCAAGATAATGAGTTAAGGGCAGTCAAATTAAACTATCTGGAGACAAGAAATTACAACATTTATTAACTCATCTCTCCTATCTTAGAAGAACTGAATGAACTAGCTAATAATGAGTTGTCAAAGGAGAAAAAGGAGGCTGGGGATGTAGAATTGCTCCTTAAAATCAAGAAAGAAAGAAGAAGAAAAAGACTCTACAAAGCTCTTACTCTCTCCCCAGTTCAGGAAAGCCCTAAGAAAGAGGTTGTGGCTATTGAGCAACAAACTCAGGTAGGTAGGGAACAAGATAGACAAAATATGATAACCTACCTGAGTGTCACAGGTCTCTATCAGGCAGCAAACCTCCTTCTCTTATCATATGAATATATTGAGTTTGGATACCTCAAACAACTTGAGCAACAAGCACTAAAAGAGCAAAAAGCTGCTAAGAGGAAGATGAGGGAAGAGGCTGCAAAGTCAAGAGCCATCATTAGAGAAAATTTGAAGAAGTCTGCTGATAGACAAAAGATGGTGAGCTGCTTGAAGCTGTATGGATTCTCCAGAAGAAGACTTGGTCCAATGTCTCTATCCACCATGGATGAGCACATTAGAATGATCAAGCAGAAGATCAAAAGGGGTGAGCTTGTTGACTTGTATTCTCTACCAAGTCAAGTTGCACCTAAAGTTGAGGCCAAAGTTAAACCACGACCTAGTGTCGTATCATAGCTAATTTATCTTCTGATCCACACACATGGTCCTGATCCTTCTCCTTCCAAAACTGTGAAGGACAAAGACCCAACTAAGAAAGACAAACAAGAACAACTTGGTACTATAGGCTAGTCTCCTCAGTTAATATACATAAAGAGGAAAAGAATGGCCATAAGAAGGGACAATAAGAAGAAGAAGAAGTCCAAGGCATCCACCTCTACACCTCATAATGGGTCAAAACATCCTGAAGGTGCTCAAGAAGAGGCTGCTTGACAAAGTCTACTTAGGTGTTGTTTGTTTTTCTTCAGAAGCTCTTCCCCACCTCTTCATCTGCGCACGCAGACGCGGGAAGAGCTTTTGAGTACGCATACTATTTGATTTTTGGAAGTCGTTTCATTAGAAAATGTCTTCCTCACGTATGCATGGAGAATATGTGGACTTACCACTTTTGAGGTCTTCTAACATCTTCTCCATTCCCACCTCCCCCACCTCCCCCCATTCGGCCGCCCCACCTCCTCCTACCTCCCCCACCGGCCGCCCCACCTCCCCCACCTACCGGACCACCGCTGCCCCACCTCTCCCCATTGGCCGAACCACCGCCGCCCCACCTCCCCCCATCGGCTGGACCACCGCCGCTCCCCTCCCCTACCTGCGCCGAAAAACACACACCTTCGGTCTTCTCTCTTCCGATCTTTGTCAATTCAAACTCAAAACAAAATCAATGGCTCCACCGTCTCTCGTCGCCAACGGCGGTGACTTTGTCGCCGGAAAGTTGTTGGCGTCAAGCCGTGTGCCGTCGGTCCACAGCGAAGTTCAGAACAGCCTCCTCGACCACCCGCTTATTCTTTCGTCGGTGGCCGTCTAGCTCCGCCACCGGAAATCCAGGTATTCTGTAATGTAGGTTTAGTGTTGGTGAATTAACGTTTAGTTTGCTTGTTGTGAGATTGGCGAAGATGATTTTGTTTTATGATGTTAAGATACTGGAACGTGATGTGGATTTGTGGATTTTGTTAGTTTGTGCTGTAGATTTACGTGTTATAGTGTTGTTTGGTGAATGCATTTGGTTTGCGATTAGATTTGGATCCTTTCGTTATATGTAGAAGGTCAATGTTAGATCTATACGATTGTAGATGGAAGCTTGTTGTAGTATTTGATTTCACGTGTTGTTTTGAACTTTTGATCAACGTAGATCGATAGCAAATGAGCAAATACATATGCAATTTTCGTTTTGATTTTTGTTTTTTTGTTGTACGATGGATCAAGTGGTCAACAACCAGTTAATGGTTTTAAATTTGCTGTTGTTAATATTTAGGGGGAGAAAACAGGTGTTAAAACTTTCAGTAATATTAATATTAAAAATTTACAGAATATTTTAGGAGTCTGCATATATTAAAAACAAACAGTCTTTTTCCTGCAGACTGCAGACGTTTAGTCCACCTCTTCTGCTGCAGATGTCTACAGATGTGGCCCGCAGACTGCAGACGTTTTCCTGCAGAAAAAACAAACAGCACCTTATAATAGAGCCTCTTGCTGCTGAGAGACACATCTTGTCTTGGATGTTTGCTACTAATCTAGACAGATGGTATGTCACTAGAGATCAAGAAGGTCAAGACATCTATTTCTGGAAAAACATTTTTGACATTCCTCCGCATGATCTCTATGACATGAGGAGATACTTTGAGAGTCTAAGGGATCTTGACCAATTGATGATTAAAGGAAAGGTCTTGATCCTGATGAGTACTATCAACAGATGAAGATCAAGACTCCAAGGTCTCTTTAGTTTTAGTAGCATCAGCCTATGGGGAGTTTGTAAGTAATACACTTAAAGGCTGATGCAACCAAAGAACGACCAAAGATCTCTCAACATGCACATGTGAAGTACAAGGAAGTTACTTCGGAAGATTTGATACAACTCAGCGAATTATGCTAATTATCAAATCTTCCGAAGCCAAAAGACCAAAGATGAAGTATTCCGAAGCTTCAACGAGAAATTCTTCCGAAGCCAAAGACTGATTTCTTCCGAAGACAGTGAAGACATGCTTTTTCTGAATCACCTTTTAACAAAATCTGAACAACTTTTCACTACCACTTTTGAAGTCTCACCAACTTATATGAGTTGGTGAAAGTCCTTATTTTTGTCAAACTGTAGATTAAGGTCTTTTGTCTGTAACTTTCTACTCTTGTACTTTTATCCTTTCTGTAATAGATAAGAATGTGAGTTATGGCATGTCATAGTCACTAGTCAAAAGACAATCTGCCTTTTGACTCTACATTGATCTTGTTGTCTAGATTAGTGTTTCCATGTGGCCTTTAAAGTATGGTCAGCTGTAGGATGTAGTATAAAGTATATCAAGTACTTGTATCTTTAGATAAGCTTTATAACACTTGTAAGAGCTTGAGAGCAATATACACCATTTTTGAAAATCATATTTGAGTGTTCTTTTCTTGTTACTTGTGTTCATTGTTTCATTCTAAACGGTTTCCTATTTTGATCTGCTAAGTGTTCTAAGTCTCTCCACATTATAAAACTGTTGCATTGACCCCCTTTAACGACCTGTAGTATAGGCACACCTTAAGCGGGTCAACATATTTAAATGCAACAAAGTATCCAACAGACAAAATCATCAACCATTTTTATTTTGATATTAACAAAATGCATATCGATCAACGAACATAGAAAAAGAATAGGATTAATGGCGATACAGGAAGGAATTACTGATTCATGTTGATTAGGATGAAGCTTGACAGTCGATTTGGAGAGGAGTAATCTTTCTTGAGCAGCGGTAGGTAAAGGAAGAGGATTAGGGGTTGTGTTTTAAGATTGGGGTGTTAGAAAAGGGTCGGGTTTTTTAGGTAGTAGAGGGTCCGTGCGTAACAATCTTTATGTTTAAAATGAACGGGAAAATAAAGCAAACATGGATATAACAATTTGCCGTGTTGCAATAATAGCATTAAAAACATGCCATGTGCAACCCTAATTACCCTGTGGAATTATATAAGATTTTTATTTCAACCTGTATAGCATACGGCTATCTAACCTAGTCTATCTATATTAATAAAGAATGTTTTTTTGAGATGCATGAAATGATTTTAGAGCAACTAATTCTAACTTTCCCGTTTTTCTTTCATATTAAATAGATATATATTAATTACTAAGTAATGATATTATATAATTCTCCAGGACCGGTGAAGGGTGGTCACTTACAACACAACAGCACAAAGAGGAGATTAACCAAACTTAATCAAACAGTAAACTCGATTAACCAAAATAATGATACTAAGAACACAAGTAACAAGTAATAGACAAAACAAGAGAACACAAGAGATTGGGTTTCAAGGATGCAGTATATTGCTTTCTCAAGTTCTATTACAAGTGTTACAAAGTATAAAGAAAGATACTAGAACATGGAATACTTATACTACAACCTACAGCCGGTTATACTTTGAAAGCCAGCTGGATACAATTGACTAGACACAAACAAAATCAATTGTAGAATCAAAATGTATATCTGCCTTTTGACTTGTGACTATGACATGCCATAGCTCACATTCTAATATATTACAAAAAGGATAAAAGTACATAAAGTAGAAAGCATGGACTCAAGACCTCAATGTACAGTTACCAAAAGCATGGACCATTCACCAACTCATGTAAGTTGGTGACTTTACAGAGATGCAGCGGGAAGGTGGTCCAGCTTTATGGTAAAGTACATCAGATAAAGGCATATCTCTAAAAGTCTTCGGAAGAAATCTGTCTTCACTATTTGGCTTCGGAAGACTTTGTCTCTGAAGCTTCGGAAGACTTCACTTTTGGCTTCGGAAGATATTGGTCTTGGCTTCGGAAGATTTTACACTTAGAATATTTCTAGTGCATGGTGTAAAACTTCCGAAGCAATTCTACTTCAGTTCTCTAGTGCATTGCTTGCAAAGAGACTTTGGATGTTTTGGTTTCATCAGACTTATAGGAATCCTTACAAACTCCCCCTAGGCTGATGCTACCAAAACATTTAGAAGATCTTCAGATGTTAGTAGTCTTCAGCATAATGATGACCATACCCTTCTTCATTAGATGGTCAGGATCATTCAGACTTTTATAGTATCTTCGCATCTCAAAGAGATCATGCAGAGGTAAGTTGATTATGTCTTGCCATGTATAGACATTCTCAACACCTTGATCTCTGATTACATGCCATCTTTTTGGATTGGTAGAGAAGGTCCAGGATAAGATGGGTGTCTCAGCTGCAAGAGGAGCCACTTGTATTGGAATGGATTGGGCTGCCTCTTCATGCACTTCCTCAGGTTGATCTGACTTAGCCTTAGGTATAGAGGTAGATGATAGGCTTCTTCTTCTTAGACTTTGGTTTAGAAGCCATCCTCTTCTTTCTCTTAGAGGACTTTAACTGAGAAGACTGGTATGCAGCACCTTGTTGATCATCCTTGTCTTTCTCAGTTGGGTGTTCCCCCCTCACAAGTTCAGAAGGAGAGGGAGTTTGACCCTGCTATGGATCTGAAGATGAAGCTTGCTGAGGCTCAGCAGGAGGTCCGGGTTGTGATGTCTCAGGTTGTTTAACCTTAACCTCCACTTCAGGTGGGACTTGACTTGGAAGAGAGTGTAAGTCAATCAGTTCTCCACTCTTGATCTTCTGCTTGATTACCCTGATATGCTCATCCATTGTGGATAGAGACATAGGGCCAAGTCTCCTTCTGGAGAATCCATACAGCTTCAAGAAGCTCATCATCCTCTGCCTGTCAGCAGACTTCTTCATGCCTTTTTGGATGATAGCTCTTGATTTTGTAGCTTCTTCCCTTAGCTTCTTCTTAGTTGTCTTTCTGTCTTTGACTAACTCAAGCTCAAGTTGTTTTAAGTACTCAAACTCAACATAGTCATAGGACAAAGGAAGAAGTGCATCTGCCTGATAGAAGCCTGTGGCACTCAGGTAGTTGATCATTTTGATCGTATTTTCTTCTTTGTCTACCTGAGGTTCTTGTTGAACCACATCTTATTGTACAGGGCTTTCTTGAACTGGGGAGAGAGTAGGAGCATGCTTGTAGAGTCTTTTCTGTCTCTTCTCCTCTTTGAATTGGAGAAGTAACCTTGCATCCTCTTTTTCTTTCATCTCTCTTGACACTTTCATGTCAGCCAGTTCATTTAGTTCATTTAAGGGGAGAGAAATGATACTATCTAAGTCATTGTTCCTTGTCTGCAGATAATTTATTCTGACTGCCCTTAACTCATCATTCTGAGTATCTGGTCTGGGGGCAGCCCTGATAGCAGACTCCATGAGTCTTGAAGACTCAGCAGAGGAACTTTCTCCCCTCAGCCTCCTTTTCCTCTCTCTCTCCTCCTCCTCAATCTCCTTAGATGTCATCTTTCTTTTCCTTTTGTCACTCACAGACCTTTGTGACTCAGGCTGGAGAGAGCTTTGGCCTTCATTGCTTGTTGCAGCATCTGAGCTCAGGCCAGAGAGAGGTTGAGAAGCACCTTCACCAGCAGGTGTCTCAGAAGGAATGTGGATCTCTGCAGCAGTTGATGATGATAAGACAGGGGTCTCAGGTTCTGCCACTAGGCCTTCAGTCAAGGTTTCCCCTATGAAACTAATCTTAGGGTCTGCCTCAACATCTAGTTGACCGATGACATTACCTGATTGCCTAAGTCTCCTTCTTAAGCTGAACTCTGCAGTGATCCTGTCTTGGATTCTTTGAGCCAGTCTGTCAGCTTGTCTTGATTTGCTTGGGTTGACAAGTGGCATGTTGACTAGATACAGACCTTCATAGAAGTTCAAAGTTTGATAATCAAGTACTTCTTGTTCCCCTTGAACTCTGTGAAGAATAAGAGCTCTTCTATCAGCATCATACCTCCACCCAATGATGTAGTTTGAAGTTCCTTGAGGTGGGGATGACATAGCCTTTGGTATACCTTCCTCAAAGAGACTCCTGATGATAGAGTCTATAGAGTCCACATTAATGTGAACTTGAGGAAGTTGCTGAGAATGCACAATTGCAAGTGAGGATGGTGAGTCCTCAATGTCCATTCTCTGTGAAGAACTCCCAGGTTCTGTGGCTGCAATGACTATCTCCCCCTTTTTGGTAGCATCACCCACTTGCATAGGTGAGCTGGAGGATAGATCAATCACATCCACAGGTTATTGTGTTCCTAGTTGAGCTCTTCTTAAAGGTCTCCCAGCTAGTTTTGTCCTTAAGATATGAAATCTCAAGTTGCAGATCATTGACCCTGTTGTGTAAGGTAGTCACCTGAGATTCAAGGTGACTAACCTTAGAGACTAAATAGGAGCATGTTTTTGACAGTTTTTGCACCTTTAGCCTCAGATTCCCCTTATCTTCATCAGAAGACTCATTGGGGGATGAGATGATTGGACCAAAGTCCTCTCTCTCACCACCAGCTTGAGGTTCTTGGCTGCTGGTTTTCCTCTGCTCACTAGCAGTCTCAGTTGAGATGTCAGTGGGCTGAGTTGCCATGGTTGAGGTTTTAATAATGTAATCACTTGTAAAAGTAAGAGCCTCTTCCATATGGATATCCTGAACAGGCTCAGAAGTATCCACCTCAGTTATAGGTGACTGATGTGGGCTAGACTGAGGAGACTCAGGAGTACTCATCTCTCTTTGAGTAGGGGAAGAGAAGAGAGACTCATGGTACTCACTGAAACCTAAGTCTTCATCAGTATAGAAGGATAGGTTGGGAATGGGTTGATTTAGATCTAAAGGCTGGGGATGGTAACTATCCCCTGAAGGTTGTTCACTTGAGTGTTGAGACTCAGAGTGAAGGCTTAAGGCAGTTGGGCTTGTGAGCTCATCAGGGTGAGAATGAGGAACCTCAGCCCTGATAGTTTAAGAGATGGGAGTGGTTTGCTCCTTAGGGGAAGTGGGAGCTCTAGTGTCCACATCTTCCTATAAAGGTGAGTATATGGGAACCTGCACAGACTCAATAGCTTGAGCAGGGGTTCGTTTGAATTTTCTTTGGTAGGTGAGGGTTACTTGAGGCCTTTTTAGTGGTAGAGAGGTAGAAGGTGTGGGTTCAACACTAGCTTGTGTTGCTAGGTTGTCACCTTGAGCAATGAGCTCTAATATTTTGGGGACAAGGGCTGTTTCTACCCCTGAGAAGCCTACAGTTGGCTTCTTCATTATTTTAAAGATGTCGGGCTTCATCTGTCCCAATTTAAGAATATTATTTGTTTCCCTCAACTGTGAGCCCAGTTCACAGTTGAGAATGTGTTGAACATATCTAGGAAACATATAATACTCTAAGGAGTCTAAGTTAGCAAGCAAATTGGTATAGACAAATTGAGAGTACCTGAACTTGACCCCTTGAACCTTTCCATGCACTATGAAGGAGATATCTTCAGGAATCTGGTCCCACCCTCCATGCTTGTTTGACAAGTTGTGGATAACCACATGGAGTAGGTATTTCCACTGGGATGAGACCTTCTCTTTCCTGAAGGTCTTTACAGAGAAATCCCCTCATAGCCCATCTGCTCAAAGGAATGATAGACAGCTTCCTTTGGGAAGGACAACTCACCTTCTTCATCATCCAGCTGCAAATGAGTGTTGATGATGGCCGGAGTGATGAAGATTGTTCTCCCTTGCACTATGGCAGACAGTGCCTTCTCCCCATCCATGATGACTTCTTGGCAATTCTTCCAAAATTCAAGCAGATGATCCTCATAGAGAGTAGAATCAATGGTTAGGGAGGTGAAGTAATTTGATAAAGCTAAGAACTGGTAAATCCCTCAGAAATTTTCATCTTTCTCAGAGCTTAACAGAGCAACCTGATTGTGTTGCCTGTGAAGTTGCATGGAGAAATCTGGGTTGTTTCTGCGGTTAAGGTTGGCCATTTGAGAAGCTTAAGGATGAAGAAAGGTGAAAAGCAAAGGCGGTTTGGAAATTAGGTTTGAGGAATAGTAGAATTGAAGAAGATAGTGAGGGAGAGGGGGAACCGTTGGGTATTTATGTGAAAAGAATTTGAACCAAAGTTAATGAAAGAGGATAAACTTTGAAATCCGAATGTCGGTCCCACCTCTGAAAAAGTAGTTTACCTTTGCTCAAAAAGTAGTTTTCTTGAAATTCGAAAAGCTTCCGAAGGTAAATTATCTTTGGAAGTTTTAATGAAAAAGCTTCCGAAGCTAAAATGACTTCGGAAGATTTTCCTGAGAGTCTTGAAAATTTTGCTTCGGAAGAGAAATAAACACTTGAATGCTTTGTATATAAAGCAACAAAGCTTCCGAGAGTTAATTTTGCTTCGGAAGGAAAAAGTCCTTAAAAACAAATAAGTGTCTGAGACAAGTATTTAAGCTTCGGAAGATAGATTGAGACTTTTTTCGAAGGTAAAATTTCTTAGACAGTTATTTATTTTGAAGACATGATTTACTTCCGAAGGTAAAAGATACATCTTCCGAAGGATCAGAAAATTTTCAAGAATCTAAGGAAAGTCTTCAAAAAGGATTTGATATCCAAAGAAAACTTGAGCTTATGAAAGTGATGAACTAGACAACTTAAGACACACATATTTTAAGAAATAATTAGAATTAGTTTCAAGAAAAGATCTACTCAAAGTTAATCATCCCAATAGCTGATATTAGATATTTAAATCTCTGTTCATCAAAAGCTTTTGTAAACAGATCAGCATATTGTTCATCTGTATGAACTTTGACTAGTTTAATTAATCCCTTTTCATAGTTATCTCTTATTAAATGATACCTGATATTTATGTGTTTGGTCCTTGAGTGCTGCACAGGGTTCTTAGTGATAGAAATAGCACTATTTTTGTCTATGTGGATAGGAGTCTCCTTGAAGTTAAATCCATAGTCCAGCATCTGATTTTGAATCCAAAGCACTTGAGCACAGCAACTTGTAGCAGCAATGTATTCAGCCTCAGCAGTTGATGCAGACACACAGGATTTTTTCTTGCATTACCGTGAGACAACCCTTCCACCAAGGAATTGACATCCCCCAGATGTAGACTTTGCAGTCATGTTGCAACCACCATAATCACTATCTGTATAAGCATACAGATTGAAGTCAGGATTCTTTGGATACCATAAACAAAGTGTTGAAGCACCTTTGAGGTATCTTAAAATCCTTTTAACAGTGATTAGGTGAGACATCTTAGGGTTGGCTTGATATCTTGCACAAATACATGTAGCAAACATGATATCAGGCCTGCTAGTTGTAAGATACATAAGAGACCCAATCATAGCCCTGTATAAGTGTTCATCTACACACTCCCCCTCAAGATCAGGTCCAAGGGAGTGGTTTCTGGCTATGGGTGTTTTAGCAATCTTACAATCAGTCATGTTGAACCTCTTGAGTATGTCCTGAACATACTTTGACTGACTTATGAAAATGCCATTTTCAACTTGCTTCACTTGAATTCCCAGAAAGAAATTGAGTTCTCCCATTGCACTCATTTCAAATCTGTCTTTCATCAGCTTCTCAAAGTCTTTGCAGAGCTTTGAATTAGTTGAACCAAAGATGATGTCATCTACATACACTTGAACTAGCAATAAGTCATTTCCCGGTCCTTTGATGAAGAGAGTTCCATTTATAGTACCTCTCCTGTATCCATGTTTACAAAGATACTCAGACAATGTCTCATACCACTTCCTGGGTGCCTGATGCAGCCCATAAAGAGCTTTGTCAAGCTTGCAGACATAATCAGAATTATTAGGGTCTACAAAACCAGGTGGCTGTTTGACATACACCTCTTCATCAATCACTCCATACAGAAAAGCACACTTCACATCAAGTTGAAAGACATTGAAGTTCTTGGATGCAACAAATGCCAGGAATATCCTAACAGCTTCTAATCTTGCTACATGAGCAAAGACATCAGTGTAGTCAATACCTTCTTCTTGTGTGTATCCTTGAACAACTAGTCTTGCCTTGTTCTTGATGATAATGCCTCTATCATCCTTCTTATTCCTAAACACCCATTTGGTTCCAATAGTAGTCTTCCCATGAGGAAGAAGACAAAGGTTCCAAACTTTTTGCCTTTTGAATTGAAGCAACTCTTGTTGCATAGCTTCAACCCAACTTCTATCCTTTAGAGCCTCATCAACTTTCTTTGGCTCTATCTGGGATAAGAAACAAGAGTGAAGACAAACATTTGCTTCATGGGTTTGTCTTCTTGTTCTTACCCCTGTGACAACATCTCCAATGATGTTTGTGGTGGGGTGAGACTTGTGGATCCTAAGCTGAGGGATCACAGCAAGTTGCTGAGAAAGATTCAAATTTGAGAAATTTAGATCTGGCATAGATGATTCACCCTCCACAGCACCACACTTATCAAGATTGACTTGATCCAATGAGTGTGTGACATCATTGATGTTGTCATCTATAGTGTGGTTATTAGCATCAAGTAATTCTTGATCACTTTCACCATCACCATTGTTGTCTTCCACAATTGAGGTATCTTTATCTGGTTGTGGAGCCTCTGAGCTGGAATTTGAAGGCACCCCAGATGTATCAGCTGAATTTGTCATTGTAATGCTGATAGAAACCTTATTTGTTGAAGTAGTTCCAACTGGAGCTGAAGATGTATGAGTTGAAGGTCTTCTCAGCTCAAATCTTGGATCAGGATCACCTGCATTTAAATTTTCTGCAGATCCTGAAACATTCTCACAAGATTTGTTAAAACAGTTGGTAACTAAATCAAGATCAAATAGCCAATCAGGACCAGAACCAGCCACACAGGGTGTGTGTTCATTGAAAGTCACATTGGCTGACTCCTCAATAATTCTAGTTCTGAGATTGTATACTCTGTAAGCCTTAGCTTGGGAAGAGTATCCAATAAAATGTTCATCATCTGATTTCTCAGCAAACTTGGCAATTTGATCTTTGGTATTCAAGATGGTGCAAGGACATCCAAATGACCTGAGAAAACCAATGAAAGGTTTTCTCTTGTGCCAAAGTTCATAAGGAGTCTTACCATGTGTCTTAACTACTAAAACTCTGTTTTGCACATAGCAAGTAGTATTTACTGCCTTTGCCCAGAAGGTGATGGCAGTTTAGAGTCAGACAACATAGTTCTTGCAGCTTCAAGTAGTGTCCTGTTTCTCCTCTCAGCAACACCATTTTGCTAAGGAGTCCTGGGAGCACTATATTGTCTTGTAATACCTTTTTCATCACAAAATGTATCAAGGATTTGATTCTTGAATTCAGTTTCTTGATCACATCATATGGTTTTGACCTTGTGATCACTTTGATTCTCAATTTTTAAGATGAAATTCTTCAGAATCTTAGGGGTCTCATCCTTAGTTCTAAGAAAGAAAACCCAAGTGAATGTTGTAGAATCATCTGTGATCACCAAACAATAAGAGGTCCTTCCTAGACTCATTACACTGGTGGGGCCAAAGAGATCCATATCTAATAAGTGTTGGGGAGTAGTGATGGAGTTCCTTTCCTTAGGCTTATGAGATACCTTATGTTGCTTCCCTTTCATGCATGCAACACAATGATCACCACTTGTAAACTCTTTCTTTGGTATTCCAGTTACCAAGTCATGTTTAATTAGTTTATTCATGTTCTTAAAGTTTACATGACACATTCTTTTATGCCATAGGAAATACTCATCACTATTTGCTTTAGACAGAAAGCATGAAACTTCTCCGGAGGGAGATGTTTCTTGCAAGTCCATCTTATACATGTTCCCTTTCCTGGGGGCTCTAAGCAGGATGTGCTCATGAGGAATAACCACTCCAGGCTTGAGAACAATGCACTCATGCTCAGTAAAGAGTATGTTATGACTCTGATCACAAAATTGGGATACACTCAGAAGATTGTACCCAAGCTCCTTGACAAAGTTTACCTTTTCAATGCTGAGCTTACTATTTGTGACCTTGCCCTTTCCAGAAATGTAACCACCTTCATCTCCTCCAAAAGCAACTGGTCCTCCATCAATTCTCTCAAAGTTATGGATTAGTGACCTATTGCCTGTCATGTGTCTAGAACAACCACTATCAATGATCCAGACATTCTTGTTTGTCTTGAGTTGTTCCTGCATAAAGAAAATGATTAGTTATATTTGGAAACCCAAGCCTTACTTGTCTTGGGCTCACTAAGTATAATAGAAGGTAATGCAACAGTAATAGATCCTATGGTTGTGCTAGAAGGATCTTGAGTTGTTGTTGATGGAGAAACTTCAGTCACTTGGTCTTTCTTAGACTTCCACACCACCTTTGGAGTCTTGGACTTGACCTTCAAAACTTCGGAAGCTTTTGGGACTTCGGAAGTTTTGATGACTGAACCTTCGGAAGATTCTGCAGTCACTGCAGCAGACTTCAGTGCTTCGGAAGAATTCCTTTCTTCCGAGACAAACTTCTCTTCCGAAGGTAATTTTCCATTTGCCTTCTTCTTTGATTTGGAGCTTCCGAAGGAAACAGACTTTCCTTTCGAAGCTTGAATCTTCTTGAAACTCTTTGAAGTCTTTGTCTTGGTCATATGGACAGTACTTTTAGGATTGTATGGACAATCCTTAGCAATGTGAGAGGTACTTTCACACATGACACACAACATTTTCTTCTTCACAAGAGTCTCCTTATGAGAGCAAGACTGTCTTTGGTCACATCCCTTCTCCACCTTTATCTTTGCAGATGCTGAGACAGTTCTTATGGGCTGGGAACTGTTCTTGGAGTTTGATGGTCCAGGCTGTGCAGCAGTGGTACACAGCAGATCAGTCTTCTTCTTGGTACTGAGATGATTTGAACAAGAACCAGAACTCTTAGCTGAAGAGTTTTGGTTGATGTCTTCAGTCTTTACTACTTCAAACCTGCAGAGATAAAAACTTGTTTCTGCTTAGAGTCAAAAGTAGCCTTGATCTCTTGAGCCTTCCTTGCTTTTCTTTTGCTCTTCCTGATCAAGTTCTTTCTCATTGACTTGGTCATCACAATAATCTTCTTCTCCTCAGAAGGATAGTGGCCCTTCTTAGAATCCTCCTCTTCACTCTTCTTAGAGGAATTCTTCACTATCTCTTCTTCATCCTCTTCACTTTTAGGATCTATGAGAGGAAGCTCATCTTCACAAGTTTCACACCTAGGAGATCCTACAGACAAGATTGTGTGTGGAGGAGCTATCTCATTGGATCCCATTCCCTGTCTATTTTGATAACACACCTTGTTGTGCAGGGATGAGGATATCATGTTCTTGAAGGTCTCTTCTTCAAGAACACTCTTTTCTGCCCTGGCTTTGCTGATCACAAGCTCAGGCTGGCACTCAATCAGCTTGGTTATGAGATCTTTGATTTGAGTCCTAAAATCTGTATGCTCATGTTTTAGAACTGAAATGGTTTTCTCTAAGTCCTCAATCTTTAGTTTATAATCATTTTCAGACTTTCTAAAATCAGATTTTAAAATGTTTAAGGACTCAAGATCAGATCTCATCTCCAAATTATAGGACCTGTATCTGTTAACTTTAGCAATGAATTCAGGAGTACAGAGATGTTCCAATACCTTGGCTTCATCATGATCTGCCATTAGTGCTTGGTTTGGAGAAGCATCTTCCACCTGAAAGCTCCAGTCAAAGCCTCCTTCTTCAACAGCAACAACAGCTTGTTTTGGCTTCTCATTCTGAGGGCTTTGTCAGTGTAGTTTGGTCTAGTTTGAGCTTGGCCACCATTTGTTTTAGGTGCCTTACACTCTCTAGCAAAGTGGCCCATCAAGTTACAGTTGTAACACTTGACTTTGCTTTTATCCAATCCAAACTTTCTACTGGTTGCATTGCTTGGAAACCTCCTTCCAGTTCTCTTGTAGAACTTCTTGGCTCTATGAGTGAGAAGAGCCATCTGCTGGACTATTTCCATATATTCCAGATCATCTGGATGGATACAATCCAGGTCTTCAAGAGTGAAAAGAGAGTTGCCACAACTTTCATCAGAAGACACAAAGGCTTGAGAAGAGCTTGTCTCTTGGAATGGGCTTCTTTGAGTGTAGTTCTCCCTGGGTGTCTCTGGGAAGGTGATGAAAGGACCCTTTGGTGAGTTGTCAGGGTAGCATATGAGATGATGTTGGGGTAGTATGCTATCCCTTTCAACCACATGCAGGGCTGAACCCAATTGATTGTTGGAGTTGCCAGATGAACCTTGCATGTTCATTTTCATCTGGTAGCCACTGAGAATCCCATATAACTCTGTCAGAGTAAGAGTTTTGAGATTTTCAGTCCTCTTGATCACCACACGATAGTGTGTCCATTGCCTGGGAAGTGAGGACATGAACTTCCTTACAATGTCTCTGTTTTCAAGAGGAACTCCTCCATCCACAAGGGTATCCACTATCTCAACATACCTAAAGTACTGCTAAGTCATGGTTTCACCTGTTTTGAAGGTGAAGTTTTCAAAATGCTGCTTCAGGAGATCCTTCTTGTTCTCCTTGGCTTCAGAGGAGCATTCATACATCAGTTTTAGTGCATCCCACAACTGTTTAGCTGTTTTGCACTTCTTGAAACCTCTGTACACAGAGTTTGGAAGGGCAGTTTGAAGAGCAGTCATGGCTTTTCTATCAATCTCTACTCTCTTCCTATCTTCATCAGAGTAGTTAGCCACATCTTTGGGGATCATACCAGCACCAGTAGCAGAAGGACTGCTGGGTATGAAAGGTCCATTTTCAACAGACTCCCACATTCTTGAGTCTAGAGACCTGATGAAACCTTCCATTCTCATACACCAGGTATCAAAGTCATCAAGAGTGATCAGTGGGGACTTGTTCATGGTTCCAGTTTCCATATCAGTCTTTGAAATGGATGCCATTTGAAAGTTTAGTATTTGTGTGTGTGAGGGATCTTAAGATGGTGAGATCTTATATCAAGAGCCTGAGATGCTCTGATACCAATTGCAGGACCGGTGAAGGGTGGTCACTTACAACACAACAACACAAAGAGGAGATTAACCAAACTTAATCAAACAGTAAACTCGATTAACCAAAATAATGATACTAAGAACACAAGTAACAAGTAATAGACAGAACAAGAGAACACAAGATATTGGGTTTCAAGGATGCAGTATATTGCTTTCTCAAGTTCTATTACAAGTGTTGCAAAGCATAAAGAAAGATACTAGAACATGGAATACTTATACTACAACCTACAGCCGGCTATACTTTGAAAGCCAGATGGATATAATTAACCAGACACAAACAAAATCAATTGTAGAATCAAAAGGCATATCTGCCTTTTGACTTGTGACTATGACATGCCATAGCTCACATCCTAATATATTACAAAAAGGATAAAAGTACATAAAGTAGAAAGCATGGACTCAAGACCTCAATGTACAGTTACCAAAAGCATGGACCATTCACCAACTCATGTAAGTTGGTGACTTTACAGAGTTGCAGCGGAAAGGTGGTCCAGCTTTATGGTAAAGTACATCAGATAAAGGCATATCTCTAAAAGTCTTCTGAAGAAATCTGTCTTCACTATTTGGCTTCGGAAGACTTTGTCTCTGAAGCTTCGGAAGACTTCACTTTTGGCTTCGGAAGATATTGGTCTTGGCTTCGGAAGATTTTACACTTAGAATATTTCTAGTGCATGGTGTAAAACTTCCGAAGCAATTCTACTTCAGTTCTTTAGTGCATTGCTTGCAGAGAGACTTTGGATGTTTTGGTTTCATCAGACTTATAGGAATCCTTACAAATTCTTTTTCATATTAACAATATTTTTTAATAATTTAAAAAAAGATTTTTTTTATAAATGCAATTTCTAAAAAATAGTTTTTATAAAATAAGCTTTTTTAAAACATCAAACTTTTTCAAAGACGCAAAACAGTTTAAAACCTAAGTTTTTAAAAAATATCAAAGTTGTAATAGGAAAATTTTTAAAACGACTCTTTTAAAGAGAGTTTGTTTGAAATAAAGTGTTTATCTTTTTTTAAAGAAATTAAAAATGATATCATCCTTTTATTATTTAAAATTAGTATTAAGCCCCCCACATTGCCGTGAGAGGCGTAAAACTATGTCAAGTAACATCAATGACACACAACCTTTAACGACTAACAACCGAAACATAGCACTGATGACACACCTCCGTTAAGCGACACGTAAAACATATATAACAATAAGTAAGTCGATCCGGGATCAGCTCGTTGCAATGAAACCGTTAAATGGAAAAAAAATAAGCATAAAAATCTTGAACCACACATGCATGTTGTGGTTTGTTAACTCGTAAAGTGTAGACTGAAATGTAATACGAAAATTTTTCAAAATAATAGTTTAGGGACCAAAGTTAAAAGTAAATAGATATTTGGGCTAAATTGTAAAAAATATAAAAATATTGAGTTAAAATAGAAGTTAAACATCAGAAAAAATAAGATAAAATATAGGTACAACCATTAAAAGTATGTTCTACAACTCATAATACATAAGAAAGTTAGATAATTAGTATATATATATAATTCTTACTCATACCTAATTTAATCTTACTTTATCTTAATATATCGTTTTATAATTCATAAATTTTAATTACTGATTATAATTTTTTTATTTATTCGACCCGTATATTACACGAGATTCGAACATAGTGTAAAATATACCATAAGAAATAAATTGATTATTGTTTAAATAAAGTGAAAATTACACGGTGGCTAAACCGGATGACGTGGCAATCAAGCATCCTCGAGCGAAAAGATAGTTTCTCCGTTCCAAAAATGCTCCCCCTCTCTCTTGATCACCACACAAACAAAAATCCCATGAAACAAAAACACCAAATTTCATCAGTCTTCTTCTCCATCATGAAACTGCCTATATACATAGGCCTCTTCATGTACATCCGACACCAATTCAACAAAAGAAAACCACATAAACATCAATAAACTACACCATCAATGGCGACGACTTCATCTTCATCTGTAAATCACATGCTCCACCCTCTTTATCATCGCACCTTGATTGTTCCTGAACTTCCCTCTGTTTTGAAGCACACCCACTTCCGATCTTCGTTAAAGTTCTCATCTTTGAGGGTTCGACCGATTTCGGCACTTGTTGCAACAGAATCGGTAATTTGGTTCTCACTGGCATTAACACAAACAGTTGTGGTTCAATTCATTACAGAATAATGATAATACTGTACGATTTTGGATGGGGTTGGATGGAAATTAGAATTTCGATCGATTTAGTGTTTTAATTGAGTTGTTATGTGTTCATTGTGTGTATTAGTTCGATAGGTTTTGTATGCTTAGTTTAGGCTTCTGTATAATTATGATTTATGAACAGGCAAAGAAAAATAATCAATCATTAATCCCATTGCTATACTAAACAAATCGTGTTTATGTGTTATGTAGGTGTCTATTGGATGAGTGTCCCTTCATCTGGTTGATTCGGACCATGATCTTAGCCCTTTTGTTAACAATTAAACCTTCGCATCAAAACAAGAAACATAATTATTTAACCTATGTTAATGTATTTAAATTATGTGTGTATGTATATGTCTAAAATGATGTCACTTAGGTAGTTTTATGGTAGTTAGTTATGGCGCCAAAATGTAAAGGGTTGTGACTGTTGAAGGCAACCATTGACATATAAATACCTATGTATTGCCTCATTTGAAGACAATGAATGAATATATATGTGTGTTATTAGTCTAATTCTACTCTCTTAAATCTCTGGAATATATTAGTTCAAATAAGTATAATCTATGTGCCCGCCAAATTATATAATTTTCTGTATGCAACTCAAAACTCACATTACAGTGACCCTGCCCGTTGTGCGCAAGTTCTTTGTAAATCATATGAGTTTTGCGTTCAGTTATGCCATTTTTTGACTCGAACTTGGCATGAGTTTGTTTTTTCAGTTTGAAGATGGGAAAACTGTCTTCAAGTCACTTCTGTGTCTAGCGTTATCATTTTTATCCTCTTCTTTTTAACAAGTTTATCATCAATATTGCATCTTGCTTGTGACTCATTAAACCTCAAAGGTCATAATACATGTATTTATTATGGGAGGGCATCAGTTTGCTGGAATTATGCAATACATAAATCATGGTTTTCTTTTCTGTTATTGTTATTATTGCATCACTGATTATTGATTTTGTATTAATAAATTATTTCATAGTTGCAGGAGACCATCACTCAGCCCCAAGATTCAGTGGAAGTTGAGTTGTTTGCATGTCCTGTTTGTTTCGAACCGCTTATAAGAAAAGGTCCTCCTGGTTTCAATTTGTAAGTTGGATACATCTTTGTTAATTTGGTGATGATATTTCATAGAGGTGGCAAATCGGCAGGTCTAGTGGGTTGGGTAACAAGTAAATAACGGGAGTTGATTTATCCAAATATTATACCTTATTTTAATTATTTGCATGTGATACACTGATACTCAATAATAAAAAGTATGGTTGTTTTAGTTTTATTTTATCTTTTGAATAAAATGATTTAATAGGTTTTATGCTATACAAAATACACTTTGATGACTTTCGACCTGTTTTCTTTGAAGCTAGTTCTTGATATCTGACACGTTTGACACTTTGACTATTATAGGAAAAACATTAACCCGAATCGACCCTTAACAAGTATACATGTCGCATGTCTAATCCTACACAAGATTGAGTGCCCTTTTCACTGAAAATATTGAATCTTGCAGGCCTGCAATCTATCGTTCAGGTTTTAAATGTATAAAGTGCAATAAATCATATTCAAGCAAAAACATGTATCTTGATCTTACTCTAATTGCTGGGGCAAAAGAATATGTTGAAGCTCAACCTTCTCGGACTGAGTTATTTCGGTACAAACATGTTGTATTTATCCTGTTACATTGTGTCAGTTATATTTTTTCTCTATAAAACACACTATGCTGACATTGGTCTCGTATTTTCATCAGGAGCCCTTTAGTTTCATTTTTGTATGAACGTGGATGGCGTCAAAATTTCAACCTTAGGGGTTTTCCTGGTCCGGATGAGGAGGTTATTTTGTTTCCTTTAGATTGTTTAATTCCTATTAGTGTGATTATATTGTTCTGCTTCCTCCATCCCATGAAAATTGCTGACTTTCTATATCAAATTTCATATTCACCCATTGTTATCTTTATACATACAGTGGCGATTTTGACGTATTTACTTATGAGTGGGTCGATTCATGTTATGTTTTATCTCAAATGGGTCACACATGTAAAATTTAAAAGTTGCCCCAAAAGGAAACGAGTCAACCTAGTCGAACATTTTGAAGTCTTTGGAATTGTATTCTTAATGCATTAACCTTCTATATTATCTATGTGAAAGAAAATAATATTATTGAAATAACATTACTTTTGGTAATCATTTTTGGCATGCTTATTAGTTATTAAACTTACTGGGTTTGTTTGTTTATTAGTTATTAAACTTACTGGGTTTGTTTATTTATTAGTTATTGAATTTGTATGTTATGGATAAAGTCTTTTGTATTAACCTGATCCATTGTCATTGTTATATAGAGAAAATACAATTTCAACCATTTTACTTATGAAGTTGTATGGGTTGAACATCTTGAAAGACACCCCAACTGTATGTTCAACGCGTAAACCTGTCTAAATTGTTTTATTCAGAAAGTCAGACTACTAGAGAATATAAATTTACTAATTTTATATGGCACAATTATCTGTTTTTAAAATCAAAAAACTTATGGACTAAAAGTGTTTAGGATCAACTTGAGCTGACCACTTTAGACCTATACCAATACGTAAAGTTTTAATCCCTTACCCATGTTGGATATTTTAGTGTAATTTGAGATTGCGTATGACATTCAAATAAGAGTGCACGCTTATTTGAATGTCATCTGGCCTAACGGGGAATCCAAGGGGGCAGCGCCCCCGAGAGAAGCGGGGTCCAAGGGGCGGCAGGCCCTGGCTGGGGTCGAGCTGCCAGGTCAGCTTGGAAATTTTTTATTTTAGACAAAAGTCCTTCATCGAAAATGCATTAGAAATTTAATTTCGGGCCAAATATGCGTTCGTGGAACTTGAGGGACTAAAGGTGTAATTTACCCCAAGAAGTAGTTTTCTGGAAAACTAAAAATACGCTCCTGCGTATTCGGTTTTTGATCCCCTGAAAGAAATTCGATTTCTTTATCTTCTCAAAATTGCTCAATCAAAAATCCATACGAAAATCTAGAATCAATCTGATTTTATCCAATCAAACGTTGGTAGACAGTCCAATTGTTTGATCTGAAAGTGATCACACGACTTCAGATTTATCCAGTTTTTTTCGAGAATTCCCCAACAACCCAACCAACCCATTTTGCCACCTCTTGTTAGAAAGAATCAATGAAATTGATCTATATCCACAGGATTCTCCCATTTTAACATTCTTCAAAGATATATTAAAACTTAAAAGTGACAGCTAGTCAAGTCGAATTACATCTAAACTATGTGCTTAGTTAAACACCAACTTATTACTTAAATTTCTGGTCCTGCAGTTCAATATGGCTCAGGAGTACTTCAAGCCAGCTGAAGGGGGAACTTTAGTAGATGTTAGTTGTGGGAGTGGTTTGTTTTCCCGCAAATTTGCAAAATCCGGGACCTACTCAAAAGTCGTAGCTCTTGATTTTTCCGAAAATATGCTTCGTCAAACTTATGATTTTATAAAAGCGGATGATACAATTCTAAGCTCGTATGTTCTTTTCCCAGCGTTTTCTATAAAGAGTTTCATCGCGGTTAACTTACATTCTTTTAAATTACAGCAATCTTGCACTTGTGAGGGCAGATGTTTCCAGGCTTCCATTCCAATCTGGTTCAATTGATGCAGTTCATGCTGGTGCAGCTTTACATTGTTGGCCATCTCCTTCTAATGCAGTATGTTATCTTTTGACTTTAGGGTCAAATTTAATAATTAATTATATTTTACATATGTTTAGACTTACAAATTCAACATCAACATGATTATTTTACTTAAGGGGTGATATTTCCTAACACACAAGAAAATAATCAAATTTTGGGTTAAAATAATCAAATTTTGGGTTTTCATGTCTAACATATTTAATAAACATGTTTTGTTCATGTTGACTTGTTTAATCAGTTTAATTAAACAGGTCATGCTCGGGGTGGCATGTTTACTAAGTAACTTATCCAGTAATAGCTCACTCATAATAGTATGGTTTTGGGAGGTTGAGATGAGGCTGCTCTCAACGAGAAGGTTAACATATTTAACCTATTTAACTAAGCTGGTCAACCCGTCAACATTTATTGAACCGCCAATCTGCTTTCACCCATTTGACCCATTTATCACAACCCTCCAACCCGTTTAACATGTTACAACTTGATTATGGCCCGTTTACAACCTATCCCACCATTTGACTCGTTTGGGTGAATGGGTTAGGCGGTTGTGTGCTTGTTACATGATTTTACACACGTCTGGGTTAGGGTTTATGTCTTTTAACATGAATAAATATATATGTTGTGTTTGGATTCAACGATATAACCCAACCAACTTGAGAAGATTGACACCCTTGATTTTACTTGTCATAAAGGGTACAACATAATCATCATAACTTTCTTGATAATCTTCACATTTTCTCCTTGTTTGAATCTACATTTAGTTCAATTTTCTCTGAAAGCTTTTGGCTTCCTTGAGCTTTGGATTTAAATTTTTTTACACTTATAGATTGCAGAAATTAATCGTGTATTGCGAAGTGGTGGTGTGTTTGTTGGTACAACATTTCTACGATCAACTTCATCAACTCCTGCTATACTAAGGCCATTTGATCAGGTAGATGATTACTTTTTGTTACCTCTATTGAGATCTTTTCTTAAGTTAGTATCTTCTAAAAGCTTTTGGATGTCATACAGTTATATCATTTTCCTCCATTTTGCATTTTGAGGGTTCCCCATCCCCATGTCCCGTCATAGTAGAACGTGATCCATAGTTACAAACACGAACTAAAATCATTATCAAAATTAGATAAAATACCAGGGCCTAAACTTTTGGTGCCTGGAGGTGTTCGACTGGGTGGATCGGTGGCAGGTCAAAACATATAACTTTTAACATGTTTCAAATGTAAATTTAGGGAAAATTAATCATGAGAATTGAGTGTTCATACATTTTATGTATCTTAAATTTTGTAAACCTAGTCACATATTTGTTTCATTTTCATTGGTTTTTATTTTGCAATTGCTTTTGTTGTATGGCAGAGGATTGCTGGGGATTATAACTACTTAACCGAAGAAGAGATTGAAGACTTGATCAAATCTTGTGGTTTCACAAATTACACATGCAAAGTTCAGCAAGCTTTCATCATGTTCTCAGCACAAAAGCCTTGAATGTTTTGTTACGATTGGTGATCAAGAACATCAAGAGCGAAAGATAGAGGAAGAAGAAGAATCACAAAGGAGATTAATCTCAAAATCATTCGCTAGCTTCATTATGGTTCGTTCCGTGATTAAGTACACAACCAAATTACAACTAACAAGAGCCTCTACTATTTGATATGTAACAATACTCCCCCATAAAGATTCTTGCCCTCAAGAATCATAACAAAAGAAAATTATCATTGTTCTGTTCTAGTTGTACTCCTGTAATTTCATACAATCTGCTTCTTCACTATCAACATTTATTATAGTGGCCCAACATCCGAATATCATCACAATTCCATATTATATGTATTTTCCAAATAGCTCTTTTGAGCATCCTTAGTCTCATAGCATCAACCAAACCCAATTGGAATTATAGTTGACTTATAACATGTTAACAGTTGACCACAAGCTTTTGACTAGCACCAAAATTTCTCCATTGAAACATCTCACTTATTAGTATATCACTACTCCAACTAGAAACACTAAAAAAAACTTGCTGCCAAGAAAGAATGAGCTGCTATTGAAAACCCTGCAACCAGTGGCGGAGTTTGAACAAAAGTATAGGGAGCGGGGGGCAGAAGTCACAACCACAGGATCAATTTTTTTTGTACCGCTATGTTTAGGGAATTAGGGTTATATGTTTGGGTGATCGGGTCGGCAATTCGGTTCGAGTCGAGTCGGGACGGGTCGGGTCAGGTCAAACAATAAAAACTTTAAATATTTAATTTATATTTTTCATTCAGAGGACCGATTTTATACATAAAAATGTAACTTGTGTAAGGAAAGAATCACATCTATTGTTTCTGAAATCATCTAGATTAATATTTGTTGATGAAACTAACTACATGGTATTAAGAATATCTTGGATTTTTTTTGTAAAGCTTGAGATAGTGTGTTGATTCTTCTCATTATCTCCTTTATCAAGTGAACAATAAACACAAACTCAAATGATTGCAAGTGACTGTATGCTACATCAACATCTCCAAATTGAGAAAAAAATAGTATGAGATAAATCTTCAATTATTTCTCGAACAACATGAGTGGCATCAAACATATTGAGTAAACTGCAAATAGAGTTAAAATGATAACCCCAACGTGCATTGTCGGGTATTCTTAAAGTCCCAATTTGATTCAGTCCTTTTCCCGAAATAATTTCACCTAATCCCGATAAATTCTTAACCTTATCAGCCTTTGCCTTTTGTAATTTATCATGATGCTTATTAGAAGCACAAACTACATTAATAATAGAAACTAAGATTGTAAAAAATTGATGTATTTGAATAACTTCTTTTGAAGCATATATCAAGGTAAGTTATAACTTGTGAGCAAAAAACAAAACCGTATTAAGCATTAAAGAGTATAGAGTCAAACCGAAGAAAATAATATAAAAATAATCAAGTAATTAACCTATGAGCAAAGTAGTGAACATAATATGCATAAGGACAATCCTTAAAAACAAGTGCCTGTAATCTATTCCATTCCCCCCTCATGTTGCTAACACCATCATAACCTTGATCATGAATTTTACTAACATTAATTTGATACGACACAACTTGTCTCCACATACTTGTTTTCAAGGTTGTTGATAAAGTATCTCTTACATGAACCATGTCCAATAACCTTTCTCATATGATCCCTTCTGCATCAACAAATTTTAAAACTATGGTCATTTGCTTTTTTTCGACTCATCTCGTGACTCATCAACCATGACACAAAAGTATGAATCCATCGACTCATTACAAATATGCTTTCGAACTTTATTTGCAATAATACTAAAAATTTCTTTTTGAATATCTCTAGAAGTATACTTTGAATTATAAGGAGCATTACATAATATTACCTTCACCCAACCTAATCATTATAAGAAGCTAAAAGTTGTAGTAATTCAAGAAAATTACCTCGATTCTTTAAAAGAGAATATTTATCATGTCCTCGTAAAACACAAGTTTGGATTGTCAACCACTTCATAACATCAACTAAAGCTTTCAAACATAAACGGTTATTCAATATTAGATCCTTACTTTGCACAAAGACATTCCCAATATGTGTTGTTTGATTCAACAAATTTCATATGTTGTGAAGAACCAATATGGTTTTAGTATGCACAGTATATAAGATTGGGTCGTATCCATTGTCGACACTCTTGTTCTTGTTATCTTGTCTTGATTCCACTTAATTGAATCCAATTTCAACACCATTTCTTGTATCTTGGCTTTGAAAAACGCATCATTCAATTTTAAACTTCTACTGATATTATGATGTGGCGAGAACTTCATTGATTTCAAGTTTAAGACCAGAAATAAAGAGATATACCAAATAATCTTTAGAAAAATCTTAAAGGATTTCAATTCTACTAAGCGTGGTCTTAAATTCCTTGTAATAATCGTTGACCGTATCTTCTTATATAAGGGTCATGATTTCTTCCATAGTAGATTTCATGATGATAGCGTATTTCTTGATTTGTTGTTGCTTCTGTAAATCGATTACAAACCCTATGTTGAAATTAAACACAATTGTTGTTGATCTTGGTCCAGCTTGTTGCCATAATTCGTTGTTGGTGCCTGTAAAAATTGTTTGCTGAATTCTTAAAGAACACCTGATTTTTTCATTAGATTATTGATGCTAGTAACCCATTGTTGCCCTAATCTGATTATTATCATAAAACCTATTATTGCCTTAACCTTAACCCACGGTCAAGAGGAATGAGTGCTCTGATACCATTGTTACGAACATAATTGGTGCCTAGAACGTTAAGAGTAAAAGATAGAGGAAAAAGAAAGATCACAAGAAAGAGACTAATCTCAAAATCATTAGCTAGTTTCATCATGGCTCGTTCTGTGATGAAGTACATAACCAAATTACAACTAACAAGAGACACCCTATATTATGAAGTAATTACAATATAACCCCTCTACTATGTGATATGTAATATGTTTGGTTAAGCTAAATCTTTGTTCTTAATACAATTCTACAAAGCAAAATTGAAAAGAATATGTTATTTCTAACTCTTTTGACATTTTAAAACTACATTTGGTGAGAGAATACTTTTATGCAATGTTTATGCGACCGGATCGGACCGGCCGGTCCGACCGGGGATCGGCCCCCTAGCCGGTCCGATTCGCTATGGTTCGTTTTTGTTTAAATCATTCAGTATTAGACCTCTTAACCATTCAACACTAGTATAATGCTTAATCATTCAGACATTTGCTCGCGAAACAAAAGTCTGAACCATTAAGTGCTGAACCATTCATACATCTGACTCATTAAAAGCCTGATTAAGATGCTGCCAAACAACCCTTTAGAGTCATAACTTTAGAGTCATAACGCAGCGTAGCGTAGCACAACACACACAACGATTTATGGTAAAGAAAATTACAGACGATGATGTGGCAAGCAAGCATCCTCAATCGAAAAGAATACTCTTGTTCCAAAATGCTCCTCTCTTTGTTCACATGGTTTCTTGATCACCACACAAACAAAAACCCCATGAAACAAAAGCACCAAATTTCATCAGTCTTCTTCTCCCTCGTGAAACTGCCTATATACATAGGCCTCTTCATGTACATCCGACACCAATTCAACAGAAGAAAACCACATAAACATCAATAAATTATAAACTCACAATCAATGGCGACGACGTCATCTTCATCTGTAAATCACATGCTGCACCCTCTTCATCATCGCACCTTAATTGTTCCTGAACTTCCCTCTGTTTTGAAGCACACCCACTTCCGATCTTCGTTAAAGTACTCATCTTTGAGGGTTCGACCGATTTCGGCTCTTGTTGCCACAGAATCGGTAATTTGGTTCTCACTGGCATTAACACAAACAGTTGGGCTTTGTTACAGCATAATGATGATACTGCTGTAGTTTGTTTGTTGATTTTGGGGTGTGGAAGTTATTAGTTGTTGAATCTTGTTGGATGGTGTTTGGTGTTTATGCAATTTTGTGTTTTGGGGATATTGTGTGATTTTGGATGGAAGTTGAAATTTTGATCCATTTAGGGTTTTAGTTGAATTTTATGTGTTCATTTTGTATAGTAGTTGAATAGGTTTTATGATTCGTTGTGCTTTGTTTAGGCTTCTGTATGATTATGAATAGGCAATGAGAAAGAATATGTGTATGTTGCCTAATTTAGCTCAAACAAAGCTTTTGCTGAAACAATCATTCAATCCTATTGGTATTCTTAAAAAAATTGTGTTTATGTGTTAATCCATTCTCATTGAAATCGAGTTTGAAGTTAGAAGATCATTTCCGAAAAGTCAAAAGTAGACTTTTTTAGGGAACTTAGAGTGTACTATTTTCTTGATTTTTAGACTTCCTTCTTATGATCATGCATCATTAATGGTATCAATTGAGTATATTATTACTTTTATCAACTCTGATATTCCTTGCTTCCTTTCATTGACCAAAATGGCTTCTTTTGTCATGCATATAGTTTTATATGGCCTAGATTTTCTGTTGAATGAGTGTCCCCGACATATTCTTCACTACATCATAGCCCTTTCCTGTATCTACCTGAATACTCACATTACAGCCACACGGTACCTTGTGCACATGCTTCATAAAATTGATGTCTATTAGTTTTGTTAGTTTAAAGATCGGAAAGTTTGTATTGTAGTCGCTTTTGTATATAGCATTGTCAGTAATAAGTCCATTTTTGGAGACCTTTAGTTTTGCTGGAATTTTGCAGCACGTTAAACATGATTTTCTTTTCTAATGTTATAATATTACCATCTCAATGGGAGGTGCACAAGCCATTACAATGAACTGTTCTAGTAACATACACCTCTTTATTACCTTTTTTTCAATTCCATCACATTTTTTCAGTTTTTTAGTCTTTTATATGGACGTCAATGATTATAATCTCACATTAGCTCAGTATCTATGAATACTTTCATGATTGCAGGAGACAATCACACAACCCCAAGATTCTGGGGAAGTTGAATTGTTTGCATGTCCTGTTTGTTTCGAACCGCTTATAAGAAAAGGTCCTCCTGGTTTCAATTTGTAAGTTAAATATTTTCTTCTTTATTTGGTGATAATACTGCGTAAAAAATGGGAGTTGGTTTATCCAAAACTTCTAGTGTTTTTTACTTGTTTATGAATAGTGATGATAAAACGTATGTTATTTCACTAACACCGGAAGCTTTTGAATATGCCCTAAACATGCACTATGGATGACTTTCAATCTGTTTCCTTTTAGGCTATCAATTTTTATTTTACACATTTGATCATTATAAATAAAACTACCCTATATAAGTGAACAGTCGAATTCGCCAAATCTAATCCAGCAAATGACAGAGCCTGTTTTTTCACAGAAGATCTTGAATCTTGCAGGCCTGCAATCTACCGTTCAGGTTTTAAATGTCTAAAGTGCAATAAATCATATTCAAGCAAAAACATGTATCTCGATCTTACACTAATTGCTGGTGCAAAAGAATATGTTGAAGCTCAACCTTCACGGACTGAGTTATTTCGGTACGATATTTTCATTGAATATCATGAGGATTTTATTCTATAACACCGTGTGAGTTATATTTGTTCTCTTGACAAACTCTATGCTCACATTGGTCTATATTTTCATCAGGAGCCCACTAGTCTCATTTTTGTATGAACGTGGATGGCGTCAAAATTTCAACCGTAGTGGTTTTCCTGGTCCAGATGAGGAGGTTATTTTGTTTCCTATAATCCATCTTGTTAATATTATCATCATCATCATTATTGTTAGTTTATTCATGTTAGTTTAATTGTTTTTTTCTTAGTTTCACAAAAATTGCTGACCTTCTAGATTAAATTTCATACTAACCCATTGTCATTGTTGTAAATAAAGTTGACAAGTTTAACCTTTTTACTTATAAGTGGGTTGATTTCAGTTATGTTCTATGTCTGGTGGTCAAACAATAAAATCGTAAAAGTTCTTTCTTAAAGAAAAGACGTCAAACATATCCAAATCTACCAAACAATAATTTTAACGCATAAAACCTTCTGTATCATTTGTCTAAAATTTATCAATATTATTTTGGTAATCATATTTGGCACACTATTTATTAGTAATTTAAATTGTAAAAGTTGTCGACAAAAAGCGTTTTGGATGAACCTAATCCACTGTCACTGTAATAAATTATAAGTATAAGTGCTATTTGTAAATATCGTCACTGAATATAATTTTGGGTTGCAAATAAAGTGCTCTTATAGGAAACCGAGTCAAATGGGTTGAATAGGCTAAAAGTCGCTCAGATAGTGCATCTCGCACTTCCAATTCTGGATTAGTAACCGGTGAAATCCCCAAATAAATTGGGATTTGAACCCATGATACAATCTTCTTGTATGTCGATTTAGCAAACCAATGATTTAATGCATAAAACATTCTAAATTGTTTTATTATCTAAACTAGACTATTACTGAATATAATTTTGGTATCACATTTGGCAGTCTAATCTGTATAAAAATTTGTAGAAGTTATGGCCAAAAAGCATTCTGCTCGGGACACTGGTTTAGAGTTAGACCATGCCAAAACATTACCCTTTTTGATCCTTTACCCAACCTGCCCATTTTGCCGCCTCTAGTTTTTAAGATCAATGATCTTGATCTGCATCCACGAGATTCTCCGATTTTAACATTCTCCAAGGCATTTGACCAATAGTCAAGTCAAATACTTCTTTTAAACTATATGCTTAGTCAAACACCAGTTTCTTACTTAAAATTTCTGGTCCTGCAGTTCAATATGGCTCAGGAGTACTTCAAGCCAGCAGAAGGTGGAATTTTAGTGGATGTTAGTTGTGGGAGCGGTTTGTTTTCCCGCAAATTTGCAAAATCCGGGACCTACTCAAAAGTCATAGCTCTTGATTTTTCAGAAAATATGCTCCGTCAAACTTATGATTTTATAAAAGCCGATGATACAATTGTAAACTCGTATGTTCTTTTCCCAGCTTATTTTTATAAAGATTTTCATCATGGTTAACTTATGTTATTTACATTGCAGCAATCTTGCACTAGTAAGGGCAGATGTTTCTAGGCTTCCATTTCCATCATGTTCAATTGATGCAGTTCATGCTGGTGCAGCTTTGCATTGTTGGCCATCTCCTTCGAATGCAGTATGTTATCTTTTGAATAATAAGGCCAAGTTTAATAACATCATAATTACATACTTTTTATTTATTTATTTATTTAACAGCCACATGTTTTACTTAAGGGTGACAATTCTTGACACAACATGAAAATATTAATATTTTGGGTTGTCATGTTTAACACACTTGATAAACAGGTTGTGTTCATGTTGACGTGTTTAAGCGTTCAATTAAATGGGTCGTGTTAGGCGTATCGGTTAAGGTACGCGCGTCTAAGTCAATCAAAGGCCTAAAAGTACTAGAGACAAAACTAGTAGTCACTCCAGTATCGAACAGAACAGTAGTAGGATGGTTGTTTACAAGGAACGTACCGTTAACCACATCAGGTTCCCTACGAGCTCCAGCTGGGTCCATTACGAATGCTCTTCCCTTTGGCTTGTTGTGTTTGGCATCCTTGTCTCTACCCAGCTTAGGACACTTGTTCCTCATGTGCCCTGTATCCCCACATTCATAGCATTGTTTTCCTGGTGCGTAAGTACAGTTCTTGATTAAATGACCTGTTCTCTTGCGTCTGAAACAGGGCATCGGGTTACATTCCCCTTGATGGTGTAGTTTGCACTTGTTGCAAAATGGGCTTGTCCCCGAGTACAGTCTCCGGGTCTTGCTTCCCTGATCATCGCGCCTCGCACCTCCAGAACTCTTTCTACCTGACCAGCTACTACTTCCTACCGCTCTCTTTACTTCAAACCACTTTCTTTTCTCACCAACAGACTTCCTCTTCTCATCAGCCCTAGCTTGCTCAGTCCATCCAGCCCTAATTAAGTCATCAGTCAAACTGCTGGGTGCAGCCCCCAGATGAATCGTGCTACACCTTTAGATTCGGGTGTTACCAGATGGGGAACCAGTCGGGATAGGGCTAAGAAACGATTGATATATTCCGTGTAGTTGGGACCTTTCATTTCCAGACTTAGGAATTCTGCCTCTAGTTTCTCGAGTTGGTTGATGGGGCAATACTTGCTGGTCATCAATTCCTTGAATTCAGTCCAACTCATTCGGTTAGCCACATTTCTTCCACGGGTTTGAGTAATCGACTTCCACCATTCAAGAGCTGATCCCTTGAGGGATTGGGATGCGAACCTCACCATATGATCCATCTTGCACTCGCTAATGTCCAAGACAACTTCCATTTCATCAATCCATCTGTACGTCTCTATAGCACCCTCGGTGCCGTAGAAGTCCTTAGGCTTACATGCCATGAAGGTCTTATAGGAGCATCCGTTCTTTAACGCCTCGGCTTCCTCGTCGCTCTCTGGCCGATCATTACCATTAGTATTACTCCGATCAGCATTGATCTGAGCGATAATGGTCGGAATGGCGTTAGCAAGTTGTTGTGCTACGAGGTTAGCAATTCTCTCGTCATTTTCTTGATTAGCATTTTCCCTGCGGAGAGTTCCTGGTGGGGTAGGTTGGTTTCCAGTTTGTCTGGCTTCCTCACGGCGGCCCCTAGTGGCTCCTCGCCGCCCAAATCGTGTTCCTCTCCTAGTCAGCATTCTGATAGTGTCAAAAATAGATTTGTTTAGTATCTCAAAATTTGTTTCGAATAGCTCATGCATCAATACCCTATTACACCTTGCCTCGTGAAGAGGGATCATGGCGTGTATATATATATACAACCCACTAAGTGATTCTTACAAGGTCCAATTCAAAGCATATCATAACAGTTAGACAATCAATCAGAAAGGGGCACGGACCAATTATGAAGCACAACACAACATATTGCAATTCAATATAAATAGCCCAATAACCTAACATCCAAACAAACAGTTCATAGTTAAATAGAGATAGTAGTATCATCGAGCAAAGTTAAATCAGAGTCAAGCTCTTACAAGTTGGAAGGTGCCATCACCCCCATGATAATAATAATAATAGTATCGAATAATAATTGAAATAGTTTCCTTCAACTGTCTGAAGACAGATAATTCCGCTTCTTACCCCTGCTCTCACATCCATTTTTTCTTCAGCCATCCAAATCATCCTGAGCTCTTCTTTCTCTGCTCCTGTTCCAATCGCTGCACCCCATGCGTAGCCATCATAGCCTGGAATTAAGCAGACTGGGAGGTCCGGGTGGCGTGCTGAAGAGTCAACTCGTGAGGACGAACGGTCTTCAAGATCTCATCCAGTGTTACATCAGAGGGTCCTACGTCGCTTGCCCGGCGGCTCGACTGGGAGTACCTATCACCAGCCAGTACGCTAGGGCCGTCATACATGCTGTGCCTCGGTGGCATCAGATGTTCATCACGTGGGTCAAACAGCGGAGGTGCCGGTATCGGAGTTCTAACAGGTTGTGATACCAATCGGGAATACCATAGTAGACCCTAGGCTACAACCCTGATACCCTATGACTGTCCTTGTGGGAAGTGTTGGGATGATCGGGTTGGGTAAATTGATGATTACACTTGATCAACGTAATCATGAATTTACCGGACGCGTAATTTCCATCACGGACCTTTAGGTAATGGTTGGACTTTTTCTGATTAATATTGATGATTTTGAAACTTATTTTTAAAAAGGGGATTTAAATGATTTCTATGATGAACTATGTTATCCGATACTATTTAAAGAGACTATTGATTTGGGAACACGGACAATGATATGTTGGAATAATAGATGCTACTGCCATCACTACTATTAATAGTACTATTATTATAATTATGAGCTATGAGAAACCAAATTTCTCATGATGTGTTCCTTACAGGACACATCGGCTATGGTTGATAAAGGTAAGGCGCCTGTTCACCCAGATAATGAGACTACTCCTATTGGGACCCTTAGAAGGGCGAAGCCTCAGACAGAGTATGAAGCATATCTCCGGAGGTGCGGACATCCAGGATGGATATCCGTCACGTTAGATGACACTGAAGCTTCTGAGGACTCTTCCTCCACATTACCTTCCAGGAGCCGGACGCGCTCCCACTCTCCTCACGTAGTTGCTTTTACCCACTCACCCATCCCACCTATAGGGAATAGGGGTGCACTGTTATCACCTGTCCACGCAAGAGTGCTAGGCCAGGACCCTCAGTCTCTTTTAGGATGCCACCTCCTCCACAACCTGTTAGGACTCCGATACCGGCACCTCCGCTGTTTGACCCACGTGATGAACATCTGATGCCACCGAGGCACAACATGTATGACGACCCTAGCGTACTGGCTGGTGATAGGTACTCTCAGTCGAGCCGCCGGACAAGCGACATAGGACCCTCTGATGCAACACTGGATGAGATCTTGAAGACCGTTCGTCGTCACGAGTTGACTCTTCAGCACGCCACCCGGACCTCACAGTCTGCTCAATTCCAGGCTATGATGGCTACGCATAGGGTGCAACGGTTGGAACAGGAGCAGAGAAAGAAGAGCTCAGGATGGTTTGGATGGCTGAAGAAAAAGTAGATGTGAGAGCAGGGGTAAGAAGCGGAATTATCTGTCTTTAGACAGTTGAAGGAAACAATTTCAATTATTATTCGATACTATTATTATTATTATCATGGGGGTGATGGCACCTTCCAACTTGTAAGAGCTTGACTCTGATTCAACTTTGCTGGATGATACTACTATCTCTATTTAACTATGAACTCTTTGTTTGGATGTTAGGTTATTGGGCTATTTATATTGAATTGCAATATATTCTGTTATGCTTTGTAATTGGTTCATGCCCCTTTCTGATTGATTGTCTAACTGTTATGATATGCTTTGAATTGGACCTTGTAAGAATCACTTAGTGGGTTGTATATATATATACACGCTATGATCCCTCTTCCCGAGGCAAGGTGTAATAGGGTATTGATGCATGAGCTATTTGAAACAAATTTTGAGATGCTAAACGAATCTATTTGTGATACTATCAGAATGCCGACTAGGAGAGGAACACGATTTGGGCGGCAAGGAGCCACTAGGGGCCGCTGTGAGAAAGCCAGACAAACTAGAAACCAACCTACCCCACCAGGAACTCCCCGCAGGGAAAATGCTAATCAAGAAAATGAGTAGAGAATTGCTAACCTCGTCTTGGTTTAAAAAAGTGCGCCTGAGGCGCGCCTAGGCGCAAGGCGACTCTTGAGGCGAGGTGTGGGGCTTTTTGTAACACAAGGCGCACGCTGTACAAGAAGCGCAAGAAAAGCGCGATTTTTTGGGGAAAAATCCCCCTGAGGCGCGCGCTTCTTGTACAGGAGGTGTTTTTTTGCTTAAAAATGCTATAAGTGTTGCTAAAGAAGTTATACATACATGTACTTTATACATTAAAGCATATATAAACATTATTTATAGCTATATTTTGGGTGGGGATGTTAAAAACCTATAGGATTATATTAAAAAAATTATATAAACACTTAGCGCTTCGCGTACGAAAAGCCCTCCGCTTTTGCGCTTCGCGCTTTGCGCTTCGGTTTTAGACATTGTCGCCTCGGTGCGCTTCTCGCTTTTTAAAACCAAGAACCTCGTAGCATAACAACTTGCTAACGCCATTCTGACCATTATCGCTCAGATCAATGCTGATCGGAGTAATACTAATGGTAATGATCGGCCAGGGAATGACGAGGAAGCCGAGGCGTTAAAGAACGGATGCTTCTATAAGACCTTCATGGCATGTCTTGGATATAGAGACGTATCCAATGATGGATCATATGGAATGCTTCTATAGAGACCTTCACGGAATGCTTCTATAAGACCTTCACGGATGCTTCTAAGGACTTCTACGGCACCGAGGGTGTTATAGAGACGTACAGATGGATTGATGAAATGGAAGCTGTCTTGGATATTAGCGAGTGCAAGATGGATCATATGGTGAGGTTCACATCCCAATCCCTCAAGGGATCATATGGCTGCACCCAAGAGTTAGGGAAATGGTCCGCTCCTCCCAGCCTTTAACCTTACAAGCTGCGGTTGACCTTACCAGCAATTTAATTGATGACTTAGTTAGGGTTGGATGGACTGAGCAAGCTAGGGCTGATTAGAAGAGGAAGTCTGTTGGTGAGAAAAGAAAGTGGTTTGAAGTAAAGAGAGCGTTTGAAAGTAGTAGCGGGTCAGGTAGAAAGAGTTCTGGAGGTGCGAGGCGCGATGATCAGGGAAGCAAGACCCGGAGACTGTACTCGGGGACAAGCCCATTTTGCAACAAGTGCAAACTACACCATCAAGGGGAATGTAACCCGATGCCCTGTTTCCGATGCAAGAGAACAGGTCATTTAATCAAGGACTGTACTTACGCACCAGGAAAACAATGCTATGAATGTGGGGATTCAGGACACATGAGGAACAAGTGTCCTAAGCTGGGTAGAGACAAGGATGCCAAACACAACAAGCCAAAGGGAAGAGCATTCGTAATGGACCCAGCTGGAGCTCGTAGGGAACCTGATGTGGTTAACGGTACGTTCCTTGTAAACAACCATCCTGCTACTGTTTTGTTCGATACTGGAGTGACTGCTAGTTTTGTCTCTAGTACTTTTAGGCCTTTGATTGACTTAGACGCGCGTACCTTAACCGATACGTTTACTGTAGAATTAGCTGACGGTAACATAGTAGAAACTAATGAAGTCATCAAGGATTGCTCGCTGAATCTAAAAGGAAATACATTTAGGATAAATCTGATGCCCATTAAGTTAGGAGGATTCGATGTGGTTGTTGGTATGGACTGGCTAGCTAAGCATAGAGTCGAAATCGTATGTGATGAGCGCCTACTCAAGATACCGTTGAGCGACAAGGAAGTGTTAGTGGTACAAGGCGAAAGGAGTAAAACCCTATACCATATGGTATCCCACTTAAAAGCTACCAAGAACTTAATGAAGGGATGCCCAACTTTCATAGTTTATGTGATAGAAGACCCAAGAGGAGAAGAAAATTTTAGATATCCCCGTGGTTTCTGAATACCCAGAAGTGTTTCCGGAAGACCTACCAGGACTCCCCCCGAATCGACAAGTTGAATTCCAGATAGATTTACTGCCTGGTGCTGCACCAGTAGCCAAGGCACCGTACCGACTCGCCCCACCCGAAATGAAGGAACAAATGGTGCAAATTCAAGAACTACTTCATATGTCCGAGTGTCTCTCCATGGGGTGCCCCGGTACTTTTTGTGAAAAAGAAAGACGGAACCCTGCGAATGTGCATTGATTACAGAGAATTGAACAAGCTGACCATAAAGAACCGTTACCCTCTTCCAAGAATAGACGACCTATTTGATCAACTACAAAGAGCAAGTTATTTCTCCAAAATAGATTTGAGGTAAGGTTACCACCAACTGAAGATAAGAGAAGAGGACATACCCAAAACGGCCTTCCGAACTAGGTATGGACACTATGAGTATTTAGTCATGCCCTTTGGACTGACTAATGCACCAGCAGCGTTCATGGACCTCATGAACCGCGTTTGCCGCCCTTATCTCGACAAGTTTGTGATCGTGTTTATCGACGACATACTGATCTACTCCCGTAGTAAGGACGAGCACGAGAAGCATCTCAGGCTAATTCTTGAATTACTCAAGAATGAACAACTATATGTCAAATTCTCTAAATGCGAATTCTGGATGCGTAAGATTCAATTCTTAGGGCATGTGGTAAATGAGAATGGGATTCAAGTCGACCCTTCCAAGATTGAGGCTATAAAGAATTGGAAGATTCCTGAAACTCCCATGGAGATAAGACAATTCTTAGGGCTGGCCGGGTACTACCGACGGTTTACAAAGGACTTCTCGCGCATAGTGCAACCCTTGACCGCACTAACTAAGAAGAACACAACCTTTGTGTGGGAACGAGAGCAGAATGAGGCGTTTGAAACGCTTAAGGAGAAGTTGTGCAGTGCACCTATCCTTGCTCTTCCAGAAGGAGTAGAAGATTTCGTGGTCTATTGTGACGCTTCGCGTCAAGGACTAGGATGTGTATTGATGCAACGCAACAAGGTGATTGCTTATGCATCTAGACTGCTAAACGATCATGAGAAGAACTATACGACGCACGATCTGGAATTGGATGCCGTGGTGTTTGCTCTCAAAATGTGTAGGCACTACCTCTATGGCACGAAGTGCATCATCTACACTGAACATAGAAGTTTGCAACACATTCTCGACCAAAAGATGCTAAACATGCGTCAGAGAAGATGGGTCGAGCTGCTAAATGACTACGAATGCGAAATCCGTTACCATCCCGGTAAGGCCAATGTTGTGGCAGATGCTTTGAGTAGAAAGGAGAGAGAAAAGCCTCTTCGTGTACGAGCCTTAAGGATGAGTGTGCATACCAACCTTATCGCAAAGCTGAAAGAAGCTCAAAACGAAGCATTAAAGGAAGAAAGGTTAAAAGAAGAAGGGTTAACCGGAATGGAAAAGCAATTTAAGACAGGGGACGATGGTACATACAAGTACGAAGGGAGAACATGGGTGCCGAAGCACGGAGGAATTCAAGAGGTAATCCTCGACGAAGCCCACAAATCTAGGTACTCGGTTCATCCTGGAAGTGATAAAATGTACCAGGATCTAAAGGCACTTTTTTGGTGGCCTGGAATCAAAAAATCAATCGCTAATTATGTTGGGAAATGTCTAGCCTGTGCCATGGTAAAAGCTGAAAATCAAAAACCGTCAAAAACGTTACAACAGCCCGAAATCCCAGAATGGAAATGGGATAACGTCACGATGGATTTTGTTACAAAGTTACCCAGAACGTTTAGAGGCCATGATGCTATTTGGGTGATAGTGGATAGGCTAACGAAGTCAGCTCACTTTTTGCCAATTCGAGAAGACTACGACTTGACGTTGACATGTTTAATCAATTTAATTCATTTATAAAGCGTGTCAATCCTCCAACTTGTTTAACTCATTTATTACAACCTCTAACCCGTTTAAGACGTTACAAAATTATAGCCCATTTACAATCCAGCCCACCGTTTAATTTGTTTAGAAAAATGGGTTGAACGGGTCGTGTTCAGATTACATCTTTTAAGTGTGTCCCGATTAGGGTTGTCATATTTTGACACAAATAAATATATGGGCTCTGTTCGATTCAATGATTCAACCCAGCCAACACGACACAATAGACACCCCTCTTTTATTATAAGAAGCACAACATATTCATCACAACTTTTTTAATAATTTTCACATGTTCATCTTAGTTTCGTTGGAATCTACAGTTAGTACACTTTTCTCTTAAACTTTCTGGGTTCCTTGAGCTTTGGATTTGATTGGTTTTCTACTTACAGATTGCAGAAATTAATCGTATACTGCGAAGTGGTGGTGTGTTTGTTGGTACAACATTTCTACGACCTTCTTTACCAACTCCTGCTATCCTAAGGCCATTTGATAGGGTAACTGATTACTTTTTCATTACTTCTATTAAAGTCTTTTCTTAATCAGTATCTTCTAAAAACTTATGGATTTCATACGGTTACTTGATTTCCACTGTCTTGCATTTTGAGTGCCCCCACCTCCATACTCCGTCGTAGTAAATGAACATGATCCATAGTTACATATACGAACTAAAATCATCAACAAAAATACCAGAGCCTAAACTTTTGATGTTAAGACTTGAGGTGGTAGCTGGGCGGGTCAGTAGCAGGTCAAAACATATTACTTTTGGCGTTTGTTTGGGTTTGGCAAACGTTCTTTTCCCAAAACATTTGAAATTTTATAAATAAATACTGTGTCAAATATGGTTATGAAATCATATTATGTCGATAGTAATTTGATTTTTTGAATAAAGTTGTTTCAAAGGTTTTACGCATCAAAAATACATTTTGGATTATATTCGACTTATTTGACCCGTTCAACTCCTTTATCATGTTTTAATTAGATCAAGAATTTATACATTTTATTTTATCTTTAATATTATAAACTTAGTCACATATTTGTTTCATTTTCATTGATTCTTATTTACAATTGGCTTTATTATATGACAGAGGAGGATTGCTGGGAATTATAACAACTTAACAAAAGAAGAGATTGAAGACGTGGTCAAATCCTGTGGTTTCACAAATTACACATGCAAAGTTCAGCAAGCTTTCATCATGTTTTCTGCACAAAAGCCTTGAATGTTTGGTTAAGCTAATTCTTTGTTCTTAATACCATACCACAAAGAAAAACTGAATAGACTGTATAAATTTAGAAGGTTGAAAACTGAATATGTTATATCTAACTTTTTTGACATTTTAAAAATTACATTTGGTAAGAAAATACTTATATGAAAAACATGTAATTTGCAGAACAAAATGTAAAGAGTTTGCAAAACAAAATGGTAAAGGATTTAGAGTAGTCAACACAACATAACGATTTATGGTGGTTGGTTAGATGTTAATTAATCCACTTTACGTCTACTCTGTCCATCCCTTGGTCTTTGTTCGGATGGTCTCTTTCATCCGATAGGGATCACGATTGCAAATTCTTACTAGTAAGGCAACGATTGCCTCTTTACGTCTCGCAATGGTTACAACTCTTGTCTTTTAGTAAGGTAGGTATTATACTAGCATCTCTCAGATTGAGAAACAGAACCACTATGGTTGGTGGCCTATTGGTAGAGGCTTTGCCTCTAGGAACCTCATTACGAGGAAATCTGAGGTTTAGACATTGACAAGTGTAATATATATATATATGCGGGGTGTAGGTGTAGTTTAGGAATAAGATTAGGATAAATTTGTCATTCTAAAGAACATAATTTTTTTTTGATAATTAGAGATAACTATTCATAAATAAAGCTTTAGTGATTTAATATGGATGTTATAATAAGCTATAAGCCTCGCTAAGCATTGACGTTTAAAGTGTTCAAAGAGCTAGAGGCCACTTAAATATTATGACTTGAAAGTCTGGAATTTAATTTGTTAAAAGATTGGATCAAATTTGGAAAAAAAATACAATTGTATAATAAGTATAAAAAATCAAATCTTTTTAATAAAATGAACATGCTCTCCTCAACAAATGCTATAGCTTAACCTCATCGTGCATCCGCGGTTGATGAAATCTACTACCAAATAAACTTAGTCTTACACTAAATTTCATATGCTTAATTGTCAAGAGTCTAGAAACATATTAAGAATCTTCAAACAATCTTTGTTTGTATACTTTCCTGTTATAATAAATATAATCTTTTATAACATGTAACTAGTTCTTTAAAAAAACATCTAACGTATTTCATTTGAAATGTTTGTTTAACACTCGTATATATAGTTTGCAAAACTCGTTTTATCGATATTTTTAACTTTGCATTTTTAATCCAATTTTCATTAAACTGTTTTTTTTCATAAATCTTGTTTTCTAGTATAAAACTCTAGCTTAATTTATCAGAGATATGTTTAGAAGTTCTATACAAATACAATCATTTTTATTTAAGTTAAGCTTATTTAAAAAAACACAACACTTATCACTAAATACTTAAAAATATGTATATTAAATACCCAAGAATATGCAGGGTGGTTGTTAATTGCGAGTCAAAACTTAGTTCATTTGTTTTACCAATGCATGATGCATGCCACCATCTGTTCATAGTATGACCCTCCATCAAGAATGGATCTTTTGTCACATGATTATCCTAAATTCTGATTAGCTTAAAGCTTTGTCGATTTGCAATAGACTTTATATTAACTATGTGTCTTTTATCCTTATGGTCTTCAGCTTTGATCTTTGCTTTGATCTTTGTTTGAGTCGACTAGTCTCGACGCTATCATACTATTCGTTTCATATTTTCTTGTTTGTTTTATTTTGCTTGTTTGACGGTGGTGGACCTACTTGGTGATTATTTAAAAAGATCGTATATAGATATATGAAGAATTATATTTAATATTCGTATAACATATTTATACTATCAAAAAAAGAAATGCTATGATAAATTGGTACTTTTATATATACGCATGTACCTAGATTAAAAGTCAAATTCAATATTGAAAATATATACATTCCTTATTTTATATAAATATTATATATACATATTAAAACTATACGTTGGCATGTACAGCAACGCACGGGTTCACCCTCTAGTTGATTTAAAAAAGAAAGCAATTAAAATAGCACCTAATAGAAATTAAATTTTCAACTGTTTTCTTGAATTCACTCAAAATGTTTTAATTCCTCACTCACTCAATTTTCGTTAGATGTTCCAATCTTGTATTTTTTATAATTGTTACAATGTTTCATAATAAAGTTAGACAAAAAGTAGTACAAATATGAATATTGGTTACTATTTTGATAATTCAATTTAAATTAATTTAAAATAGGAGGTAATAGTGAAAACTACAAAATAGTAAAAAAATTCATTATTATTCAATATAAGTCAAAACTGAAATAAAATTCATCTCTAAATACTAAACCAATATTCATTTTTGTTTTATATTTCTCACAATAATTTAGAGTTACTAACATTTATAAAAGTATAAATAAGATTTGAACACCTAGTGAAAATTAGTGACTATATAGAAACACTGAATTAAATTTTTGATGATTTTAAACACTTAAGAAACTTAATTATTATTGTATCATAGTTGCCTGTTAGCATTTTGACAATTGCTCTAATATAAAACTTTAATTTTACCTGCTAGCATTTTGACAATTGCTCTAATATAAAACTTTAAGTTTACCCATTGAAAGTCAAACTTATATGTTAGAACTTGGAAAGGTCAAACCTAGTACCCATCCATCTATGCAAGCAATTGAAAGATCTTTGATCTAGTAGAACTTTATAAAAGACATAACTAAGTTCTATATATTTGTTCTTGTGAAAAAGACTTTCTGCCAAACAAAACTTAATAAAAGTTAAAAGAGGGTGGGGTGGGTGAATTTTGATATATTTTAGGCATAGAGTAAAGAGCAAAGAGCAATTTCACATGATTTCAAAGTGTGGTGGCTTATAATATAAGAGGGATATTGGATAATGAATATAGATCAATGAATCAACCCCCATGTGGAGGTGAGTAATTTATCTAACATGCAGTTTATAGGAAAAAACAAAGAACTTGTAGGATAATATCAAAATTCCAGAAATTATATAGAAAATCGATGAATAAATAAAGTTAGAAAATTGTATTATATTTTCAGACAACTTTTTAAGATGCAACTATTCTTATAAGTCGGTGGAATATTAAAAAAAAAAAACTTTGTAGTTCTTTTTGAAGAATTTTTAACATTATGAAGAAAACAAAAGTTGGTTAAAAAATGAAGTGTGGTAGTGCACTTTCAAAATCCAGAGATGAGTCGTGTGACTCATGAGTGAGAGATCTCCCCTCGTGCGGCTCAAACGCTGACCATTCTGTTTGTTCTCACTTTTTTTCTGAACATTATTATTATTTTTTTCTGTATATGATTAATGCCACATAATTTTGGGTGAGTCATCATACTTATATGAATAGTGAGTAATATTTTAATGTTTAAGAGGAAGATATGAGGAAAGATAACGACGGTAAAAGAACATGTTTTAGAAATATAATTTATTATTATACTAAAAAAATATTTTAACAATTCGTATGTTACACGGGTTGAAAAAAACAAAAACAATTATAAATGAAACAAGAACAGATCTTATATTAATAAATAAGTCAAATAAAATATGAAATTTGACAAAAAGATATGAAAAATAAGACAAAAACAAGGTAAAACAATTGTTCATAAGTATCCAAATATTTTTGTAGACAACATTAAAAGTTTTATTCGTGAATTACCCAATTAGTAGTTTCAAGATCTTTCTACTTTTAACTCTGGATAATGCAACATATAGTTAAAGGATAAAATATGATCTTTTGGGTATAAGCTAACATTAATGATTGACCTTGACTCTTGTTGTTATCATCGCAAAACACACTGCGTGTGAAAATTGTATTCTTTTAAACATTAAAAGAATGTTCTTATCAAAAGGTGTCAAGTTGATTCTCAGAATGAATGTACCAGCCTCGATATTGCTTCATAATTTTGGCTTTGATAACCCTACTACCAAGGGTTATCACTTGTAGTCTTGCTCCGTTATATAACCTATTTTTTATTAATTATTTTAAACAACATGACTGGACTCAAACACTTAATACTAACTTATGATTTGACAATTCTGATATTTTAATTTCATTTAAACCATTAGGTGAGTACGACGTCTCATCAAAATTAAAATTGACATCATCTAATGACATATACTAGAAGAGCTTAAGTATTCCATTTGTCACCTGGAAACAATAAGAGCAAACGATCATTAATATCTTCAATCACTTCATTTTTTGGTGCTAAAATTGCATTTTTATTGAAAGAGATCTTCATTTTGATAAATGTTTAGTATTAAAGGATACACAAAATCAATCAAATCAGAGAGTGGATCAGGTGAATTTGAAATGAAAAGATCTTCAAGTATGTCAATTATTTTCTCACCATGGTGTGGAGACCTTAGTTCTCCTTCTCCTATATCCAAAATCAAGTTTCTAAAATCTTCATCTGACTAATTTGTAATTGTCAGCGTAGGTATTTAGCCTCATGTTTTTGGTTATTTAAAGAACCTTGCAGTGTGACTAGATGTATGATGAAATTAAAGATCCATTTACAATTCATGTCTGGTTTTATTTGGAATAATTGATAGAATCTGTAAAAAATGACCTCCAAAAATAACAACCTTACTTCTAAATAAAAATTTAAAATTATTTATGATATCACAATCCATCATATCTTTAAGACCTCTATCCAATGCTTGCATGTGTTGTGTACCATTAGTGCTTCATCACATATGATCAATTCCGTTTATTGTAATAAATGTGCAATGTCATTGTTAGATTTTATAAGACACATGTAACACCCGGTTATTTTCTTTGAAGCCGACAAAAGAAAGAAAAGAAATAAAGTCCAAAGTCGGGGGGACCAAACTTGCCAGAACGAGAAAACCCTTGAATGAGTGGGGGTATAAAAGGGGGAGGGCAGCCCATTCTCCCCTTATTCTCCCCTTTTTCATTCGGTTCTAGAGAGAAGGAGAAAGAGAGAAGAGCAAAGCTAGGGTTTTGAAGGATTCAAGGTGCCAAAGTCGAGGTTTAGCGAGTTTGTGTGAAGCTTTACTCGTAGAGGTCGTTAATGTGAGTTCTAGGACCCCTCTTTTACATGCTTTCAACTGATTTGGGGTTGGAACACATAGTAAAACCCGTTTTTGAAATGTGTGTGTTGAACCCGTGTGTATGTGTTTGTGTGTGATTCGAGTGGGGTTTGATTTCAGGCTTGTGTGTGCTTGAATGGTGTTGTGGTAGGTGTTTCTAAGGTTTAGGATGGTTGATTTGAGCCTAGAACAGGTTTGGGAGAGCTTGGAGGCCGAAAATGGTAGTTTGGTTTCAGGATGAACTGCATTCTGCATCAGTTAGGGCTACACGACCGAATGGCATGCGACTGTAAGGCTATACGACTGAAAGGCATTCGACTGAGGTCCATGCGCACGAATGCCATGTGACTGAGGTCCATACGCATGAAAGTCATACGATTGAAGTTCATGCGTCTGTAAGGTATGCGATTGAAGGTTATACGACTGAGATCCATGCGCCTGGAGGCCATGCGACTGAGGTTCATACGCACGAAGGGTATGTGACTGAAGCCCATGCGCCTGAAGTCATGCGACTAAAGGCCATACGCATGGAAGCTATGCGATTAAGAGTCCATACGCATAGGTATCCATTCGCCCATAGTATTCATCCGCATAGGTCCATCCGCATAGGGTTCATTCGCCTAATGTCCATTCGCCTAAGTGTTCAGTCGCTTGGGAGGCCATGCGACTGAAGGGTGTTTATACGCCCAAATAGGGCTCATGCGCCCGAAAGAACTTAGTTTATGATTTGATTCTCGGGAGGAAAGGGTAAAAGTAAGCTTTGACTTGGAAGGTTCCCGGGGGTTTATGTAAGTTGACTTTTGAAGTCAAAGATGATGGGATGGGCATGAATGATGTATGATGATGATGTTATGTATGATGTTATGCATGATGGTACGTGTGATATATGTTATGTATGCATGCTGATATGTATGAAGATTTGCATAATCTTGTTGATGTTCCTGTTTATGTATGTTTATCTTCCCGTGGCTTTGCGTTGAATGATAATGAATGAAATGATTAAGTATGATGTAACGTAAAGTGGAAGATAATGAAAAGAGGAACGAAATGATGAATGCATGCATTAATGAACAAATGAAAGTATGAAAGGCTTGCAAGCAAATGAAAGGAGGGTCACAACTCATTGAGAGTTGTTAGCTCAATTGTGTGTGTCTACAGCGTGCGATTTTGGCTAACTCATAAGGGTTCATACACAGTAAGAGTTCAGTCTCGGTGACTGCTCCAATACGTCGATTTCCTAATTACTGTGTGTTATACAGCGTGCGATCTTGGCGAACCCATAAGAGTTCACACACACAGGAGGAGTCTGTCCTAGTGACCACTCCGTACGTGCGATATGGGGTCCTTGTCACTTAACCCTAGATGAAATTGCTTGGTGCTCTAGAGGGGGCTTAAGTACATGACAGGACCTAGATAGAAGTGAAAGATAATAAATGTACGAAAAGTGCGATAAGTACAAAATGTGTGAACGTGCGAAATGTACGAAATGAACGATGATGAAGATAATAAATATTATCTATGTGTACGTATGATTTGTGATCACGTTCCAAAGCCTGATATGATTTGAAAGAAAGTAACGAACGGTTTTAACGAAAGATAAAGTACGTTTTATATTATAAAACTAGAACTCACTCAGCAACGCTGACTTTTATGTGTTTCCAGTTGGCAGGTAATGATTGCTGAGGATGGCAGGGGCGGCTACTCGGCTCCTTTTTGGATGGCATTCTTTTGATTGATGTTTTTGCATTGTAATGCGAACAAACTACGTTTTGTAATGAATGTTGTATTAATTTGCAAAAGCATTTACATGGAAATGAAAGGTTATTTTAATGTTCCGCTGCGACATTTTATGAAATATGAATGTAATTATATGTTTTATGTGCGATGATTGGCCAGCTGTAAGTGTCCCGGGAACTGGGCCTTACAAGTTGGTATCAGAGCTAAAGTTTAAGTGAAACGGGTAAATTTTCTAAATAAACCTTAACTTAAACTGAAAATGGGACGGAAAGAGAATGGGATGCCAATCTGAGTAGCTGCGTGCCATTAGGTATTTTCTTAATGATAATCGGTATTACGTGCGCGTGTTATGTGGTTTATGTGCTGTATGTAGATTTAGATACTGATGTAGTCAGGATAGGTAATGCTCGGGGTATGAAGAGTAAAGTAAGTGGCTAATCACAACTGGCCACTGTAATTAGAGACTTACTATACTTGACATGAACTGAGCTGTTCCCTTGCGTGTTAGTGTTTGAATCTTTTAGTGTGTTAGAGAATGGCCGGTGGTAGATCGTCTAAAGCTTCACGTGTTGGAGGTTGTGGTGGAAGTGGTGCTGAACCGCGACCCAAAAGAGGAAGACCTAGAGTCAAAAAGGTGGTTCCTGAAGAACCCGAGACCCCTCATCCGGAAGGCGGAGATGAGAGCGCCAATTTGAGAGCCTCAGTAAAGGAGGCTGTTGTGGAAGAAGTTCATCAGGTCATGCAGACGATCTTACCGTCTGTGGTGACTGAAGTGATAAGGGCTGTATGAAAAGGAGAGAGAAAGGAAAGGAACAGGTCCGCGGGAGGACAGGAGGGGCCGGAGACCGAAATGGTTCTCTCTGATGATGAAGAAGAGGAAGAAGAGGAAGAAGAGCCTGCGCCGGAGGCGGCACGTGGCTGTAATTATGGGGCATTTATGAGATGCAAGCCCCCAACTTTTGATGGTAACGACACTGCTGCTGCTACTCATCGGTGGGTGAGGGAGATGGAAGCCGTTTTTGATATCAGTGAGTGTCGGGAGGACAAAAAGGTGAAGTTTGCTGCCCACTCGTTTGTGGACTCGGCTCTGTGTTGGTGGGACAATATTGTCCAAGCCGAGAGTAGTCGGGCGATTAGAAGAATGAGGTGGTCGGAATTGAAGAAGCTGATAATTGAGGAGTTCTGTCCTCACCGAGAAATGGATAAGGTAGAAAGGGAATTCCTACAGCTGGAGGCGGGAACAATGACACATCAACAATACACCATCAAGTTCAACAAGATGGAACGGCTGGTGCCGGTTCAGGTGACGCCTCTAGCGCGAAAGATCAAGAGGTATATTCAGGGTTTGCCAGCGGATATCCGTAGGCACATGATTGCTGCCCGACCGAGCACGTTTAAGTCGGCAGTTGATTTGGAAGGGAGGTTGTACGATGAAAGAACGGTGGTGGTGGCTGAAGGCAGTAAGAAGAGTGGTGGAGACCAAAACTGGAATGGGAAGAGGTTTGGTCGGGGTGGTGCCCCGACGAGTAACAAGAAGACGGGGGTGGATGACCGCCGTGTGGTCACACCTGGTGCGGGGTCGAAGAGGTGTGGTAAATGCGGGAAGGAGCATTCGGGAGAATGCAAATGGGGGTCAAACATCTGCTTCAAGTGCGGGAAGCCTGATCATATGGCTAGAGATTGTGGGGTTGTTAGGTGCTACAAGTGTAGGGAAAGTGGTCACATGAGTAGAGACTGTAAGAAGCCAAGGGCTGAGAGTTCGGGGGTGAAGAAGACCGGAGGAGAAGGACAGAGGGCGAGCGCCAGAACGTTTACGATGACGCAGGAGGAGGCTAGGACAGACCCTGATGTTGTGTCAGTTACGTTTCTAGTAAACCAAACTTTAGCCTCTGTGTTGTTTGATTCTGGTGCCAGTAAAAGTTTTATTTCTGCCGCTTTCTGTGCTAAACTGCCTGTTAGTGGTAGGAGTGTTGATGCGCCCTTTGATGTAGAAACTGCTATACGTAAGTCTACCAGGATTTCTGAGATGATCGAAGGTTGTGACGTGGAATTAGAAGGTCACAAGTTTCCTGTTAGACCATTTGTGATAACCTTAGGTGGTTTCGATGTAGTTATTGGGATGGATTGGTTAGCGGACTACGAGGCGAACATTGTGTGTCGCAAGAAGATGATTCGTCTGACTGCGCCTGACGGGAGTTTGGTGACAGTTTATGGTGATCGGGTCACGACGATTCCGAAAGTGATTTCAATGGCGGTGGCGGGATAGTGTATGAGGCGTGGATGTAGTGCCTACTTGGCCTATGTACCGGTTGTGGATACGCCAACACCACAACTATCCGATGGACCTGAACATGAGGCAGAGACTTGGAGATGCAGAACACCCGTTTGTTGGGGTGATATTGGTCAGAAGGAGTTGGGGAGCGTCGAGGTGATCGAGGCTACGACTGAGAAGCTTGAAAAGATCAAAGCCTTCATGAAGGCAGCCAAAGATAGACAGAAGTCGTATGCTGATAAACGACACAGACCGCTTGAATTCCAGGTGGGTGACCGGGTTATGTTGAAGGTCTCACCTTGGAAAGGTATCATTCGTTTTCGAAAGCGGGGCAAGTTGAGCCCGAGGTACATAGGCCCTTTCCGAATCATTGCTCGAGTAGGAGAGGTGACCTATAGACTGGAGTTACCAGATGAATTAAGTGGAATTCAACCAACATTCCATGTATCTCATTTAAGGAAGTGCTTGGCCGATGAAGATACGATTGTTCCATCGGAAGATATCGAAGTAGACGAACGACTCAATTATGTGGAGCAACCAGTGGCAATCATAGATCGAAAGGAGAAAAGGCTGAGGAATAAAACGGTTCCTCTTGTGCGTGTACAGTGGAAGCACAGGAAAGGATCCGAGTCGACGTGGGAGACAGAAGAAGAGATGAGGCAACATTACCCACGTTTGTTCGAGGAATAACAGGTTTCAGGGAAGAAACCTATTTAAGGGGGGTGGACTTGTAACACCCGGTTATTTATTTATTTTGAAGCCGACGAATGAAGAAAAAGAAATAAAGTCCCAAGTCAAGGGACCAAACTCGCCACCGAGAGAAAGTCAAGAGTGTGATGGTATTTGAAGGGAGAGGGCAGCCCTTACCCTCTCCCCACACCCGTTTTTCAGCTTAAAGAAGGAGAGGAGAGAAAGAAGAGAGAAAAAGAGAGAAAAAGGTTGGTTCGTGTAGGTTCGAGCGGGCAAAATCATCGTGTAGCAAGCCCAATCGAAGATCTTCTCGTTGTGACCGTTTGTGTGAGTTTTAGAACCCCTCATTTACTTGTTTTCAACTGATTTTGGGGCTGGAAAGCATAGAAAACCCGTTTTTGTATGTATGTGTGTTTGACCCATTTGGGTGTGTGTTGTATGATGCGTTTCGAGTTTGTTTCCGGGCTTGTGTGTGCTTGTATGGTGTTGCGGTATGCATTCCTAAGGTTTAGCATGGTTGATTTAGGCTTAGAATGGGTTTGGATGAGCTTGGAGGCCGAAAATGGCAGATTGGGTTCGGGATGAACTCCTTTCTGCATCAGCTAGGGCTAGGCAACCGACTGGAGGCCATACAGCCGACTGGGGTGCGATTGAGGATCATTCGCACGATTGAGGGTTCATTCGCATGATTAAGAATTCATTCGTACGACTGGGGGCCAGTCGCATGGGGAGTCATACGACTGAGGTCCCAGTCGCATAGGTGCTCATTCGCATTGAGCCCATTCGCATGAGGTCAGTCGCATAGGTGCTCATTCGCATTAGTTCCATCCGCATGAGGTCCATACGCACGACTGGGTGTCCATTCGCATAGATGTTCATTCGCATGAGTCCAATAGTATGATGTTCAGTCGCCTGGAGGCCATGCGACTGAAGGGTGTCCATACGCCCAAGTAGGGCTGTTGTACCCGGGGAAATGTGTAGTTTAATTACTGACTTTCGGGGGAAAGTGCAGATGTAAGTTTTGACATGGAAATTCCCGTAAGTTCATGTAAGATGATTGTTGAGGCCTTAGAGGGTATGTTGGGCATGATGATGATGATGTTGCATATTAATGCATGATGTATGTTATGTATGTATGATGTTGCCCTGTATAATGATGATGACTGTATATGTTGATGTTCCTGATTATGATGAATGTTTATCTTTCTTATGGCTTTACGCGTTATGTTAAAGAATGAATTGAAAGTATTATGTAACGTAAAGTGAAAGATGATGAAAGAGGAACATGATGAATGTATGTATTAATAAACGATGAAAGTAAAGAAAGTCTTGCAAGCCTTGTGTGTCGGGACTCGCCATTAAAAGGTGTTAGCCCAATGGTGTGTGGGTTCGCTACCCCGGGAGGATGCACATCGGGGTCTTTCCTTGTGATTGACCATTTATATAAAACTATTGCTGCATACCTTAGGTACTGTGACCACGAGGTGCGATTCATCGTTATAGAAGGTCTATGATAGGCCTAGGTCCAGAACATGAACAGGAAGGTATTGCATATGGCAATGGTACACCTAAACTTTACCTTAGGTACTGTAACCACGAGGTGCGGTGCACCGTTATAGAAGGTCTATGATAGGCCTAGATCCAGTACCATGAACAGAAGGGTAAGGTTTATGGTTTAAAGAAAAGGAAAAGTTGTAATGATTAAAGAATGTAAAAGTTAAAGAATGAATGAATGATGAAGATAATAATGATATTATCTATGTGTACGTATGATGTGTGATCATGCAAAAGTAACGAACGGTTTTAATGAAAGTAAAGTATGTTTTATTATAAAACTAGAACTCACTCAGCAACGCTGACTTTTTATGTGTTTCCAGTTGGCAGGTAATGTTGTTGAGGATGGCGCTGCGAGGCTACTAAGTTCTTTTTGATGGCATCCATTTATATAGGGATTTTGTGATGTAATGCAACAATATATTTTGTAACTAGTTAACGGTGTATTATTTGGCAAAAACTTTTATAATGTAATGAGATGCCTATTTTGATAATTCCGCTACGATGTTTTATGAAAGTTAAATGTAATTATATGTTTTAAGTGCAATGAATGACCAACTGTAGGCGTCCCGAGAATGGGGCCTTACAATATATATATATATATATATATATATATATATATATATATATATATATATATATATATATATATATATATATATATATATATACATATATATATATATATATATACATATATATATATATATATATATATACATATATATATATACATATATATGTATATATATCTATATATATGTATGTATATCTATATATATATGTATATATATGTATATGTATATATGAAAATAAACTTAACTAGCTGTCCGAGAATCCCAGGGACTACTTGGTCTTCATTTTTAACCGTTGGAGATATGCCTCCACATATTTTCTTCAACTAGCCTCAGATTCTTTAGGATTAACTAAGATGTGGGTCAAATGCGAGAACATTAAAACCTAAAAAAAACAACAGTCAGTTAGTTATAATTGAATTTAGGATACTGAACTTACCTGCAATCCGGGATATCAAATTATAAAATTCACCCGTACAATTGTCCTTAAAATCTAAAAATTGTTATCATGAATTACAACTGTTAAATTTTCAAATATCATGATTGAGACGTGATTAGACACGACCCATAACGACCCGATAATCTAGGTACTTGTAACTCCAGGATAATCAAACTTGAATCAAATCATGAAGATTATAGATCAAATAATGATTAACACAATGAAAACCCTTTGATCTCTATTGATTGCTAATAATATTGTTTACAAGTAAATCCCTCAATCAATTGGACATTCAACCATTAACCAACACTAATGACAATTAACATATTTATAGTCTAGACTAATATTCACTAATTGCACTTAACCCCCTAGACTTAGGCTAATTAACACAAAATTACATATTAAGCATAAAAATGACTAAAAACAAGATAAAATATATTTTGTTCACACAAAATATATTTATTACAATAAAACTCCTAGTCATTTAAATCTTCAACGTCTCGTCTCGGTTCCTCGTCTCGAACGTGTCGGGTTTGACTTTTGTTGACTTTGACCGTGACGTTGACTTTTGTTGACTTTCATTATGTTGATAATATAGACTATCTATTACAGCTCCAAAATGGTTCTTCTTAAAAGATCATTTTCAGCCAATGCTTCATTAAGTTTTCTTGAAAAAGCAATTTCATTTTTCTTTAATTCTTGATTGATTGTTTTTAATTCTTTTTCATTTTCCAATAACAATCTGTTTGCCTTATAAATCCCAAATAACCGGATTTTGCATGACGAAGAACACATATCCTGAACAATCTCATAAGGAAGACCCATGATAGTTCGTTCTGCAGCTAAGCTCTTTTCACAGTTGCAAACCCTTGTGATTTCTTGTTGTTCATCTTCTTTGACCTTCAACATCTCTTCAACCTCAAATTCTTTCTTTCTTTTATCAGCTTTTCCAATCTTATCATCATCGGTTCTCACAGACTCCGATCTAGTGTCATTGTCGACTCTCAGAGCTTCATAGTTCTCTTCAACAGTTTCTCTGGATTCAAAATTTAAATCCGAATCAGTTCTCAATAACTTCAACTTTTCAATCATCTCTGTTTTGTAATCAAGTATGCTTGTTACAGAAGAGACAAGATCAGTATTAAGCGCGTTAGTTTGATGTGGGAACATGACTTATTGAAATTCGTTTCTTTGGATATCTAGCTCGAGAGATTTTAGTCTGTTGATCATATCCATAAGTTTTGTGTCGACATAACCTCTTTCTTGAAAAAGCATTTTAACTTGATGATTCCATTCGGATGGAAGAGACTCGAGAAGCTTTTGAATTTGTTCATGATTACTGAGATCAGGCACATGCTTCTTTAGATTATTTGCTACTTTTAAAAATCGATCAATTAAATCTGACAATTTTTCTTTCTTTGTACCTGCAAAAGAGTCAAACCGGCTTTGTGCCATTGTGAGATTATCTGATTTAAAGTCTTCTAAAGATGACATGATTGTAAAAATTTTGAACAATTAAATGCCCCAAAATATTTTTCCCAAAAATTGTAAAATAATTCTCCCCCGGGAAAAATATTATTTTTAAATGTCTTGCTATACAATCTTAGCAACTGGGGTCAAGCTGCAACCTAAATCGTTGAATATTTCTTTATCAATTTGAACTCAATTAATCCCGACTAGTCAAATTTTTAATGACTGCAACCTAAATTTACTGAGTCAAACTTAAAACCCAGCCCACTGAGAATTAACCCAATACTAAATTATTATTTGTTAGCCCAATTAGTAGCCCAATTTTAATCTTGTAATTATCCCAAAATTATTTTAAAACCCAAGATGAAAATAGGCCCATTTAACAAATCTCAAATCCTAAACCTAACCCTAAATTTCACTCTCATCATATTCACTACTCCAAAACCACCATACATCCACCAACATCACCAATTTACGCCTAAACCCTTAAGCAGGAGATCCCATCTTCTGCTCTTCATCTCAATAACCTCTTTATTCCCCCAAAATCCCCAATCTCCAAACCTTAAACCTCCTCCCATCTCCGATCCACCCTCACCATCTCTGGCGACTCACTCCTCCGCCACATGGCCACCTCCACCACCAGCACCGTCTACATCCAAGTCATCGAGGACGTCATCAACATAGTCCGAGACGAATTCATCAACAACAGCGGCCCTGGTGAAGGCGTCCTCAACGAGCTTTCAAGATTGTGGGAGTTGAAGATGATGCAGGCCGGGGCTCTGCCGTAGGCTGCAGAAACCCTTTCAATAGCAGCAACACATGTTCGAATTCTCCACGTGTCGGGTTCAGTTCTAGCTACCGATGTTGTAATTGTAGGTGTTTTATCGAGAGTGCTAATAGTGTTCCGTCTAGGGCTTGGGCTGTGTTCAAGGAGAATCAAAGTGGCGCTCGTGTGGCTTGGTGTCATACGGCTTTTTTTCTGAAAAAGGGAGTTTCGGTGTTGGCGATGAGATCTGAAGTTAATAGTGAGAATGTGGTGGTGTGTTTGGATTTCCGGTGAATTTTGAAAATGGTGGTGTTGAGGGCGGTGGCTAGGGTTTGGTATTTTTTTATTTTTTTTATTTCGCAGATTAGTTATTATAATTTCGCTGACATATCTTTAATTTCGCTGAAAATTTTGTAGTTTCGCCGGAGTTTGGAGTTTCGCCGGAAAAAGAACAATTTCGCCGGAACCTGCTAGCTTCGCCGGAATAGTTTCGCCGGAGTTACAGTTTCGCCGGAATTACAGTTTCGCCGGAATTTCGCCGGAGTTTCGCCGGACGAAACTGTAATTTCGCCGGAACAGTTTGAACTTTCGTTCAAGATCAGATCTAGTTTCGCCCCATGAAGATTTGAAGCTCTCAAGAACACCAAGAACACACACACTAGTGTGTGTGAGATAAATTTCAAATCTGAAATATTTATTTGAGTTTTCTTGTATAACTGATGATGTAGATCCAATATATGTTGTAGATAGTGATAGATCTGATGTTGTTGTTGTTGAATCTGTAGATAATTGAACTCAGATCTACTTTCTCTCTCTAGAACCCCAGTTTCTCTCTCTAAAATTGATGAACACCTTCAAAAATCAGCAACAAATTCTTCTAATCTTCAAGGCATTTGATCCAATATGGCTCTGATACCAAATTGTAACTCCAGGATAAACAAACTTGAATCAAATCATGAAGAATTAGATCAAAATATGATAATCACAATCAAAACCCCTTTGATCTTCAATTAGATTGTAAATAATATTGTTTACAAATAAATCCCTCAATCAAGTGGTCATTCAACCATTAACCAACACTAATGACAATTAACCTATTTATAGTCTAGACTAATATTCACTAATTGCACTTAACCCCCTAAACTTAGGCTAATTAACACAAAATTACATATTAAGCATAAAAATAACTAAAAACAAGATAAAATATATTTTGTTCACACAAAATATATTTATTACAATATAACTCCTAGTCATCTAAATCTTCAACGTCTCATCTCGGTTCCTCGTCTCAAACATGTCGGGTTTGACTTTTGTTGACTTTGACCGTAACGTTGACTTTTGTTGACTTTCACTGTGTTGATAATATAGACTATCTTTTACAGCTCCAACAGTACTCAAACTACACCGTTTCAAGCGATTATTAGTAGTTTCTATCTTAAACTTCCTCTTCTCATATTTACTCTATCATCTTTTACATTCGATCTCACAGAGCTCTTGAGGTAAGGTCTTAGACTCTTTCTTCATATTCTGCTATTTTATTTTACAATTTGTGACTGTGGGCAAGATGATGACTCCATTGCGTTCTTCCATTCTCAATGATTCAGTCGAGGACTTAATCGATCAGGGGTTACTTAAGGACCTTAATTTGGAATGTTGCACATTCCATGATTAAGAGATTGAACTCCTAAAGGCGAGCCAAGCATACCCTGCAAACACAATTATTAGGGCTTTTGAACCTAGGGTTAGGTCTGCCTTTTCCTCCATGACTTGGGTATGTTTTCTAGCTTTCTTTCCTCTTAGGTCTATGTTATCATTTCCTGCCATTGATCTCTAATTCTTTTAAGCTTACCGGTTTAAGCTACTCCCAAATCATGCATATGGTTAGGAGAACATTGTACACCCTAGAGTACTTGATTCAAACCCATGCACTTGATATCAACGTTTTTAAGTTAGCCCATGTCTACAACCTTAGAAGCCATGGTTATTCTCATTTCTTGTTTCAAATTAAATTTGGTCAGTCACATTTGGAAAAGGAAGTTTTTCTTCGTGAAGTGTAGCACCATTCTTGGCGGCGATCAACTGCCCCTTGAATGGATAAAAAATAACAGGAACCAGATTCAAAACAAACTACGGTTACATAATTGAAAAGAAACTAAAATGCAATCATGGGTCATAAGAATATGGGAATCATGGAGATAATGTCGATGGGAAGAAAACTACGTGCATGCATGGACGTTAACAATTAAATTACAATGCTAAATAATTAAACATTTCATGGGCTTATTCCACAAGGCTGTTGGCAGCTTGGTGAGGTAAATGGGTTATGGGACTGCGAATTATTGGCCCATTAGATCTGGGTTAAGGACGCGATCATGTGATTAGAGCGTATCAAATCCCCCCTTCTTAAGAACGGTCTTGTCTGCAAGACCGGACCACGGTAGAACTTCTTTGGATTCCGAGAGAAACCGCATTGAAATGCAAAAAGGAATTCTATACGAAAACCGAATTGAAATGCAAAAATGATTAAAACTCATTGAAATCAACATTGAAGCTTTTTATTGAGCCCACAAAATAGTCAAAACTGACTTAGAAATAAATCTTAGAAAATAACATATAAGTTAGAAAGTAAAATTATATAATCATGAGTATAGTAGAGTCCTAATGACACTTATAAATGACTTAGAAATTAAATAATTTATTATTGTGTAAAGTTAATGGGATGACTCGAACATCCATACAATTTAAATTTATGAAGAACATGGAAAGGGAAGAATATTTTGGTCAGCCCAAGATGTTTAATATTAGGTCATTGGATCCTTTGCACGTGACTTGCATAGCAGATATGAATCATGTAATCCAGAACCTCACGTGAGTTGCGACTTTTAAACCTTTTACCGTCTATTTATCAACGTATTAGTATTCTTTATCAATAAAAAGATGAGAGAATATAAGGGTGGAGAGGTACTCATGTCGCACTCATCATACTACACCATAAACTAATCAATCAAATATTGTTATGTCACACATCACACAACTTTACACACTCAAATTTGATGGTGGCGGTGTTACCATACTATGTCACATGTGAAACTAGACGTTGAGGGGGACAATTTTAGATGGAAGACACAGCGAGAGGGTGCCGGAAACTCACGCCATGTGGCGTGCAAAAAGGGTGGCAGGAGTGGTACCAAGCGACGTCAAGGCATGTTGTTGCGTCACGACACATGCACCCCTTCCACCCTAAGTAAATGGATGGCTTTATTGCTTTTAAATAGAACCGGCTCAAGCTCAAAGCTAGCAAAAATAGAGCTTTGGGCTCTCATTTTTAAAGGGCATTCAAATTTTATATATTATGTTTGTATTTGTTAATAATTTGACCGAGATAAACATTTTATTAATTTAGCAGGACATGAATCCAATTAAAAATTACCCGTTCTCCCCTCAAGATATTATAAATACTTAAAATAAACAACATCTATGATTTGTTCTATCAAGCGGCAATTTCGAACACATATTTGCGATTCTCAAGGTTGATTCTTGTTACCAATTCTAGATTTTAAAATTTTGAGTTCTAATCTTGATTTGTGTTGTTGGATCTTACTGTACTACTATCGCCTCTCTTGGTCGAATTCTCTAGTTAGTGTTTAAATTTTAATTTACAAGTCATATATAGTATTTAGTCACTTGTTTAGTGAATTAGTTTTTGAATCTAGGATTTGAATATTTGCAAAGTTTCTCTTTGCTGTTTAGTGAATTAGATATGAATCTAGTGAATTAGTCTGCACTCATTTATTTAGCGTGTGTGTGTGTGTATATATATATATACTATAATATTGCTTGTTTATTAGAAGTTTGCAAGAATCTATCATATGTAAGTGTAATGTCGAGTAGAAAACATGAAATCAATCATATGAAAACACAAAAGAAGCAAAAAGAAGAAGCCAATCTTAAATTACAAAAGGGTATTTGCTCAAATTGCAAAAAAAGTGAATTCCACTAATTATAAACATTTTAGTTTATTCTTTTCGGTCGCAACTCGAAGGAAAAAGGAGGATTTATTAAGTTTACCTCAAAAATGGCCCCGTTTTCTTGGTTCGCGTAGGACGTTCAAAATTGTTAAGACAGCCCTGCTTTTAAAGAAAACATTGACTAGTTTCTTGAGCTATGTACCCTTCTCGGCTTATGCAGTGGTTAGACACACTTTAATTGGTAGTAGTAAGATAGTTTAACGTTTTGGTTAACGGTTTATTTGAGTTTGTTTATTCGGTTATGAGTTTTTGTGTCTTTATGGGTTATTTGGTTATTTTTTTGTGTCTTTATGTTTTCATAGTAGTTCATGGGCTATTTGGTTATGAGACACTTCAAGTCCTCTCGAAGCGCCACAAAAAAGTATCATTAGTTTCGATGGTATTGTTTTCTTTCATTTACTTGGTATTAAACTAGGTTACGTAGTTTAAAGTGGATGCAGAACTCTGAGATGTTTTCATAGTAGTTTCTGGCCCAGCTAGCTCTTTCCTAATTAGCCACACTACAACTAAATAAAACTAATACAATTCTGGTTTATGTATTAAATAATATTTTTATCAAATGTTGTATCAGATGAGTTTGTATTAGATTTTCAAAATCCTTTTTGTTAGACAATATAATTATTATGTTAGTAAATGTAACATTTTATTTTGAAAAATTGCAACCTTTTTTAAAGGTTGCTTCTATAATATTGTAGTACATTCATTTTTCTAGCATCGACTCTTTTTATAATATTAGAAAGGTGACGGCGCAAAGTGGCGAGAGGACATTTTACATTTAACACGTGTATTTAATATTTTGTAATTCTTGTAGTAGTTTAATAAAAGTTTATTATGTTTTTTATAATCTAAAATATAAAACACCAAATAAATGAGTTTTGCATGACGACTTGTATATACGCATTAATTTATTGTATCTCATTAAATACAGATCGTCTCAGCAATAAGTTTACACCAAAACGTTTAAAAATAAACACATGTTAAGTTGTAGTCTCAAAACGTTTTTAAATGTGATAGATTAAAAGATATAGCTGAAATATTAATACATATTAAGTTTTTTGGTTTATGGGTAGATAATATAAAATTTTATACAATTGTTAGTAAGTGTAAAGTTATTGTGTAACTAATTATAAGGGGTAATATGTAAATAATGTTATAAATACTATTTTACCCTCAAAAAGTAGTTGTATCTTATACATTGAATATAGTAAGCGTTCTTAATTTTGTGATATTTTAAAATACCCCTCTCATATGTTTTACATATAATATAGATATTGCGGTTGTTCGAGGAAAAAAAAAAACAAAGAGAACAGTGACTTAAAAAGTTAAGCTTTAAAATGCACAAAATGTAACAATGATTCGTAATTGACAAATATATAATTACTCTGAAATATATGAACGAACAAAGGGTGAAGATAAATTAAATAATCAAACCACATCCCAAAATAATTAAGGTAAGTTATAGTAAAAAGTATATTTTTTAAAAGCTTAAGAAGAATTTTAGGCTTGATATGTGTCTTTTTATTGTTTTAAAGTGAAGGGCATGATGGTCATTGTGTCATATACGTCAAGGATCGTGTCTAATATATCAGATCATTGTGTCTAATATGTTATGTCATTGTGCCAAATATCAATTTATTGTTATATATATTAATAATTATGTTTTATGTTTTATATCATTTCGTATTTTTATCATTGTTTTTATATATTATATAACCTTGTTATTATATCATTATTTTTTTACAATTAGTAGTACACAATGATGTTATTTCACTAATATTATTTTTTAAAATTCATAGTATCATTGTGTTGTATGTTTTATATCAATTTGTATTATTTTATTATTGTTTTTATATATATGATTAATTAGTTGTTATTTTATCGTCATGCTTTACATGCTAAAAACACATGATTGCGTTATTTCACCATTATAATTTTTTGAATTAACCATTTTATTAAAACACGATAGTAGTCACGAAAACACAAAAAAAGACACAATTAACTTACTAAAGACACATTTACCATTATGTTTATGTTTTATATCATTTTACGTTATTTTATCATTTATTTAATGTATTAGATAAATTAATTCTTATTTTACCATTGAGTTTTACATATTGCAAATACACAATGGATTAGATCACTATTGTGTTTTTCACAAAATATTTAAAAAACACAATATTATTTATGAAAATATAATAAAAAAAAACAAAAAGACACAATAAAAAGCAAAAAGACACAATGATGTAAATTTTGTTAAACTTTTTATATATTGATTCTATATATATTTTAAAAATAAAAAATATTCATTTTTATGGTGTAATTCTTATTAAAAAATAATATCATGCGTAAAAGTTATGAACATTTAGAAAAAATAAGAAAAATTGAAAAAATTCAACAAAAGTACTCATGCCTAAAATATGCGTTTTTACAAACTTATTTTTAATAATTTGATATAAACTATTGATTAGGGTGATCAAATCTTTTAAATCGAAGTACCTAGTTTCACTAGTCGCTTAAAGTGTTTCTTGGTTTTAATTAAATATTAATTGATTAATTTATTTTGATTAAGCAATTAGGTTGATGAAAAATACTAAAATACCCTCATATTTAACGGAGATTTTGACGATTTTGGTGAAGTGGATGAAAATGACAATATTTGGTAAACTACATAGATTGAAATAAGAAAAAAAATTGAAATGAAATGACATTTTACTCTTAGTTTAATTACAATTTTTTTATTATATTATTAAATTAATAAAATTTATTTTTAATTAAATCTATTCAGAATCTACTTAATAAATTCAAATTTTTTTATAATGAGTAAATTACCATTTGCATCCCTGACGTTTGCGTGTATTAACCACTTGAATCCTTGCAGTTTTAAAATTGCCATCTGATCCCTGACGTTTCATGTTATCTTTATTTGAGTCTATGTTGTTTTATTTTTATTTCCATTTGAGTACAGATGACTAACACCGTTAGTTTTCCTGTTAAAATTTTTGTTAAAAAGACTAAACTACCCTTTATCACCACCATGACAACTAACCATCGCCACTTTCATAGCCCGCATCACCACCACCTGTAACACCCGGTTATTTTCTTTGAAGCCGACGAAAGAAAGAAAAGAAATAAAATCCAAAGTCGAGGGACCAAACTTGCCAAAACGGGAGAAGGTTGGAAGAGTGGGGGATTAAGAGGGGAGGGCAGCCCACTCTCCTCCCCCACACTTGTGAAAATTCAGCCAAGAGAAGAAAGGGAGAGAAAGGGGCAAAAAGCTTCGGTTTTCTTGGTTTCGAGCGCCAAAGTTGAGGTGTAGCGGGTTGGATTGAAGCTCTACTCGACGGGGTTGTTTGTGTAAGTTCTAGGACCCCTCTTTTACATGTTTTCAACTGATTTGGTGCTGGAACACATAGTAAAACCTGTTTTTGAAAAGTGTTTATTGAACCCGTGTGTATGTGTTTGTGTGTGATTCGAGTGGGGTTTGATTTCGGGCTTGTGTGTGCTTGAATGGTGTTGTGGTAGGTGTTTCTAAGGTTTAGGACGGTTGATTTGAGTCTAGAACAGATTTGGGAGAGCTTGGAGGCCGAAAATGGCAGTTTAGGTTCAGGATGAACTGCATGCTACATCAGTTAAGGCTAGGCGATCGAATGGCGTGCGACTGGAGGCCATACGGCTGAAAGGCATGCGACTGAGGTCCATGCGCATGAATGCCATGCGACTGAGGTCCATACGCATGGAAGTCATACAACTGAAGTTTCATGCGCCTGTAAGGTATGCGATTGAAGGTTATACGACTGAGGTCCAAGCGCATGGAGGCCATGCGACTGAGGTTCATACGCACGAAGGGTATGCGACTGAAGCCCATGCGCCTGAAGTCATGCGACTGAAGGCCATATGCATGGAAGCTATGCGACTGAGAGTCCATACGCATAGGTGTCCATTTGCCTATAGTATTCATCCACATAGGTTCAGTCGCCTGATGTCCATTCGCCTAAGTGTCCAATCGCCTGGGAGGCCATGCGACTGAAGTGTGTTCATACGCCCAAATAGGGCTCAAGCGCCCGAAAGAACTTAGTTTATTATCTGATTCTCGGGAGAAAAGGGTAAAAGTAGGCCTTGACTTGGAAGTTTCCCCGGGGGTCATGTAAGTTGACTTTTGAAGTCAAAGATGATGTATGATGATGATGTTATGTATGATGTTATGCATGATGGTGCGTATGATATATGTTATGTATGCATGTTGATATGTATGATGATTTGCATAATCTTGTTGATGTTCCTATTTATGTATGTTTATCTTACCGTGGCTTTGCGTTGAATGATAATGAATAAATGATTAAGTCTGATGTAACATAAAGTGAAAGATAATGAAAAGAGGAACGCAATAATGAATGTATGCATTAATGAACGAATGAAAGTATAATTGGCTTGCAAGCAAATGAAAGGAGGTTCACAACTCATTGAGAGTTGTTAGCTCAACTATGTGTGTCTACAACGTGCGATTTTGGCTAACTCATAAGGGTTCATACACACAGTAAGAGTTTAGTCTCGGTGACTGCTCCAATACGTGTGATTTCCTTATTACTGTGTGTTATACATCGTGCGATCTTGGCGAACCCATAAGAGTTCACACACACATGAGGAGTTTGTCCTAGTGACAACTCCATACGTGCGATATGGGGTCCTTGTCACTTAAACCTAGATGAAATTGCTTGGTGCTCTAGAGGGGGGTTAAGTACATGACAGGACCTAGCTAGAAGTGAAAGATAATAAATGTACGAAAAGTGCGATAAGTACGAAATGTGCGAAACGTGCGAAATGTACGAAATGAACGATGATGAAGATAATAAATATTATCTATGTGTACGTACGATGTGTGATCACGTTCTAAAGCTTGATATGATTTGAAAGAAAGTAATGAACGGTTTTAACGAAAGATAAAGTATGTTTTATATTATAAAACTAGAACTCACTCAGCAACACTGACTTTTATGTGTTTCCAGTTGGCAGGTAATGATTGCTAAGGATGGCACGGGCTGCTACTCGGCTCATTTTTGGATGGCATTCTTTTGATTAATGTTTTTGCATTGTAATGTGAACAAACTACATTTTGTTATGAATGTTGTATTAACTTGCAAAAACATTTACATGAAAATGAAAGGTTATTTTAATGTTCCGCTGTGATGTTTTATGAAATATGAATGAAATTATATGTTTTATATGCGATAATTAGCCAGCTGTAAGTGTCCCGGGAACGGGGCCTTACAAGTTGGTATTAGAGCCAAAGTTTAAGTGAAATGGGTAAATTTTCCAAATAAACATTAACTTAAACTGAAAATGGGACATAAAGGGAATGAGATGCCAATCTGAGTAGCTGCGTGCCATCAGGTATTTTCTTAATGATAATCGGTATTACGTGCGCATGTTATGTGGTTTATGTGCTGTATGTAGATTTAGATACTGATATAGTCAGGATAGGTAATGCTCGGGGTATGAAGAGTAAAGTAAGTGGCTAATCACACCTGGTCACTGTAACTAGGGACTTACTATACTTGACATGAACTGAGCTGTTCCCTTGAATAACCGTGTTGGTGTTTGAATCTTTCAGTGTGTTAGAGAATGGCCGGTGGTAGATCGTCTAAAGCTTCACGACGTGGAGGTCGTGGGGGAAGTGGTGATGAACCGCGACCCAAAAGAGGAAGACCTAGAGTTGAAAAGGTGGTTCCTGAGGAACCCGAGACCCCTCATCCGAAGGGCGGAGATGAGAGCGCCAATTTGAGAGCCTCAGTAAAGGAGACTGTTGTGGAAGAAGTTCATCAGGTCATGCAGACGATCTTACCGTCTGTGGTGACTGAAATGATAAGGGCTGTACGAGAAGGAGAGAGAAAGGAAAGGAACAGGTCCACGGGAGGACAGGAGGGGCCGGTTCTCTCTGATGATGAAGAAGAGGAAGAAGAGCCCGCGCCGGAGGCGGCACGGGACTGTAATTATGGGGCATTTATGAGATGCAAGCCCCCAACTTTTGATGGTGACGACACTGCTGCTGCTGCTCATCGGTGGGTGAGAGAGATGGAAGCCGTTCTTGATATCAGTGAGTGTCGGGAGGACCAAAAGGTGAAGTTTGCTGCCCACTCGTTTGTGGACTCGGCTCTGTGTTGGTGGGACAATATTGTCCAAGCCGAGGGTAGTCGGGCAATTGGAAGAATGAGGTGGTCGAAATTAAAGAAGCTGGTAATTGAGGAAATCTGTCCTCAGCGGGAAATGGATAAATTAGAAAGGGTATTCCTGCAGTTGGAGGCGGGAACAATGACACATCAACAATACACTACCAAGTTCAATGAGATGGCACGGCTGTTGCCAGATCAAGTGACGCCTCTATCGCGAAAGATCAAGAGGTATATTCAGGGTTTGCTAGCGGATATTTGCAGGCACATGATCGCTGCCCGACCGAGCACGTTTAGGTCGGCGGTTGACTTGGCAGGGAGGTTGTAGGATGAAAGAACTGTGGTGGTGGCTGAGGGGAGCAAGAAGGGTGGTGGCGACCAGAACTGGAATGGGAAAAGGTTTGGTCGGGGTGTTGCCCCGACGAGTAACAAGAAGACACGGGTGGATGACCGCCGTGTGGTCACGCCTGGTGCGGGGTTGAAGAGATGTGGCAAATGCGGAAAGGAGCATTCGGGAGAATGCAAATGGGGATCAAACATCTGCTTCAAGTGTGGAAAGCCTGGTCATATGGCTAGAGATTGTGGGGCTGTAAGGTGCTACAACTGTAGGGAAAGTGGTCACATGAGTAAAGACTGTAAGAAGCAGAGGGCTGAAGGTTCGGGGGTGAAGAAGACTGGAGGAGAAGGACAAAGGGCGAGCGCCAGAGCGTTTACGATGACGCAGGATGAGGCTAGGACAGACCCTGATGTTGTGTCAGGTACGTTTCTAGTAAACCAAACTTTAGCCTCTGTGTTGTTTGATTCTAGTGCCAGTAAAAAGTTTTATTTCTGCTTCTTTCTGTGCTAAACTGCCTGTTAGTAGTAGGAGTGTTGATGCGCCCTTTGATGTAGAAACTGCTATAGGTAAGTCTACCAGGATTTCTGAGATGATCGAAGGTTGTGACGTGGAATTAGAAGGTCACAAGTTTCCTGTTAGACCATTCGTGATGACCTTAGGTGGTTTCGATGTAGTTCTTTGGATGAATTGGCTAGCGGATTACGAGGCGAACATTGTGTGTCGCAAGAAGATGATTCGTTTGACAGCGCCTGACGAGAGTTCGGTGACGGTTTATGGTGATCGGGTCACGACGATTCCGAAAGTGATTTCGATGGCGGTGGCGGGAAAGTGTATGAGGCGTGGATGTAGTGCCTACTTGGCCTATGTAAAGGATGTGGATATGCCAACACCATAACTATCCGATGTACCGGTTGTATGTGAATTTCCAAATGTATTTCCCGAAGACTTACCAGGAGTGCCACCTGACCGGGAGATCGAGTTTCAGATTGATTGATACCGGGTGCCCAACCTGTTGCCAAGGCACCGTATTGGTTGGCTCCTACTGAGATGAAAGAGTTGATGGAACAATTGCAGGAGTTTCTTGACAAGGGGTTCATTAGACCGAGTATCTCTCCTTGGGGTGCTCCGGTCTTATTCGTAAAGAAAAAAGACGGTAGCATGAGGATGTGTATCGACTACCGTGAGTTGAACAAGTTGACAGTGAAGAATCGGTACTCGTTACCGAGGATTGATGATTTGTTTGATCAACTTCAAGGTGCGAGTTAGTTCTCAAGGATAGATCTTCGATCGGGCTACCATCAGCTGAAGGTGAAGGAGCAGGATATTCCTAAAACAGTTTTTCGCACGCGTTATGGTCACAACGAGTTCCTCGTTATGTTATTTGGTTTGACCAACGCGCCAGCTGCTTTTATGGACTTGATGAATCTAGTGTGTCGACCGATGTTGGATAAATCAGTGATCGTGTTTATTGATGATATCCTGATCTATTCGAGGAGCGAGAATGAGCATAACGGTCATATTCGAGAGGTGTTGGAGACGTTGAGAAGGAAGAAGTTGTATGCTAAATTCTCCAAGTGAACGTTCTGGTTGCGCGAGGTTCAGTTTTTGGGTCACCTGGTGAATCCTAAAGGTATTATGGTGGACCTGGCAAAAGTGGAGGCGATGATGCAATGGAAGTCTACAAAAACGCCATCCGAGATTAATAGTTTCTTGGGTTTGGCGGGCTATTACAGGAGGTTTATTCAAGGCTTCTCTAAGATAGCTTCTCCACCAACCAAGTTGACCCGGAAGGATGTAAAGTTTGTATGGGGTCAAGCTCAAGAGAAGACGTTTGAGGAGTTAAAGGCGAGGCTGACTCAAGCTCTTGTTTTGTCGTTACCCGATGGAAGTGAAGATCTGGTGGTTTATTCTAATGCTTCCTACTCGGGGTTGGGATGTGTGTTAATGAAGAGATGAAAGGTTATAGCCTATGCATCCCGACAATTGAAAGTTCATGAGGTTAACTATCCTACTCATGACTTGGAGCTAGCAGCCGTGGTCTTTGCGTTAAAGATTTGGAGGCAGTACCTGTATGGGACGAAGTGCACCATATTCACTGACCATAAGAGCTTGAAGTATTTCTTCGAGCAGAAGGACTTGAACATGAGGCAAAGGAGATGGTTGGAGCTCATAAAGAACTATGATTGCGAGATCCATTACCATCCGGGCAAAGCCAACGTGGTGGCCGATCCCCTTAGCCGAAAGGAGAGACCCGAGCAGATTCGGGTGAAAGCCTACCAGTTGATCATGACCTCGGATGTGATGAAGCAAGTTAAGGAGTTTCAAGATGAGGCATTGAAAGAAGATCACCTTAACTCTGAAAGAATGAGAGGTCTGGTTGCGGAATTGGGTGAAAACACACTCGGTGTTAGAACCCGATTCGGGCGGATGTGAATTCCTTGTTTTTGGGATCTACGGGTGAAGATCATGGATGAAGCTCACAAGACTCGGCACTCTATTTATCCCGGTGCTACAGAGATGTATCAAGACATGAAGAAAGATTATTGGTGGCCGGGTATGAAGCGTGATGTGGTGGACTATGTGAGTAAATGCCTTACTTGTCTACAAGTGAAGGCCGAGCACCAAAAGCCGTATGGAAAGATCCAACCTTTGGATATACCGGAGTGGAAGTGGGAGCACATCACCATGGATTTTATTACGAAGCTGCCGCGTACCGCGCGAGGGTATGATGCTATATGGGTGGTTGTTGATCGTTTGACGAAGAGTGCTCACTTCCTACCGATCCGCGAGACATATTCATTCGAGAGGTTGGCTGATCTTTTCATTAAGGAGATTGTAACTTGTCATGGTGTGCCGGTGTCTATTGTGTCTGGCCGTGACACCCGGTTTACATCTAAATTTTGGAAGAAATTCCATGATGCTATGGGGACGAGGTTACACATTAGCACGGCTTATCATCCCCAGACTGATGGTTAGTCAGAAAGGACCATTCAGACGTTGGAGGATATGCTTCAGGCATGTGTTATTGATTTTGGAGGAATTTGGGATGACCACTTACCGTTAGCGGAGTTCTCATATAACAACAGTTATCATGCCAGCATTGGTATGCCTCCTTATGAGATGCTATACAGTAGGAGATGCAGAACACCCGTGTGTTGGGGTGATATTGGTCAGAAAGAGTTAGGGAGCATCGAGGTAATCGAGGCTACAACTGAGAAGCTTGAAAAGATTAAAGCCTTTATGAAAGTAGCCAAGGATAGACAGAAGTCGTATACTGATAAACGATGTAGACCGATTGAGTTCCAGGTGGGTGATAGAGTTATGTTGGAAGTCTCACCTTGGAAGGGTATCATTCGGTTCAGGAAGCGGGGCAAGTTGAGCCCAAGGTACATAGGGCCTTTCCGAATCATTGCTCGAGTCGGGGAGGTGGCCTATAGACTAGAATTACCAGGGGAGTTAAGTGGAATTCACCCGACATTCCATGTATCTCATCTGAGGAAATGTTTAGCAGACGAAGATACGGTTGTCCCACTGGAAGATATTGAGGTAGACGAACGGCTCAATTATGTGGAGCAACCAGTGGCAATCATTGACCGTAAAGAGAAGAAGTTGAAGAATAAAGTGGTCCCACTTGTGCGCGTACAGTGGAAGCACATAAAGGGACCTGAGTCTACGTGGGAGACGGAAGAAGAAATGAGACAACATTACCCACGTTTGTTCGAGGAATAACAAGTGTCGGGGACGAAACCTATATAAGGGGCGTAAACTTGTAACACCCGATTATTTTCTTTGAAGCCGACGAAAGAAAGAAAAGAAATAAAGTCCAAAGTTGAGGGACCAAACTTGCCAAAACGGGAGAATGTTGGAAGAGTGGGGGATTAAGAGGGGAGGGCAGCCCACTCTCCTCCCCCACACTTGTGAAAATTCAGCCAAGAAAAGAAAGGGAGAGAAAGGGGCAAAAAGCTTCGGTTTTCTTGGTTTTGAGCGCCAAAGTTGAGGTGTAGCGGGTTGAATTTAAGCTCTACTCGATAGGGTTGTTTGTGTGAGTTCTAGGACCCCTCTTGAACATGTTTTCAACTGATTTGGGGCTGGAACACATAGTAAAACCCATTTTTGAAATGTGTGTGTTGAACCTGTGTGTATGTGTTTGTGTGTGATTCGAGTGGGGTTTGATTTCGGGCTTGTGTGTGCTTGAATGGTGTTGTGGTAGGTGTTTCTAAGGTTTAGGATGGTTGATTTGAGTCTAGAACAGATTTGGGAGAGCTTGGAGGCCGAAAATGGCAGTTTAGGTTCGGGATGAACTGAATGCTGCATCAGTTAGGGCTAGGCGACCGAATGGCGTGCGACTGGAGGCCATACAACCGAAAAGCATGCAACTGAGGTCCATGCGCACGAATGCCATGTGACTGAGGTCCATATGCATGGAAGTCATACGACTGAAGTTCATGCGCCTGTAAGGTATGCGATTGAAGGTTATACGACTGAGGTCCATGCGTCTGGAGGCCATGCGACTGAGGTTCATACGCACGAAGGGTATGCGACTGAAGCCCATGCGCCTGAAGTCATACGACTGAAGGCCATATGCATGGAAGCTATGCGACTGAGAATCCATACGTATAGGTGTCCATTCGCCCATAGTATTCATCCGCATAGGTCCATCCGCATAGGGTTCATTCGCCTGATGTCCATTTGCCTAAGTGTCCAGTCGCCTGGGAGGCCATGCGACTGAAGGGTGTTCATACGCCCAATAGGGCTCAAGCGCCCGGAAGAACTTAGTTTATTATCTGATTCTCGAGAGAAAAAGGGTAAAAGTAGGCCTTGACTTGGAAGTTTCCCGGGGGTTATGTAAGTTGACTTTTAAAGTCAAAGATGATGTATGATGATGGTGTTATGTATGATGTTATGCATGATGGTGCGTGTGATATATGTTATGTATGCATGTTGATATGTATGATGATTTGCATTATCTTGTTGATGTTCCTGTTTATGTATGTTTATCTTCCCGTGGCTTTGCGTTGAATGATAATGAATGAAATGATTAAGTATGATGTAACTTAAAGTGGAAGATAATGAAAAAAGGAATGAAATAATGAATGCATGCATTAATGAACGAATGAAAGTATGAAAGGCTTGCAAGCAAATGAAAGGAGGTTCACAACTCATTGACAGTTGTTAGCTCAACTGTGTGTGTCTACGTCATGCGATTTTGGCTAACTCATAAGGGTTCATACACACAGTAAGAGTTCAGTCTCGGTGACTGCTCCAATACGTATGATTTCCTTATTACTATGTGTTATACAGCGTGCGATCTTGGCGAACCCATAAGAGTTCACACACACAGGAGGAGTCTGTCCTAGTGACCACTCCGTACGTGCGATATGGGTCCTTGTCACTTAACCCTAGATGAAATTGCTTGGTGTTCTAGAGGGGGGTTAAGTACATGACAAGACCTAGATAGAAGTGAAAGATAATAAATGTATGAAAAGTGCGATAAGTACGAAATGTGCGAAATGTACGAGATGAACGATGATGAAGATAATAAATATTATCTATGTGTACGTACGATGTGTGATCACGTTCTAAAGCCTGATATGATTTGAAAGAAAGTAATGAACGATTTTAACGAAAGATAAAGTATGTTTTATATTATAAAACTAGAACTCACTCAGCAACGCTGACTTTTATGTGTTTCCAGTTGGCAGGTAATGATTGCTGAGGATGGCACGGGTGGCTACTCGGCTCCTTTTTGAATGGCATTCTTTTGATTAATGTTTTTGCATTGTAATCCAAACAAACTACGTTTTGTAATGAATGTTGTATTAACTTGCAAAAGCGTTTACATGGAAATGAAAGGTTATTTTAATGTTCCGCTGCGATGTTTTATGAAATATGAATGAAATTATATGTTTTATGTGCGAGATTAGCCAGCTGTAAGTGTCCCGGGAACGGGGCCTTACACCACTGTAGCACCATCACCACCACCGCAACCCCATCACCACCACCGCAGCCCCATCACCACCGCCACAGACCCCATCACCACCGCCTCAGCCCCCATCACCACCACCGCAGCCCCATCACCACCACCCCAACCCCATCACCACCACCACAGCCCCATCCCACCACTGCAGCCCCCATCACCACCACCTCAACCCCCATCACCACCACCGCAACCCATCAGCACCACCACAGCCCCACCCATCACCACCGCAACCCCACCCATCACCACCGTCGCAACCCCATCACCACCACCGCAGACCCCATCACCATCACCTCAGCCCCCATCAGCCCCACGGCAGCCCCATCAGCACCACCGCAGCCCTGTCACCACCACCGCAGCCCGTCACCACCACCGCAGCCCCCATCACCACTACCTCAGCCCCTATCAAAAGCAAGTTCTATGTAACTACACAAATTCATCAAGAAGCTACTCAATTACACATAATCAACACCCCATATTCTCAAATTAAACAATGAACATAAACCCCATCAAGTATCCACAAGAAAAATAAAAAAAATCAAACCTTTTAGCTCTTTTGGGGTCAATCAGAGCAAGTTTCGCTAACTTATCAGAAGCAAGAGCTTTCTTCGAGTTATCCACCATCATCACCATCGAATCCCTATCAAACGACGACCCATCAATCGAACCACTATGCCGATGCCTATACCCACCACCACCGCCACCACCACCACCGCCTCCGCCGCCAGAGCTCAGCCCCAACCCATTAAAGAAATCAGCATCCACCGACAAACTCCTGACGTGACTCAGCAACCCTACCGGCCGACTCGTCGTCGATCTAACAGCGTTAACGTCGGATGACTCGCCCTCCGACTTGGAGGAGGAGTCGCCGGTGGTGGTGGGACAGTGGCGTCGGAGGAGAGAGAGGGTAAGTCGATGGAGGCGAAATTGAAGTCCGTCGAGAAGATGAAAGGGGTGTCTAGGAGGATGTCTTCGTCGGGAAGATGAAAGGGGTGGTGCGGGGTGTGGATGAGGGGTATTAAATAAGGGTATTTTTGTCATTTCATTAGACTTACCTGAAAAATCTAACGTTGTTAGTGTGTTGGACTCAAATGGAAATAAAAATGAAAGGTTAGGGGGTAGATGGTAATTTTGAAACCGCAGGGATTCAAGTGGTTAATATACGCAAATGTCAGGGATGCAAATGGTAATTTACTCTTTTATAAAATTAGAATGTTTCATTTTCTTTATTTTTAATGGTTTAAATGTTTTATAAATATTAGAAAATTTATTTAGAAGTCTTAAACTTTATAAAAATAATTCTTAATCAAACAAATATTATTTCAAATTATTATCGACCAAGATCTATTACAAATACAATTCAAATAAACAATTAATGATTTTAACTAAAGTTAGATAAATAACTAATTATTAAATTTATTATTTTTCTCACTTTAATATTCAAACTCTACTTATTAAATTAGTATAATTAAACGTTTAATTGTGTTACTAAAATAAAAGTTGATTATCTTAATTCATTTATTATTAATTACTAGTTTTAAAGTTCTATTATTTAACCAAATCATTTCATTTTATTTAAACCAAGTTACATAATAAAATCAAATACATTATTTTAAAGCTATTTGTTAAACTCAAATCTTAAATTGAATTCATAGTTTCCCAAATCAATATTTAATCTTTAATCATGATATTGTTTAGTTTAAGATATCGTTCCTTTGAATTACCTATGAGGAATCTTGGTACCTAATCTAGTATTTTTATTATTCAAACCACATTTAATTACGAAGTGAGTATTCACAGACCACTTACATGTGTTTTACATTGTGGGAAAAAAATATGCCAATATTCAAACAACTGATATTCAATATTTGTTTTATTTAGAATTCAATTCATATCATGCTATGCTATTACTTGTAATCATATGTTTAAAGTTAGATAAACTTTGATGCTAGCGTTATCATTAATTTATACAAACCACGACAACAATGACAGATATATTGGCTTGAAAAAACCATCCTATTTGATTATTCGTGGGTGATTGAAACCAGATTCATACATAATCATAATACTTCGTCTGCAGACCGAGTCAATTTAATTATTAAGTTTGATTATGTTTAGTTTATTTTTTATGTTATACTATTGCATTATAAGTTTTGACATGATATGAGAATTGAGTTGTTTTGATTATTTTATGTAATATATTTATGTTATGAAAACCTATGATTACTCACTGGCTAGCTGACTTTTTTTTACTTCTTATATGATTTCAGGAAATGCACCTCTGATGGATTTTATACTTGCTTTCATCTAGGAACTTGGATCTAGTTATATAAAAAGACAATTGTCATCTTTTAATTGAGTTATGTTTGATTGTGATGAAATGTTTGACTTTTTAATGATAATAATACTATTTAATATTATTTCAAAGTTATAAATATCACGTGCTATGAACAATCGGTTCACCTTGATCCACCCTGATGATTTCGCTACCGGTTGGAGTGTAACAAGGTTTAACCTTTCATGAAGATCATAATTCATAGTTTTTGTGAAGTATTCTGTCCGTCTTCCTAAGAGTTGAATGGAAGAAGCATGTCATCTTTCAAGATCGCATAAGATGTTTGAGATTAACATGAATGCAGACAATGAATTATATGTAATAGAACAACTTTCACTACAAAATTTTTAATCATTAGCGGTGATTGGAGTCGCCGCAATTACCCGTAAATGTCGCCGCTATAACCTTTAGCGCGACGTGTCGCCGCTAAAGGGTCGCCGCTAATACTTCGTCGCTAATGACCAAGAAATCACCGCTAAAGGGTCGCCTCTAATGGTGTTGTCGCTACTGATCACAATGTCGTCGTTAATAATTCGCCGCTAATGTTTTCTTTTTTAAATAATTGGATGACTATTAACGGTGACAAGTCGCCATTAATGATCAATTTCTTTAAATATATCTTTTCTTTTTTGATATTTCTAGTTTTTTCGGATGACCAAAATAAACCTAGATTTCCCGATAGCATTCAATTTCATACAAAATAAATCTAGATTTCACAATATTATACAATATATCATACAACATTAGGTACACACATAAGTAATTTAGTCATAATTAAAAGTTAAACATAAGTATTATAAAACAAACATAACCCATTGATAGAATATGCTATTCATCGCCTTCGTCTGAATCATTTTCTTCGGCTTGATTTGGAGCCTTTTGCGAAGCAATTAAGTTTGTAATTTGTGACATAAAATGAGCATTTTGAAGCAGACTTGAAATTTGTTCCTACAAAAACAAAATATACTTTTAATCATGTTGAACCAAACACACTTAGTATACTTAAAAACATTCTAAAAAGTCATAATAACCTAAACCCAATATGATGCACTCAAGACATCCAACTTTAAGTCATTTTGATCCGTTTAAACTCAAATCATGTTTTTGCACCCATTTTGACCCGTTTAAGCTAAACTTAGATAATTAAAGTCTATTTTAGCGATAAAAAGTTATAAGCTTTGCTAAAAAATCAAAGGAAGAAAACTTAACACAACCCGGTTATTATTGTGATTAAAATTCCTCTAACAAGTTCTCAAAATCATCATGGATACCGCTACTCTCCTCCATAACGTCTTCGATGACGTCACCTATTTCGTTTGTTGGCGCAACGTCATCTACAACTACAACTTTAGGAATTAAACTTTACCATGATAGATCCAATTTTTTTACGACCGGCACATGCCCCATATTTCTAAATGATATTTCATTTTAACCCATCCTAATAATACGATATTCTGACATTTCATACACGGACAACGAATCTGGCCATAACTGTCGATAAGTTTTTCGCACATATCTATAAAAGTGTTGAGTCCTTGTTGATACTCAGGTGATCTACGGTTCGGATTAAGAAGCCAACTTTTATCGAGTGGCATGATTATGAAACTGCAATATAATTTAGGATTTAAGTGGATGAAAAACTATCCACGAAAAATGAACAAAAAGTAGGCCAACGGATTGAGAATTCAAAAAGGTAGGCTTTTATACCCACTTTTTGAATACATTATCTCATATATGAACGTGTATTACATAATTGTTTGTTTAAGAAAATTTGGTAGAATTTCCTCTATATACAGATAAAAATATATACTTGACGAGCAAATAGAAAATTACAACCAAATTTTTCTTTAACAAACAATCAGGTAATGCACATTCATATCCTAAATGAGATAAAATATTTAAAAAGCAGTTTCAAAACAGGGACAACCCGAAATTAATTACTAAATCAATTTTGGGCGGGTATTTCTAAGGTCGTGATTATTATAATGAAGTAACAAAACCTAAAAGCTCATAATGCACAACGAGAAGTAATTACTTTATATATCAAATGAAATGTGACATTGTTTGAATAAATTGAAACATTATTACAATTGGTTCAAATAATGTCCTACTTCGTTTTATTTTTTAACTAATTTCTTATTGTTGTTTATTATGCCTAAACAATAAAATAATTTTTAATTTATTACAATTGTATTCTATCAAACATGTTTCACATTTTAAATTATTAATATAACAAACACATAATGACACAACTAATTTTAAAGATGCAAACAACAAACCAAACTAACATGTCAAGTAACATTAACTAACATATTACTACAAAAGCAAACTAACATCCAATAATTTAATTGATGCAAACAATAAAATAGTCACACAATTAAGTAACATATTATTATAAAACCAAACTAACATCCAATAATACAACTAGTTCAAAAAATTTACACAATTAACATGATAATTTATACAATTACTAGCATAATTCATTAACATTATTTGAATAGTTTATCACCTAGTAACAAAACTAGCATAAATTCTATATAGTCTATCAAAACATAAATTCATAAAAGTTTTTAAAAATACCTCAACAGCAGTAGTGCCAACTCTTCGGTGACGGGCGGCGACTCACCGGTGACCGGTCGAGCTAATGAAAAATCATACATATAGATCACGAACAATCGTTAACAAACATTAATAATTACAACTAATAATATATAATTATGGTTATTCGAATCTTACAAATGAGATCGGTGACAATGATCGGTGGGTAGGGTAGCTGTGGAGAGGTGCGGTGGTGGTGACAGCGGCGGTGGCCTGGGAGGGTGACAGGGGCGGCGGCAGGTGGGGATGGTGCGGGGTCGCGGGTGGCCGTAGGATGGTGCAAAGGCGGGAAGGGTGGCTGTGGGGAGGTGCGGTGGCTGTGGGGAGGTGCGGTGGCGGTGGATGTGACGGTGGGGAGGTGTTGTGGCAGTGGAAGTGACAGTGGGGAGCTGCGGTGGCGGTTGCGATGGTGGAAGTGACAGTGGGGAGTTGCTGTGTGGTTCTAGGGTGTGAATGAATGTTTAAGGAAGAGACTAAGTCCCGGGTAAATTGTAGACCAATAGCGGCGACACGTCGCCGCTAATAGTGCCGCCGCTATTGGTGTGGTACGATCTAAGCCCCGTCGTTAGATCAAGAGACTGATCAACGACTAGGAGTAACTTGAAAGTCGTGGAACGGATCGCCAATGAATAGCGGCGACAAGTCGCCGCTATGCCCCTTGTCGCCGTTATTGCCCTTTGTCGCCGCTATTGAGGACATTTCTTGTAGTGTTTGTAATCTTTAATTTACGAAGAAGGTTATTTAATAAAAGAGAACACAACCAAAATCAGATGTAATTATCCAATCATATTTCATGTTGGTGTTTTGGTACTACTTAGAATCAACGATGAAGATTGGTTCTAAAAATATAGAATCAATTATTAATATTGGGTTTATATTAGTATATAAGCTTCCCTTTATAATTCTTCAAGTACCTTTACTTGATCATTTGTAATCATTTCTTTTTGAATCAATCAAATTTATATTGAGTTTGAGTTAACTATTAATACTTTGTTTGAGACTGATTCGAGGGAGTGTGTGATATTTACATTGTTGAGATTATACCATAATTACATATATTATTTTTGTTTGTGTGGGTGTCATTATCATCAAGCAGACCTTGTTTATCCTAGCAATTGAATTGTAGCGAAGTTTTCTTTAACTTAGCTTCCAGTCTTTTGTTTGAACATCAGCTGTTTTTGGTACCCGTATTAGCTTATCATCTATTTTTTCAGCAAACACAATTATGTTTTGGTGTTGATTTTATTTAGTGACAACCTTTTCCCTTGATTTAAAAACCTTTAGCATCAACTCCTTATGTGACACTGAACATAACTTGGATGTCGAATGGTAAGTTTGTTTTGAGAAATGTTCTGGTAGCGATCTGTACTTGAATACTTGCTTTGGTATAAAAAAGTTTTTCTTGTTGTTTGTTTGTTGTATAGCTTATGTTTGGTATCAATGTTTTGTTTCTTTTAGTTTTCATAAAACTCTATTGCAAGATACCAAACAATTTACTACCATGTGGTTGAATTTTCCACAAATCACACATTCTTTAATAACATGATGATTATTGTTGTTTTTAGACTTGAGTTCAACCTTTTATTTTAACATTGGATTATTATATACAAAGATTCACTCATCAACTTGCATTCCTCTTGAAACTTGTGTGTTATCTTGAGTTTTGACTCATTAGCTTTACAAAACTCTATTTTCCCTTTAACAAGTTTTACAATGTAAATTTGAAGAAACACACAAGTTTTGCTTCTTCCTTAGTTGATTTGTATATTATACTATTAGAGTCAACGAACTAGAACTATTTGATTTCCTTGATTAAGATTCCGAGTCATATTATGATATTTCCACACTAAATCTTTAGTAATTGGTTCACCTAGAGGACTATAGCTACATGGTGGGGCTACAACAGTATATCCCAAACCAGCTTTATAATTTGCTATTAATTTGAGTATCTAACAACATTTGCAAATTTGCATTTGCACCCTTAAATATGTCAATATGAACCTTTGTTTTAGTAAGCTCTTGTCAAGTACTCAAAAGCTTCTTTAACAAAGCATTTATTTGTGTTTTATAATTTGTGTGTTCTTGTTTAAGAAGAGATAATTTCTTTATGATGTGCTGCTAGGTTTTCTTTTCTAAAGTAAGTCCTTTGTGTTTCTAACCGAATGACTCGATGAATCAAATTTCAATTGTGTTCTCTTTGTTTCACAACCTTATCAATTTACTAAGGAATACAGAGATGTTCAACTACTTGATGTGTATAGTCTACACTATTAGTTTTAGATGTATTTAACTAAGTGTTAATAAGATGAATTATTTCTTCCAATTGAACACCCCAGAAATAGAGCCGAGGATTCTTCACAGAAACTTCATCACGCAGATCTTGAAGATAAGCAAAGTTTTGATACCACTTGTTAGTATCGATAAGATTTGGTTGATGAATAGAATCCCGACAAAAATGTGTGATTATAAGAATGACGAAAACATACACAACAATGTAAATATCTCACTAACACCTGAATAACTTACAAGTAAAGTATGAACTTATAATAATGACTGCAATTAATATGACGAACAAAGAAGAACACAATCTTATTATCAAACATGAAAATCCTTTCAAGTAATTTTACTTGAGAAATCTTCAAATAAATGCATTGCAAATTACAAAGTTTTTTATATGCTATTATAAATTCTATCATAGACATTGAATTCATGTTCTTAGAATCGATCAATACCATTGAATGAAAGAGTTCTAAACCATAGAAAGAAAATCTAATTGGTTAAACACACAAGACAAAACTGACAAAAACAAATAATGTTAGCCACATGCATTCCCTCATTCTTTTGTATTAATGTGTTGTACTTCAAAAGCAATCTTGAGTATGAGCATCAAGCTTGTCCTTTAATAGAGCATTGCTTTTTAGAAAAACGGTTCTATATTAGCAAAGAAATATACATTAGTATATTGGTTTAGCAGTATTGATTTTTCGAAAGCAAAGGAATTTCACAAACTTTAGTGGCAAAGACTATCGAAGCAAGAAGATTTTTAGTAGAGTTTTGGTCAGTATCAATCTAAATATTCATTAGTCATTGGTGTAGTGATTCAAGGATAGAGAATAAGGGTTGCCAAGTCACCAATGTTTCATGCGTGAGAAAAAACAGATAAAAAACTAGAATATGCTACAATTGTCGATTTTTTTTTAAATTTCTAATATTTTTAACCGTATATAATTTTTTTATATGAAATTATTTTTTTGAGAAGGTTTACATCATAAAGTCAAATGTTTTAGTATTTTTAGTTTGAGTATAGTATACCAATGTTTATAAAAGTCACGACCTTTTCTTTTAAAAAACCTTTGAAACGTTGTGCATGTAAGCTGTATAATTATAAACATAAGTTGCATAAGTATAAACATAGGTTGCGTAACTTAATATAAGTTGCTGAATTATTTATATAAGTTGTTTAATTCGTTATCATATGTTGTTGTAATTTAGGTCATAATTATTTAACCTTGTGCGAAATTCTGGCACAAACAAATTACCCCCATCCACCGAGGAAACGTGACGCATGTTGTTTCCTCCTTACACTTTGTATGCATTTGAGCCTTTGCATATTAACCTTAGTTGTCCTAGAAAACGTAATAAATAGTAACTAGGATTTAGACTTAGTGCGAATACATAGCCTTAATTGTAAATATAAGATTATATATAAAATTTATAAACGGATATCCCGATGGTTAAGTTATATATCTAATAATCAAAATGTTGAAAGTTTAAATCATACAAGGTATATATAGTGGTATATTTGTCGTAGAAAATTTAGGAATTGTTGTTAGTAGAAAGGTTATATACCAAAGCTTATGAAGCTAGATCTAAATGGACGGTGGTGTCTACACATCACTCTGTCAGCCACTCCAAAATAACACAAGTACCCTCGATACGATTCATTCTGGTTGTAAATTAATATATGAGATAATTATACCTTGAAAGTCTTACCCAAATGTTAAAGGTTTTGTACTTATCCCGTCATATCATTCGACAATGAGGCGTGTCATTTGGATTGTAGTGTCTTGAGAGCCCTGTTCATCATCTTTAATAAAGTACTGTGATATATCATCTTAATCACTTGGATTAAGAATTATTAGTCTAGCCTTGTTCATCTAATAATTTTTTTTTAAAAAAAAATTTTATGACGAAGTTTAGAATAGGTTATGTTTGTGTTAAAATAATATTAGACAATGGGCAGTAAAGGACAAGTGGCGTAAGGCTTCAAACTCCAAGATTAAATCTTGGAAAAAGTTTATAGCGTTTCCTCAAAATTAGCAAAATTTAAGCCAATCTTAATTAGGGTGGTGTCACTATCTTTGTTAATTATCCTTACACCACTGATTAATCGATCACTCCTACTCCTGCTTGTTTGTCAAATATTTTTTAATCTCACTTTAATCGTTTAAATTACTGTTTTCTAAGTAGTTGTTGAATGTTGTTGCCATGTTTGTTTCCTTTCAAACCGGCTTTCCTCCTTGTCTTCTAATACATGCATGCATGCATACACACAGACATCATATGTACATCTATAGTTGAATTATGGTGATATAAACCGTCATTTTGACTTCAATTATTTTGGTACTGTTAATTTAGTAAATACAAGATAGGCTGAAAGAAAGTTTCTCAAAGGAAAAAAATCATCAGTACTGGTTCGTAAAAACTTTTACAAAAAAATTACATAAGTTCTTAATTATGAAAAGTAATGGTTGTATAGAAAAGTTAAAAAAACCTTTTTGATATCTCTCACATTATGTAGATAAAAAAAGGATAACTTTTTAAAATAGTAATCAAATTTTAAAATTGTTCTAATTAGTTCACTTATAAATTTTTTGTTACAATCAGATCACTCGTAAATTTTTGTCCTAATCAGATCACTAAAGTTTCAAGATTTTTTTAATTAGGTCATTCATAAGTTGCAAAAAGTTATAAAAAATTGAAGTTTTTAAAAAAACTAACAATATTTATAAAATAACAAAATTATATTAAAAAATTTGTGAATTATTTAAAAAAATTAAAACAATATATGAGTGACCTGACTATAACACTCTTAAAACATTAATGACCTGATTAGAACAAGTAAAAGTATTAGTGATCTAATTGAAATGCTTTTAAAACTTTAGTGAACTTATTAGAACAAATAAAAATATGAATGATCTAATTGAAACGCTGTTAAAACTTGCTTGCTATTCTGTAATTGGAACGCTGTTAAAATTTGCTTACTATTTTATGAAGTTTTCTTGATAAAAAAAAGACTGGATATAGAGAAGGTTTTTTTTATATAAAAAGACTACATATAGATGAGGTTTAGTACAAAACCACAAATTTTACAAGAACCCATGATAACCAAATTGAAAAATGTATTTACTTCTGCATATAATTCTTTCCTTATTAATATTCTAATATGACTATATTTTAAGTGAATAATCTTGAATTGATATACATAGATTTATGTGTATTAATATATTACAATCTATAATTATAATCTCTTGTCTTATATATTTATATATTATAATCTATAATTATAATCTCTTGTCTTGTACATGCGTAAAAGTATTTAATCTTTAATCTTTTTCAATTATATATAAAATTTTCATTTAATCTATAATAAATAAATGATTTCTTATTAGTTATCACGAGTTCTTGTAACAATTGTGGTTGGCTAAAGAAATATCCGAAATATGTCTTTTTGTGTATACGATTAAGTTCAATACAAATTACTAACTTATTGCCAGGACAACATGAGAAACTCATTTAATTTTTATCAACTTTTCATATTTTTAAAATTGTATACTTCCTAAATATAATGTTTATAGTGCTTACATATAAAAAATCAAACTAATGTGTTAATATGCTTTTTTAATTTGAAATGTTTACATACACGTGTTGGTTATATGTAGATAAGATAATCAACAAATGACTTACGCATGTGTTGCTTATATATAAACAAAATTTTTTATATCTATCTATTATAATATAAAACAAGGTATTGAGTGGACACTTGATATAATTCCAGACTTTGTAATTTTAATTTTTCGGTTTCTCTCTGCTATTAAATTATGACATTAACTACTAATCATAATATTTATTTTTTATGTTAAAAAAAGTTTTTAAATAAGTTAAAAATGTCTTTTAATAAATTAAAAATTATTCTAGAACATCAAACCTTTTTAAAACTATGAAGTATTTTAAATTTGGTTTTTGTAAAACAAATTGTAAAACAAAATAATTAAAATTCAAAGCTATAATAAGAATTTTTTTTAAAATGACATCTTTTAAAACGATTTGATTTGAAACAAATAATATATATATTTTTTAAGAAACCAAAAGTTAATGAAAATGTACTTATACTCTTTACTTATATGTAATTTTAATTATATCTAATCTCAAAATATCACTTTATAATTAATAAATTATTATTACTAACTAATTAATATTTTCATTGTCAACCCGTGTAATACACGGGGTGCTAAACAAGTAAGTATATATTTACTACTTTTACGATAGATACATACATTATTAACGTTCATTTTTTTTAAAAATTCATACGATCAATTCATTTTGTTTTTTGTTCTCGCAATATATAGAGTTATCATAGAACTGTCGCAACATGTATATGTGTACATATATGTGTGTGTATTGGATGGTCAAATACAAATTGTATGTTCTTTCAAAAGAAAAAATGCATAGAAACAATGTGAATCCTAAGGAAAGCATTGATTGAGATGATGAGATCACGAGAATGTACCCGTAAGGAATTAAGGGGCTTAGAGGTGCATTATTGGAAATTTTCCGCAATTGTTGAATGTATTCAAGCTTCACTGTGTTTCTAAATGTTAATAGCTTTGTTATATACCATTATATAAAAAACCACTTTATAAAATCAAACACTTTTTATCTCTCTTTTCGATTTAGTATAGGATATTTAAAGAAAGGACATTTTTAGGAAAATATAAAGCACTATGTGAGCGGTGTTATTATACCACTCATAATTCTGTTGTTTTTAGCATTATAATATGCTATTTTACTATTATAAACGTTTACTGCAACCATTGTAACAACAAAATTATATATTATATATACACTCATATATCAATGTCGTTGGCAAACAGCCACCGACTACTGTTCTAGAAAAATATAATTCTTTCAAATTATAAAATAAATATAATTCTTTCAAACAATATGACAAAGATAAATATAATATTGTTTTATATCTACGTTTTACACTCCAAACTGTGCTGTTGTAACTTCCTACATATTCTTCTACATAATCATGTTAATGTTATTACCGCAACATGCATAGCGAATTCATATGTCAATCGATTAAAAAATTATATTGCAACTTTTTTATGTTACTTTAATTAGCTTATTCGTACGAAACATGAGTTTACATATAAGTTTTGTTCACTAAAATACTGAACATCGAAAACTTTTAGTGTTCGTCGTTGATTTGCTCCACAACAAGTGAATTTACGTCAAGACTTCTCTTCTCTTATTTAAACAATAAAAAAACATTGATTTTCTCACAATTTAAAACGTCGGAACACACATGTTTGTAGTTCTATTCTATAAGAAAAAATAATGTTTAAATTTTTTAGGGATTGGTGAAACAAAACAAATATTTTTTTCATTTAACTTACGTATATTATTACCGCTCCCTTCAACATGAGGGTTTACACTAACGTTTCAACGTTGGGTTTTGCATGGGTTTATAACAATGAAAAATACACTTATATAATCCCTTCTGGATTGCATAGGAGATTTTAAATTATGAAACAAAAATTATAAAAGTTATCACTGAAGCTGTTAAGCATCATATATATTAGGCCAAATAAGATGCTGAACTGTGGTATTAAATAGTAAGCTTGATTTGTAGGCAATTACATGACCAACATTAATAAACAAAAAATGGCCAAGCGTACGTAGATCTACATGTTTATTCCTCCGAAAACTTTTTTTTATAAAAACTTCAAAACCTATAAATTTCTTTTTTAATGTTTGATTTCTTTTTTTAGTGTTGTGCGTTGCGGAATTCGAAGTTGGTTTCGAAGTTTGTAAACTTATCCTTTACCACATTAAAAAAAACTCATGAATATAGCAACACAATTATAAATGGTAAACCAACACATCTTATAATATATAAGGGTGCTATTTTTAACAGGCTTAAATAAATAAAAAAATATCCTTTGCTTATGGAAATAGCAAGGTATACGTAGTACATTCTCCTACTTCCTACTGTTTATTGAGTTACACATAGATAAATATAGATAATATCAGGGACCCTCATGATCTTTTTTCGTCTATTTTTACGCTTGTTGTATTTACTAACTTTTCTAATTGTTTTTTGGAAGGCAACTTTTCTACTTTTTAATAACAGTATTAAAACAGGTTGGAAGTAATAAAGAAATGAAAAGAGAAGCAGTTATTGGTCAGCCATTATATGTAATTAAATAAGGGTTGATTTGATTAAGGAGACCAAAATAAGTGGAGTATTGATTTATGACCAATTATTGAATTCCATGTTTTAATGTGTTCTCCATTAATATGACTTGTGTTCTCATAGAGAGAGAGAACATGTCTTGTATAGAATAAATACTAAGAATACGAAAAATTAAGCTCGTATGATATGATGTGTCTGTAAATATCTTTAAATGTGTTACTTTATTGACATTAACATGGTAAACTACATAATAAATGTATTGAATTGTGATAACTCGATTATTGAGATTTGATCAAATTCATTTACATAAATATCATTGTTTTTTATTGTCTTTATATGTAAATATAATTTAATAAACTTATAAACATTACTAAAGAGTGATTTTTGTATAGATAATATCAATGGGATGAGTGGGATAACCAAGTTTGATCTTGCTAGGAGAAATTTATAGAGAGGAAATTTAAGGATGTATTGAATAGGTCTTATGAAAATTTTAAGGATGTTGAGATTAAGGAAGGGTAAAAGTTAGAGACGATTCATATAGGATTATTCCATATGAGCTGCAATGGATGAAGACTCATATATCAGAACCACAAGTGAAAATTTGGAATATACCCAAATGGAAAGCAAAGTCTTCTAATACACCATTATTAGAGGAAAATCAACAAGTAAACACACTTTTGGCCTACACCTACATTACATTTTAAATTAACATTGGTAAGAGATATTAATATGTTGTTGATTTAATGAATTTAACATGTGAGGATTATCTTTCAAATACGACTTTTGTAGGATAAGATACTTGGATGCCTGCTACAATATGTAGTCACACGAGAAGAAAGGGACAAGACTTTTAAGTAGATTCTTGAGACATAGAAGAGGCGAGGATTCAAAAGAGGCTAACAGTTTAGAAAAGATCAATCTACAGAACAATGTGGAATGTGTTGACTCACGAGCTTAGGTCTCTTATATAAGTTTCTTTACTTTAAGATGTATATGATTGCTAGTAATTATAATATATTATAAGTATAACAATTTATTTATTTTTCTTGTATATCATAAAGATCATATAAGGAATTTGTCACAGATAAGTATGGAGATAAGGCTAGATAATGCCCATTATTTGGTCTGGATACATGGGTACAAGGAAGCAAGAAAAATGGTTGTTTGTTTCATATCAGTGATCTGTATGTTGTGATGACGGGTCCATCATCAATATCGAGTAGTTCATATTTACTGGCAAGAAGTTAAGAGGTATCCTTATTTTATTACGGTTAAAATTTATAGTTTATGATATATTGGGTCCAAATGTGACACCCGACATTTTAGGACATTTTCCAACTAGCACGGACACTATTTTTCAATCATACATGCATGCATTTAATTATGTTTAAATACATCCATCAGTTATTGTACAAACCTTCATGTAACTGTAGGTAGTTTAGAGAATCGCCGGATCACACACGAGTTGTCGCCTAACGTTGGTGATTTATCAATGACTTTTCAAATAAATATAATTCGTGTGAAATTATATATAACGTTATTACATGATAAAATGATTAGCTTGGTTGTGAAGATTATGAATTTTGAACATTTACGCATCATCACGCGTTTACGGCTTTTATAAGTTAACTATTATAAAAATTACTTAAAACTAATAATGTGAATATTATTTCATGTATTTAGTGTTTAATTGATATTATATGATTGTTCTTGCAATTTGGTGTAGAAATCCCAATCGTGTAACACTTAAACGATTTTATAAAACGACAGGGACTATTTTGAAAAAGAAGAAAAAAACTCTAAAATCTCCACCCCTTAACTCTATAGCCACGACCCCATCCCCTTTCCCCACCTCAATTTCGCAAACCTCAAACACACACACACACACACTTATTTGATTCTTTCTTGCAATTCTTGGTGAATTCAATCATTTGTTGGATCAATAGACATTTAGCACACGATTCTTTTCATCTACACGTAAGTTTTAATGTTGAATTTCTTGTCATTTGATTCACCACATATCCCATAACCCTAGTTGTCCAAAAATGAATTCAAAATTATAATTGAGTCAAATTAATAGTTGATTGTGTCCTAGTATGTAATTCTAAGATGATTGTATGGCTGGTTTTGTTAAAAAAATCATGTTTTGATTGAAAACTGTCAGTTGCCATTAAAGAAAACTTTATTATGGGGCTTTTGCATGAATTGGGTGTATTTGATGAAATTGAGTTGATTTATCGATGTTGTGTTAGTTGATGCTATTGGAAGAACTTTGATGTTTTGGTTTTATGAATTCGACTTGTTTTTTGGGTACTTACTAATATAATTTTTTTTTATAGAAAGTAAGGTTGAAAATTGATTTCTATGCATGTTGGATGGGTATGCAAAGATATGTGTAGGACAATGCATGATGACTAAAAATATGTTATAACGATCATAGGAAAATGTTAGGGAGATTATGATATGAATTGTACAATTGGTGTTCATATATTTCTATATATGAAAACTTTGCTTATGATGATGCTCTAGGTGATGTGAACATGCTAGGATTAAGAAATAAGTAAATGGTATGTGATATATGATAGTTTTAATGATATTTAACAAAGTTTTGAAAATGGACTACATGTGTGTAAAGAAATCATACTTTTGAAAAATAGAAATTCACCATAAATAGAATTTTGACATGGAACTTTAGGTGCAACATGATATGGAATATTTGTGTATGATTAAACATATTTTCACTGATTTGAGTTACCAACGGATCGTCGTATCAAACTAGTCAATTTTGGTTAACAAAAGTAAAATTTGGTCATAAATTTAAACTTGTCAAACATATTAAGCTTTTCACAAACACAAAAAAAGTTAATGTTCTTTGGATGCAATAGGGTTCATATAGACCATTATGTACGCACACTTATAAACTTATGTTTGACAGGTAGCGTTTAGTGACCAACATTTGCATTATCTGTTTATCATGCAATCTAAGGTGAGTCTTTACAGCCTCATTTTTACATACTTTCCTCTAGGTGGAGAAACATACAAACAATATTTTATTTGGTCTTAGTATTATTGTTATAACACCTTTTACTATAGTGCAAGCATTATCACAGAAGTCCTTACATTCTAGAACCATTAGTAATGAGCTAGCAAATTAATTTTGAGTAGTACTATTGGATTTGATAAAATCACTCACGTTAGTCCTTTTATCGACTAGAGGTCAAATAGATGTTTAATTGACCTAACATTTTGTAATGTTCATGATAGACGTGATGGAAAGCAAACAACTTATAAACATCCAGCTTTGCTTTCGATACGCCAAGTAACTTGACATATACGCTAACTCCCTATTGATATACCTCTGTCTACTTTGCCATGTAAACATTTCAAACATATTTTTTTTTGTTATTTAAACCTGTGAACTCACCAAATTTGTGTGACACACTTTATCATGATTTCTCAGTTTGCCATCACGCCTAAGAATTAGGTTGATTTGCTGAGGTTTCATGCACATCATACATTTAAGCTATTATTCATTTGCATTAAATACTTTCATTTGGCGTCATGGTTTACACATCTACCATTTATGATTTGAACTTTACTTTACACTTCTGCATTGACTACTTAAACCTATATTATACTCTAATAGAAAGATCAAACATTTTATCTTAAATTCATATAGTGAATGATATGACCAATAACTGAGATCTAGGTTTGACACGCGTCTCGAGGTAGAACTCCACATGTGGAATTTGAGAGTGTGACACAAAAGGATATAATGAGTCATATTAATTGTAAACAAAAGCTCTTTCAATTTGTATCACCTCTTAGCTTTAAAAGTTAATCATTATAATATACATGGTGGGTCATCTCTTGAACGTTTTTGGATATATGATAGGTCCTTTCTTGGATGTTTGTAATGAAGTTTCTACACATATATAGGAACACATAGTAATTCTTCGCCTAGGGCTGAACAATATTAGGGTTTTAGTTTAAGATTGTTTGTGGAATTTCTCCATTTTTACTCTTATTTTCTGGACCCAATCCAACTTGTAAATGTAAAACAAAAAAATCCCAATCTAGAAGAAGATTTTATAAAAATAAGTAGGTAATAAAAATATTATAAATATAATAGACATAACAAGTTATCTGAATATAAGTTCTAAGTCAATTAAAGAAGATAACATAGACATAAACATTAACCAACATGGATTCAATCATCCTTGAAATTAGCTAACTTGAGAAAACACCTTTGATGGAAATTTAGATGTCTTGCCTTGAAGTAGGATCGCCCACCACTTGTGCCCAATGAATAACTAATAATTTCTTTAAAGACGCCTAAACCGAAACCAATTAGTTTACTCGTTTACATGCTCATGTAATCAATAACTAGGTTGCCCTTTGCTCTTCAGTTTATTATATTATAGTAATAAATATAGAGTTTCAAGTATAAAAATTTGGTTTCTTTTTTTCATAGCATTTTAGTTAATCTCCTAAATACATTTTAAGGTAACCAAAAACACCTAAATCAAAAAGAAAAGCCAAATGAAAAATATTTGTTTAATTTCTTAAGAGATTATCAAGTCAATAAACACTTTACTAATTTAAATATCAAAACTTGTAGTTGGGTTGCTATGACCCAAAAATCATTTGGTGTAATTTTTACAGTCTAATACTATTTTTGTTGATTGAAAGACTACAAAAAATAATTGATTAAAACATCATATAATTTTTATTGGACTTCCCAATTCAAAACAAGGATCATGTAATCTATTCTATCTTATAAGAGATCTTTTTAGGATAAAATTGACATTTCATTTAACTTAAGACACATATAGAGACATTTTTATATCTATGACTAAATTTTGTTATTTATTAATAAAGTATAAATTTTTCTAATTTAATTAAATGCATGTTCTATTTTAAATTTATATCGAACAATATATTTATTAAATTCTCATTTAAGTTATTGATATAAGAACTTGAGTATAAACTATTTTTATTAATTACACACATATTTATATTGAGACATAAATATACTAATTTCAATATTAAAATAAGATGTGACTATAACACATGCAAATCTTTATATAATTATTTTTATATTTGGTAAGGATGTGTTTGAAAATCATGTATCATGCAAAATTGAATGCATAAAGTGTTAGGAATATTCAAGTAAACGTGGACTAAAATTATAAAATTACCTCAATATATCAAAATGTGTTCTATATACATTACACTGTAACATTTATGTTCTTAACAATAGTATTTAAAAAACATAGCAATTAGAAAATCTAACCAAAACTCAACAAAAAAAAGAATAATATATACAATATGTAACTGAAAGCGCATAAGAATGTTTAATACAATATTATTCTAAACTCATAGTACATAAAGATTAAGTGCGGGATCCCAGCTAGTCAAAGAAAAAAAATAGATTACTTTGGGTGAACATGTTATATGGTTTAAATATATATTGTTGTGTTTTATTATTTACGGGTATAACAGTTGAATGAAAAAATAGCACAACTACGACAAGAGAATGAAATTAAATAACTAGAGAAAGAAAAAGAAAAAACCTAGAAACAAAAAATGATGAAACAAATTGAGGAAAATAGAGTTGCAAACAATGAAATTAAGTATAGATTGAATTCTTATTCTTATTGAACAATATACTAAAATATCTTCTAACTAGTTAAGCATGTGAGTTTTGTAGGCATGTTTAATTTAGATGTTTGTTATCATGCTTATGTTTAAATATTTGTTATGACATTTATCTTTAGATACTTTGATCATATTTGGTAGAATGTTTAAATATATCTATGAATAGATGTACTTTTGTGAATTTTATTTTTTTATTTCAAATATTATAATCTATAAATAGTGGAGAACCGGAGCTATTTTTTATTTTACAATTTATTTCAAACTAAAATGTCAGTCACAAATCTTGTTGCAAGATTAAAATAAAACTCTGTTGGTAAGTATGTCACAAAAATGATGTATAAAATTGGTAGCTTATTTATATAGTCGCACAGTCGGTCCTAAATAGGTTTGCTAGCAGCTGCGGTAGCTGAGTCCAATCATATTTGGTGTTGAGAATTACCATGATAAATTGAAAGTTACGAAACACTACCAGATTGAAACTATTTGGGTTCAAACCAAATTTTCAATCGGCTAAAACTCAATTTAAGAACAAGTATGATAGCTGTGCGAGAATTCGTGAACATATTAAACAAGAGTGACCATAAATTTATTTGAAATTACATTTGCCGGGAAGGGATGAAAACTGGCTCCTCGAAAATTTACACTTTTTACTCTCTAAATTCACATGTGAAATTTCGGGAAAATTAAATTCTTGCTTGACCACAGCCATGGACCCCGCTCCCGGGGACGTTGCCCCCGAACCCCTGCCAAGAGGGCGTTGCCCTCTTGGAACCGTCATTGCTTAGGGGCTTCGCCTGTAAGAAGGTTTTCAATTTCGAATATCATAATACACTCAAACAAGCATGCACTAAACACCTTTTAACTTGTTTGATGAATATTATGATTACATTGGTCATTAGTCAATTAAATTATACTAAAATATCTAACATTCCTCCCAAGTACGTTTGCTCTCAATAGTTCCGATCACAATTCTGGTAACTAAGAAAGTAGTTGGAGAATCTAGCGCAAAAAGTTACGTCGCAATCTCCTTACCTAAAGGTTTGGTTGCAAAAAGTAGGACAAAAATTCGGTCGTAAATAAGATTTGGTCACAATCTTTATCGTTAATTTTGCAATGGATGATTTGGTCGCAAAATCAATCGCAAGAACTTTTTTTAACCCAAAAGTGAGTCAGAAACAAAATAAAAACCAAAATATAACCAATCAATGAAACCGGTGGCAAAACGACCGGAAAAATAGTTTGCGGTCATTTTAAAACCAATTTTACGCTCATAAGTGCTTTGCTTTTATGTAGTAGTGCAATGAATGTCAAGAATTGGGCTATTGTGAATGTATTTGGCCAATGGGTATATTCATCAGCTTCAAGACCATGCAGTCGCTAGCCAATAAAGCTTTTCACCAACGGAGAGAGAGAGAGAGCTAAGAATGGCAGCTATTTCAAGAAGTTTGGCTGGTCTAGGTTTAGTTAGCTCTTTTGCCAAGGTGATAAAGATTATTATTTCCACTTATAATAATAATTTTTTATCAAGTTGGTTGTAGTTTATGTTTCTAATTATGCATCTCCAATGCAATTAATTCAGTTTCCAATAAGAGAGAAAAAGGAAAAATGGAGAGAAGTGAGTGTAAAGAAAATATATGAATTATATATATTTTTGGAGATGAATATTAAAAGAACGAAAACTAATAAATTTGTATATACTTAAATTATGAGAGAAGAAAAATAAAAACTAGTAGATTTTGAGTCTTATATGTTCTAATCATATTAACAACACAACCCTACACTCGGTTAGATTATGGTTTGTCTGTGGTTTGTCAATTACATAGGAAACATTGAGAATTACAAGTAATTAAAACAATGTTATCAGTAGTGATACTTATGTCGACCTTCAATTGTGGATGGTGTTTTTTCTTTATCTTTGTTTGTATGAAAGTGCATCCTTCTATTTGTTTGTTTCTATTTGTTATTTAGGTTACATACATTAGATTTGAAGCAAGTACTTCTAACCATAAATCAAGTAAGTTGGCCGATTGTTATTTTAGGGTTATTAAATTTTAATAATCTCAACTTTCGTTTATTGCCCGTGATTTATCCCAACTCAAAAAATGTTTACAGTCACTTCTAACTTTTAATTTATTTTCCTCCAATGATCCCTTACTAACTAAGAGTTAACACTTATTAGTTTTTTATGTAATGCGGTCAACTTTAGCCATTTTTCAACTCCAACACCGCCTAGTCTCAATTAGGTCCATTTTCTATTGTCTTACCTCCATCATCACCTGAAATCTACCTCCAACGAGTTCGGTGGTTCAAATCAGGAGGTGGAGATTGACGATTTTTGGGTGCGGAAGTTTCAAATTGATGGACATGATGATAGATTTTAACTTCCTGTTTAGTGTTGTGACCACAAATACAGTCCATGTCATCAAAAAACTAACGGGGTTAACTCTCAGTTAGTAAGAGATCGTTAGAAGAAAATAAACTCAAAGTTGTAGTATCTGTAAACATCTACTGAGTTGGGATTAATCCCGACCAATATATGAAATTTAGTATTATCAAAATCCAATAACCCGTTATTTTATACACAAATTAACAATGGATGTATTAAATATGTGTTAATTCGTCACATGTTTTCCTTGTAAAAAGTAAGTTCCATAAGTGGTTTTCATATTTTACTTTCTACTTATATTTTATACATTTATGAATTAGTTAATCTGGCACATAGTCTTAAAGGCTAGTTGCAATATTAGTGTTTCTCATAAACGGAAATCAGGTTTAAATTCTTGTAAGTATAAGGTTGGGTGATATTAAAAAAATGTCGGTTGTTTCAAAAGTTGTTTAACCTAACATGACCATCAATATTAATTACTTAATTATATTATACTAAAGTAATTTGGGGTGTTTGATTTGCGGAATGTGATAAAATTGAAATTTCAATTGGATAGAAGGAATTGGATTTGTAATTCAATATTTTTCAAATAATTTTGACTTCAAGAGAATTAAAATATTAAATTTAAATTCCAAATGCATTTCAGTAACAAAACACTGACTACAGAATAAGAATTTTCAAACATTACGAACTACCACCACCGCCGCTACATACCACCAAACGCATTGTAAGGATTCCCTTAAATCTGATGCTTACCAAAACATCCAATGTCTCTCTGCAAGTAATGCACTAAGTACTGAAGAAGAATTGCTTCGGAAGTTTTATACCATACACTAGAAAATATTCTAAGTGTAAAATCTTCCGAAGCCAAGACCAATATCTTCCGAAGCCAAACATGAAGTCTTCCGAAGCCTCAGAGACAAAGTCTTCCGAAGCTTCATCCTATGAAGAAAAATTTCTTCCGAAGACTTTTAGTAACATGCTTTATCTGATGTACTGTTCCATAAAGCTGGACACCTTTCCGCTGCATCTCTGTAAAGTCACCAACTTACATGAGTTGGTGAAAAGGTCCATGCTTTTGGTATATGTAGATAACATAGATGACATCATCTTTGATTCAACTAATCCAAAGCTCTGCAAAGACTTTGAAAAGCTGATGAAAGACAGATTTGAAATGAGTGCAATGGGAGAACTCAATTTCTTTCTGGGAATTCAAGTGAAGCAAGTTGAAGATGGCATCTTCATAAGTCAGTCAAAGTATGTTCAAGACATACTCAAGAGGTTCAACATGACTGATTGTAAGATTGCTAAGACACCCATAGCAAGAAACCACTCCCTTGGACCTGATCTTGAGGGGGAGTGTGTAGATGAACATTTATACAGGGCTATGATTAGGTATCTTATGTATCTTACAGCTAGCAGGCCTGATATCATGTTTGTTACATGTATTTGTGCAAGATATCAAGCCAACCCTAAGATGTCTCACCTAATCACTGTCAAAAGGATTTTAAGATACCTCAAAGGTGCCTCAACACTTGGTTTATGGTATCCAAAGAATCCTGACTTCAATCTGTATGCTTATACATATAGTGATTATGGTGGTTGCAACATGACTGCAAAGTCTACATCTGGGGGATGTCAATTCCTTGGTGGAAGGGTCGTCTCATGGCAATGCAAGAAATAATCCTGTGTGTCTGCATCAACTGCTGAGGCTGAATACATTGCTGCTGCAAGCTGCTGTGCTCAAGTGCTTTGGATTCAAAATCAGATGCTGGACTATGGATTTAACTTCAAGGAGACTCCTATCCACATAGACAACAATAGTGCTATCTCTATCACTGAGAACCTTGTGCAACACTCAAGGACCAAACACATCAATATCAGGTATCATTTAATAATAGATAACTATGAAAAGGGATTAATTAAACTAGTCAAAGTTCATACAGATGAACAATATGCTGATCTGTTTACAAAAGGTTTTGATGAACAAAGATTTAAATATCTAATATCAGCTACTGGGATGATTAACTTTGAGTAGATCTTTTCTTAAAACTAATTCTAATTATTTCTTAAAATATGTGTGTCCTAAGTTGTCTAGTTCATCACTTTCATAACTCATGTTTTCTTTGGATATAAAATCCTTTTTGAAGACTTTCCTTAGATTCTTGAAAATTTTCTGATCCTTCGGAAGATATAATTTTATATTCGGAAGAAAATCATGTCTTCAAAATAAATAACTGTCTAAGAAATTTTACCTTCGGAAGAAGTCTAAATCTATCTTCTGAAGCTTAAATTATTGTCTCAGACACTTATTTGTTTTCAAGGACTTTTTCCTTCTGAAGCAAAATTAACTCTCGGAAGCTTTGTCGGTTCATATACAAAGCATTCAAGTGTTTATTTCTCTTCCGAAGCAAAATTTTCAAGACTCTCAGGAAAATCTTCTGAAGTCATTTTAGCTTCGGAAGCTTTTTCATTAAAACTTCCGAAGATAATTTACCTTCGGAAGCTTTTCGAATTCCAAGAAAACTACTTTTTGAGCAAAAGTAAACTACTTTTTCAGAGGTGGGACCGACTTTCGGATTTCAAAGTTTATCCTCTTTCATTAACTTTGGTTCAAATCCCTTTTCACATAAATACCCAACGGTTCCCCCTCTTCCTCACTATCTTCCTCAATTCCACTATTCCTCAAACCTAATTCCCAAAACCGCCTTTGCTTTTTACCTTTCTTAAACCTTAAGCTTTTAAAATGGCCAACCTTAACCGCAGAAACAACCCAGATTTCTCCATGCAACTTCACAGGCAACACAACCAGGTTGCTCTGTTAAGCTCTGAGAAAGATGAAAGTTTCTTAGAGATTTGCCAATTCTTAACTCTATCCAACTATTTCACCTCCCTAACCATTGATCCTACTCTGTATGAGGATCATTTGCTTGAATTCTGGAAGACCTGCCAAGAGGTCATTATGAATGGGGAGAAGGCACTGTCTGCCATAGTGCAAGGGAGGACAATCTTCATCACTCCGGCCATCATCAACTATCATTTGCAGCTGGATGATGAAGAAGGTGAGGTGTCCTTCCCAAAGGAAGCTGTCAATCATTCCTTTGAGAAGATGGGCTATGAGGGAGATTTCTCTGTAAAGACCTTCAGGAAAGGGAAGGTCTCATCCCAGTGGAAATACCTGCTCCATGTGGTTATCCACAGCTTGTCAAACAAGCATGGAGGGTGGGACCAGATTCCTGAGGATCTCTCCTTCATAGTGCATGGAATGGTTCAAAAGGTCAAGTTCAGGTACTCTCAATTTGTTTATACCAATTTACTTGCAAACTTGGACTCATTAGAGTATTACATGTTTTCTAGATATGTTCAACACATTCTCAACTGTGAACTGGGCTCACAGTTGAGGGAAAGAAGTAATATTTTTAAATTGGGACAGATGAAGCCCGACATCTTTAAAATTATGAAGAAGCCAACTGTAGGCTTCTCAGGGGTAGAAACAGCCCTAGTCTCCAAAATTTTAGAGCTCATTGCTCAAGGTGACAACCTTGCAACACAAGCTAGTGTTGAACCCACACCTCTTTTTTCTTTACCACTAAAAAGACCACAAATAACCCTCACCTACCAAAGAAAATCCAAACGAACCCCTGATTAGGCTATTGAGTCTGTGCAGGTCCCCATATACTCAACCTTACAGGAGGAAGTGGACACTAGAGCTCCCACTTCCCCTGAGGAGCAAACCACTCCCATTTCTTCACCTATCAGGGCTGAGATTCCTCATGCTCACCCTGATGAGCTCACAAGCCCAACATCCTTAAGCCTTCACTCTGAGTCTCAACACTCAAGTGAACAACCTTCAGGGGACAGTTACCATCCCCAGCCTTTAGATCTCAACCAACCAATTCCCAACCTATCCTTCTATACTGATGAAGACTTAGGATTCAGTGAGTACCATGAGTCTCTCTTCTCCTCCCCTACTCAAAGAGAGATGAGTACCTTTGAGTCTCTCAGTCTAGCCCACATCAGTCACCTGTTACTGAGGTGGACACTTCTAAACCTGTTCACGATGTCCATATGGAAGAGGCTCTCACTTCTACAAGTGATTACATCATTAAGACCTCAACCATGGCAACTCAGCCCACTGACATCTCAACTGAGATTGCTAGTGAGCAGAGGAAAACCAGCAGCCAAGAACCTCAAGCTGGTGGTGAGAGAGAGGACTTTGGTCCAATCATCTCATCCCCCAATGATTCTTCTAATGAAGAAGAGGGGAATTTGAGACTAAAGGTGCAAAAACTGTTAAAAACATGCTCCTATTTAGTCTCTAAGGTCAGTCACCTTGAATCTCAGGTGACTACCTTACAAAACAGGGTCAATGATCAGCAACTTCAGATTTCATATCTTAAGGAAAAACTAGCTGGGAGACCTTTAAAAAGAGCTCAACCAGGAACACAAGAACCTGTGGATGTGATTGATTTATCCTCCAGCTCACCTATGCAAGTGGATGATGCTACCAAAAAGGGGGAGAAAGTTATTGCAGCCACAGAACTTGGGAGTTCTTCACAGAGAATGGACATAGAGGACTCACCATCCTCACTTGCAATTGTGCATTCTCAGCAACATCCTCAAGTTCACATTAATGTGGACTCTATAGACTCTATCATCAGGAGTCTCTTTGAGGAAGGTATACCAAGGGCTGTGTCATCCCCACCTCAAGGAACTTCAAACTACATCATAAGGTGGAGGTATGATACTGACAGAAGATCCCTTATTCTTCACAGAGTTCAAGGGCAACAAGAAGTATTTGACTTTCAAAGCTTGAACTTCTATGAAAGACTGGATCTAGTCAATATGCCACTTGTAAATCCAAGCAACTCAAGACAGGCTGACAGATTGGCTCAAAGAATCCAAGACAGGATCCTTGCAGAGTTTAGTTTAAGAAGAAGACTTAGGCAATCAGACAATGTCATCGGTCAACTGGATGTTGAGGTGGACCCTAAGATTAGTTTGATAGGGGAAACCTTGACTGAAGGCCCAGTGGCAGAACCTGAGACCCCTGTCTCATCATCATCAACTGCTGCAGAGATTCACACTCCTTCTGAGACACCTGCTGGTGAAGGTGTTTCTCAGCCTCTCTCTGGCCAGAGCATGGATGCTACACCAAGCAATGAAGGCCAAACCTCTATCCACCCTGAGTCACAAAGGTCTGTGGGTGACAAAGGGAAAAGGATTATGACTCCTGAGGAAATTGAGGAGGAAGAGAGAGAGAGGAAAAGGAAGCTAAGGGTAGAAAGTTCCTCTGGGTCTTCAGGCTTTATGCAAGCTGCAATCAGGGCTGCCCCCAGACCAAATACTCAAGATGATGAGTTGAGGACAGTCAGGATTACTTATCTGCAGACCAGGAACTATGACATTGATGAAATCATCTCTCTCCCCTTAGAACAACTGAATGAACTGGCTGACATGGAAGTGTCAAGAGAGATGAAAGAAAAAGAGGATGCAAGGTTACTTCTCCAATTCAAAGAGGAGAAGAGACAGAAAAGACTCTACAAACATGCTCCCACTCTCTCCCCAGTTCAAGAAAGCCCTGTTCAAGAAGATGTGGCTCCACAAGAATCTCAGGTAGACAAAGAAGAAGATAGGATCAAAATGATCAACTACCTGAGTGCCACAGGCTTCTATCAGGCAGATGCACTTCTTCCCTTGTCCTATGACTTTGTTGAGTTTAAGTACTTAAAACAACTTGAACTTGAGTTAGTCAAGGAGAGAAAGACAACTAAGAAGAAGCTAAGGGAAGAAGCTGCAAAGTCAAGAGCCATCATCCAAAAGAATATGAAGAAGTCTGCTGATAGACAAAGGATGATGAGCTTCTTGAAGCTATATGGATTCTCTGGAAGGAGACTTGGCCCTATGTCTCTATCCACAATGGATGAGCATATAAGGGTAATCAAGCAGAAGATTAAGAGTGGTGAACTGATTGACTTACACTCTCTTCCAAGTCAAGTCCCACCTGAAGTGGAGGTTAAGTTTGAACAACCTAAGACACCTCAACCCGGACCTCCTGCTGAGCCTCAGCAAGCTTCATCTTCTGATCCAAAGCAGGGTCAAACTCCCTCTCCTTTTGAACCTGTGAGGGAGGAACATCCAACTGAGAAAGACAAGGATGATCAACAAGATGCTGCTGACCAGTCTTCTCAATTAAAGTCATCTAAGAGGAAGAAGAGAATGGCTTCTAAACCAAAGTCTAAGAAGAAGAAGCCTAAATCATCTACCTCTACACCTCAGGCTGAGTCAGATCAACCTGAGGAAGTGCATGAAGAGGCAGCCCAATCAACTCCAATGCAAGTGGCTCCTCTGGCAGCTGAGACACCCATCTTATCCTGGACCTTCTCTACCAATCCAGAAAGATGGCATGTAATCAGTAATCAAGGTGTTGAGAATGTCTATACATGGCAAGACATAATCAACTTACCTCTGCATGATCTCTTTGAGATGAGAAGATACTATGAAGGTCTGAATGATCCTGACCATCTAATGAAGAAGGGTATGGTCATGATTGTGCTGAAGACTACTAACATCTGAAGATCTTCTAAATGTTTTGGTAGCATCAGCCTAGGGGGAGTTTGTAAGGATTCCTTTAAGTCTGATGCTTACCAAAACATCCAATGTCTCTCTGCGAGTAATGCACTAAGTACTGAAGAAGAATTGCTTCAGAAGTTTTACACCATACACTAGAAAATATCTAAGTGTAAAATCTTCCGACGCCAAGACCAATATCTTCAGAAGCCAAACATGAAGTCTTCCGAAGCCTAAGAGACAAAGTCTTCGGAAGCTTCATCCTATGAAGACAAATTTCTTCCAAAGACTTTTAGTAACATGCTTTATCTAATGTACTGTTCCATAAAGCTGGACACCTTTCCGCTGCATCTCTGTAAAGTCACCAACTTACATGAGTTGGTGAAAAGGTCCATGCTTTTGGTAACTGTACATTGAGGTCTTGAGTCTGTAACTTTCTACTTTATGTACTTTATCCTTTTTGTAATAGATAAGGATGTGAGCTATGGCATGTCATAGTTACAAGGTCAAAAGGCAGATATGCCTTTTGATTCTACAATTGATTTTGTTTGTGTCTAGTCAATTGTATCCAGCTGGCTTTCAAAGTATAGCCGGTTATAGGTTGTAGTATAAGTATTCCAAGTTCTAGTATCTTTCTTTATGCTTTGTAACACTTGTAAAAGAACTTGAGAAAGCAATATACTGCCTCCTTGAAACCCAAATCTCTTGTTCTGTCTCTTTATCATTACTTGTGTTCTTTGTATCATTATCTTGGTTAATCCAGTTTACTGTTTGATCAAGTTTAGTTAATCTCCTCTTTGTGTTGTTGTGTTGTAATTGTTAAGCCCTTAACCGGTCCTGCACGCGTGTCTTCCTCGCCACTGACAATTGACTGCAGCCAACGACTACGCCTGCTGCCAATAGTCGACCATATACCTTCGCCGCCTCCGCCACTAACCGATCACGCCGTTATCTGATAGTCGTTATCAAGCGCATGGAATACGATGCGGTCTAGCGATGATGATTGAATATCGGTCGTAGGCACCGTCGGTGGAGACGGTCGTTTATCAACGACAGGAGCAGATAATGGCGATTGTCGATTGTCGACACCGACGACGAACATGGTCGGTTGTCGGTGCATTTGGTGATAGGGGCAGGATGCCGGGTTTGGATGGGGTGTTAAACAGTTTTGGGGTCAGTGGCGGTCGGCGGTCTGGGTCGGTGGGCGCCTGGGGGGTCAACAACTGATGTGTGTGTGTGTGTTGTGAGTGTAATTGGATGCTAGGGAAGGTTAATTGAATTAGATTGAGTTTTCTCTTGTTTATATAGGTTCAATTGGATCAGTTTCATATCGAACAAATTATGGATCTTGATTTGGAAGTTTTGATTGAATATAATCATCATTTGAATGTTTGATGATTAAATTGAATCGGATATCTTTACCATAATTATTGTTTTTGACTTTTCAAATCATTTGGTTGAATCAATTTATTGAATTTTGATTTGAAACTGATTTTGATATAAGTGGGATTTCGTTTTGATTCAAGCTCTTCACAACAGTCGAATTAAACCATGGTCTTGAGTTTGAAATTGATATGAAATAAGTTTGGGACGGTTTAACTGATGAAAAGGATTAGGTGAATTATGGTCTTGTCGGAGCTCGACCGGAAATAAGGAGGTCGAGGGGGTTGGTTTGGGTTTTAAAACAATTTACAGGTAGGTCTTTAAGGTTTAAAGTGATTAACATTTTATGTTTAAAACCTTTAATTTGAGTTTAAAAATCAAATTTTTAGCCAAAACTTATAAAACCCTAATAAATCAAAGTGTATATAAATTTAGTTTTGAATTTGATTTGATTTTTTAACCTTTATTTTATTTTTTTTAAAACTATATAAATTTATTATTGATGTTTATTTGAATTTCTAATGTTTGATTTTAATTTCATTTAATTTTATCTGATTTTCATTTTTTTTAATTTTTTGAGCAAATTGCACAATTAGTCCCTATGGTTTGATCATATTGCATATTTAGTCACCAGATCGTTAAAAACTAACGGAAACTAACAGTGGGGACTAAATTTGCAACAAACTTCTGAATATTTGGACTAGATTTGCAGTTTTAAAAAGTATAGGACCAAACTTGAAATATGATCAAACCATAAGAACTATTTTTTCAATTATCTTTGAAATAAACTTTATAACTTTATAAATTTTATAAATCTTTGTAATTGAATTATTTATGTTAATTATATGATTAAAATCTCCTAATTTTTAATATATCCTATAAACTTTAAAAATTAAATCTATAAATTATGAAACTATCATAAACTGAATAAATAATGTAATAAGTAAAATTTGAATACAATAAGCTATAATATTGATTATATAATAAGGGTTTATTACATGGATGACCCAAACAGGTTCGATTCATATTACCCAAACAGGTTCGATTTATATTACAAGGTCGGTGTATAATTTTCTATTTTTTTCTTACGTTCAACTTCTTGATCTTTTTAAATGACCAACACTTTCTCCTTTTTATAAATTGGCCTAAGTTCAAGTGTGTATTATACTATGGGCCATTGCTTTTTTTGTTTTTTAATTAATTATTTAATTATTTTAATATTTTATATTTCATAGTTATTTTCACACATAATCGGCTGACGGTATCATGATGTACCATATAAATGACGAGACTGATGACGATCAAATAATCGATACGGTATATAATTGTTTTCTATCTATTTTTCGGGCTTCAAAGTACGTTTCCTTTATATACTTAATCACGTTAATATTACCGTTACAACGTGCGCAATGAAGTGTATAAACATGCCACATTGCACGAGCTTAATTTTTAGTTCTAATTCAATTTGCCTAAATAATTCCAAGTAAATAGCATGTTATTTGCACATCATCAGAATGGTAGAAAAAGTTTCTTCTATGTTATATTGTGATGTGAAATTAAGTATGTGATGTGAAATTAAGTATATGTCACTGGTTAAGTTGTTAGTATGAATTATTATTGAACTTTGAGTTTTCAAAATTCATATTACTTATCTTATATAGCAAATCAACTAAGTACGTTTTAATATAAACCAACAGGTTATGCCCGCACATTGTGGCCATTTAGTTTTATATAAAATTCATATTAAAACGTAATAATAAATAAGAAAGTTACAATAGTATTTTTTGAATTAAATTGTAAGGCCCCATTCCCGGGACGCTTACAGTTGGTCATTCATCGCACATAAAACATACTTTTATAATTGTATTTCATAAACATCGCAGCGGAACATTAAAATAAGCTTTCATTTCTATATAAATGCTTTTGCAAGTTAATACAACATTCATTACAAAATAGTTTGTTCGCATTACAATGCAAAAACATCAATCAAAAGAATGCCATCCCAAAAAGACCTGAGTAGCTTCACGGTGCCATCCTCAGCAAACATTACCTGCCAACTGGAAAACATTTAAAAGTCAGCGTTGCTGAGTGAGTTCTAGTTTTATTATAAAACATACTTTACTTTCATATAAAACCATTCGTTACTTTAACATGATCACACATCATACGTACGCATAGATAATATCATTATTATCTTCTTCATTCATTCATTCGTTCATTCGTTCCGTTTAACTTTACTTGCGCATCGGACATCATCCGTACCAATACCATATGCTACACCCCGATCAGTCTTAGCTAACGGGCCGAAGTCAATAAATGAACAACTAAACGTATGCCACGGTACTTGGAGTGACCATCAGTCATAGCTACTGGGCCGAAGTCAATAAATGAACAGCTAAACGTATGCCACAGTACTAGGGGTAAGCGGTAGAGGTTCTGCATTAATGGTCAATCACAAAGAAGGACCCGTTATCCGATGCATGCAAGACATGTCGTTTCTTTCCACTTTACGTTACATAATACTTCATTTCATTCATCATAATACGTAAAGCCATAGGAAATATAATATACATCATACCAAGGAACATAAGCATGCATCAACATCACATCATATAGGGCAACATCATACATACATAACATGCATAAACACGCAACATCATCATCATCATGCCCTACATGCTTCTAAGGCCATAACAGTTATCTTACATGTTCTTACGGGAACCTTTACGTCAAAACTTACATCTGCACTTTCCCCCGAAAGCCAGAAGTCTAACTACACTTTCTTTCGAGTGCAACAGCTCTATTCGTGCGTATGGACGCCTTTCAGTCGCATGGCCTTCATGCGACTCAACATCATGCGATTGGACTTATGCGGATGAACATCTATGCGAATGAGCATCCAGTCGTGCGTATGGACCTCATGCGGATGGAACTAATGCGAATGGGCACCTATGCGACTGATCTAATGCGAATGAACTCATGCGACTAAGCACTTATGCGACTGAACCCTCAGTCGGATGGCTCCCCATGCGACTGGACTCTCAGTCGTGCAACTGAAGCCTTAGTCGTGCGATTGAACCTTCAGTCGTGCGAATGAATCCCAATCGTGAGAATGACCCTCAATCGCCTCTCATTCGGCCGTATGGCCTCCATTCGGTCGCCTAGCCCTAGCTGATGCAGAATGGAGTTCATCCCAAACCCAATCTGCCATTTTCGGCCTCCAAGCTCATCCAAACTCATTCTAAGCCTAAATTAACCCTCCTGGACCTTAGGAATGCATACCATAACACCATACAAGCACACACAAGCCCGGAAACATACTTGAAACGCATCACACACATCACACCCAAATGGGTCAAATACACTCACATACAAAAACGGGTTTTCAATGCTTTCCAGCCCCAAAATCGGTTGAAAACAAGTAAAAGTGGGGTCCTAGAACTCACACAATCGAGCACAATGTCAAGGGCTTCGATTTGGCTTGCCACACGACGAGTTTGGACACCCAAATCACCCGAAACACCCCTTTTTCTCTTTTTCTCCTCTTTTCTCTCTTCTCCTCCCTTGAGAGCTGAAATTTGTGTATGGGGGAGAGGGTAAGGGCTGCCCTCTCCCTTATATACTCCGCTCACCCGACTTTCTTTCGTTGGTGAGTTTGGTCCTTCGACTTTGGAATTTATTTCCTTTTCTTTCTTCGCCGGCTTCAAAATAATAAATATCTGGGTGTTACAAGTCCACCCCCTTAAATAGGTTTCGTCCCCGAAACCTGTTATTCTTCAAACAAATGTGGATAATATTGTCTCATTTCTTCCTCAGTCTCCCACGTTGACTCGAATCCCTTCCTGTGCTTCCACTGTACACGCACAAGAGGAACCACTTTATTCCTTAGCCTTTTCTCCTTTCGGTCGATGATTGCCACTGGTTGCTCCACATAATTGAGCCGTTCGTCTACCTCGATATCCTCCAGTGGAACAATCATATCTTCATCAGCTAAGCACTTCCTCAGATGAGATACATGGAATGTCGGGTGAATTCCACTTAACTCATCCGGTAACTCCAGCCTATAGGCCACCTCTCCTACTCGAGCAATGATCGTAAAGGGCCTATATATCTGGGGCTCAACTTGCCCCGCTTTCGGAAGCGAATAATACCCTTCCAAGGTGAGACCTTCAACATAACCCTGTCACCCACCTGGAACTCCATTGGCCTGTGTCGTTTATCAGCATACGACTTCTGTCTGTCTTTGGCTGCCTTCATGAAGGCTTTAATCTTCTCAAGCTTCTCAGTCGTAGCCTCGATTACCTCGACGCTCCCCAATTCCTTTTGACCAATATCACCCCAACAAACGGGTGTTCTGCATCTCCTACCGTATAGCATCTCATAGGGAGGCATACCAATGCTGGCATGATAGCTGTTGTTGTATGAGAATTCAGCTAACGGTAGGTGGTCATCCCAACTTCCACCAAAATCAATCACACAAGCCCGAAGCATGTCTTCCAGTGTCTGAATGGTCCTTTCTGATTGACCATCAGTCTGGGGATGATAAGCCGTGCTGATATGTAACCCGTCCCCATAGCATCGTGGAACTTTTTCAAAAATTTAGATGTATACAGGGTGTCGCGATCCGACACAATAGACACCGGCACACCATGACGAGTTACAATTTCCTTGATGAACAGATCAGCCAACCTCTCAGATGAATATGTCTCGCGGATCGGTAGAAAGTGAGCACTCTTCGGCAACCGGTCAAATATCACCCATATGGCATCGTACCCTTTTGGGGTACGCGGCAGCTTTGTAATGAAATCCATGGTGATGTGCTCCCACTTCCATTCCGGTATATCCAAAGGTTGTATCTTTCCATACGGCTTTTGATGCTCGACCTTCACCTGTAAGCAAGTAAGGCACTTACTCACATACTCCACCTCATCGCGCTTCATACCCGGCCACCAATAATCTTTCTTCATATCATGGTACATCTTCGTGGCACCAGGATGAATGGAGTACCGAGTCTTGTGAGCTTCATCCATTATCTTCCCCCGTAGATCCCCAAAACGAGGAATCCACACACGATCGAATCAGGTTCTAACACCGAGCGTGTTTTCACCCAATTCCCCAACCAGACCTCTCATTCTTTCAAGTTAAGATGATCTTCTTTCAGTGCCTCATCTTGAAACTCTTTAACTTGCTTCATCACATCGGTGGTCATGATCAGCTGATATGCTTTCACCCGAATCGGCTCGGGCCTCTCTTTCCGGCTAAGGGCATCAGCCACCACGTTGGCCTTGCCCGGATGGTAGTGGATCTCGCAATCATAGTCCTTTATAAGTTCCAACCACCGTCTCTGCCTCATGTTCAGATCCTTCTGCTCGAAGAAGTACTTCAGACTCTTGTGGTCAGTGAATATGGTGCACTTCGTCCCGTAGAGGTAGTGCCTCCAAATCTTCAACGCAAAGGCCACAGCTGCTAGCTCCAATTCATGAGTAGGATAACTGACCTCATGAACCTTTAACTGTCGAGATGCATAGGCTATAACCTTTCCTCTTTGCATTAACACGCATCCCAACCCCGAGTAGGAAGCATCAGAATAAACCACCAGACCTTCACTTCTATCGGGTAAGGACAGAACAGGAGCTTGAGTCAATCTCGCCTTCAACTCCTTGAACGCCTTCTCTTGCGCTTGACCCCATATAAACTTCACATCTTTTCGGGTCAACTTAGTTAGTGGAGAAGCAATCTTGGAAAAGTCTTGGATAAATCTTCTATAGTAGCCCGCCAAACCCAAGAAACTACGAATCTCGGATGACGTCTTTGGTGACTTCCATTGCATAACCGCCTCCACTTTTGCCGGGTCCACCATTATCCCGTCGGGATTCACTACGTGACCCAAGAACTGAACCTCGCGCAACCAAAACGCGCACTTGGAGAATTTAGCATACAACTTCTCCCTTCTCAACGTCTCTAGAACCTTGCGAATGTGACCGGCATGCTCTGCTTTGCTCCTTGAGTAAATCAGGATATCATCAATAAACACGATCACTGATTTATCCAACATCGGCCGATACACTCGATTCATCAGATCCATAAAAGCAGCTGGCGCATTGGTCAAACCAAAAGACATGACGAGGAACTCGTAGTGACCATAGCGCGTACGGAAAGCTGTTTTAGGAATATCTTGCTCCTTCACCTTCAACTGATGATAACCAGATCGAAGATCTATTCTCGAAAACCAACTGGCACCCTGAAGCTGATCGAACAAATCATCTATCCTCGGTAAGGGGTATCGGTTCTTCACTGTCAACTTGTTCAGCTCGCGGTAGTCGATGCACATCCTCATACTACCGTCCTTCTTCTTTACAAACAGGACCGGAGCACCCCAAGGAGAGATACTCGGTCTAATGAACCCCTTATCAAGCAACTCTTGCAGCTGCTCCATCAACTCTTTCATCTCGGTCGGAGCCAACCGATACGGTGCTTTGGCTACAGGTTGGGCACCCGGTATCAGATCAATCTGAAACTCGATCTCTCTGTCAGGTGGCACTCCTGATAAGTCTTCTAGTAACACATCTGGAAAGTCACACACAACTGGTACATCGGCTAGTTGTGGTGTTGGCGTATCCACATCCTTTACATAGGCCAAGTAGGCACTACATCCACACCTCATACACTTTCCCGCCACTACCATCGAGTAACACAATGTTCGCTTCGTAGTTCGCTAACCAATCCATCCTAAGAACCAAATCAAAACCACCTAAGGCCATCACAAACGGTTTAACAAGAAACTTATGACCCTAAAGCTCCACATCACAGTTCTCTATAATCTCAGAAATCCTGGTAGACTTACCTATGGCAGTTTCTACATCAAAGGGCGCATCAACACGTCTACTACTAACAGGCAGCTTAGCACAGAAAGCAGCAGAAATAAAACTCTTACTAGCACCAGAATCAAATAACACGAAAGCTAAAGTTTGGTTCACTAGAAACATACCTGACACAACGTCAAGGTTCGTTCTAGCCTCCTCCTGTGTCATGGTGAATGCCCGGGGGCTCGCCCTCGGCCCATCACCTCCCGTCCTCTTCGCCCCTGAACTCTCAGCCCTCGGCTTCTTACAATCCCTGCTCATATGACCAGTTTCCCCACTAGTTAAAACATTTGCCCGACCGGCAATCCTTCGCCATATGCCCTGTCTTCCCACACTTGAAGCACACATTCAAACCCAGCCTACATTCTCCCGCATGCTCCTTTCCACACTTACCACACCTCCTTGATCCCGCTCCCGGTGTGGCCACGTGGCGGTCATCCACCTGTGCCTTTTTGTTACCCGTCAAGGCATCACCCCGACCAAACCTCTTCTCGTTCCAGTTTCGATCACCACCACCCTTCCTATTCACTTCAACCACCACCACCTCCCTCTCATCATAAAGTCTTCCGGCCAAATCGACCGCCGACCTAAACTTACTTGGTCGGGCGGTGATCATATGCCGGAGAACATCCACCGGTAAACCCTAAATGTACCTCTTGATCTTCCGAGAAAGAGGCGTCACCTGATCCGGCACCAACCGTGCCATTTCATTGAATTTGGTGGTGTATTGCTGGTGTGTCATGGATCCCGCCTCAAGCTGCAGGAACTCCCTCTCAATCTTATCCATCTCCCTGTGAGGACAGAACTCCTCAATCACCATCTTCTTCAGTTCGGGCCACCTCATTCTCCCGATTGCCCGATTACCCTCCGCTTGGACAATGTTGTCCCACCAGCATAGTGCCGAGTCCACAAATGAATGGGTGGCAAACTTTACTTTTTGATCTTCCTGGCACTCGCTGATGTTGAGAACAGCCTCCATTTCTCTCACCCATCGGTGAGCAGCGGCAGCATTGCCATTACCGTCAAAGGTAGGGGGCTTGCACCTCATAAACACCCCGTAGTTACAGCCTCGTGCCACTTCTCGCACAGGCTCCTCTTCCTCTTCCTCCTCATTATCGGAGAAAATCGTTTTAGGCTCCGGTTGCTCCCCCGAGGCCCTATTTCTCTCCTTCCTTTCTCCCTCCTTCACAGCTTTGATGACTTCGGTCACCACAGACGGTAAGATTGTCTGCATGACCTGATGTACTTCCTCAACAACAGCCTCTTTTACCGAGACCCTTAGGTTTGCACTCTCATCCCCAGCTTCTGGATGAGGAGTCTCAGGTTCTGCAGGAACCTCTTTCTCAGCTCTAGGCTTTCCTCTTTTAGGTCGCGGTTCCGTATCAGGGCCACCACGGCCTCCACCCCTAGAAGCTCTAGAAGATCTACCACCAGCCATTCTCATCACACTGAAAGATTCAAACACCAACACGGTCATTCAAGGAAACAACTCAGTTTATGTCAAGTATAGTAAGTCCCTAATTACAGTGGCCAGTTGTGATTAGCCACTTACTTTACTCTTCATACCCCAAGTATTACCTGTCCTGACTACATCAGTATTTAAACCTACATACAACACATAACATATACCATGCGCACATAAAACCGGTTAACTTTAAGAAAATACCTGATGGCACGCAGCTACTCAGTTTGGCATCCCATTTCCCTTTCGTCCCATTTTCAGTTTAAGTTAAGGTTTATTTTGAAAATTTACCGATTTCACTTAAACTTTGGGTCTGATACCAACTTGTAAGGCCCCGTTCCCGGGACGCTTACAGTTGGTCATTCATCGCACATAAAACATACTTTTATAATTGTATTTCATAAACATCGCAGCGGAACATTAAAATAAGCTTTCATTTCTATTTAAATGCTTTTGCAAGTTAATACAACATTCATTACAAAATAGTTTGTTCGCATTACAATGCAAAAACATCAATCAAAAGAATGCCATCCCAAAAAGACCTGAGTAACTTCACGGTGCCATCCTCAGCAAACATTACCTGCCAACTGGAAAACATTTAAAAGTCAGCGTTGCTGAGTGAGTTTTAGTTTTATTATAAAACATACTTTACTTTCATATAAAACCATTCGTTACTTTAACATGATCACACATCATACGTACGCATAGATAATATCATTATTATCTTCTTCATTCATTCATTCGTTCATTCGTTCCGTTTAACTTTACTTGCGCATAGGACATCATCCGTACCAATACCATATGCTACACCCCGATCAGTCTTAGCTACCGGGCCGAAGTCAATAAATGAACAGCTAAACGTATGCCACGGTACTAGGAGCGACCATCAGTCATAGCTACTGGGCCGAAGTCAATAAATGAACAGCTAAACGTATGCCACAGTACTAGGGGTAAGCGGTAGAGGTTCTGCATAATTGGTCAATCACAAAGAAGGACCCGTTATCCGATGCATGCAAGACGTGTCGTTTCTTTCCACTTTACGTTACATAATACTTCATTTCATTCATTGTTAGGACCTGGTATTTGAACGAAATACCGAGTGATTGCGTGTTAAACCAACTCAAATAGTGCGGAATCCTATTTGATTGGCGATCCAATCAGTGAGAACACACGATGAATCAATCAAGAATTGATTTCAACGTCAGAAATCGATCAAGAACCGATCTGATGTGTTCTATGAACTTGGAGAACGATTTGGGAGGCTTCTGGACGGCTAGGGTACGTCTGGAGTCGTAATGGGATGAATGCTTACGTTTTCCCACGAATTGGGTCTATTTATAGGTTAGTATAGGTCAATCGTGCGACTGGGCCATAAGTATGGTTCAGTCGTGCGATTGAACCATGCGGTTGATCCATTCGCACGACTGAGTGTTCAGTCGTGCGATTGAGTCAATCTTATAGGTCAATCATACGACTGATCCAGTCTCCTGGTTCAGTCGTGCGATTGAGTCAATCGTATGAAGTTATTCATGCGTGTGGTCCATTCGCATGGGCCATCCGCATGAGAACTTCATTAAGTTAAGTTTGAATGTTCTATTTAATATAACTTAGTGTGCACTCATTCAAACATTCATAAACCCAATTAATTCAATCACAACTCATTAATGAAATATTAAACATTACAAGTAACAATCAATTCATATCATTTCATTAATCCATTACAATTACATCAAAATCAGACAGACAAGTTCATTACATTACAAATCACGATCTAGGGACATACATGTATCAACAAACTCCCCCTTGGACCTAGATCTATCTATTCTCTTGTCTTCTGCATAACCTCCTGATATCTCTTGTACTTCTCCTCTTTAGTGACTCCTGCGTGTATCTCAAAAGCAAAGCAGAGTCTTATGACGTTTTGGAATTGGAGGGCTTGTACAATATCTTGCGTGTCATAGAACAGTGGCCACTTATATAATGTGTAAACATCATTAGCAGATAAGTTGGTTAGCCACATTGGGTCGAATACCCTGATAGTATCCATTTGGCCCTCTCTGTTCAGAACTATGACCGCTTCAGCTGTTCTCCAATCGTAGTACCACCATTTAAAGTGGGGAGTGAAGTCCTGTGGCATTTCCCTTAGAGGGATTCTTGACATAGTGCGCGGAGGACTCCACTTCAGCACTATCTTTGGCTTTCCAGTCCTGGGATCAACTTCAGACCGTCTGATATACCTCGTAGGTTGTTGAGGTTTGAAGTTGACCCACCTGGTGTGGTACTCTTTCCTCAGGGCAGCCTCAAACCAGCCTGACATCTTCCTCGGGTCAGCATACAGCAGCTTAAGTTTAGCCAGCTGGTTGAGCTCAAAACCAGGTAGAGTCTTCAGATCATGTGGGAACCTGAAGTACTCTATGCCCTGCTCCCTCTTAACCGCATACGCGTTAAGGTCTTCAAAATATGCCCAAGAGATAATCCTGCCCGACACCTTATGGTGTTTCTTGACTTTGTAGAGCTTTGTGTAGGCATCTCTCTTTGGTGCAGCCCGCTGGGCTCGTACTTCCTCAAAACAGGCAGCCCATTCAGCCTTACGAATATCAACATCTGCATTGGAGGCTTGGGCTGTTTCTGCAGTCTTTTCTGCTTCTTGCTCCATCTTGTTGAGTACCTCAAAGGTATCACTGACGAGGGATTCACCCAAATTGGGGACCACATTTCCTTCGGCGTCAGCGTACTGAGGATACTCTTCAGCAGTGATGTCTTCAATCTCAACCTCATCTATGTCGTTTAGTTCCTCATCACTGGTTGAGTCCACTGTTGGAGCATCCTTCACGATTTCGTCGGGATTGAGTTTGAACATTTCAGCTATTTGCTCATCGGACAGGTCGTGAATTATCTCCCCTTCTTCAGGGGTATAACTCACAGACCGTCTCACTATCCCTTGTAGGTCAAGAATCATAGTTAACTGAGTCTTGACCATTTGAAGGGGAGTGAAGTCAAACTCATCCCTCTGAAAGTTTGGATCTGTTTGATATAAACATTCAACACATAAATCATTAGTAATTAATCAAACAGACATACATTAACTTAACTTAATATATATAAACATTTAATACATTTGTTTTTTCATTACATGATTCAAGTACAAAGTAAATAAACAAATAAAACATCTAATCAGTACTTTGATCCTGAATCTGTGGTGTGTCGCTCGGAGGAGCAGAAGTAGTGGATGACTGGTCTTGTCTACGTTTGGATCTGCGCTCCTGACCTGAGGCAGAGGCCGATGCAGCCGCATCCCCTCCGTCTGCCTCGTCATCATCGTCGTGTCCTTCTGTCCTCTCCTCTTCTGTCTCCTCATCATCATCATCTCCCTCATCATCATCCTCATCTTCATCATCATCATCTCCGTCGTCTCCGTCACCCTCCTTTAGCTTCAGGGGCTCATCCTTCGACCCCTTCAGCCTCAGCATGATCGTCTTGTTGGTTGACTCCAACTCCTCAATACGTTTGGCTGACTGAGCCTGAGTATCTTGGAGTTGGGCCACCTCAGCTCTCTGCTGGTCTATGACCCGAGCTTGCTCTGCCAATTGCTGAGATTGGGCAGCAGCTAAGTCGGTCAGTCTGCGGATCTGGGCCGCCTTCTCCTCGTCAGCAGCCAGCAGACGCATAACCATTCGGTTAAGCGCTGAGAGCTGCTCATCTACCCCAATGTGAGGTAGAGTGATCCCTGTACCTGTGAGGGCTGGGCTGATGGTCCAGCCTGATATGTGGTGGTGGTGGCAGTGGCTGTGGTGAATATGGGTCGGTGGGTCGATGGTGGTGAAGTGGGGGTGAATGGTCTGGTGATGGATGGGATAGATATAGTGGTGGTGGGTAAAATGGTGGATGTGGTAGTAGGAGTAGTGGCTGTGGTGGCTGTGGTGATGGATGGTATGTCGGTGGTGGTGGTAGTGGTGGCTGTGGTGGTAGAAGTGGAAGTCACGAAGGTCAACCGACGCTTCTTCTTCTTCATCCCATGTGGTTGAGCCATCCGCTTCCTCCTGGTCCCGGAGGAAGTGGATGCTCCCCCTGCAACTCTGCTCCCTGACCCCGGAACATAGTTGGGGTCAGTATCTCTCGCCGAGGAGTCCCTCGGGTGCTCACCGACCACCTTTAGTCCGTGGTCTGTGGGAACGACTTTGCTTCCCACAGTCCTGGTGAGGGGCTCCTCGTCGGACTCTTCCTCCTCCATGTCACCAGTGACAAACTCCTGATGGAAGCCGGCCATCTCTGCGACCTCTCCGGCAGTGGCTGACCCCGGGGGAATAGTCTCTGTATCTGTGCCTCTAGATGGGGCAGGCATGTCATCCCCGGCATCGCCACTATCATCATCATCAGAGTCTGACTCTGGTATAGCGATGTGCTCCACGTCTGAGTCACTGTCCTCGTGGCGCCACTTCCTCTTCGCTGGCGCCACGTAATCAACCCGGGCCAGATGCCCAAACAGCCTCCTGACAGGGGGCTTCACCTGCTTCCCCCTGTAAACCTTCATCCTGCCGAGAGTCGTGTCATCCATGACCTCGAGGATAACAGCATCCTCCTTCTCCTTCGGTAGGGAAGGAAGCTTCTGATCAATGATCATCTGTAAGAATCTGGGGTACATACAGAAGCCTTCCTTCCCCTTACCCTCGAGGTTCTCCACTAAGTAGCTGAAAATCATCCTGGAGAAGCTGAACGGATGGTTCAGCACCAACGCTGCGTAAGCGTTCTGGATCTGATCCGAGAGCTCATCAAATCCACCCTTCCGTGATGCTATACACTTTAGCAGCACGTGGGCCAAGTACTTAAACTGGGGACAGAGGTTACTCTTGTTGAGTACCCCTGCATTAATGTCCCCAGAGTACTTTGCCCTCATAAAGCATCCACGGACAGTGAGGGGGTGTAAACGTGTGGGACACTCAGCATCGTCCCCGAACTGAAGTACTATCCTCAGATCCTCCTCAGAAATGGTGATAGCCTCACCGAAGATCGAGCTCCTGATGCAGTGTGGCTCGGTGGATCGGTCGACTGATGCCCCAGCCCAAAAGGCCTGCTGCACTGATCTGTAAGGTGTGCAGGGAGTAGATATAGCATACGCGATCCTCGATCTCTGAAGGAAAGTAATAATGCCAGCAAAGTCGGCTGCATTCCTGGAAGTCAAGTCCAGGTGAGCACAGATGTTGTGCTTAGTGCTCATATTCCAGTTACCCGCCATCTGTAACACATAATAACATAGACGTTAGTTTCATTGGCTAAGAGTATAAGTCAACACTTAAACTTTAAATAAACATTTTCTGTCATGCGATTGGGGATGTACGACTGAAGCCAGTCGTGCGACTGAATCATGCGATTGAGGTTCAGACGTGCGATTGACCTCATACGCACGACTGAGTGTGCGACTGGACTCATGCGCATGAACTCTTGTGCGATTACACTAGTCGTGCGACTGAGTCTCATTCGCATGGTTCAGTCGTGCGATTAAGTGATTCGCACCCTTCAGTCGTGCGACTGAAGTTCATCAAGACGACCAGTCGTCTGTCTCATTCGTTTCAGTCGTCCCAAGATCAAATCCACGCAGAACAAGTTTTAACATTCAATTAACCGGTTCTTTAGTGTCGCCTATACTTCCCTAATAACCTATTTTAACCAATTTTAACATATTACTTAGTTTTAATAGGTTATTAGGGTTTGATGGTCTCGGTTCGCTTGTTACAGTCGCAATCATCAATTTAGGGTTTCATTCTATCAGATTTCGATGGAATATTACTTCAATATACCTGTAAGATGATGAGCGAAAGTTAGTGACACAGAATCAGCTATAAAAATCAAATGGAGAAAATTTGGGCAGAGTAACGGTACTATATGCGATTTAGGGCGATTTTTGCGAATGAAGAGTCTCTGCGACCGACTCCCCTCTATTTATATCCACTCAAGTTCCAATCGTGCGACTGAGTTCATTCGCACCTTTCAGTCGTGCGAGTGGGACTCAGTCGTGCGATTGGGTCAGTCGCCCTTCTTCAGTCGTCCGACTGAAGTTCAGTCGTGCGACTGACTCACTCGTTCGCATATAAGCATCCGATTGGACTAATCGTGTGTTCCATTCGTGCGAATGGACTTCATTCGTATGGTTAGACCATACGTATGGTCCATTCGTGCGAATGGGTCATACTTAGTTAATTTTTCTGCTATTTTCCCAATTTACCATTAACTCTTTTATATTAGTTTAATTAACGTTATGAACTATTGATCATCTCAGACATGATCCTTTTAATCTAGAAAACACTTAGATCACCTCAGACGTGATCATTTTAACCACTTTGGTCACCTCAGACGTGACCCCTTTTAAAAATACTTTGTCACCTCAGACGTGACTAATTTAACTTTTCAAAGAACATATGGTCATCTCAGACATGACCCTTTTAGTGAGTTTATTCCTTCTGATTTTCCTGATGTAGCCCGACACTTGACTCAAACTAAACTTAAAACGACTAACTAATTTAAGACTTTAAACTAATTACATAATCAGACATATTTTTGGCTTTTTGTGAGAGATAAATCCAGAGATTGATATCTACGGGATTTGGATCGGGAGTAGATAGCTTCAACTTAGGTTGATCACATCTGGACCAATTCAAGTTTTGGAATCATACAGGTAATTCAAATCATTTGAGACTTGTTATAAAACCTTTTGATGCTCAAGTTCTCGGTGTTCATCCAGAGTCGTTAGCAACATAAGGAAATCATACTGAAACTCTTAGGTTTTCACATTGATTTGAACCTTTGAGAAAGTAGCCACAATGATTGTCAGTATGTTTGTCCACTTAAATCCATACACAGACTTTCGACACAGACTGGTGACTTATTTAGGTGTAATTATTTCAACTAACACTTGTGGATCCCACACTTATATGGTAATCAACATCCCTCAGGAGCTTTTGAGCGGTCTACGGGTATTATTACAAGAAGAGACTATTCTTAGAGCTTTCAAAGAGAAGCCTGTCCTCAGGTCAGTGCCATCGCACAGCAGAGAGGCGGCAAACAACAATGAATTCTAGAATATCTAGGTTATGCTTATCCTCAGGTCAGTGCCATCGCACAGCAGAGAGGCACATAACCTATCTCCTTGTTAGAGCAGCTTATTTTATTTTGCACAAAATGCACCAACAACATAAGTCATTAGCTTTATTGCATTTGTCTTTCATTTTTTCTTTTGCTTTGCTCTAGTTATGGTCATCCGCACACATTTGTGGCGTTTAATTGCTCATTACCCCTTATTGGAATATTGTTGATTGTGTTAACCAGTGATAAGATGGACGCCCACAGTCAGTTGAACACTTTAGTTTTATCTTGAAATCACCAATCAGGTCTAGTTGTCTATTGTGTTGAATCTACCAACATATATATGGTCTAGCAGCCTCTAAGTCTACTTTCTTTGTGTCACCTTAGGAGTTGCCAGTTTTCTATCATCTTTCCTTTTGGTATTGCTTAGACTACACAGATTTATTACTTTGAACTTTTGCATATTACTAAAACTTAAATTTTAAAGTCCCTCTTGATTCGTTCCTGTGTACTATCATTTTCCAAAGGTATTGAATCGGTATCACAGATACAATCTACCTTATTTCAGCTTGCTACTCCTTCTCCCTCAATTTTTTTTTTTTTTTTTTTTTTTTTTTTTTTAATGTTATCTTGCTGACATATTCTCCCCCTAAAATACTAAAATCATTTCTGGTTTAATTATTTTAGGATTTTAATAAACAGCAAGAGAACATGAGTTTAAATAAAATAAACATCAAATAAACAAATCAAAATAAATAAAAATAAAATTTAAGTACACGACATCGGACTACACATTATCATCATCAGGAATTACCTCACTTTTCTTTTTAACACCGTTGACCTCTAATAAATATTGAAAACGTGGTTTATCAAAAGCTTTAGTATAGAGGTCAGCGCGTTGAAAATCAGTATTAATTTTAACCACATCAATTAAGTTCTTTTCAAAACAATCCCTTATGAAATGGTATTTAATACCGATGTGTTTGGTCTTAGGATGTTGGACCGGATTTTTAGTTACTGCAATTGCAGCAGAGTTATCAACAAAAATAGGAGTAGATGAGAATTTTAAACCGTAGTCCCGCATTTGCTGTTGAATCCAGATGATTTGAGAACAGCAACTTGCAGCAGCAACATATTCGGCTTCACAGGTTGACAAGGCAACCGATGTCTGCTTCTTACACTGCCAGGTAACTAATCTTCTCCCAAAGAATTGACACCCTGCTGATGTAGACTTGTAGTTCATCTTGCAGCCCCCGTAATCCGAGTCACTATACGCGGTAAGCTCAAAGTCATCATCATGAGGGTACCACAGTCCAAGTGTAGGTGTACCCTTCAGATAACGAAAGATCCTTTTGACCCCGATCAGATGGTTGACCTTTGGTTTAGCCTGATATCTTGAACATAGACATGTAGCATACATAATATCAGGTCTTGAGGCAGTGAGATACATGAGGGATCCGATCATTCCTCGGTACATAGTGGCATCTACTAGATCTCCATTATCATCCGGTGCTATATCATGATTAGTAGCAAGTGGAGTCCCAGCAGCAGAAGCATTCTCCATGTCAAAGCGACTGAGAATGTCTCCTACATACTTGGTCTGATGTAGAAAGATCCCATTAGGTGTTTGATCCACCTGTAACCCGAGAAAGAACTTCATCTCCCCCATGGCACTCATCTCAAATTCTTTCTTCATTACTGCTTCAAACTCTTTACATAACTCTTCGTTCTTTGACCCGAAGATTATGTCATCAACGTATATCTGTACAAGCAGTAGGTCGCCATCCTTTTCCTTAATAAACAGTGTACAGTCAATTACTCCCCTGCGAAAGCCGTGTTTCACAAGATGAGTTGAGAGTTTCTCATACCAAGCTCGAGGAGCTTGATGAAGCCCATATAAAGCTTTGTCAAGCTTGTAACTCTATCCCGATGATAGGGATCTTCAAAACCCTCTGGTTGACTCACGTAGACTGTTTCTCTGATTTCTCCATGAAGGAATGCACTCTTTACATCTAATTGGTAGACTTTGATCTTCATGTACGATGCATAGGCAAGGAAGATACGAATAGCTTCCATCCTTGCCACGGGTGCAAACACCTCATTGTAGTCAATTCCCTCGACTTGGCGAAAACCTTGAACCACCAGTCGAGCTTTGTTCCTGATAATGACCCCTTGGTCATCCTTCTTGCATTTTAGTACCCATTTAGTGCCAATGACTTTAGCACCTTTAGGTTTATCAACTAGTGTCCATACACCTAACTTCTTAAACTGTAGAAGTTCTTCTTGCATGGCACTCACCCACGCCTCATCATTGAGTGCTTCACTGACATATTTTGGCTCAACCTGCGAGACAAAACATCGATAGGCACCATCATGAATGTAACCTTTCTCCATAACCGAGGCGTAATCAGCTGAGTACAACTGATTTCGGGTTTGTACTCCTGATCTGACATCTCCAATGACATTGTCAAGGGGATGATAAACATTTAGTCGTGATCCTGGAGTAGTAGGAACAGCTACCTCAGAGCCAAGATTATGAACATTTGGTTCTGCATCTGAGGTAGTTGGAGTTTGAGGTTCTGAAGTCGAAGGTGCATCACTCGTAGATGCTTGTGGACTTGCTGGTACTGGAACCTGTTCCTCCTGACTGTTCTGATCATCTTCTTCAGCTTCATCTTCAGAGGAGGAGTCACTGTCGTCGACTACTCCCCCTGACTGAGTAGATGATTCTCCCTGTGTGCTAGATGGTGTATTCAGAATATCATACATCATCCTAGTAGCTAGCTCATCATCCGAGGGAGAGAGAGGTATGTTGAAGGATTTGAAGAATCCATCATAATCGAAGAAGTAGGCGGGTCCTTTTCCTGTAGGTGGTGTGGTATATCTCTGAACGTCGACATTACACCACACTTCTACAAGACCCGTTGAGTTATTGTAAACTCGCTTATTCGGTATGTTGTATCCTAGAAAGATTCCTTCATCTGCCTTCTCGCTGAATTTTCCTTCCTGCGTCTTCTTCAGAAGTGTACATGGCGCGCCAAAAGGTTCAAGATACTCCAAATTCGGTTTGCGTCTTTGGAGTAGCTCATAACATGTCTTTCCGTGGCGCTTGACTATTAGGACTCGATTAAGTGTATAACATGCATTTGCTACTGCCTCATTCCAGAATTGGATAGGCAGTTTCGAGTCCGCTAGCATAGTCCGTGCAGTCTCTATCAAGCTCCTATTCTTCCTCTCAGCAACTCCATTCATCTGAGGCGTGTAAGCTGAAGTGAATTGGTGAACAATCCCCTTTTCCTTGCAGTATGCCTCCATCCATTGATTCTTGAATTCGGTCCCGTTGTCTGAGCGTACTTGTCTAACCTTTAGCTTGTAGAGAGATTCCAGAGTGGTGACTAATTCCTTGAATGACTCAAATGTTTCTGATTTGGATTTCAGAAACATTACCCAAGTGAACCTTGAGTAGTCATCAGTGACCACAAAACAGTACAGATCGCCTGCAATGCTCCTTGTACTGACTGGACCAAACAGATCCATGTGAAGAAGTTCAAGAGGAAGTTCTATTGAATGAACTTTCTTTTCCTTATGAGACTTCTTTGTCTGTTTGCCTTTCTTGCAAGCTACACAAAAGTCAGGAAGTTGGAAGTTCTTGACATTTACTCCTCTTACTAAGTCCTTCTGAATCAAGTGATTCATCTTCCTTTGACTAATGTGTCCCATTCTCCTATGCCAGGAGATTGAGTCCTTCTCAGTAGCTTTAGATAGAAAGCACTGCACTTCTTGATCCGTTGGAGCAGCTGTTGACAGATCCAAGACATATAGGTCCTTATATCTTGAAGCAGTCATTAGTACTTGATCCTCTGGAATCATGTAGTCTTCTTCAGCACGTAACACTTGTTGTTGTCGAAGATGACTTTAAATCCTTTATCGCAGATTTGGGAAACAGAAAGCAAGTTATTTTGAAGTTGTTGAACGTAGTTCACCTTATCAAACTTGACTTTCTGATTTCCCACTTCTCCCTGTGCTGTGATGTATCCTCCCTTGTTTCCTGCAAAGGAAACATGCCCTCCTTTTATTTGTTTGACATTTGATAAAAGGGCTCTATTACCTGTCATGTGCCTGGATGCTCCGCTGTCTATAATCCACGTGTTAGTCTCAGCGCTATACCGAACACCCTGCACATATCAAGTAAATGCATTAGTTTAGGTTAGGAACCCAAGCCTTTACTGTCTTGGGTTTCCCAGAGGCATCACACATCATAAACTCTACCCATTGACCTTTAGAAGGTGAGGGTAACTCAGATTCCTTTTGTCATCAGTATCAGTCACACAGGTAGTCTTCTCTTTCCATAAACCAGATTTGTGCAATGCCTGTTTATGATAAACAGTCGTCTGGCTTACAGGTTGAACTTTAGGTTCACTAGATCTTCTAGGTGGAGTTAGAGAACTCCTCTTAGAAGACCTAGGTCTAGAGTCCTGAAGATCAATCTTCTTCCTGGGTGTCTGATAGAAAGGACAATAGGAAGCAATATGTCCACATTCTCCACAGTTGTAGCACGATCTGCTATCAACCTTATAATTTGACTTTCTTTGTGGAGAATGCGTGACACTTTAGTAACATCATTCACTTTAGGTTTTGACTCTTGCATGTTTGATGTTTTCTTGGTTTAACAAATTTAACTGATTTAACTTGTTTAACTTGTTCAACCTTTTGGTTAACTGGTTTTAGACTAGTAGCATGTGAAATTAACATTTAAAGTCTTTTTGGTTTCTGATTTGACTCTGTTTGACCCTGACTTTAAGTTAACCTTTTCAAACTCATTTTCCAGATTAACACAAGGCAATTTACCCTTTGCCTTTGAAGTGGCCTCCTTTTGTTTCTGTCCAGATTCAGTAGATGAACATGATGTGTCTGGATCAGTAACAAGAGGAGTGGTCACCACATGATCCTTGATTGGGTTGTTGTTTACTGGTCTAGACTTGGTGTTCATCAAGGTCTCAGGTGGTGGTGGAACCACTTTGTATCCTAATCCCTCCCCATTATTTCTTTCTCTCACTAAGTGTTGAACTATGTGTGAAGAACTAGTCCAACTATGCAGTTTCTGTTTTAAGGAATTAACTTCTACTTCTAGAACTGCCTTTTGTTTCTTAGTGTCCTCTAGGGAGTTTAGATAGTACCTAATGTCATTTGATTGATTAAAGGCAACTACTTCGGTTTCCCTAAGTTGCTTAGTCAATAGGTCTATCTTTTCTTTATAACTATGCTCATTTTGTTTTAGAACTCTATTGGCCTCAGTGCATAGTTGTAAGTCCTTTACTAAGTTATCATTGTGATCTAATAACCTAGCAAATTTTTCATCAATGCTATTCCTAAATTTATCACAGTTAGAACAAGCATGATTATTAAACAATTGGTCAGTTGTACTTACCTGTGTTGTTTCAGAGGAGTTAGCCATCAACGCAGCATCAGACGTCTCTGGTTCTGGTGATTCTGACTTTTCTGAATCTGACTTGGAAGTTTCCTCCTTTGGTGTGTAACTGACTCCAGCTGCAGTTGTTTCTTCACTGTGTGACATTGCTATATCAACTGCTATATCACCCTCACTCGCAGAATCATCATCAAGATCTTCAACACTGGCAATGTTGGATTCTGGGTTGACAAATCTAAAACTCCAGTCCTGTCCTTCATCATCATGAGCAGTCAAGGCTTTTGGGTCCTTGTTTGATGAAGTAGAACTAGAGGCTTGCTTGTCTTGGTGAGTAAAGGATGAGAACGGGTTCCCATTACCCGTCTTCTTTGGTTTGACACATTCCCTCTTGAAGTGCCCTTTCTCTCCACAGTTGAAGCACGTCACCTTGCTCTTGTCAAAACCAAAAGTAGTATCCTTAGTAGCTATCAAGTTCTGTCCAGTCTTCTTAACAAACTTTTTCGCCCTTCGGACAGCGCTAGCTAAGGCCCACATTATATCCATCCTTTCCAGCTCCATTTCATCTACCTGCTCGTAGTCTTCATCTGCCAAGTGACAGTTTCCAATCTTCCCAGCCACAAGTCCATCATATGAATGAACTACAGCAGCTAGAAGATCCATATGCTCTCTTGCTACTTCTACTGTCACATTACCGAGATTCTCGGTCTTCAATTTTGTAGCACTTGCTTCTGATCCAATATAATGGGTACATGATGACCCAGACGTGTCTGATCCAGAAGTAGAAGCATGTGAAGGACCTGACGAGCTAGACACAAATGCTGTCTGGAGAGGTGCTCCAGAAGTCTTAGATTGGGGCGTGGCATTGTATAAAGCTGGGTTTTGTGTATATGATGACTTCTGTGCTCTATACTTCATCCTTAGTGCTTCTTCACGCAGTCTAAGAATAAAGTCATTTATATCCAACTTTATAAGTATACCATTCTGTCTAAGATTAGACACGAATGAGGCCCACTTGTCAGGCAATCCATCAGCGAAGTTGCTTACTTTTTCTTCCATAGTTGTCTCCACTCCATGTGTATGCAACTCGCTCATCAAGTGGTAGAATCTGTCTATGACTTCATCTAACCCCTCGTTACCAATTGATGAGAAGTTATCGAATTCCTTCTTTAACTCCTTTGCTTTGATTGCCTTTAACGATGCATTCCCATCATACCTTTTCTCTAACTCATCCCACAGTTTCTTTGACTGCTTGTTCTCTGAGTACTGGTGGAATATATCTTTGGGGATCGACTGAGTTATCATAGCATAAACTCTTTTCTCAGCATTATACTTAACTTTCTGAGCATCAGTCATCCCACTCAACGTTAGTTTCACTCCATCTGCTCCCACCGGTGTACTATATCCAACTTCGATAGCTTCCCACAGATTAGGATCTACTCCATTGAGGTAGATCTCAAAACGTTGCTTCCAACGAGGAAACTCATCTATAGTCAAGAGCTTTGGTGGTTTATTGTGAATGCCCACCTCACTCTCAAGCAGCAGCAGGTTCTGTATTCTTGAGTCCTTCCCCGCAGTAAAGGCTGACATCTGATCTTCCATGGTTACTAAACTTAGAGTCTAATCAAATCAACTTTAACTGGTGCGACTGAAGAATGCGAATGGTCCTTTCGTGCGTATGAACTCTGCGATTGGTCCAACCGTGCGACTGAACAGGGCGAATGGTTCAGTCGTGCGAATGAATCTGGTGCGTGTGAGCTATGCGAATGAAAGGGTTCAGTCGTGCGAATGAGGGTGCGACTAGGTCCAGTCGTGCGAAAGAGCACTGCGAATGAGTCTAGTCGTGCGAATGAGTCACTCGTGCGACTGAAGCTGCTGTTTTGCGAAAATTTCTAGGTTTGACGGGTTTCAGCCGTAAAAATTCGAAATTTTGCAAGTCCAAATCGTCTAGGTTCGTAGAAACTGAACTTTGATGAGCAGGGAACGTCCAAGATCACTTTTTGATGCAAAAGATTGCGTTTTTCGTGCAAAAACACAAACTTTTATGCAATCTTGATTGAATCAACACGAAATCAAGAGCCAAAGCTCTGATACCACTTGTTAGGACCTGGTATTTGAACGAAATACCGAGTGATTGCGTGTTAAACCAACTCAAATAGTGCGGAATCCTATTTGATTGGCGATCCAATCAGTGAGAACACACGATGAATCAATCAAGAATTGATTTCAACGTCAGAAATCGATCAAGAACCGATCTGATGTGTTCTATGAACTTGGAGAACGATTTGGGAGGCTTCTGGACGGCTAGGGTACGTCTGGAGTCGTAATGGGATGAATGCTTACGTTTTCCCACGAATTGGGTCTATTTATAGGTTAGTATAGGTCAATCGTGCGACTGGGCCATAAGTATGGTTCAGTCGTGCGATTGAACCATGCGGTTGATCCATTCGCACGACTGAGTGTTCAGTCGTGCGATTGAGTCAATCTTATAGGTCAATCATACGACTGATCCAGTCTCCTGGTTCAGTCGTGCGATTGAGTCAATCGTATGAAGTTATTCATGCGTGTGGTCCATTCGCATGGGCCATCCGCATGAGAACTTCATTAAGTTAAGTTTGAATGTTCTATTTAATATAACTTAGTGTGCACTCATTCAAACATTCATAAACCCAATTAATTCAATCACAACTCATTAATGAAATATTAAACATTACAAGTAACAATCAATTCATATCATTTCATTAATCCATTACAATTACATCAAAATCAGACAGACAAGTTCATTACATTACAAATCACGATCTAGGGACATACATGTATCAACATTCATCATAATATGTAAAGCCATAGGAAAGATAATATACATCATACCAAGGAACATAAGCATGCATCAACATCACATCATATAAGGCAACATCATACATACATAACATGCATAAACACGCAACATCATCATCATCATGCCCTACATGCTTCTAAGGCCATAATAGTTATCTTACATGTTCTTACGGGAACCTTTACGTCAAAACTTACATCTGCACTTTCCCCTGAAAGTCAGAAGTCTAACTACACTTTCTTTCGAGTGCAACAGCTCTATTCGTGCGTATGGACGCCTTTCAGTCGCATGGCCTTCATGCAACTGAACATCATGCGATTGGACTTATGCGGATGAACATCTATGCGAATGAGCATCCAGTCGTGTGTATGGACCTCATGCGGATGGAACTAATGCGAATTGGCACCCATGCGACTGATCTAATGCGAATGAACTCATGCGACTAAGCACTTATGCGACTGAACCCTCAGTCGGATGACTCCCCATGCGACTGGACTCTCAGTCGTGCGACTGAAGCCTTAGTCGTGCGATTGAACCTTCAGTCGTGCGAATGAATCCCAATCGTGCGAATGACCCTCAATCGCCTCTCATTCGGCCGTATGGCCTCCATTCGGTCGCCTAGCCCTAGCTGATGCAGAATGGAGTTCATCCCGAACCCAATCTGCCATTTTCGGCCTCCAAGCTCATCCAAACCCATTCTAAGCCTAAATTAACCCTCCTGGACCTTAGGAATGCAAAACATAACATCATACAAGCACACACAAGCCCGGAAACATACTTGAAACGCATCACACACATCACACCCAAATGGGTCAAACACACTCACATACAAAAACGGGTTTTCAATGCTTTCCAGCCCTAAAATCAGTTGAAAACAAGTAAAAGTGGGGTCCTAGAACTCACACAATCGAGCACAACGTCAAGGGCTTCGATTTGGCTTGCCACACGACGAGTTTGGACACCCGAATCACCCGAAACACCCCTTTTTCTCTTTTTCTCCTCTTTTCTCTCTTCTCCTCCCTTGAGAGCTGAAATTTGTGCATTGGGGAGAGGGTAAGGGCTGCCCTCTCCCTTATATACTCCGCTCACCCGACTTTCTTTCGTTGGCGAGTTTGGTCCCTCGACTTTGGACTTTATTTCCTTTTCTTTCTTCGCCGGCTTCAAAATAATAAATATCCGGGTGTTACATAAATTTAAATACTTAAATGCATATGGAGAAAAATAAAAAAAATTAACTATTCGAATAACTATGATTGTGGGAATAACTTTACAATTTGGTTAATCTAAGCTTTCCAAAATCTACAAAAATTACAAAATGTTTATAATATTATAGTAGAGTTATAAATTATATTTCGAGCCATAACTCTTTAATTTGATAAGACTTCTAGAATATAAAATAGTAAATAGGACATATATTAGGAACATTAGTTATAATTAATGTAGCTCGAAATAAAATTACAAGAAGCATAGAATGATATAATAAATATTATAAAAAATGTAAATTCTTAGGAATAAGTTCAATAGTTTACTAAGAGGGTGTTTGTTTTTTCTGAGAACCACTTTCTGACCTTTTTTGTCTGTGTCGCGCAGACCAGCACAGACGTTGGGTTCTGCAGATTGTTTGTTATTTGGAAGACCTTTCATTAAAAAAGATCTTCCTGAGGTCTGTGTGAAGAAGACATTGCACCATCACTTTTAACATCTTCTAACCTCTTCTCACCTTTTAATAACAAAATACAAGTTATCCTCCCTTCCCCCACAATAATCAACCTCCATCTCAAACCACTTCTAACATCGTACTTCCTCTTCATCTTCCTTCTCACCACTGCCGGCCCCCCTGACCCACCGGCCACAACTAGCTCCGCCCCCACCGCTTGCAGCCACCCCCATCAACCTCCTCCCCATCTCCTTCCCTCTCACCACCACCGACCCCTCCCCCAGCGGCCGAAGCCCAAGTCGTTGACGCCACAGCCGGACCGCCACACTCTCAATATTTGCCGGAGGTGATGAATCAGTGGTGAAACGGTTGGGAAAGTTAACCACATGTATTCGGTGACGAATCGATAGTGAAACGGATCTTGAAAAGGGATATAGAAGCAGGGTTCTTTTTGAATCTTTTTGTGAAGGATTTGGGGATTTGTTTGAGGGAGTGTCATGGGGATTGCTTTACCTGGGTTAGCTTTTGCTCAACAGCTTTATGTGTCTTCGAAGGCTCATGGTGAAGGTGATTTAGGTACTCAAACTCTTATTTTGTCACTTCAAAGACTTAATAATTTGAGTATTCAGTAGCATTGTTAAATTTTTAGAAAGTTTAAAGTTTGAAAGTAATTATGAAAATTTGATGGTGGTGGAGAGAAGGAGGATGGAGATGATGATGGTGGATGAATTTGACATTTTTAATTATATATTATTTTTGTAGTCTGCAGATGTTAAAAACAAACAGTCTTTTTTTTTGCAGACAATAGACGTTTGGTCCACCTTTTCTCATGCAGATGTCTGCAGATGTGGTATGCAAACTGCAGATATTTTGCTACAAAAAAACAACACATAAATAACCCAAATAAAAAGCCTAACAATTATTTAAAAGTTGAAAACTTTATGCCGAAATAATATAATTATAGGGTTAAAAATAAAGTTTCAAGATCCATTAAAAGTGTTTAGCTATTATTTTAAGAATATGAACATAACTTAAGCCTATATACTATTTATTTATTATAATAGTTATTATAAAATTTTAATTAAATAGAATATTAGAATTGTTTAAAGAATTGAAGTAAAATAATAAGAATTAACATTTAAAGACAAGTAATTTAGAATATTTAATTAAGATAAATTAACTGAAGGAAAAAAATTACCCTATATATGAAAAAACCAAATTGATTAACAGTAACTTCGGGTATTTTCGGTATTTTGCCTTCCTCCTCGGGTTTTGTGCTTTGTCTTTAAACTGAAGCAGATGTTAGGGTTTTGTGGTGGTGGTGATATTCTTGATCTCATGAATAGTAGCAGCGGTACCTCCGTCGCACGACGATCGCGGTTCTGTACCATCACGACAGTTGGTCTGTCGCCGTGACCAACGTCGCTGTTACAACCCGTCGTTAGTGCTCTCCACGGCTACCGGTGATACTCGAAAAGGTTAGCCATGGTAGTGGTGGTTTTGCACTTCGGGCACCTCCTTCTTTCCCGATCTGTAACATGCATCAACGTTTCCCGGTAGTGGCCTTCACAGTGATGGTGTTGATGTTGAGGGTCTTGACGGTGGGGGTCTTGACGCTAGTGGTGTTGGCGGCGGTGGTGTTGATGGTGGAGGTCTTAACGGCAGTGGTGTTGACGGTGGGGGTCTTCACGGTGGTGCTCTTGATGGTGGACCTTTTGATAGTGGTGGTCTTAGCTGTGACGGTATAACCACTTCTATTGCTCCTTCTTCTCTTATATATAAATAAACGAAGGTGATTAGTAATTGGTTTGGCTATATATCAATGTTTCAGATCTAGAACACAAATTTTGTTCGGTAATGATTACGATTTCTTTACCTCAGAACTTGTTAGAACTGCTCTGTTGGTTTTTTGTTGCTTGTTCTATGATGATGAGGAATGCCTCAACTAAGAACAAATTGGATCTGATTAACCTGTTTCTCAGGTCTTTGTTGTGAAATTTTCAGATCTAAATCATGTTTGGTTTTGTGATGATGTGAATGCTTCATCTAAGAACCCAAGTTACTCAGTCTGTTGCCAATTCTGTTATTTTGGGTTTACTTTCGACTCCGATGACCTGGGTTTTGATGGGCACGGTTGTTTTTGGGGTTTATAAAACTAACAACTTTCTTCAACGTGAGGATGATGGTTAGTTTATGGTTTTCCCTTTGAGGTGTGTTTTGGCGATGATGGTACGACACTACTTGGCATGGTAACTCCGGTTGTAGCCATGGCTGCCTCTAAGCCTCTTTCTTATGCAACAATGATGATGAATGTGGATCTGAGTTGTGCTTTCTTTCTTATGTCAACTGAGGCTGTACTTATGGTGGTAACGATTATGTTTGACGAGGGTTATGATGATGGTTGTGATGGTGGTAAGGTCAGGACTGTTTGCTAATGTTTTATTTTACAGTGACGATGATGATTGTAGATCTGAGTCGATTATTTAATTCTCTTCCCCTCTCTGAATTAGATTTGTTTATATCGATGTTGATGAATGCAAATTTGAGTTGATTAGTATTATTTCTATTTGGTTTTCTTTTGTTTGCGAGTTTAGTTTAACAATGGTGATGACGGTGGATGTGTTGTTGGTGAGGTCGGGTTCTTTTGGTGATCAAGCTTACGCCGCCACAGCGAAGCATGATTTTTGAATAATTAGTTCAATAAGATTAGTTAACTTAAGTTAATAATAAAAATATAATTCTAATATGATAATAACATTTATGAAAGGTTCAAAAAGAAAGTATTTTAAAACTAAAAAATATATAAAGTAATCTCAATCAATTATCTTCTTAATTAATGGTTGATATCAAATTGTAAGGAAAAGATTATTAAATGGATATCTTAAGAATAACCATTTTTATTATTTTTTTGCAAGTTCTCCTTTTCTTATAACGTTCATAACTTTTATATATAACATTTTTCAATAAAAATTGCACCATAAAAACAAGCATTTTATATATTTAAAACGAGTGCAGTATTGTTATATAAAAAGAAAAAAGAAATTTGCTTTGCTAAACTCATATCTCGTCATTGTGTATTTAATGCAGTTCGTTGTGTATGTTTGTTAATTATTGTGTTTTTCAGAATACTATTGAGTTTTTCTAAAAATGATGAAACTAAAAAAAAATATAATGATAATATCACATTGTTATCTCTAATATATAAAACACAATAATAACTAATAACTAATTTATCTAATATATTAAAAACAATGACAAAATAACATAATATCTCATTGTGTCTTTTGATCATAATTGTATTATCTTAAATACTATGAGTTTTCTAAAATACATTGTTGAATTAACATAATTGTATACTTCTAATGTTAAAATACAATAAAAGATACCAACAAGTTTATATAATCTATTAAAAACTGATGAGAAAAATAACACATTATGTTTTCTTTAATACCGTGAGTTTTAAAAAATAAATTGTTGAAAGTGTATCATTGTGTAATTTTAATTATATATAACACAATGAATGTATAATACACAATTATATATAAAACACAATGATAGATAACAAGTTCATAATCTCTACAAACAGTATAAAAATAACATAAAATGATCTAAAATGTAAAACACAATTATTAATACACATAACAAATAATGTAAAATATATAACACAATGAATGTATAATACACAATTAGCTGACGTATTTGACACAATTACCAAAATACCCTCATCTTGAAAACAATAAAAGGACACGTGTCAAGTTCACAATCCTTCATAGGTCTTTTTAGATTAAACATCCTTTTTATTATAATCCTACCCTTAACAATTTAATTAAAATATTATCTTTCTATACAAAGAGAGGCTCTTAGTTATAGTAGCAAGGATATTTTAGTAATTTTGTTGGTTTTTCTTGCTTTTTCAATAAGGCATGCTTTCAAGCTAGTTCATGTTCCCCCTACATGCGGCACTACCTTCCCCTACTTCATCTTCCTTCCACAATTACAACGATCTTTAGTCTTCATGGGTCCAATTTTTATTCCCTGAACTCCTTGGTTGTTGTGGCTGCCAACCAAATGCAGGTAAGATTCTTTCATTTCCTCTTAGTGATACATCGATCTTTTATTGCATGTCATTGATCTTGACGGATTTGAGTGGCAAGCATCGCATATAGAAACGTATGGGGTAGATGAAGGAGATCTAGGGTGTGATTGAAGATCATACTGGTACCACCTTCTAGTGAAGCGACAAGATGCGTCGATAGTGGAAACCATAAAGGGGATTTCATTAGGTAACTATAAAATTTGTTTAGAATATAAAATTTAATATGTATAAGCAAGTTCTATTTTTTTATGTTCTTGAGTTTATCTGTTCAAGGATTACACATTTGAATTCTTGAAACAAATTACATCTGAGTTAGGACTAGTGAGAACAATGGGTATCATCGAATAAGGTACCATCAATCTAACCATTTATTAGGAGGAAATTGGATTGTTTCTTTTAAAGTTTGAAGCTTTTTCTTCCTTTTTTTGATTTATTTATTGCAATACAAGAACTTTGTAATTCAGAGTTAGATCATTGTTATGCATAATGTCCTGCATGTAGTGAGCTTTTGGCTAATACTGCCAAGGTAAATTATATCTTCTTATTCGGGAATTTATTGTGTATTTATTCAATGTTTGATTCGGGTTTTACCTTTAGTTTCAAATTTGCTAAGAAGAAATCGAATAACTTAAGCCAAACTTACGTATTTTTGTTCTCGCTTTACTATAGGCATATGTGGAGCAATTCATGAATAACCGGCCTAAGCTAGCTCAACTATAGTAGGAGATCTAGCAAGCTCGAACACAGGTGTTTGAGTGTCTTTAATGATCTATTTTACAAATTTAATTTATTTTTTTCATTTTTGTAGAGTGTTATTGTAATTTTAAATGGGGGTGACCTTTTTCAACCAAATAGTGGGAATGGTATGTCCAAGTCTGCATACATGGGTTATAATAACTTTGTGATTTGATTTTTTTGTTACTTTTTTTTCAACTTTAACCTATCAAATACACTTCAAGATTTCTTTTATTAGTGAACCTGAGGTTGTTATTCAAGGATAGGTTTCAATATTTTTTTATTTAATTATTTTAAATCCTTTTGCTTAATTTGGATTTAAATTTTATAGAAATTTGTAAGATCGTTAAGGTCTATTTTAAATGCAGGTAAACCTTTTTCTTGATATGATTGTTCAATTTAATTTGACGTGCTTTGGGAGCCTCATTTGATTTTCACTAAGCGGCTTTAAATTTCAATGTTGAGCTAGCTACATTTTATTACTCTTGAACCTTCAGTTTAAAGCTTAAGGTCTAGTTGAACTTTAATTCGCAAAAACCTAGGGTCTGATACCAACTTGCAAACCCCAATACATGAATGTGACCTATTGTATCATCTTCTCATTACAATACAATGGCAGACTTAAGCATAGAAGAACACAATTCTAGGCTGAATTAAACTTTATCGAGTTTAGGTAATCCACACATTACATGTGTATAGTAGTACAAAATAAAACTACACACACTACCCTAGGTAGTCTTTACTCGGTCAACGTCTTCTACACGAAGACTTTATTTATTCAACAATAACCTCTAAGTCTCCACGACCTAGCTCATGCCTCTCGGCACCTTCTGTTCCTGTATCATGAGCTAAAACACGTTAACAACAAGGTTGTTGGTGAGTCATAACCAATTACTCTAAAATAGTTAGACAATATATCATGTGTGCAAGTAAATTGTGGATTAATTCATGTCTCATTTACACCCTCACATCTAGGGCAATGTCCATATATGTCATTCCTAGCTTTACAAACATAAAGGTGGGTAGGTTAAAGGCACTATGGCCGACCGAATCCTAATACATTACCACATTCGAGTAACAAGTATCCTTTAGGGAATTTTGCACTCTGATCATCTCGAATGATTGCAACATGGTGATTAGTGACTCACACTAGAGTTTATCCTCACACTAAACCTAACAACGTGGCCCTCCTACCTAGATGGATCCAACTAAGCACACATTTATCCGGAGGTAAAAACAACTATCACTTTGTGTAATGACCTTCCATCATCCTGGTGTCGTTCATTGTGTCCACCTTCTACTTACCTTAATTATAACCCACAACTACACACACATCTAAGAATTTGATCAAAACATTTAACTAGCTTGGATACAGCCCCAAAAGCATTAAAGAAAAAGGGGATAGTTAGTGATGAGCTATCTAATAGTGTCCATGTCACACCCAGGTATGGGTGGCCCTATATCGTGTGAACCGACCGGGATCATTTGATTATTTTAGATAATTTTTAGAGATTTATTAGCAGTGAAATTTGATTTGTAACAAGATCGTAGTATTGTTTTCATAAAGCAAACTTTCAAAACTGGATTATACTTTGATTAATAATATTGTTTAAAAAGATCATATTTCATATTACAATCCTCATGTTTCTAAACCTAGAGATGCGTCCATCTCGTCTTCCAACATGTATAACTCAATATTGACATTAGGTACACCCAAAAAATTTTATATCGTGGCATGATCTAATATTATACTTAGTTCAATTACTATTTACTTGTAAAAGTTTTAGAAATTTAATAAATCATTTGCCATACTAGGTCCATGGGATGAAATACACATCAAGATTATACGTTATACACCGGTAAAATTTTGTTGGCAGGTCACCTGTTGGACCATCATGCCTTGGGAGTTATAATCCTTTGGGCACCCAACCATTACCAGCCATCCTTAGGCATAGTATCCCTTTTAATGTTCCAACCATTATATGTACATCATTTCTAATAAGATCATACATACTATCTTAGTCTGATGATTGTCTTGCATTTCACCAGCATGCGTTAATAATTTAACTATTACTCATAACGTTTTCAAGTGTAAATGTGAATCTCAAGGATTCACGGTTTCGCTTTCGAATACAAACGTATACGCCTTAAAGTCATGTTGAACATTCTCTATGTTCTTAGATTAGTTTCAAATGGCTTAAGCACCACTTCAGCTATTCACTAAGCTAGAAACACCATCTAGAAACTTTAGGTAGCTTTTAATCTTGTAGAATCGAGTTTCGGGTTGTGAAACTAGTTGAGGAGGCTGGCATACAAATTGAGGTTAACTATATAAGAATTGATGTGTGAATATAAGGCCCCGTTCCCGGAATCCTCATAGTTGGTCAATCATTGCACTTAAAACATTATAAAACGTACTTTAAATTTGCAGCGGAATTTAAAATGTTCATATGCCTCAAAATGCTCCCAGTAGCTTATGCATTCATGCATGCAACTCCTCAGCATCAACAAATACCTGCCAACTATCATGCATACAAAAGTCAGCGACGCTGAGTGAGTTCTAGTTTTATAATAAAATATACTTTTGTTTCGTTAAAACCGTTCTTTACTTTATTTCAAAATCATACTATACTTTACAATCTTTCGTGATCATACATCATACGTACATACAGATAATATCATTATTATCTTCGTCTTTACGTTCATTAACTCCGTTCTTTCATTCATCACTTTGCTCATTACTCTTTAATACTCGAATCTTGTCTCATGCAATATCCCCGACTCATGCTCGAAAGCTGATGCTGTGTCGAGGCCTGCTCACAAACCCCCGACTCATGTCCTAAGACTAACATAGCACCGGGATACGTGACAAAGATCCCATTTGAGTCAATCACAGGGATTGAACTCTATCCGAGTCTGTTGCAACACAAAGTCGCTCACCTCATTATCTCGTCTCATGCAATACTCCCGACTCATGTCCGAAGACTGATACTGTGCCGGGGCCTGATACACAAACCCCCGACTCATGTCCGAAGACTGACACAGTACTGGAGTACGCGACACGGATCTCATCATCCGTCACTTTGTCTCATGCAATACCCCCGACTCATGTCCGAAGACTGATACTGCACCGGGGCCTGATGAACAAACCCCCGACTCATGTTCGAAGAATGACACAGTACCGGGGTACGGGACACGGATCTCGTCATCCGTCACTTTCATGTTCACAATTTGTTATTTCATGCACAATACATTTCGTACTTTATTGTTATCTTTCACTTTATTACATAATACTTTACGTTTGTTAATTTATTCGCTCATACATCACGCCACGTAAAGTCATACACATAGCATTATAAAACATAATACGTACGTTTAGAAAACTCTTTAACGAAGAAAGATAACACATCACTCATACATACACATCATAATTATAACTAGGCTTATTTCCCCATAATCATCCCTTAAAACCACTTAGGAAATCCCAATTCCAAAATGGGCGCATGGGACTTTTCAGGCGCATGAACCTAAAAATTCTAAGTATAAATCAGTCTGGGCGCATGGGCACTATTTGGGCGCTTCTGCCCAGTTTAGGCGCATCAACACTTGGCCATTCTAACATTTTGGGCGCATGGCACAATTTAGACGCATGGTCCACCTCTGGGCGCATGGCCAACAATTTAGGCGCATGGGCCACCTCTGGGCGCCTGGCCAACAATTTAGGCGCATGGGCCACCTCTGCTGGGCGCATGGCCAGCAATTTAGGTGCATGGGCCACCTCTGCTGGGCGCATGGCCAACAATTTAGGCACATGGGCCACCTCTGGGCGCATGGCCAACGATTTAGGCGGATGGACCACTAGTCATGTTCGTCCGAACATTCTGAAATGTTCTCTATACTATCAAATTCACCCGATTATCATTCTAATCATACCCAAGCACAGATCTAACATACTAAGGGCACCTAAACATGCTAAACCTTCAATATTAACCCATAATTAACACCAAAACATACATACATACATACATCATTTCGAACATAAGGCTGAATACCCATGATTACTTTCAAAAAGTTTACTTAATATGCATAATAGCCCCAAACAAGTTGAAAATAAATAAAAGAGGGGTTCTAGAAACTCACCTTGAGCAGCCTTTGAGCAACACTCTTTCCGTTCAAGATCCACCTTCGATTCAGTTCTTGAATCCTGAAAATAAACTCTAAACACCAAGAACTTCGGTCAAGAACTCGAAACCCAGCTGAAACCGAGCTCGTATAAGATAAGACTTACCTTTGAAGCTGCTTCTTCCAATTTCTCTCTCTAGAACCGGGCTTCTCTCTCTTCTTTCTTCTTTTCAGCCGATTGAAGAAGATGAAGAAGAAATGGGCAACCATACCCCTTTAAACCTTAAAGTAATAAGGTTTTGTACTTTTTACACTTTTTCCCCCTCCACTTGTGCTCATTATCTATTCTTTTTAATTACTTTTCTTTTCCTTTCGTTTAATTAGAAATTCGGGGTGTTACAAGTCTACCCCCCTTAAAGAGGTTTCGTCCCCGAAACCTGTCGCTTCTCAAATAGTTATGGGTAACACTGTCTCACCTCTTCTTTGATCTTGCACTTAAACTTAGATTCCTTTAGGCTTCACTGCACCCGCACAAGTAAAACCATCATCCTCCTTAGCCTATTCTCTTCTTCTTATTAGTAATGGCCACCAGTTGCTTCTCGTGGTTGAATGCTTCGTCCATCTTAGTGTTCTCTAGTAGCATGATCATATTCTCATCGGTTGAGCTCTTTCTTAGACGAGATGCATGGAACATCAGATGAGTTCCACTTAACTCATCGGGTAGCTCCAGTCGATGTGTCACTTCTCCTACCTGAGCAACAACTAGGAATGACCCTCTATACTTTAGTATTAGCTTTACTCGATTTCCAAATCAAGCAATCCGCTTTCCTGGTCGAAGCCTTCTCAGAATTCATTGTCGTAGGTCGTCACCAAACTCTGATTGTGCACGGTTGAGCAATCCATCTTCTTGCAACACTTGGGGTTTGAGTCATAGATCGCTGACCAACTCACCCGGTGATGCATGTCTACCTACCTATGTCTGTCTTGAACAGTCTAGCAGGAACAAGCGCTCTCTCAGTTCTATCGCGCAATCCTCTAGGGTATTAGGTAACCTGGTAGACCTACTACTGGCAATTCTTACATCGAATGGCTCATCGATCTTCCTACCCCTAACGTGCAACATCACAGAAGATAGCAGCAACAAACTACTACTAGAGCCACAATTGAAGTATAGATGCATAAATCTAAATTTTCAAGAACGTACCTGATGTTATCTCGGAGTCTGACCTAGCCTCCTCCCGGTCATAGCAAAGGCTCTAGCCTTCACCCTCTGTTCTCCTCCCTCGTACCAGAGTTTCCTGCCCTCGACTTCTTGCAGTCTCTGCTTATGTGTCCTGTCTTGCCACAGTCGTAGCATTTAGCCATCTCACAGTCCCTCGCTCTGTGGCCTTCCTTTCCACACTAAAAACAAACTTCAGTCCCCACTTGCACTCCCCCTCATGGCCTCTACCACACTTGTTGCACACTTCTTTTTTTCTTTCTATCCTCTTCCAATCATTGTCCCTCGACGTCGTACCTTCATACACAAATCCACCATCATTGTCTCGCCTTCCTTTCCCCTTCTTAGCGTAGGTTCGCTCCTCCCCTTCGTCTGTCATCGCCGTCTCCCCTCGCTCGTCGTACAATCTTCCTGCCAGGTCAACTGCTAACCTAAACGTGCTCGGTCGGGCAGCGATCATGTGCTTACGGATGTTAGCCGGCAAGCCCTGAATATACCTCTTGATCTTCTGCGAAAGAGGTGTCACCTGATCCGACACCAGACGTGCCATCTCGTTGAACTTCGTGGTGTACTGTTGATGTGTCGTCGTCCCCGCCTCCAGCTGCAGGAACTCTCTTTCAAGTTTTTCCATCTCACGATGGGGACAGAACTCCTCAATCACAAGCCTTTTCAACTCTGGCCATCGCATCGTCCCGATAGCCTTGCTTCCCTCGGCTTGGACTATATTGTCCCACCAGCACAGAGCCGAGGCCACAAAAGAATGGGCAGCAAACTTTACTTTCTGATCCTCCGGCACTCGCTGATATTCAATACAGCTTCCATCTCTCTCACCCAGCGGTGAGCAGTAGCAACAGTGCCGTTTCCATCAAAGGTTGGGGGCTTGCATCGTTGAAACGTCCCATAGTTACAGCCTCGTGCCGCCTCCTGCGCAGGCTCTTCTTCTTCTTCTTCATCATCGGAGAGAACCATTTAAGTCTCAGGTCGTCTCCTTTGGCCCGAAGGTCTACCCCTTTCCTTTCTCTCCTCATCTCTAACAGACTTTATCACTTCGGTCACTACAGACGGTAGGATCGTCTACAAGACCTGATGCACTTCCTCCACGACGCCTTTCTCATCGAGGTCCTCAGATTAGCATTCTCATCACCACCCTCCGGATGAGGGGTCTCTGGTTCTTCATGAACCACCTCTTCGGCCCTAGACCTTCCTCTTGTGACCCGTGGTTCAACACCACGTCCACCACCACCTCCACCTCGCGAAGCCTTAGAAGATCTACCACCAGCCATCCTCTAACACACTAAAAGATTCAAACACCAACACGGTCACTCAAGGGAACAACTCAGTTTATGTCAAGTATAGTAAGTCCCTAATTACAGTGGCCAGTTGTGAATAGCCACTTACTTTACTCTTCATACCCGAGCATTACCTATCCTGACTACATCAGTATCCAAATCTATCAGCAACACATAGACCTCATAACATGCGCACATAATACCGGTTAACGTTAACTTACATAAATCGTTTACATAAAACCTTTACTTGCAGACACGTAGCTACTAGGACTGGCATCCCTTTTCCTTTTAGTCCCATTCTCAGTTTAAGATTAGGTTTTCCAAAATATTTACCCAATTCACTAAAACTTTTGCTCTGATACCAACTTGTAAGACCCCGTTCCTGGAATCCTCACAGTTGGTCAATCATTGCACTTAAAACATTATAAAACGTACATTTAATTTGCAGCGGAATTTAAAACGTTCATTAATAACTAAAAACATGTCATTTCGTTCATTTACAACATTTTTTTTCATCTCAAATACAAAGACATGTCAAAATACGAATGCCAGCCTCAAAATGCTCCTAGTAGCTTATGCATTCATGCATGCAACTCCTCAGCATCAACAAATACCTACCAACTATCATGCATACAAAAGTCAGCGACGCTGAGTGAGTTCTAGTTTTATAATAAAATATACTTTTCTTTCGTTAAAACCGTTTCTTACTTTATTTTAAAATCATACTATACTTTACAAATCGTTCGTGATCATACATCATACGTACATACAGATAATATCATTATTATCTTTGTCATTACGTTCATTAACTCCATTCTTTCATTCATCACTTTGCTCATTACTCTTTAATACTCGAATCTTGTCTTATGCAATATCCCCGACTCATGCTCGAAAGCTGATGTTGTGTCGGGGCCTGCTCACAAACCCCCGACTCATGTCCGAAGACTGACACAGCACCGGGATACGCGACAAAGATCCCATTCAAGTCATTCACAGGGATTGAACTCTATCCGAGTCTGTTGCAACACAAAGTCGCTCACCTCATTATCTCGTCTCATGCAATACTCCCGACTCATGTCCGAAGACTGATACTGTGCCGGGGCCTGATACACAAACCCCCAACTCATGTCCGAAGACTGACACAATATCTGAGTACACGACACGAATCTCATCATCCGTCACTTTGTCTCATGCAATACCCCCTTCTCATGTCCGAAGACTGATACTGCGTCGAGGCCTGATGAGCAAAGCCCCGACTCATGTCCGAAGACTAACACAGTACCGGGGTACGCGACACGGATCTCGTCATCCGTCACTTTCATGTTCATAATTTGTTATCTCATGCACAATACATTTCGTACTCTATTGTTATCTTTCACTTTATTACATAATACTTTACGTTCGTTAATTTATTCGCTCATACATCACGCCACGTAAAGTCATACATATAGCATTATAAAACATAATACGTACGTTTGGAAAACTCGTTAACGAAGAAAGATAACACATCACTCATACATACACATCATAATTATAACTAGGCTTATTTCCCCATAATCATCCCTTAAAACCACTTAGGAAATCCCAATTCCAAAATGGGCGCATGGGACCTTTCAGGCGCATGAACCTGAAAATTCTAAGTATAAATCAGTCTGGGCGCATGGGCACTATTTGGGCGCTTCTGCCCAGTTTAGGCGCATCATCACTTAGCCATTCTAACACTTTGGGCGCATGGCACAATTAAGGCGCATGGGCCACCTCCGGGTGCATGGCCAACAATTTAGGCGCATGGGCCACCTCTGGGCGCATGGCCAGCAATTTAGGCGCATGGGCCACCTCTGCTGGGCGCATGGCCAGCAAGTTAGGCGCATGGGCCACCTCTGTTGGGCGCATGGCCAGCAATTTAGGCGCATGGGCCACCTCTGGGCGCATGGCCAACGATTTAGGCGCATGGACCACTGTTCATGTTCGTGCGAACATTCTGAAATGTTCTCTATACTATCAAATTTACCCGATTATCATTCTAATCATACCCAAGCACAGATCTAACATACTAAGGGCACCTAAACATTCTAAACCATCAATATTAACCCATAATTAACACTAAAACATACATACATACATACATCATTTCGAACATATGGCTGAATACCCACGGTTACTTTCAAAATGTTTACTTAATATGCATAATAGCCCCAAACGAGTTGAAAATCAGTAAAAGAGGGGTTCTGCAAACTCACCTTGAGCAGCCTTTGAGCAACACTCTTCCCGTTCAAGACCCACCTTCGATTTAGCTCTTGAATCCCGAAAACAAACTCTAAACACCAAGAACTTCGGTCAAGAACTCGAAACCCAGCTGAAACCGAGCTCGTATAAGAGAAGACTTACCTTTGAAGCTGCTTCTTCCACTTTCTCTCTCTAGAACCGGGGCTTCTCTCTCTTCTTTCTTCTTTTCAGCCGATTGAAGAAGATGAAGAAGAAATGGGCAACCATGCTCCTTTAAACCTTAAAGTAATAAGGTTTTGTACTTTGTACACTTTTTCCCCTCCACTTGTGCTCATTATCTATTCTTTCTAATTACTTTTCTTTTCCTTTCGTTTAAATAGAAATTCGGGGTGTTACAGTGAAAGATATGAGAAATGAGCTAAGAACTCACTCTTTAATAAGCGTGGTCAACCATTCAATATGTCCTGTATCCTTTGGGCAATGCGACATGCAGTAGTGTCACCCTTAGATGCTCGACACGTGTCGCGCATGCATTGCCTCGAGCCCTTTTTGGCGACATGGTTCACGTCCAAAACCGATGTCATCCGTATTGATCTCCACGTGTCGTCTTCGTATTGTTTCCTTAGCCAAGTTGATGCGCCTCGCATCCCATCTTTTATGCGGCCTGTATTGGCCCTATTTTTCCAAATTTAAATCTTTCTTAATTTTTCTTAGCTCAACCACTTCTAAGGGCTTTGGCCCTTAAATCCCACTTTTAAGACCTACTACCCCTAAACTCTCCTTGTCCAGTGGATGCATTCATTTTGAATTTTAGAAGTGTTACATCCTCCTGTTCCTTTACAAAGTCTCATCTTTAAGATTCATGAGAACATATGGGGATATTCCTTTTTCATTTCAGACTCTAACTCCTAGGTATATTCATGTCCTCTTCTGGAGTTCCACTTTACCTTAAAAGAGTTTATTTCTTACGCTTGAGATTTTTGACTTGTAAATCTTCAGTTTGTAATGTTTTTTTCTAAAAACTTAAGGTTTTCATTAGCCTCAACATCTTTTAGAATGCATAGGGCTTTATCAGCTAGAAACTTGAATAGGTTAGATACATGAAATACGTTATGCACCAATTCATTTCTTTTGGGAGTTGCAACCGATAGGAAATGGTTCCAACTTTTACAGGTATGATAAACGATCCCACAAATCTAGAACTTAACTTTCCCTTTTTTCAAGTAGCACAAACCTTTCCAAGATGAAATGTTTAGTAAATTTTATCACCGACACGGAATTCTAAGGGTCTACTTCTTCGACCTGCGTACTTCTTTTTTCGTTCTCTAGCATTTTACAATCGTTCTCTGATTTGATTGATTTTATCGGTTATTAATTAAACTATTTTTGGGCTAGATAATTGACTTTCCCCTATCTTTGACCAACATACAGGAGTTCTGCATTTTTAACCATATAAGCCTTCATAAGGTACTGCACCAATGATTGTGTGTTAACTATTATTGTAAGAGAACTCCATTAGTGGTAAGCGGTCACCATATATCTTCCAGAGTTTCAATCGTTCTTTAACTTTGTCCGTTAGTCTAGGGATGGTATGTCTTGTTAAGGTTTAGCTTTGTTTGTAATGTTTTATAAAGCTTTGCTAGAACTAGGAAGTAAACCAACTATCTCTACCGATACTCCATGTAAGGGAACTCCATGTAAAGACATGATTTCATCTACGTATAGCTTAGCCAATTTATCCATCGAGTACATTTCTTTCATTGGAAGGAAGTGGGTAGACTTCATAAATCTGTAATTGATAACCCATATTGTTTTAATTTCTAGGACTGGTTTGTGGTAGCTTCGTGATAAAGTCCATTCTTATAATCTTTCATTTCCATATTGGTAATTCCAATTGATGCAATAAGCCCAACTAGTGTTTATGATGCTTGCAAATAGTATATATATTTTGATAAAGGTTTTTCACACAGATTAACTTTTAATTGGCTATTACTAGTACTAAACCACGCACACAAAAGGCAAATGTACGTGTCGTATGGTAATATAGTGTTGGTAAGAACCGAGTATCAACCCGTGGACACACTAAGCCTACTCAACAACCCTCATAATTGACTATCAGTTTTATGTTTTAGAAAATGATAAGTTAAACATAATAACGATAAATAAAGATAGATAAAGATAGATTGAGTCTTTTGGTGATTCTTTCAGTGAAGTAAGGTTGTTATCCTAATTAGATTACATTTATGTAACTGTGATGAATTGGTGGTGTGATTAAAGATATTGGTTAATGTAATTATGTTAATGATTATAAAGGTAACAATTACTGTAGATTTCTCAAACTAATAAAAAGAAACCCGCAAATGATCAGAAAGTTAAGGTGATATGATTTCTAATAACCGTTTCTAGATCATTAGCCATGGATTTATTATTAAGACCGGTTTCGCGAATAAAAGTTGATTATACGTTTTTCAACCGTGTATGGTAATCACAATTACAAATCATAAAGTTATAACTTCCTGTTCAAATATACATGCTACCCATCAAAAGTTTTTCCAAGACCACCATAACATTAACATAATATAAATCACACCATTAGTTCATCACATTTTACATAAGTTTCATTAAATTAGGATAACATATGAAGTTTTGCTCATAATAAGCTTGAACATAACAATAAAGATAAAAGATAGTAATGAAATCATCTGTAAATTAGAACAATCAAAACCGTGATCCACTATGGATGATGTTAAACGATCCCAAGTTTCTTTTAAGTGTTGAATGAACCTCCAAAACCTTCTAAGGACCTCCAAAGGCCGGGTTCCCGAGTGGGAACACCAGCACTTCACCTCCTAAAAGCTCCTTTTCAAGTTGCAAATGAGGTCCTATTTATAGGCTTTCTGGAGTGTTTAAGCATGGCCCCATGCCTAAAAGCCACAACCACGTGCTAGTACAAAGTACGTAAAAGATGGTCGGCTCGTATGATCAGATGTTGTCGGGCATGCATCCGTGTTCAATGGGGGCATGGCCCCGTGTTTGTGGTGGGGCATGGCCCCGTGCCTCCTAGGGCACGCCCCCGTGCCTCAGGTTTAGGGAACAATATTTTTTTCCTTTCGGACTGACAAACACGAGGATGTGTTGATTTTAGCACGGGGGTGTGTTTCAGGCTGGGCATGGGGGCGTGCCTTATGAAGCACAACCCCATGCTTGAATTCTAAAGCTTGGTTTTCTTGATTTTCTTCTTATTTAATCTCCATTTGTTCATCTTGGTCTTTTCCAAGCCTGAAAACACAATATGAACGATTTAAGTATCAAATCATCATTTTCAGTAAGAGTTTCTAGAATAATTGATGTGCAATTGATGTGTTTTATATGTATAATTTGGATCACATCAAATATCCCCACACTTAAACTTTGCTTGTCCTTAAGCAAAATTACTCAAAATAGCAACACCACCAAAAACCAAATAAATCAAGACATAAATTTGTCTTTCAAGAACTATACAAGCAAACTTGGTTTACCCAAATATAAACAGTTAAGCACATGTGGAATGATATCCTTTCAAGCAATATAATGGTTTCTAAAGATTTTTAACATGTAAAAATCCATACTTCTCATTAGGTGCACACACACTCGGCTATATATATGGAATCATACATATGATGAAGTATGACTAATACACTCAATTGCCTAGTATGAATACGTGTGAAATTATATGGTTGGTAAGGGATCAACGCTCCACCTATGTTAAGTATTTACTTGCATAAATCATTAGGTCTTTGATGAGTTGTAATTTGGCTCGAGTTCAGGGTATGGATTATTTAGGGAAAAGTGGCTAAATGCTAAAAACAGCGGCTTTGACTTATCTAATAACATAAACTAAAAGGAAAGTAATAAAAGGGCTCCCTATACAATACTCAAGCTAGAAGGGATATGCTTAACTTGAGGACTCGTTTATGGTTAGATTATCAAGACCGTCTGGCATTTCCAATAACTGGACCTCATCCTTAACCCGATGATATACGTAGCTATATTTTTTAAGGGTCATTCGGCTTTGAGCCTATAATCACCCAACGGATTTGGATGTCGAATCTTGGATTTGGTTTGGTTATTGTTTCATTTTCCTTTGTGAACTAATTCCCCACAAGTTAGGCATCTTTCATATCATTTTTCCTTTCTTGATCACGTATTTGAAATACCACAAAACAACGGAACTAGTTTCCTTCTTCCTTCCTTTTTTTTATTTCTTTCTTTCTTTTCTTTTTTTGAAATAAGCCAAAACATGTCTTTAACGAAAACGGGTTTTGTTGAAGGCCTTTTGGTTTAGTGACTTAGTGGTTTTGGGTGATAAAATATGAAAAAGTTTAAGCTCAACGGGCTAACTAGGGATAATGTTTGGGTAAGGATATTTGAAAATGGTAGAGGCTTGAATGTTGGGTTTTTCTAATTGCCTAAATCCTTTTTACGCAAAAAATACTTATAAAGTTTTGAAATGCATACCGAAAACAAGTTCTAATTCAAACGCAACATAAGGCACCCTCATTATATCCATAATGAAAGCAAAAATGCGTAAATTCAAAGGTTGTTTAAGGCTAAAAAATAAGCTCACACATCAGATGGAATTGGGTATAAGTGTTTCATTTTACATGTTTGAATATTTTCACCAACTATTTTTGCATTTCAAGATATCACAAAAAATATTTTTAAGATTATTTGAGTTTGCTTTATTTGCTTATTTATTTTTCAAAAACGTATATTTATATTTTGTTTTATCAAAAATTGTTTCAAGTTTCTGGTGTTGTTGCCACAAACTTTGACTTTTTGCAAAAGATTTAATTATAACTTGGATCTATTTATAAGCAAAGTATCAAGCATGTATTACCCTTCCCCACACTTAAACTTTATATTGTCCTCAATGTGATTCACCATAAATATTAAGTAGAGAAAGGCAAACAAAAACTCCCCTAAAATGATGAGTAAAATGTGTGCAATCATGTTTTCACAGCCGCCTTGAATGAGCTCAAAAGAATACATCAAGATTAATCTAAAACATCACCAATTTATTTAAAGCAGAAAATTAAAGTTCTAAGCACACAAAACAAAATAAAAATAAACAGACTGAAAGTAACATAGAACCATGTTTTTGTTATGGGTCCTTGGCTAGACCCTTCCCCACACTTAGTTTTTAATGAGGTGAAGGTTTATCACCTCCGAGAAAATCTTAGTTGGTACATCGATTTGACCATTAACCGATTACCATTGACTTTGAAGCTTAGTCCCTTATTGTTTTCAACCTTGATAGCATTATGTGGATAGACATCTTCTTTATTTTTTTTAATTTTTATTTTTTTTGAAATAAAACAAAATAGTCAAAAATTTGGATCGTCTTTCAAACTAACATGTGTCCCCGGCAACGGCGCCAAAAACTTGATGTGTGCGAATAGTATATATATTTTGATAAAGGTTTTCACATAGATTTACTTTTAATTGGTTATTAATAGTACTAAGCCACACACACAAAAGGCAAGTGTACCTCGTATGGTACTATAGTGTTGGTAAGAACCGAGTATCAATCCGTGGACACACTATGCCTACTCAGCAACCCTCATAATTCACTATCACTTTTATGTTTTATAAAATGATAAGTTAAACATAATAACGATAAATAAAGATAGATTGAGACTTTTGGTGATTCTTTCAGTGAAGTAAGGTTGTTATCCTAATTAGATTACACTTATGTAACTGTGATGAATTGGTGGTATGATTAAAGATATTGATTACTGTAATGATGTTAATGTTTATAAAAAGTGAGCTGGCGCGATTTCTCGTCTATCCGCTCCGTAGTGACTAGAATACGTTAGGTTGAGTTTTACTTCTTAGATCAAAGCCTAGTAATGTAGGTAAATCTCTCGTGACCTTTTGACATACGATTTCTGAAAACATAACTTAGTGTTAAAAAGAGAGTTGATCAGGTTCCTTTCTAACATACCATTAATTTAAGAACCATAACAATTACTGTAGATTTCTCAGACTAATAAAAGGGAACCCGCAAATGATCAGAAAGTTAAGTGATATGATTTCTAATAACCATTTCTAGTTCATTAGCCATGAATTTATTATGAAGACCGGTTTCGTGAATAAAGGTTGATCATACGTTTTTCAACCGTATATGACAATCACAATTACAAATCATAAAGTTATAACTTCCCGTTCAAATGTAGATGCTACCCATCAAAAGTTTTCCCAAGACCACCATAACATTAACATAATATAAATCACACTATTAGTTCATCACAGATTACATAAGTTTCATTAAATTAGGATAACACATGAAGTTTAGCTCATATTAAGCTTGAACATAACAACAAAGATAAAAGATAGTAATGAAATCATCGGTAAATTAGAACAATCAAACCGGTGATCCATATGGATGATGTTAATTGATCCAAGTTTCTTCTAAGTGTTAAATGAACCTCCAAAACCTTCTAAGGACCTCCAAAGGCTGGGTTTACGAGAGGGAACATAACACTTCACCTCCTAAAAGCTCCTCTTCAAGTTGCAAATGAAGTCCAATTTTATAGGCTTTCTGGAGTGTTTAAGCACGGCCCTGTGCCTAAAAGGCACGACCCCGTGCTAGTACAATGTACATAAAAGTTGGTCGGTTCGTACGCTTAGATGTTGTCGGCATGGCCCCGTGTTCAATGGGGCATGACCCCGTGTTTATGGTGGGGCACGACCCCGTGCCTCCTGGGGCACGCCCCCATGCCTCCTGGGGCACGTCCCCGTGCCTCAGGTTGGGAAACAATACTTTTTGTCCTGTCGGACTGACAAACATGGGGGTGTGTTGAGTTTAACACGGGGGTGTGTTTTAGGCTGGGCATGGGGGTGTGCCTCATGAAGCATGGCCCCATGCTTGAATTCTAAAGCTTGGTTTTCTTCATTTTCTTCTTATTTAAGCTCCTTTTGTTCATCTTGGTCTTTTCCAAGCCTGAAAACACAATATGAACGATTTAAGTATCAAATCATCATTTTCAGTAAGAGTTTCTAGAATAATTGATGTGCAACTGATGTGCTTTATATGTATAATTTGGATCACATCATTTTAGCTTATCGCTTCTTATATGCATCATATATCTTTTCACTTCCTAAATGCATAGTATATTTAGACTTATGAGCTTTTTTCAGGATTTTCTCTTAAAGGTCTCCTTTAACCGGTACTGAAATACGTTTATTCATTTTCAGTAATTCATCGACTTCCTTTTTCAATTGCTTAATTATGCCTTTCATTCCTTCTTTTTCTAGATATCCTCCTTCCTATACTAATGCTTAACTCTCCCTTTCATTCCTTCTTTTCCCTACGCGCTATAATTATACATAAAAGGTATTTATAACTACGCAAGTTATATGCATAATTATGCAAGTTATATTTATTATAACGCAAAGAAAAATTACTCACGTTATAAAAAATAATCACACGAGTTATATATATATATATATATAATTACGCAAGTTGTATGTATGATTACACAAGTTATATGATAATTATGCAAGTTTTGCTCATACTTACGCAGTTAATAATTACGTAAGTTATACGCACAACACATAGACGTTTCTAAAAAATGATGGTTTTTTAATAAAAAGTATAGCAATACAATATTAATATTGAAGAGGATAAAATGCTTGATTTTATATTGTACTTATTTTTTTAAAGGTAATGTCATATAAAAGTTCTATGCCTTTAAAAAATAGGGAGAATTTGAAAAAAGTAAACAAACAATTGTAGGCCAGTTCCAAATCTACCCCTACAGACATATTTCTTGCGTTATTATTTCGTCTTTAATCTGAACTGTTCATCGATTAGATCAATAACCGTTATTACTTCGTACACTTTGCATGAATTGTTTACTTTATAGCGTAATCTTTCTTTATATGTATAAATACATACAAGAAAATCTTTACATTAGAAAAACATATGAAATTTTTTGTAACTTTTAACTAACTCCATAAGCCATAGTCTTCACAAATTATAGAATTCCAAAAATAAAGGGTAAAACTTCAACCTTTAATCTCAATCCTTCTAAATTAAACCGAAGCTAATTTGATCAATTTCGAGCAATTTCACCAAAGAAATTGATCAAAACAATTACCAATCTGATCACAAACACTAACATAGCCTTCGAACTCACTTGCCAACACAAAATCAACCAACTCACCTTCTAGATCATGCCAAACTCTTATAAAACTCAATTAAGTTGTTTACAACTCATGTTCTACTAAATTGATGCAAAATGGCTCTAAAATCAATTGAAACAAGCAGAAATCCATCATCGAATCCTCTATTAAGATCCGTGATACTAGTTGTAAACGATCAGGAATTCACCTAAGTTCACTTAATACAAATCGATTAGGTCTGTCAATTTCTAGCAAGACAGCTTGATCTTCCTCTGCATGATCTCTATGACATGAGGATGTACTATGAGAGTTTAAGGGATCCTGACCAAATGATGAAGAAATGAGTGGTCTTGATCCTGATGAGGACTGTCAATATCTGAGTAACATTCTCTGTTTTGGTAGCATCAGGCTAATGGAAGTTTGTAAGGTTTATACTTAAAGGCTGATGCAACCAAAGCAACCAAAGAGCTTCCAGCATGCATGCATGAAGTACAAAGTAGAGTTACTTGGGAAGTTTTACAGAAGTCAGAGAAATATTCTAAGTGTAAAATCTTTCGAAGCTAAAGACCAAATCTTCCGAAGTGAAAGATGAAGTCTTTTGAAGCTCCAAAGACAAAGTCTTCTAAAGCTTAAAGATTGAAGACTAATTTCTTCCGAAGACAAAGAAGACATGCTTTCTCTAATCACCTTTTGATAGAAAGCTGAACAACTTGCCGCTGCCACTCTAAAGACTCACCAACTTATATAAGTTGATGAAAAGGTCCATGATTTTATCAACTGTAGATCATGGCCATTGGTCTGTAACTTTCTACTTTATACCTTTTATCCTTATCGTAATTGGTTAGGATGTGAGCTATTGCATGACATAGTCACAAGTCAAAAGGCAATTTGCCTTTTGGCTATACATTGATCTTGTTGTCTAGATTAGTGATTCTAGCTGGCTTTCAAAGTATAGCCGGCTGTATGATGTAATATAAAGTATCTCAAGTTCTTATATTTATTTTTATGATTTGTAACACTTGCAATAGAACTTGCGAGCAATATACAACATTTTTGAAAATCATACTTATCTTGTTATTGTTTTTTGTTTTGTCTCATTACTTACTTGTGTTCTTAGTATCATTTACTTAAACCCGGTTCCTTATTTGATTTGTTAAGTGTTCTAACACTCTCCTCATTATGAAACTGATTATATTGATCATCCCTTAAACGGTCCTGCAAATTATTTACACTCAATAGATAAAAGTTATTGCAAATTAATAGTTATTGTATCTTTTGAAAGTTTTTGCATACAGATAGGTCTCTCATTACTGGAAGTTGTCGCATACCAGCAAGTTCTCGCACAACAACATAGTTTTTGCATCCAAAGTTGTTGCAACTCCCAAATTGCATATTGAGAAGTTTTCTGAAAAGTCTATCTCTTTGATTTCCTGAGCCATTAGTTGTAAAATCTACAACATATGTGTAAGATTACATGTGATGAAAAATTACTCAAGTTACAAAAGGTAATTACTCAAGTTATAAGAAATAGGCAATTTATGTTATTAATTAAGAAAGTAATGTATATAATTATGCAACCTATGTTTATGATTACATGCAATAAAAATTATTTAAGTTATAAAAAATAATCATACAAGTTATATAATAATTAGCCAAGTTATGTTTATAATTACACATAAGAATAATCAACCAAGTTATACATACAAGAAATAAACATCTCTTTAAAGAATTAACTTTTTTGTTAAAGTAGTATAGCAAGACTATAAACAAAACTAAATAGAATAAAATCTTTCATTTTAAGATGTAAGTTTTATTTAAAAGATAAAAAATATATTTTTTTTCGTAAAAGCGTTTGCTATTTTTTGTTTAAAAATATATAAAGAATATATAATTGGCCTTAAAGTTTTAGTTTAAAAAAGTTAAATAAACTCTTGATTATAACTTTACTTATAAAAAATAATTAGATGGTAAAGTCATTCGTTAGTTTTATTTATCTAAAAGTTAAACAAATAAACTAGTGGGGAACCTGCGTTTCGAGGCGGGATACGATCTTTACGTTTTTGTGTTAAATTGTATTTTTAATATTCTTAAGCAATTCATGTCCTTTCATAGTCAATAAGTTTTAACTCATATTTTACATTAAAGCTACAACAAATAGATACTCAAACTTTCTAACAAAACTTATACGTGGCAGTCTCATACATGTCGCGACGGGTTTTGCTTTGTGTAAATTTTAAGCTAATTAACTATTTGTTAACATGACTAAAGTACCACTGTACCGTGATCAAATGAGTATTATCAAATTGGCCAAAAAATATTTTTTTTCTTCATTTTTATTTTAAGTTACAACCGTTCTAGCACGTGCATGAAGAGCACATTGGTGTTGCCATTTATCAACAAACATTTACCAAACCAATTGTGGACTTATTTTTCGTTTGATATATATATGCTGAAAATTACAATTTTTTTTAAGTTTGGATATGCCACTTGTAAATTTAAATGAAGTAGAAAATGATCCAATGGTTAAAGACCTTAGATTGCTAGTCCTCGTTTGATTTAGGACATGAGTCTTAAATAGTTACTACCTGCCCATAAATTCGTTGAAGTTACTATAACCCTATCAAACTTCTGTTACTCTTGTACATTAATAATTCGTTGAGATGCATGGATATCATTAAATAATATGTTACTAAGTGAAAAGCAATGACAAATTATATTTGAAATACTGTAACGCCCGGTTATTTCCTTTGAAGCCAAGGAAATAAGAAAAAAAAGAGAAATAAAGACCAAAGTTGAGCGACCAAACTTGCCAAAATAGGAAAACCCTTGAATGAGTGGGGTATAAAAGGGAGAGGGCAGCTCATTCTCCTCTCATTCTCCCCATTCATTCGGCTAGAGAGAGAGAGAGAGAGAGAGAGGAGCAAGAGCAAAACCTAGGGTTTTTGAAAAATCAAGTGCAAAAGTTGAGGTGTAGCGGGTTGGATTGAAGCTCTACTCGAAAGGGTTGTTTGTGTGAGTTCTGGGACCCCTCTTTTACATGTTTTCAACTGATTTAGGGCTGGAACACATCTTAAAATCGATTTCTTGATTGTTTTAGTGTAAAACCTGTATGTATATGTATGGGTATGTGTGTGATTCGGGTGGGGCTTGATTTTGGGCTTGGTTGTGCTTGAATGATGTTGTGGTAGGTGTTCCTTAGGTATAGGATGGTCGATATTAAAAAGGAAGTAAAGTATGTTTTATTTCAAAACTAGAACTCACTCAGCAACGTTGACTTTTATGTGTTTCCAGTTGGCAGGTAATAGTTGCTGGGGATGGCACGAGGCTCTTTTGGATGACATCCATTTTTATAATGCTTTTGTGATGTAATGCAACATGTATTTTGTAACTTGATAACGATGTATTGTTTTGCAAAAGCTTTTATAATGAAATGAGATGTCTATTTTGATGATTCCGCTGCGATGTTTTATAAAAGTTAAAGGTATTTTTTATGTTTTATGTGCGATGATTGACCAGCTTTAAGCATCCCGGAAACGGGGCCTTACAAGTTGGTATCAGAGCCAAAGTTTAAGTGAAATGGGTAAATATTCAAAATAAACCTTAACTTAAACTGAGAATGGGACGAAAAGGGAAGGGATGCCAGTCTGAGTAGCTGCGTGCCATCAGGTATTTTCGTAATGTTAACCTGTATTATGTGTGCATGTTATGTGGTTTATGTGCTGTATGTAGATTTAGATACTGATGTAGTCAGGATAGGTAATGCTCGGGGTATGAAGAGTAAAGTAAGTGGCTAATCACAACTGGCCACTGTAATTAGAGACTTACTATACTTGGCATAAACTGAGCTGTTCCCTTGAATGACTGTGTTGGTGTTTGAATCTTTCAGTGTGTGTTAGAGAATATCCGGTGGTAGATCATCTAAAGCTTCACGCGGTGGAGGTCGTGGTGGACGTGGTGATGGACCATGGGTCACGAGAGGAAGACCCGGAGCTGAAGAGGTGGCTCATGAAGAACCTGAGACCCCTCATCCGGAGGCTGGGGATGAGAGTACGAATTTGAGGGCCTTAGTGAAAGAGGTAGTTGTAGAGGAGATTCATCAGGTCATGCAGACGATCTTACCGTCTGTGGTGACTGAAGTAATTAAGGCTGTAAAGGAAGGAGAAAGGAAGGAGAGAAACAGGTCCTCGGGAGGACGGGAGCAACCGGATCTTGAAACGGTTTTCTATCTGACAATGAAGAAGAGGAAGAAGAAGAGCCTACGCCGGAGGCGGCACAAGGCTGTAATTATGGGGCATTTCAACGATGGAAGCCCCCTACTTTTGATGGTAATGGCTCTGCTGCTGCTGCTCACCGATGGGTGAGAGAAATGGAAGCTGTTTTGAACATCAGTGAGTGCTGGGAGGATCAGAAAGTAAAGTTTGCTGCCCACTCTTTTTTGGACTCGGCTCTGTGTTGGTAGGACAATATAGTCCAAGCTGAGGGTAGTCGGGCTATCGGAATGATGAGATGGTAAGAGTTGAAAAGGCTGGTGATTGAGGAGTTCTATCCTCACCATGAGATGGATAAAGTTGAGAGGGAGTTCCTGTAGCTGGAGGCGGGAACGATGACACATCAGCAATACACCACCAAGTTCAATGAAATGGCATGGCTGGTGCCTGATCAGGTGACACCTCTATCATGAAAGATCAAGAGGTATATTCAGGGCTTGCAAGCGGACATCCGCAGGCACATGATCGCTGCCCGACCAAGCACGTTTAGGTCGGCAGTGGATTTGGCGGGGAGGTTGTACGATGAAAGGACCATGGTGATGGCGGAGGTGAGTAGGAAGGATGATGGAGAGCGGAACTAGAGTGGGAAGAGGACTGGACGGGGTGGTGTCCCGACGAATAATAAGCACGCACGGGGGGATGACTGCGGTGTGATCACACCTGTTGCGGGGTCGAATAGATGTGGTAAATGCGGGATAGAGTATTCGGGAGAATGCAAAAGGGGACCAAATACCTGCTTCAAGTGTGGGAAGCCTGGTCATGTGGCTAGAGAATGTGGGGTTGTGAGGTGTTACAATTGTGGAGAAATTGGCCATATGAGCAAGGACTATAAAAAGCCAGGGGCGGAAAGTTCGGGAGCAAAGAAGACCGGAGGAGGAGGCTAGGACGGACCCCGATGTTGTGTCAGGTATGTTTCTAGTAAATCAACCTTTAGCCTTTGTGTCATTCGATTCTGGCGCTAGTAAAAGTTTTATTCCTGCTGCTTTCTGTGCTAAATTGCCTGTTAGTAATAAGAATATAGATACGCCCTTCGATTTGGTTCTCGGGATGGATTGGTTAGCAGACTTTGAGGCGAATATTGTGTGTCGCAAGAAGATGATACGGTTGACAGCGCTTGACGGGGTCACGGTGACGGTTTAAGGTGATCGAGGCTACGACTGAGAAGCTCGAGAGGATCAAAGTCTTTATGAAGGAAGCCAAATATAGATAGAAGTCGTATGTTGATAAACGACGCAGACCGATCGAGTTCCAGGTGGGTGATAGAGTTATGTTGAAAGTCTCACCTTGGAAAGGTATCATTCGGCTCAGAAAGCGGGGCAAGTTGAGCCCGAGATACATAAGGTGTTTCCGAATCATTGCTCGAGTAGGAGAGGTGTCCTATAGGTTAGAGTTACCAGATGAGTTAAGTGGAATTGATCCGACGTTCCATGTATGTCATCTGAGGAAATGTTTGGCAGAAGAAGATATGATTGTCCCACTAGAAGATATCGAGGTAGATGAACGGCTCAATTATATGGAGCAACCAGTGGCAATCATCGATCGAAGAGAGAGGAGGCTGAGGAATAAAGTGGTTCCACTTGTGCGCGTACAGTGTAAGCATAGAAAGGGATCTAAGCCTACGTGGGAGACTGAAGAAGAGATAAGACAACATTACCAACGTTTGTTCGAGGAATAACAAGTTTTGGGGATGAAACCTATATAAGGGGGGTGGACTTGTAACACCCGGAAATTTTCTTTGAAGCCGACGAAAGAAGAAAAAGAAATAAAGTCCAAATTCGAGGGACCAAACTTGCCAAAACAGGAGAAGGTTGGATGAGTGGGAGTATAAAAGGAGGAGGGCAGCCCACACCCTCCCACACACTCACCATTTTTCGGCCATAGAGAGAAGAGAGAAAGAAAAGGGTCTCAAGCTTGGTTCTTGTAGATTCGAGCGTGAAAGTTGAAGTGTAGCGGGTTAGATCGAAGCTCTACTTGACAGGGTCGTTTGTGTGAGTTCTAGGACCCCTCTTTTACACACGTTTGAATAATTTTGGGGCTGGAACACATCTAAAACCCATTTTTGAAATTTTGGGGCTGGAACACATCTAAAACCCATTTTTGAAAAGTTGGGTGTTGAACCCGTTTGTATGCGTATGTGTATGTGTTTGATGCGGGTGGGGTTTGCTTTCGGGCTTGTGTATGCTTGAATGGTGTTGTGGTAGGTGTTTCTAAGGTTTAGGATGGTTGATTTGGGCTTAGAACGAGTTTGGGAGAGCTTGGAGGCCGAAAAGGGCAGTTTGCGTTCGATATGAACTGCATTCTGCATCAGCTAGGGCTAGGCGACCGAATGGCGTGCGACTGGAGGCCATATGGCCGAATGACATGCGACTGAGGTCCATGCGCACAATTTCCATGCGACTGAGGTCCATACGCATGAAAGTCATGCGACTGAAGTTCATATGCCAGTAAGGCATGCGATTGAAGGTCATGCGATTGAGGTCCATGCGCCTGGAGGCCATGCGACTGAGATTCATACGCACGAAGGTTAATGCGACTGAGGTCCATGCGTCTGGAGGCCACGCGACTGAGGTTCATTCACACGAAGGGTATGCGACTGAAGCCCATGCGCCTAAAGTCATGCGACTGAAGGCCATACGCATGAAAGCTATGCGAATGAGAGTCCATACGCATAGGGTCCATTCGCCTGATGTCCATTCGCCTAAGTGTTCAGTCGCCTGGGAGGCCATACGACTGGAGGGTGTCCATACGCCCAAGTAGGGCTCATACGCCCGAAAGAACAATGGTTTATTTTCTGACTTACGAGGGAAAGTGCAGATGTGGGTTTTGACTTGGGAGTTTCCCGGGGGTTTATGTAAGTTGACTTTTGAGGACATAGATGTTATGATGGGCATAATGATGATGTTTGATGATGTTATGTATGATGTTATGCATGATGGTAGGTGTGATATATGTTATGTATGCATGCTGATATGTATGATGATTTGCATGATCTCGTTGATGTTTCTGTTTATGTATGTTTATCTTCCTGTGGTTTTGCGATGAATGTTAATGAATGAAATGAAAGTATTATGTAACGTAAAGTGGAAGATAACAAAAAGAGGAACATGATGAATGAATGCATGCATGAATGAATGAATGAGAGTAAGATTGGCTTGCGAATAAAAGAAAAGAGGTTCACAACTCATTGAGAGTTGTTAGCTCAACTGTGTGGGTATTTACAGCGTGCGATCTTGGCTAACTCATAAGGGACTATAGACACAGTAAGAGTTCAGTCTTGGTGACTACTCCGATACGTGCGATGTGGTATTCATTGTGTGCTATGTAGCGTGCGATTTTGGCTAACTCATGTGGGTTCATACACACAGTAGGGGGTTCAGTTTTGGTAATTTGCCCGATACGTGGGATGTGGTATTCACTGTGTGCTATGTAGCGTGCAATTTTGGCTAACCCATGAGACAGTGTGCGATTTTGGCTAAAACCCTAAGAGTTCACACACACAAGAGGAGTCTGTCCTAGTGACCACTCCATTGGTGCGATTTGTGCGATATGTACGATGGGTACGAAGATACGAAAGTGCGAAATGTGCGAACGTGCGATATGTATGATATGAACGAACGTAAGAAATGAAGTTATGAATGAAAGAAGCGAATGATAAAGTACCGTGCGATGATTAATGAATGAAAGAATGTAACGAACGTAATGGAAGATAATAATTATATTATCTTTACATATGTATGTTGTGTGATCGCGTATGAAATTAACAAATAGTTTTAAAAAAGAAGTAAAGTATGTTTTATTTCAAAACTAGAACTCACTCAGCAACGCTGACTTTTATGTGTTTCCAGTTGGCAGGTAATAGTTGTTGGGGATGGCACGAGGCAGCTACTCAGCTCTTTTGGATGGCATCCATTTTTATAATGCTTTTGTGATGTAATGCAACATGTATTTTGTAACTTGATAACGATGTATTGTTTTGCAAAAGCTTTTATAATGAAATGAGATGTCTATTTTGATGATTCCGCTGCTATGTTTTATGAAAGTTAAAGGTATTTTTATGTTTCATGTGCGATGATTAACCAGTTGTAAGTGTCCCGGGAACGGGGCCTTACATCATACGACTGAAAGCTATGCGACTGAGGGTCCATACGCTTAAGTGTTCATGCGAATGGAGGCTCTCCATACGCATAGGTGTCCATTCGCCTATAGTATCCATCCGCATAGGTCCATTCGCATAGGGTCCATTCGCATAGGGTCCATTCGCCTGATATCCATTCGCCTAAGTGTCAAGTCGCTTGGGAGGCCATGCGACTGAAGGGTGTCCATACGCCCAAATAGGGTTCATACGCCCGGAAGAACAATGGTTTATTTTCTGACTTTCGGGGGAAAGTGCAGGTGTGGGTTTTGACTAGGGAGGTTCCCGGAGGTTCGTGTAAGTTGACTTTTGAGGTCATAGATGATATGTTGGGCATGTATGATGTATGATTGATGTTTATGCATGATGGTATGTATGATGTGTGTTATGTATGTATGATGGTGCCGTGCATGGTGATGTTTGTATGTTTATGTTGATGTTCCTTAATATGTGTGGTTATTTTCCCGTGGCTTTACGTTTGAATGTTAATGAATGAAATGAAAGTATTGTGTAATGTAAAGTGGAAGATAATGAAAAGAGGAACATGATGAATGAATACATGCATTAATGAACGAACGAAAGTATGAAAGGCTTGGAAGCAAAATGTACGGAGGTGCACGGCTCTAAAATGTCGTAAACTCAACTGCGTATGGTTTAGCTAACCCTTAAGGATACACGCAGGGTTTGCAGTCTTTGTGACTGACCAACGGTGTGGTACATCACTTATAGTGATTACACACCTCGGTACTAGTGCCAGGCTATGTGCAGTGTGGAAGTCATTTATGATCTTCGGCCCAGTACTCGAGTTATGCATAATGTTGGGGGTGTTGTATACAGTGATTTATAGTGATTACTCACCTCGGTGCTGGTGCCAGGCTATGTGCAGTGTGGAAGTCATTTATGATCTTCGGCCCAGTACCCAAGTTATGCATAATGTTGGGGGTGTAGTATACAGTTGGGATCTTTGTCTCTTCCCCCGGTGGTTGTGCCAGGCTATGTGTAGTGTGGAAGTCAATTATGAACTTCGGCCACGTACCCCATTGGTTTGGGGCATAGCTGATAACACTGATCCAGATTGTGATAAAAAGAAATAATATGATAAAGAAGCAAAGGGCTAAAGAAAGTATGTGATGAACAGTAAAGAAAGATAATAATGATACTATCTATGTGTATGTATTATGCATGATCACGTACGAAAGTAAAGAATGGTTTTAATGAAAGTCAAATATGTTTTATTATAAAACTAGAACTCACTCAGCAACGCTGACTTTTATGTGTTTCCAGTTGGCAGGTGAGCATTGCTGAGGGTGGTACGGGGCAGCTACTTGGCATTTTTGGATGGCATCCATTTGTATAACTATGACGTTTTTTATTTAATGCAACGATAATATTTTGTAACTATAAACAATGGTGTATTATTTTGCAAAAGCAGTCATTAATATATGAGATGGTTTAAAATTATTCCGCTGCGATGTTTTTCATAGATGTAAATGAATACTTTATGTTTTATGTGCGATGATGGTCCAACTGTAAGTGTCCCGGGATCGGGGCCTTACAAGTTGGTATCAGAGGCAAAGTTTAAGTGAAATGGGTAAATTTTCAAAATAAACCTTAACTTAAACTGAAAATGGGACGGAAAGGGAAAGGATGCCAATCTGAGTAGCTGCGTGCCATCAGGTATTTTCTTAATGATAATCGGTATTACGTGCGCATGTTATGTGGTTTATGTGATGTAAGTAGATTTAGATACTGAAATAGTCAGGATAGGTAATGCTCGGGGTATGAAGAGTAAAGTAAGTGGCTAATCACAACTGGCCACTGTAATTAGGGACTTATTATACTTGACATAAACTGAACTGTTCCCTTGAATGACCGTGTTGGTGTTTGAATCTATCAGTGTGTGTTTGAGGATGACCGGTGGTAGATCATCTAAAGCTTCACGCGGTAGAGGTCGTGGTGGACGTGGTGTTGGACCACGGGTCACGAGAGGAAGACCCAGAGCTGAAGAGGTGGTTAATGAAGAACCTGAGACCCCTCATCCGGAGGCTGGGGATGAGAGTGCGAATTTGAGGGCCTCAGTTAAAGAGGCAGTTGTAGAGGAGGTTCATCAGGTCATGCAGACGATCCTACCATCTGTGGTGACGGAAGTGATAAAGGCGGTACGAGAAGGGGAAATAAAGGAAAGGAACAGGTCCGTGGGAGGACAGGAGGGGCCGGAGACCGAAATAGTTCTCTCCGATGATGAAGAAGAGGAAGAAGAACATGCGCCGGAGGCGGCACGATGCTGTAATTATTTGGCATTTATGAGATGCAAGCCCCCGACTTTCAATTGAAATAACACTGCTGGTGCTGCTCACTGGTGGGTGAGAGAAATGGAGGTTGTACTTGATATTAGCGAGTGCCGAGAGGACCAGAAGGTGAAGTTTGCTGCCCACTCGTTTGTAGACTCAGTTCTGTGTTTGTGGGACAATATTGTCCAAGCTCAGGGTAGCAGGACTATCGGGAGGATGAGGTGGACAGAGGTGAAGAGGCTGGTGATTGAAGAGTTATGTCCTTACCGTGAGATGGACAAAGTTGAAAGAGAGTTCCTGCAGCTTAAGGCGGGAACCATGACACATCAACAATACACTACTAAATTCAACGAAATGGCATGGCTGGTGCCGGATCAGGTGACGCCTCTGTCACGAAAGATTAAGAGGTACATTCAGGGCTTGCCGACGGATGGCCGTAGGCACATGATCGCAGCCCGACCGAGCACGTTTAGGTCGGCAGTTGATTTGGCGGGGAGATTATACGATGAAAGAACTATGGTGGTGACAGAAGCTAGCAAGAAAGGAGAGGGTGATTGGAATTGGAACGAGAAGTGATTTCGACGTGGCGAAGCCGCTCCAAGTAACAAAGGTGCACGGGTGGATGACCGGTGTGTGGTCACATCCGGTGCGGGGTCGAGAAGGTGTGACAAGTGTGGACAAAAACACCCCGGGGAATGTAGATTATGGACTAATGTCTGTTTCCGTTGTGGAAGGACCGGACATGTGGCGAAGAACTGTGGTGTGAGGAGGTGTTATTCTTGTGGTGAGGAAGGCCACATGAGCAGGGATTGCACGGAGCCGAGGGCTGAAGGGTCGGGAGTGAAGAAGGCTGGAGTAGAAGGACGAGTGCCAGAGCGTTTATTATGACGCAGGAGGAGGCTAGGACGGACCCCTATGTCGTGTCAGGTACGTATCTAGTAATCAAACTCTTGCTCTTGGGTTGATCGATTCCGGTGCAAGTAGGAGTTTTAATTCTGCTGCTTTTGTGCTAAGTTTCCCATTAGGAGGAGAAGTGTTGTTGAGCCCTTCGATGTAGAAACTACCATAGGTAAGTCTACCCGGATTTCTGAGGCGATAGAAGGCTGCGATACTGAATTAGAAGGTCATAAGTAGTTTCCTGTTAGTCTGTCCGTGATGACCTTAGGCGGTTACGATGTAGTCCTAGGAATGGATTGGTTGGCGGACTACGAGGCGAACATTGTGTGTCGCAAGAAGATGATCCGATTGACAGCGCCTGACGGGAGTTCGGTGACGGTTTATGATGATCGGCTCATGACGATTCCGAAAGTAATTTCAATGGCGGTGGCAGGAAAGTGTATGAGGCGTGGATGTAGTGCCTACTTGGCCTATGTAAATATGTGGATACGCCAACACCATAACTATCCGATGTACCGGTTGTGTGTGACTTTTCAGATGTATTTCCCGAAGACTTACCAGGAGTGCCACCTGATCGTGAGATCGACTTTCAGATCAATTTGATACCAGGTGCCCAACCTGTTGCTAAGGCGCCGTATCGGTTGGCTCCTACTAAAATTAAGGAATTAATGGAACAATTGCAGGAGTTGCTCGATAAGGGGGGGTTCATTAGACCGAGTATCTCTCCTTGGGGTGCTCCGGTCTTATTCGTGACGAAAAGGAACGGTAGTGTAAGGGTGTGAAATTTGTATGGGGTCAAGCTCAAGAGTAGGTGTTCGAGGAGTTAAAGACGAGGTTGACTCAAGCTCCTGTTTCGTTGTTGCCCGATGGAAGTGAAGATTTGGTGGTTTATTCAGATGCCTCCTACTCGGGGCTGGGAGGTGTATCGATGCTAGGAGGAAAGGTTATAGCCTATGCATCCCGACAGTTGAAGGTTCATGAGGTTGAAAGCCTAAAGATAGGCAGAATTCGTATTCCGATAAGAGACGTCGACTGATTGAGTTCCAGGTGGGTGATGGAGTTATGTTTAAAGTCTCACCTTGGAAAGGTATCATTCGGTTCAGAAAGCGGGGCAATTTGAGCCCGAGGTACATAGGGCCTTTCCGAATCATTGCTCGAGTAAGAGAGGTGGCCTATAGACTGGAGTTACCAGAAGAGTTAAGTGGAAGTCATTTGACATTTCACGTATCTCATCTGAGGAAATGTTTGGCAGACGAAGACATGATTGTTCCACTGGAGGATATCGAGGTAGACGAACGGCTCAATTATGTGGAGCAACCAGTGGCGATCATCAATCGTAAAGAGAAAAGATTGAGGAATAAAGTGGTCCCACTTGTGCGCGTACAGTGGAAGCACAGAAAGGGATCTGAGTCTACATGAGAGACTGAAGAAGAGATAAGACAGTATTACCCACGTTTGTTTGAGGAATAACAGGTTTCGGGGACGAAACCTATATAAGGGGGGTGGACTTGTAACGCCCGGTTATTTCCTTTGAAGCCAAGGAAAGAAGAAAAAGAAAGAAAACAAATAAAGACCAAAGTTGAGGGACCAAACTTGCCAAAACGGGAAAACCCTTGAATGAGTGGGGGTATAAAAGGGGGAGGGCAGCTCATTCTCTTCTCATTCTCCCTTTTCATTCGGCTAGAGAGAGAGAGAGAAGCAAGAGCAAAACCTATGGTTTTTGAAGAATCAAGTGCAAAAGTTGGGGTGTAGCGGGTTGGATTGAAGCTCTACTCGAAGGGGTTGTTTGTGTGAGTTCTAGGACCCCTCTTTTACATGTTTTCAACTAATATGGAGAAAATCGATTTCTTGGTTGTTTGGGTGTAAAACCCGTATGTATATGTATGGGTATGTGTGTTATTCGGGTGGGGCTTGATTTCGGGCTTGGTTGTGCTTGAATGATGTTGTGGTAGGTGTTCCTAAGGTTTAGGATGGTCGATTTGAGCTTAGAACAGGTTTGGAAGGGCTTGGAGGCCGAAAATGGCAGTTTGGGTTCGGGATGAACTGCATTCTGCATCAGCTAGGGCTCATGCGACTGGGGGTCCATGCGCCTGAATGGCATGCGATTGGAGGCCATACAGCCGAAAGGCATGCGATTGAGGTCCATGCGCATAGGTGCCATGCGACTGAAGTTCATGCACCTGAAAGGCATGCGATTGAAGGTTCTGCGACTGAAGGCCATACGGTCGAAAGGAATGCGATTGAAGGTCACACGACTGGAAGTCATGCGACTGAAGGCTATGCGACTGAGGGTCCATACGCCTAAGTGTTCATGCGAATGGAGGCTCTCCATACGCATAGGTGTCCATTCGCCCATAGTATTCATCCGCATAGGTCCATTCGCATAGGGTCCATTCGCCTGATGTCCATTCGCCTAAGTGTCCAGTCGCCTGGGAGGCCATGCGACTGAAGGGTGTCCATACGCCCAAATAGGGTTCATACGCCCAGAAGAACAATGGTTTATTTTCTGACTTTCGGGGGAAAGTGCAGGTGTGGCTTTTGACTAGGGAGGTTCCTGAAGGTTCGTGTAAGTTGAATTTTGAGGTCATAGATGATATGTTGGGCATGTATGATGTATGATTGATGTTTATGCATGATGATATGTATGACGTATGTTATGTATGTATGATGGTGCCGTGCATGACGATGTTTGTATGTTTATGTTGATGTTCCTTAATATGTGTGGTTATTTTCCCGTGGCTTTACGTTTGAATGTTAATGAATGAAATGAAAGTATTATGTAACGTAAAGTGGAAGATAATGAAAAGATGAACATGATGAATGAATGCATGCATTAATGAACGAACGAAAGTATGAAAGGCTTGCAAGCAAAATGTACGGAGGTGCACGGCTCTAAAATGCCATAAGCTCAACTGTGTATGGTTTAGCTAACCCTTAAGGATACACGCAGGGGTTCCAGTCTTTGTGACTAACCAACGGTGTGGTACATGATTTATAGTGATTACTCACCTCGGTGCTGGTGCCAGGCTATGTGCAGTGTGGAAGTCATTTATGATCTTCGGCCCAGTACTCGAGTTATGCATAATGTTGGGGTGTTGTATACAGTGATTTATAGTGATCACTCACCTCGGTGTTAGTGCCAGGCTATGTGTAGTGTGGAAGTCATTTATGATCTTCGGCCCAATACCCGAGTTATGCATAATGTTAGGGGTGTAGTATACAGTTGGGATCTTTGTCGCTTCCCCCAGTGCTGGTGTCACGCTATGTGTAGTGTGGAAGTCAATTATAAACTTCGGCCCAGTACCCTATTGGTTTGGGGCATAGTTGATGACACTGATCCAGATTTTGATAAAAAGAAATAGTGTGATAAAGAAGGAAAGGGCTAAAGAAAGTATGTGATGAACAGTAAAGGAAGATAATAATGATACTATCTATGTGTATGTATTATGCATGATCACGTACGAAAGTAAAAAACGGTTTTAATGAAAATCAAATATGTTTTATTATAAAACTAGAACTCACTCAGCAACGCTGACTTTTATGTGTTTTCAGTTGGCATGTGAGCATTGCTGAGGGTGGCACGGGGCAGCTACTTGACATTTTCGGATGACATCCATTTGTATAACTATGACGTTTTTGTGATGTAATGCAACGATAATATTTTGTAACTATTGACAATAGTGTATTATTTTGCAAAAGCAGTCATTAATATATGAGATGGTTTAAAATTATTCTGCCGCGATGTTTTTCATATATGTAAATAAATACTTTATATTTTATGTGCGATGATGGTTCAACTGTAAGTGTCCCGGGATCGGGGCCTTACAAATACAAAAAAAAATATACAATTACAAGTTCAGTTATATATAAAACTGATTGATTGGAAATTCAATCGTTAATTTTCAAAGGAAAATTTCGATCACTAAATTTGATAGCAAAATATTTGGATGGCTTCACAAATGGGCATTTGAAGTAGTCAAAGTGTCCGGGTTAACTAATTCAATTTACTAAGAGCATTCACAACCCGTTCCCTAAAATAATGTGAGTGTAGTCTCTATATTATATGGTATGGTTATAAGTGGTTGTGAGTGAAGGATATGGGAAATTTACTGTTCAATCTGTATTTTTAGGAATTACTGTTCAAAACCCTATAATATTTTTAATATATTTTAAGTGGTTGTGAGTGAAAGAGAGAGAAATAGTAATGATAAAGTAGAAAAAGATAGAAAAAGTAGTGATTTATAGTGTAATTATATGGATAAAGATAAAGAATGAGTTGTGAATACTCTAGGCATGTCAGATAGCACTAGCAAGGTGCAAATGGAAATAGTATCCAACCTCAAGTAATTGAAAACTGAAGATGTTTGTTTCAAAGAATCGGATGAAAATAAAGTTAGAATTAGAATTACTTTCATCAATATCATGATTGCTTGACAAAAATGGAATTATAATTAGTTGGATTTTTTTCTATCATTCATGGGATTTTAACATACCTTTATATTTGCAATGGTTTCTAAATATTCAATGAAGTGTTTAAAAATCATCAATCTACCTCTGGCTTATTCCTTTCATCTAGATTTTGGACACTTAACCAAAAATTAACGAATGATTCATCAAGAAACGATTGTCTATCCTTCGTACAACGCTAGAAAACTTAAAGAATTCAAGACAAACAAGAACAAGAACTGTTGAGGACAAAAATGCAAAATCAAACACCCTATTTTGGCGAACAATCATAATCAAAACTCTTCCTATAATTCTAACACTAGAAACAACCAAACCTGAAATACTTGCCTTTCTCGTCCCCATCTGAGTGGTTTACAAGGCGAACAAATGAAGATGGTGGAGACAATGAACATTGAAGATGATGAAGGCGATGAACAACGAGGATGTTGGCGATGGATTTTGTGGTCCGGAATATGGTGTATGATTGAAGAACAAAGATGAGAAGGGTAAATTTGTCATTTTATGTTTTTTAACATTCCAATTCCATTCACAATCTTATCGACCAAATACCCAATTAATTTTCAAATGAATCATTTTCTTTCTATTTCCACTCCCAATTCCATTCCTTTAAGAAAAATTCTATGAACCAAACACCGCATAATCTTATGACGTAAATATATGTAAATTATTATTAAAAAGTGTTCTATAGCCTTTAAAAAACTAATTCAATAATTGATCTGAAAACTCAAAAAGATCAGTAAGTTCCCCCTGAATATATTCATCCTACATCTTTTTGAAGCAAAGATTAGAACACAGTTCCACTAACTTTTGATTATAAAAACTGTGTATTATAACACAAATTATAATACACACACATAGCTTAGGAATAAATATATACTCTCTCTTCTCCTGTGATCTTCCATAAATACTCCCATCCTATCTCTCATACACTCCCTCCTGCCCATTACTTCAACAAAGTTCAATTGATCATGGTATGCCCAAAACACCCTCTTTACTTAATTTTGATGTAACTTACTCTCTACTTCATGTTTATAAAGAAGTTCATAATAATTGCATGGTATATATGCTTATAGGGGATCCGAAAGCCTGCTTGGTTAGAAGCACTTTACACGCAGAAATTCTTTCAGGCATGCGCAATTCATGAGAACTCGAAGAAAAATGAGAAGAATATTTGTTGTTTGGATTGTTGTATAAGCATATGTCCACACTGTGTACATGTTCATCGCTTCCATAGACTTCTTCAAGTTCGACGCTATGTATATCATGATGTCGTGCGGCTAGAAGATCTAGAAAGACTTATCGACTGTTCAAACGTTCAAGTAAGGAACAAAACAAAGGGGGATTGTTGCAATTGTTTAATTAGTATAATTCATGATGGTAGAATTATTTTTCATTAATTTGGGTGATAATCATGTTTAATTATCTGCAGGCTTATACGATTAACAGCGCGAAAGTTGTGTTCATCAAGAAGAGACCTCAAAACAGGCAATTTAAAGGCTCAGGGAACTATTGCACTTCTTGTGATAGATGCCTTCAAGAGCCTTTTATCCATTGCTCTTTAGGGTGCAAGGTATCTTAAATAATTCAAGCTTAATTATAATCCCAAACATAAAATTCTATCTTCTTGAACACTTCAAATTATCAAACTCTACTTGAGAGATCAGTTGTATGCTCTTTTTATATAAATAACCAAAACATAGACTTTTTCCAAAATTGAATATGGTCTTCACAATTATAAATTAGGGTTACATATGATGATCATAAAAATTAGGGTTCATTTTTTACAAATTTTTCTACACATCTTTTCTTATTTCCTTTTGTTAATTTTGTTAGCAGGAGATCGTTTTACTCACTTGTCTAATCGGAAAAAAATCAAAGAAAATTGAAATGAAATATGAGAATTATGAATATATACTAAATTTAAAATTTCATAAAAATTAATATTATTTTTCTTATTAGTTGTTTAACCTAGCTAGAACCAGAAGACCCACAATTCTATGGTTTACTTGTTACAAGCTTGAACTAATATTGATCAAGAAGCGGTACTATACTAACAATTCTAGGATATGTATATATACGAGATATATATATGTGTATATGTATAAGTGCATATGCATATATATATATGCATGTTTGAGAAAGATTTTGAACATGATTAATGTAGAAATTGTCGTATATTAATTACTAGAGTGTAATTAATTGGGTTTGAATATCATTAGGTGGATTTTGTGCTCAAGCATTATAGAGACCTCACACCATTCCTAAGGGTATGCACTTCATTACAACTTGGTCCTGATTTCATCATTCCTAATGACACCGGGGATGATGACATGACAAACGAGACACCACACTCGACTATCGTGGACTCCGATGACCCGATGAGCTCAGGGTCAGGCTCGTTTGGGTCCGAAACCATGAGCATCATGTGCACCGGGTTCGTAAGAAAGAAAAGGAGTGGATTGTATACTTGTGAAAGGTTTTCTAGTAAGGTTCATTCCGAAGAAGACATGGCCACAAGCATGAGTAGAAGAAAGGGTATTCCTCAAAGATCACCTATGTGTTAAGAGAAATATTTAGAGAGAGTTTAATAATACTTAACTTCTTTTTCTTTTGTATTTCTTTTGTTTATTTCTATTTTTTTCTAAATATTTTTAATAAACTTTTACTCATGCAACCACTCTCTCTCTCTCTCTATGATGTTTTTTATAGGTTAATTAATTACTTGGTCGGGGTGTTTTGTCTTAATGGCATCACGTGGTTCCCAATTCCAAGCAATGGTTTTGTACATTTTTGTTAAAATTTATCTCATTATTTATTTAAATTACCATAAACTAATACACGAATTCCAGGGAATTATAACTATTATTTTTTTTTGCATAATTTCATCATCTTATAATTTAACACATTATTATATTACTTAATCTTTAAAAAAAACCAAAAGATTGAACAAAGGTTTGGGGGTATTTAAAAACAATTGAGTTGGTTTGATAAAAAAAGATACGAGCGTAGACAATGTTTTGGAACTCGAGTCTAACCCTACTTTCGAAGTATTTTGCATCCCAATGTGTTTTATAACCGACTTAATGTGCTTCTTGGATTCCCTTCTTAAATTAATTTTCTATCATAATATTATTCATGTATATTTTGAAAATATCCGTAATAATTCATGTATATGTTTATATACAAGATGATGGAAGATGATATATAGCAACAAGTAAATGTAGAAACTAAATTCAATATCTCAAAATTTGAAGTTATTTTAAAGGCTTAATTTTCGTGGATTATACTAAACTATTATGTTTTTTTTAACAGCACTAAACTATTATGTATCTTCGTTTTCATGATTATGTTCCCAAATCAATGATCTAAAAGTTTCCTTAGGCTTTGACCCATGTGGCATAGGCTATGCGAGATAGGTGTTAAGCATACGGAGATTTTGTTTTAGAAAATAAAATTGACGTATCTTTCTAGAAAGTTATTCTTATTTTGAGTTGTTTTTTAGAAAAAAGTGTTGGTAGAAACAATTAACTTATTTATTAATTTTTTCAAACGGCTAATGAATAAATTTAAGACTAGTCATCTGGGTAAAACTATTGGTGATCACTTCCGCCCGCAAACACACACAACGCTGGTGATCAATCCCGCCCATTATTACAGGATAAATCCACTACCCAAACTATCACTGTGATAAAACATCTGGCCTACTTGAAACATATTGTATCAAATGAGACTTGAACCCATTATCTTCACCTTAAAAAATCATGAGATGCCTTATTACAAACCAATTGATCAAGAATTTATTGGCAAACTATTGTAGTGAAAATGGATGACTTAAAAAAGTATTTATCAAAATGAGTGTAAATCTACGTTTATAAATAGTGAGTTTATCTCGAAAAACTACTATCGTTAATTTCTTAACATATGCTACTATGCTAGAGATTAAGTACGCCAATAACTAAGTTTCGCGACAAAACGGTCACATGTTCACTTTACCTTTTGTATACTATTTAACTTCCAACAACACCAGCTAAAATTACATCCTACACAAGTTGAATCTCACATGAGATTTCCATCAACAAATTCTCTTGAGATTTCAAGAATTTCTCTATTAGAAAGAGAGAAAGTGCATGTGTGTGGAGTGGAGATGCTATGACCGTGGGTACAAGGAAATAACTAGAAGTACCTATCAACATTGACACAGAGTGATAAATCTTGTAGTCTAATTTAGTAAGTTATTTTTATATCCAAGCTTGGAGTAATGTTACGTTATGTACGGGTAGTAATAAGGATTAGGGTTGTGGTAAACATGATTACGGAGTGCCCCGTCATTAGGTAGCCTAGTGATCGGCACTGGCATGTAAATAAAATGTCCTAACGGTTCTAAAAGTAGATATGTTGTGCCTAGAAATATAGAACAAGGGACAAATTCATATTTGGTAGAGACACGATAAGTCGATAACAATGTGAAATATGCAAAACAAAACATGTTTTACTTAACAAACGTTCACATTGGCATAAGTAGGTAACTGTTTTAATTAAACACTATATAGAGCACAATTATTGGTATTTTGAAATACATGTACTATATATTTAAAAACCAAGGACTTTGGTTATAATATAGTTAAAGTGAATGACATTATTAAACGCCAAAAGTTATGGTTCGGTGGCTAAATTTTTTTTGGCAATCAACCCGAGTTCAATTCTTACAGATGTCAATTTTTTTTTCTTTGATTTTTATATATTTGCTTTTTTACATATTTTATGTTTTTTATACTAATGTGCTAACAAATTTGTCATTATGATGTAGTTTTTCAGCAATTTGTACTTTTAATATAAATCTCACAAACGTTAAAATTTCTTTTAGGTGTTGATTTTCTTAATGGTTTTAAGTTTTTTCAACGTTTCAAAATTATTTTACTAAATGGTTTAATTTTTTTATATTTTATCACCGTATATTCACATCTTGACACGTTGTTATTTATACTTAAATCTACAACTTTTTTGAAAAATGAGTCATGTTTACATGACAACTATCAAGAAAATTAAACTAAGTCACATTTATGCCGCAACGCATGAAGCAAGTTGTAGTGCATGAGCAATCGAAATGCTTATTTTTATTAATGTTTTGACCCCCGCCTAACTTTTAGTGTTTATACTTTTATGTACGATTTTACTTAAAAATAATAATTTGCTACATTCATATTTTTATCTACGTGTCAGTATAAATTCAAGTCCTTTTACGTTTGAACGTAAAATTTGACCGGCAATGACTTGGGTCAAATATAAAACGTTTACATCCTTACTTTATATACGATTTAGAATTGTTTACGTTTAGATGTTCATGTACATTTTGATGTGGAATTGGATGATTGTAAGTTTATGTTTTGATATAATTTTGTTCGGAAAATAGTTGGGTCAAATATAATATGTTTTCATTTAACGGTATAAATTCGAGTTACTCTACAAGTCTACGTTTCAACGTAAGTTTAGTTCGAAAAAGAGTCAGGTCGATAGTAGTCTGTATTTATTACACTGTATACAATGTCACTACAATGCACGTCGAGTAAAATAACTACTTTGTTTTGGTTCTTACTTTATACGATATCATGGTAAAATTTAATCGTGTATGGTGGTAACTTGTACATAGATCTCATAAACTTCTATAAATATGTTATTAACGAATAGGGAAGCACTTTCCAACCCAACTAGAGGTGGTAGGAAGAACTATACATACATACAAACATTGATTATTCAAAATGATCCTCATTAACAATTTGGTAAAATTTACTTCTATGATATATTGATTCCAACAAAATTAAAATTGTATTAATATATTGATATACTTTTTTAACATTAAACTCACACATTAACTACTTCTAAATTTATATTATATGTTCACAATTAAACTTTAACGTTCAACAATTAGGCAGTAAGCCTCTTGATAACTTTCATGAATCTCAAAACTTAATTTTACTCATGGTATGATCCAATATCCACACATATTAAAACCTTCTTATATCATACTATAAGAAAAGAAAAAGTTTAAAAGATTAATAAATAAATAATTTAATTCACCCGCACACTTGACTCGAGTTCTATAGTACTAGTAATAGTTATTTTATGTCTTGGAATTTTAAACACAACATGGTGTGACTCAAACTTGGAGAGGTTATATTATTGTTTACACTAGTAAGTTTGACTGGTCAAACAAGAACAATGGCTAATATATGTACTTAATACTAATACCATTAAATAAATACACAAATTTTATTAGGGTTGGATTTGTGTGACACATTCACGTGATTGACTTATATTAATAGTTGGGTCCGTACACATGGCTTTTGATGGCTCCCATCCTTTTCAATCCCCTTTTACAAAGTAAGATACTCATTTTTATACACAATGCCTAGTTACAAGATTAATTTATTAATTATCTAATAAGGATGACATATATATATTTTGTACATCCGTGTATTTTGAATAATTCGAGTGAGAATGAAACTCAAACTACAGCATAAATAGTTGAAAATGGGTGGTGAAAGAAGACCAGTAGTGAAAATGTCTTGATATTGATGCAAGATGAAACATAAAGAACTTGGTCTATAATCAAACACAACTTGTTTCACAAACAAAGATAAATACAACGTAACTATTGAAGTCGATCATCAAAGTTCTTTCTTTTTTCTTTTTGAGTATTCAAATTAAGCAGAATTTTGTGTTAGTGTTGATGTTTTATATGTGCTAAATAACATCAATCAAGATTATATTCGTAAAAGAATCTACGATGCAACTAGGCTTATAACTTATATATGTCACAATCTCTAGCCGTGTTGTATAATAAACAAAAAAAAAACTATAGGTTTTCCCGTATATTGAAGAATTATAATCGTACCTTGAGTATTCATAAACTTGCTTAAACTAACAATTGAACTTACATAATTGCACAATTTAATTAGTTGGGCTAATTTACTAAAAAGAAAAATTGCGGATTATGGGCCTAAAAGTGTTCAAACAAAGTTTTTTGGGTTAACCCATTTCACTATGCATACAAGTTAATAAGTTCAGTTTAGTTACCCATGTGCAACCCAAACACCCTAATAATCATCTAACTTTTTTACGGCAAACACGTTTTGTTGATACATATGTACCTAGTTTAGGAGTTTAATGTAAAATGTCTTTCATGTCTTACATATATGTAATGAATGAGTTGAATGAAATGAAATATGTGATTGATGCTTATATTGTTTAATGTTTCATTATTTATTGTGCCATAACGCATATTGAACTAACTATATAGGTTTATGGTTGTTTACATAGTTCTTAGTCAAGAATGGTTGAGAAATGTGTTTAAACTTAATCATATGAAGTATTCATGCGAATGGACCATGCTAATGAACCATACGCATGAACACTTCATGCTAATGGACCAGTCTTACGACTGAACCAGGAGACTGGATCAGTCGCACGATTGAGACATAAGATTGGCTTAGTCGCACGACTGAACCTTCAGTCGTGCGTATGGACCAATCGTATGGTTCAGTCGCACGATTAACAAACCCTAACCTATAAATACCACTTAATTCGTGGATCAACGTAACACTTGAAGCATTTCGACTCACATACGTACTAGCCGTCCAGGACCCTAGAGAACCTGTTCCAACTTCATAGATCACAGTTGATCATGTTCTAATCGTTCATAACGTTTCTTTAATCTCTAGATTGATCGAAACTGCTTTCTCACTGATTGGATCGCCAATCAAATAGGATTCCGTACTATTTGATTAGGTATACACACATTATCAGTTAGTACTCCGTCCGTACACGGTCCTAATAAGTGGTATCAGAGCTTTGGCTCTTGATTTTGCGTGTTGATTCGATTAGTTTTGGTGCAAAAATCACGTTTTTCATTCAAAAGAGTCACTTTTTGAGTAAAAACAGTGTTTTCAGTGTCTCCAGATCTAAAAGTTTAAGTTTTTCGGCATACGGCAGATTAGGGTTAGTAAAAAATTGTATTTTTGTGTCAAAGTACCAAAAACCTTTGAATTTTCAAATCCAGCAGCCTCAGTCGCACGTTTGGCTCAATCGCACGACTGAACTCAATCGCACCTCCCATACGCACGATTGAACTCAGTCACCTATCCATTCGTACGACTGAACACCCTATTCGCATTGTCCATCCACACTTGTTCAATCGCACCATTGACTCATCCGCATTGGTTCAATCGCACGATTGATTCATCCGCATTAGTCCATCTGCACGATTGACCCAATCGCATCTCTTCATTCGCACCAGTGAAACAGTTTTGTTCTAACTCTCAAAGTTTAAAGAAATAGAAGATCAGTACTCTGCGTTTACTGCCGGTAGAGACTCTCGAATCCAGAACCTTCTGCTTTTGGAGAATGAGGTTGGAAATCACAATAAACCTCCTAAACTTATAACGTTAGATGAGTACCCACAATGGAAGCAAAGGTTTGAGATTTATCTAAATGGAGTTGATCCCAATTTGTGGGAAGCAATCGAGACAGGTTATAGCATGCCGATTGGTGCTGATGGTGTTAAACTTACCTTGGGTGGCATGACTGATAAGCCAGAAGGTGAAGTACAATGTTGAGAAGAAAGTGTATGCTTTGTTGACTCAGTCGTTACAATGGGATATCTTCCACTAGTTTTCTGAGAACGCACAGGCAAAGAAGCTATGGGAAGCCTTGGAGAAACAATACGACGGGAATGCATCGTTGAAAGCTCTAAAGGCAAAGGCTTTGAAGAAGGAGTTTGATAACTTCTCTTCAATGGGTAAAGAGAGCTTGGATGATGTCATAGACAGATTCTACCATTTAATGAGTGAGATGCACACTCATGGAGTCACAATGTCAATGGAAGATAGGTCTCAAGCTTTGCCGATGGTCTGCCAGAGAAGTGGAACTCGTTTGTGTCAAATTTGAGACAGAACAAGTTACTGGAAAATTAGACATAAACGACTTCATCCTGAAATTAAGAGAGGAGGAACTGAGGATGAAATACAGGTCACCTAAAGGATCCTATGACCAGAATCCTTCACTTTATAGATCCTCTTCCACTTCAACAAGTTCAGGAGCACCGCTTCAACGGCATTTGTGTCTAGTTTAACCGCTCCTTCTCAACCTACAACTTCAGGATCTGAAATGTCAGGGTCGTCTTGCACCCAATATATAGTGCCTGAAGCAAATGCTACGAAGTTGAAGACCGAGAATCTCGGGAATATCACTGTGGAGGTTGCAAATGAGCATATGGACCTTTTATCAGCGGTCGTTCATTCTTATGATGGTCTTGTTGCAAGAAAGATCGGAAATTGCCATCTGGCTGATGAGGATTACGAGTAGGTGGACGAGAATGAATTAGAAAAATGGATATTATGTGGGCTTTAGCAAGTGCTGTCAGGTGAGCGAAAAAGTTTGTGAAGAAGACAGGACAGAACTTGATAGCCACAAAGGATACAACCTTTGGTTTTGACAAAACCAAATTTACCTGCTTTAACTGTGGAGAAAAGGGGCACTTCAAACGTGAATGTGTGAAGCCCAAGAAAACAGGTAACGGGAATCCATTCTCGTCATTCAACCATCACGACAAACCTACGAGTGGAGGTGCATCGTCAAGCAAAGATACAAAGGCATTGACTGCTCAAGATGATGAAGGACAAGATTGGACCTTCAAGTTTGTGTCTCCGGGTGAATCGAACATTGCTAATGTCGAGGGTTTGGATGATGACACAACAAGTGAAGGTGAAATAGCAGTTGAACTAGTGATGTTAGATCATGAAGATACTGCTAATATGGTCAATCACCTGATTGAAGAAGATCTTAGAACGACAAGTACAGAATCTCCAACATCCGAGGAATCAAACTCTGCGCTGATGGCTGATTCAACCGAATCTTCACAGGTAAGTAACAAAGACCAACTTTTTGAAAGTCATGCTTGTAATGAATGTAATAAATTTAGAGAAAGCATTGATCTTAAATTTGCTAGGTTATTAGATCACAATGATAGCCTAGTAAATGACTTACAACTGTGCACAGAAGCAAATCGGATTTTAAAACAAAATAAGTGCAGTAATAAAGAGAAAATAGAACTTTTAAATAAACAACTAAGAGAAACCAAGGTTGTTGCTTTTAATCAAGCAAATGATATAAAGTTTTATTTGAACTCTTTGGAAGAAACTAAGAAAGAAAAAGCAGTTTTGGAAGTCGAAGTCAATTCAATAAAACAAAAACTGCACTGTTGGACCAGTTCCTCTCACATAGTTCAAAACTTAGTGAAAAAAAGGAACAATGGGGAAGGGTTGGGTTACAAAGTGGTTCCACCATCACATGAGATATTGTTAAATGCTAAATGTAGACCAGTAAATAACAATCCTATTAAGGATCATGTGGTGTCCACTCCTCTAGTTAGTGATCCAGATTCCACGTGTAAACCGATGGAATCTGTCACTAAACAAAAGGAGGCTACTTTGAAGTCTAAAGGTAAGATGCCAATTGTGAATTTGGAAGAACGATTTGAAAAGGTTAATGTAAAGTCAGGTTCAAACATGTCTTCTTCAGAATCCAAACTGACCAAACCAGTTAACCAAACACGTGCTTCACGTCAAAGTCCAAATAAACAAAAGGCTAAAGATGTTAAAAATGTTCAAACAATAAATTTGTTAAAGAAACAAAAACATCTAAACAAGAAGTGTCCAAACCCAACCAAACTAAAGTCACACCTGTTTCATGCACTTCCCCACAGAGACAATTTTCCCAATATGTAGAAGGTAGATCATGCTACAATTATGGAAAGAGAGGACACATCGCTACTAATTGTCCTTATTATCAGACACCAAGAAAGAAAATTGAACTTTATGATACTAAACCAATTTCTTCAAAAAGGAGTTCTATTACTCCACCAAAAAGAAGTAATGAACCTAAAGTTTAAACCTTAAGCCAGTCGTCTGTTTATCACAAACAGGCCTTACACAAAACTGGCTTATGGAAAGAAAAGTCAAGTTCAGGGTCTGATACTGAGAACACTAAGAAGCATGATATACCCTCACCTTTAAATGAACAGTGGGTAGAATTTATGATGTGTGATGCCTCTGGGTCACCCAAGCCAATTAAGGCTTAGGTACCTAACCTAATCTAATCATTTTCTTTAAATATGCAGGGTGTCCGCTATAGTGCTTTAACAAATGCCTGGATTATTGATAGTGGGGCATCAAGCCACATGACCGGGAACTTGTCTCTCCTTTTCAATGTCAAACAAATTAAAGGGGGACATGTATCCTTTGCTGGAAATAAAGGAGGTTACATCACGGCTCAAGGCGAAGTGGGAAACCAGAAAGTCAAGTTTGACAAGGTCAACTACGTTCAACAACTACAAAACAACTTGCTTTCTGTATCCCAGATCTGTGACAAATGATTCAAGGTAGTCTTTGACAACAAGAAGTGCTATGTGTTGAAGAAGGAGTATGTAATCCCGGAGGACCAAGTCTTAATGTCAGCTTCAAGATATAATGATTTATATGTCTTGGACCTATCAAAGGCCTCCCAACTGATCATCAACTTCAATGCTTCTTGTCAAAGGCAACAGAGAAAGACTCCATTTCCTGGCATAGGAGAATGGGACACATTAATCCACGAAAGATGAATCACTTGATCCAGAATGATCTAGTGCGTGGAGTAAATGTTAAGAACTTCCAATTACCGGATTTTTGTGTCGCGTGTAAGAAAGGGAAACAGACAAAGAAGTCTCATAAGGAAAAGAAAGTTCACTCAATTGACCTACCTCTTGAGCTTCTTCACATGGATCTGTTTGGGCCGGTTAGTACAAAGAGCATTGCCGGCGATTTGTATTGCTATGTTGTTACAGATGATTACTCAAGATTTTCTTGGGTGATGTTTCTAAAATCCAAATCAGAGACATTTGAATCATTCAAGGAGCTGGTAACTAGATTGGAGTCACTCTACAAGCTGAAGGTAAGGCAAGTTCGCTCAGACAATGGCACCGAGTTCAAGAACCAATGGATGGAAGCATTCTGCAAAGAAAAAGGAATTGTGCACAAGTTCACATCTGCTACACTCCTCAAATGAAAGGAGTTGCTAAGAGAAAGAATCGAAGCTTGATAGAGACAACCCGGACAATGCTAGCAGACTCGAAACTGTCTATCCAATTTTGGAACGAGGCAGTAGCTAACGCATGTTACACCCTAAATCGAGTCCTGGTGGTCAAACGTCATGGTAAAACATGTTACGAGTTGCTCCAACGACATAAACCTAATCTAGAGTACCTCGAACCGTTTGGCGCACCATGTACGCTGCTGAAGAAAAATCAGTCAGGGAAGTTCAGTGAAAAGGCTGAAGAAGGAATTTTTCTAGGATACAACATACCGAATAAGAGAGTTTACAACAACTCAACGGGTCAAGTAGAAGTATGGTGCAACGTCGACGTTCAAAGATACACCCCCCTGCTGGTAAAGGACCCGCATTCTTCTTCGATTATGATGGATTCTTTAAGTCCTTCAACATCCATCTCTCTCCTTCTGATGATGAGTTAGCGACCAGAATGATGTATGATGTCTTAAACACACCGTCTCTAGACTCGTCAACCTCAGTTCCAGACGGGGAGTCTTCTAGTTCTTCAGGGGAGCACTTGATGTAAGTGACTCCTCCTCTGACGATGAAGAAGTGGAGACTGAACAGGTGAACCAGGAGGAACAGGTTCCTGCTACAACAAGTACACAAGCATCAAACCCTGATGCCTCTGACTCTTCGGAACCTCAAACTCCAACTGCCTCAGATGCTGAAACTGGTGTTCACAATCTGGTTAATGAGGTAGTTGTTCCCACCACTCCTAGATCACGGCTAAATGTTTATCATCCTTTGGACAATGTCATTGGAGATATTCGACCAGGAGTACAGACCAAAAATCATCGATACTCAGCTGATTATGCCTCAGTCATGGAAAAGGGATATCTTCACGACGGTGCTTATCGATGTTTTGTGTCTCAATTTGAGCCAAAATATGTTAGTGAAGCATTAAACGATGAGGCATGGGTAAGTGCGATGCAAGAAGAACTCCTACAGTTCAAGAAGCTAGGAGTATGGACCCTTGTGGACAGACCAAAAGGTGCCAAAGTCATTGGAACTAAATGGGTCTTGAAATGCAAGAAAGACGATCAAGGGATCATAATTCGCAACAAGGCTTGACTTGTCGTTAAAGGTTTTAGACAAGTCGAAGGAATTGATTATAATAAAGTGTTTGAACCTGTGGCAAGGATGGAAGCAATCCGTATCCTCTTAGCCTATGCCTCTTACATGAAGATCAAAATTTATCAATTAGATGTAAAGAGTGCATTCCTTCATGGTGAAATCCGGGAGACAGTGTACGTCAGTCAACCCGAAGGATTTGAGGATCCGTATCATTGGGACAGAGTTTACAAGCTGGACAAGGCTCTCTACGGGCTCCACCAAGCCCCAAGAGCATGGTATGAAAAACTCTCAACTCATCTTGTGAAACACGGCTTTCGCAGAGGAGTGATTGACTGTACACTGTTCATCAAAGAAAAGGATGGTGACTTACTACTAGTTCAGATCTATGTTGATGACATAATCTTCGGTTCCAAAAATGAAGATCTATGTAAAGAATTTGAAGCAGTAATGAAAGCTGAATTTGAGATGAGTGCCATGGGAGAGATGAAATTCATTCTCGGGTTACAGGTGGATCAGACACCAAATGGAATATTTCTACATCAGACCAAGTATGTAGGTGATATCCTAAGTCGGTTCGATATGGAAAATGCTTCGGCAGCTGGAACTCCACTTGCTACAAACCTTGATATGGCACCCGACGAAAATGGTGATCTGGTGGATGCCACCATGTACCGAGGAATGATCGGATCCCTCATGTACCTCACTGCCTCACGACCTGATATCATGTACGCGACATGTCTCTGCTCCAGATATCAACCGAAACCGAAAGTCAACCATCTGATAGGAGTCAAAAGGATATTTCGTATCTGAAGGGTACTCCAACACTTGGATTGTGGTATCCTCATGAAGATGACTTTGAGCTTACAGCGTATAGCGATTCGGATTATGGCGGCTGCAAAATGAACTACAAGTCCACTTCAGAAGGATGTCAATTCTTTGGGAGAAGATTAGTCACGTGGCAGTGTAAGAAGCAGACATCGGTTGCTCTGTCAACTTGTGAAGCTAAATATGTTGTTGCTGCAAGCTGCTGTTCACAAATCATCTGGATTCAACAGCAAATGCGGGACTACGGTTTGAAATTCTCTAACACTCCTATATTTGTTGATAATTCTGCTGCAATAGCCGTAACTAAAAATCCGATCCAACATCCTCAAACCAAACACATCGGAATTAAATATCACTTTATACGTGATTGTTTTGAAAATAATTTAATCGATGTTATTAAAATTAATACTGACTTTCAACGTGCTGACCTCTACACAAAAGCTTTTTATAAACCAAGATTTTTATACCTGTTAGAGGTCAACGGCGTGAAAAAGAAATGTGAAGTGATTCCAGAAGATGACAATACATAGTCCGACGAGTAGAGTTATTTTTTATTTTTTCTTTTCTTTTATTTTTTCTTATTTTAATTTCTTGTTTCTATAAAATCTAAAAACTCAAAAATATTATCGGTTTTAGAATTGTAGGGGGAGAATAGGTTAGAGTAGTATTAAATTAGTTGTTTTAATTTCAGTATTGTTTTAATTTCAGTACTTAAAAAAAATTAAAAAAATAAAAAATAAAAAAAGGGGGAGAAGGACAGCCTAGCTAAAAGGATAGAAATCAAATCTGTGATACTGATTCAACGTATTTGGAAAATGATAGTACACGGGGAACATATTATTTGGGACTTCAAAATTTAAATGATTAAGATGCAAAATTCAAAGTATAAATCTGAGAAGTCTAAGCAAAATAAAAGGAAAAATGATAGTAAAACTAGTATGCTACTAAGGTAACATAGAGAAAGTAGACCTAGAGGTTGCAAGTTCATTATATGATGTGTCGGTAGATTCAACACAATAGATGAGTAGACCTCATTGGTGACTTAAATTTAAACTAAATTGTTCAACTTGCTGTGGGTTCCCATCTTATCCCTGGTTAACACAATCAACGTAGTTTCAATAAGGGGTGACAAGCAAATAAACGCCACAAATGTGTGCGGATGACCATAAAAAGAGAAAAGCACGAAAAAAGAAATTGTGTAAGCACTATCAAGCTGATAACCAATGTTGTTGGTGCGTTACGTGCAAAAAGAAAAGAGAAATGCTCTCATAAGAAGATGGGTTGTGTGCCTCTCTACTGTACGATGGCACTGACCTGAGGATAAGCATAACCTAAATATTCTAGAATTCATTGTTGTTTGCGCCTCTCTGCTGTGCGATGGCACTGACCTGAGGCTTGGCATCTCTTTGAAAGCTCTTAGAATAGTTTCTTCTTGTCAAAATACCCGTAGACCGCTCAAAAATCTCCTGAGGAATGTTGATTACCATATAAGCGTGGGATCAACAAATGCTTGGTGAAATAATTAAACCTTAATTCATCACCAATGTGTGTCAAACATCAGTGTATGGATTTAAGAGGACAAGTATACTGACAATCATCGTGGCTGCAATTCTTGAAAGTCTAAATCAGCATGTCCATCTTATAGCTCTAGTATGATTTTCTAAACTTGCTAATGACTCGAGATAAAACCAAGAATCTAGCATCAAAAAGTTTTGGTAACATGTCCCAAATGATTCTGGAATACCTTTCTGATTCCAAAATGAATCGTACCAGAAATGATTAACTGGAATTGAAGCTGTGATGTCCATGAAGTAAAATCAATTAGAATTATTCTAATAGGTCGTATTTCATCTCTAATCAAAAATACAAAAATATGTCTTGTTATTATTCTTAATTTCAAAGTTGTTCTGTTTAGTTTATAAATTGTAATGTAAGAGTCGGACTACGCATCGGAAGTCAATCTGGGATTCACTCACTAAAAGGGTCACGTCTGAGGTGACCAATGGGGTTTTCAAATGTAAAAGGATCACGTCTAAGGTGATCAACAGTTTTAATAAGTTAAAATGGTCATGTCTGAGATGATTAATGGTCAAAATGTCTTATCAATAAGTAAAAGGGATAAGTGTATGAACGGCCATAAGGTCAAACTCATAAGTATGAGCCATTCGCACGACTGGACCATGAGTATGGACCAGTCGTACGATTGGACCATACGTATGAGCCCAATCGCACTACTAAACCACATGTATGGACCAGACGTGCGATTGGACCATAAGCATGGCTCAATCCATACAATTGTATCATCAGAATGAACCAATCGCACGAATGGAGGTAACCGAATGAGTCAGTCGCACGACTGAAATCTAGTCGCACGACTGAAGGTGACCGACTGAGCCAGTCGCACGACTGAGCCTCAGTCGCACGAATCAACAGTGTGATTAGGTTCAGTCGCACGACTGAAGGAAACCCTAGTTTAAATAGAGGGGGAGTCGGTTGCAGTCATTCATCACCTCCAAATCGCCCTTAAATCGTACGACTGCAATACCACTCTGCCCAAATTTCATTTCAGTGATTTAGCACCATATTTGTGATTCGTACTGATTTCGCATCGTTTCTACAGGTAATGCGGGACTAGAATTGATCAAAGTGCACAGATTAATCAAGCTCTAAGTGTTAAAATCGGTCCAAAACTAATACCGAGATATACCACTAAATAAACCACTAATATGTACTTAAATGTCAAATTATTTTAGTACTAAGAGTTATGTTGATGAATTGTGAGTCGAATGAGACTAACTTGAATGTTTAACATCAAGTATTGATCAAAAATCGATCCTACAGTACAAAATAGAGACGTTATGCGATTGGACACAGTGATGAACTTCAATCGCACGATTGAATTGGGCGAATGACTCAATCATACAAATGAACCATGTGCATGAACTCAGTCGCACGACTGATTCAACCGCATAGAACAACATACGACTCAGTTGAGTCGCAGGTTCATTCACACGACTGAGCTCATTCGTACGACTGAGACTCAGTCGGATTATCCATTCGCACGACAGAACAGAAGGATTTAAGTCCAATAAATTCAAATGTCATTCACTTACACACACTCTAACGTTTCTACCTTGTGTTACAGCAGCATTGCGAGTCGATGGACGATGAGCACTAAGCACAACATATGTGCTCATCTAGACACTACGTCCCGGAACGCGTCTGAGTTCGCGGGCATTATTTCATTTCTACGGAGATCGAGGATTTTCAGAGCTATCTCCACGCCTTGCACTCCATACAGGTCGATACAACAGGCTTTCTGGGAAAGCGCTGTTGTAGATAGATCCTCAGAGCCTCACCGTATTCGGAGTTTCATCTTTGGCCAGGCCATTGATATCAGTGAGGAGGATCTAAGGACGGTCTTAGAGTTGGGAGCTGATGGCGATTGCCCTACCAGACTGCATCTGTTGACTGTCCGAGGTTGCTTTCTTCGGGCTAAGTACTCGGGGGAAATCAACGCAGGTGTGCTCAACAAGAGCAACCTATGCCCCCAATTTAAGTACTTAGCCCATGTGCTGTTGAAGTGTATTGCCTCAAGGAAGGGAGGTTTTGATGAGCTTTCTGATCAGATCCAGAATGCCTATGTGGCTCTGGTTCTGAATCATCCTTTCAGCTTTTCGAAGATGATCTTCACCTACTTGGTGGAGAACATAGAGGCCAAAGGCAAGGAAGGCTTCTGCATGTACCCACGATTCTTACAGAGAACATAGAGGCAAAGGCAAGGAAGGAGAAAGAGGATGCTGTGGTGCTCGAGGTCATGGACGACACTACTCTTGGGAGGATAAAGGTTTATCGGGGCAAGCATGTGAAGCCCCCGGTAAGGAGGCTGTTTGGGCATTTGATCCGAGAGGACTACGTGGCGCCAGCGAAGAAGAAGTGGCGTCACGATGATAATGACTCAGATTCTGAGCCGATTGTGCTCCCATCCGACGATTCTGATGATGATGACAGTGGTGATGGTGGAGATACTGGCCCTACCCAATCTAGGGCCACTACCACAGATTTATATCTCCATCATCCATCCACGGAGGGGCTAAGACGGCAGGATTCCATCAGGACTTTTGGCCTGATGAGGAGGAGGAGTCCGATGAGGAACCTTTAGTTTGGACGGTGGGCAGTAAGGTGGTTGCCACCGAGCGAGGAATTAGGGCGGTAGGTGGATGCCAGGGTGAGTCTGGGGAGGCTGCTACTGATCCATCTTACACCCCAGACCAGCCCAGCAGCCAAGGGGGAGCATCCTCCTCGAAGGGATCGAGGAAAATGAGGATGGCTCAGCCGCACGGGATGAAGAGTAAAAGACGGAGATTCACTTTGATCACCACCTCTACCACCACCACCACCACAGCTACCACCACCACAACCACACCTCCACCACTACTACCACACCACCCACCATTACTACCACACCTCCACCCTCCACTACTACGGCCATACCTCCACCAGTTATACCTATACCACCACCCATCTATACCACAGCTACCACCAATACCACCACCCATCGAGCCGAGACTCACAGGTCCCACTGAGCTTTGGATCCTCTCTGCCCTCCGTTGGGTTAGAGGAGAAGCTGGCCAATCTAAACCGGATAGTGCTTAAGCTGCTTGCTACTGATGAGCAATGAGCTACACAGCTAAACCAACTAATGGAGCTCAATGCTGCTTAGACTCAGCAGAAGCTGCTCAAAGTCAGGAGATTGCTGAGCTTTGTGAGCTGCAGACTTCTTCATACAAAGAATAGATGATCTTGAGGAGAAGAACAAGAAGTGGATGCTACGACTCAAAGGCTCCAAAGTTGAGCCCCTCAAGATCAGAGAAGGAGACGATGATGGTGATGATGACGATGATGAGGATGATGAGGATGATGATGATAAGAATGATGAAGAAGGTGATGGAGCTAAAGGAGAGGAGAAGGGAGAAGATGAGGATGAAGGAGATGATGCTGCTGCATCAGCATCCACACAGGCTAGAGAGCGACGGTCAAAGAAGGCTCAGGATCCGGGAGCCTCGCCCTCAGCCCCTCCGGCTGACGAGCCTGCTATTCAAGGAAAAAGTAACGATAAGATATTTATGTATTTGAAAGCTTTTATACTTGAATCATGTATTTAAATTGTGTACTTAATGTTTATATATATTTAATGTTTAACTGTCTTGATTATTGACTAATGATTGATGTGTTACATGTTTAAATCAAGCAGATCAAACATATCAGCAAGATGAATACGATGTTGCTCCCCTTCAGCAAATCAAGTCTCAACTCACAATGATTCTTGATTTGCAAGGGATTGTAAGACGGCCAGTGAGCTATACTCCCGAAGAAGGAGAAATCATTCATGACCGGACGAGATTATCAAGGATGCTCCTACTTTTGAGGTGACAAGTGATGATGAGCTCAACGACATAGATGAAATCGAGATAGAGGATGTCACTGCTGCCCATTATCCAGAGTACACTGACCGAGAGGGAAATGTAGTCCCCAACTTTGGTGATACTCTTGGCAGTGATACATTTGACAAGCTGGCTCAGACGGAGAAAGAGGCTGAGAAGACCGAGGGTTAAGCCCAAGCCTCAGACGCCGATGTTGACATCAAAAAGGCTGAATGGGCGGCCTGTTTTGCTGAGATCCGAGCCATGCGTACTGCACAAAAGCCAAATGTCTACACCAAGCTATATAAAGTCAAGAAACACTTAAAGGTGTCAGGCAAGATCATTGCATGGGCTTATTTTGAGGATCTGAATGTGTATGCAGTGAAAAGAGACAAGGGCATAGAGTACTTTAGATTCCCACATGATCTAAAGACTCTCCCTGGTTTTGAGCTCAACCAGCTGGCACGCCTAAAGTTGATGTATGCTGACCCGAGAAAGATGTCAGGCTGGTTTGAGGCTGCACTGAGGAAAGAATACCACACCAGGTGGGTTAACTTCAGACCTCAACAACCGAAGAGGTACATCAGACGGTCTGAAGTTGATCCCATTACTGGAAAGCCAAATGTTGGATCTAGAAAGGCTGTTGCTACCAAAACCAAGTCACTTAGAAGATTTTGGTACAACAAACAAAGGACTTCCGAAGCTAAGTATGGAACTTCCAAAGGAAGAAGGAGCTCTTCCGAAGACAAAGTGTAAAACACACTTCCGAAGGAAAACTCCAACTTCCGAAGACAAAGAACCTACTTCTGAAGATCAAGACTTAGAAAGAAAGATCTGAAGTCAACTTCCGAAGTACAGAAGTCCTCAAAGCCTCGGAAGCATAGAAGCCTCTTCCGAAGTATAAGTGGCTTCGGAAGAACTTGTTCTTCCGAAGCCAATTAACCTTCGGAAGACACTCCTATTATCCAGTGGACATAAGTATGGTCTCTCTGACACTCCGCTGCAAATCTCTGAGATACTGCATGACGTTTTCTCAAAAGCCATGTAGTTGACCATACTTTAATCCACTGTTTACCTTTTTATGTTAATACAGTTGCCATCTTTAGTTGGTGACAAAAGGTAAGTCATGGACATGTCATGACTACCATATCTTAGATAATACTTTATCTAAGATACCTTAACTTTTAGCATTGTAGTATATGCTTTAGTCTTAGGTTTCCAGCTGGTATCAAAGTATATCCGGCTGTAAGATCTAGTATATATAGTTTCTCATTGTAACTCTCGTTTCATGCTTGTAAGAGTCTTGTAATATCTTGAGTTGAGAAGTAATATATACAAGTGCCTTGAAAATATATTTCTGCTTGTTCCTTTGCTACTTATTATATTATTATCAACTCTTGTAAAAGACATTACTTCATCTGATTTGAGTGTTTCCATAAGTGAGTTTGAGAGAAATACAAGTGTTTAAGTGACAAACCCGATCCTGCAATTGGTATCAGAGCTTTTTAGGCTCTTGATTGTGAGATCTTACCATCCTAATCAACCAGTTTTTCACTCCTCCTTATACCTCACTCAAAATGGCCCTCAACAAATCTGAAGTAGAGATGGGGACGATGACCAAAGCACCCATCATCACCCCTGAAAACTTCAGGTCTTAGAGCAGAAGAATGGAAGGCTTCATCAGGTATCAAGACAGCAAGATGTGGCAATCCATTGTCAATGGCCCGTATAAGCCAAAAGTAGCTGGTGGAAACGGTGCCATGATTGAGAAAGCCGTTGAAGATTATTCTGATGAAGACACGAAGAAGCTTGACATAGACAGCAATGCTATGACTGTTCTTATGACTGCAATTCCAAACTCTATCATGGTGGGGTTTGAGCATTGTAAGTCTGCCAAAGAACTCTTTGATGCGCTTGCTCAAATGTACTCAAGCTCAAATGACTCCAAAAAGGACTCACTGAAGCAGCAGTTTGAGAACTTCACCTATGTTGCTGGAGAGACTCTTAGCCAGCAATATTTCAGGTACATGGACCTCATTTCTTCCCTTCAATCTGTGGGAATTACTCATGAACTCAGAGACCTTACAAGAAAGTTCATGAGTGCTCTACCCAATGAGTGGACATTCTACTGTGTCTCTATCAAGAGAACAGAGAATCTGAATACACTCACCATGACCGAACTCTATGGGATCCTTGATGGATACCGTTTGGAAATGGAAAGTAAGAGGGGTCATCAGACAAGCAGACCCTTGAGTCTTCCTGCTAGAAACGCTTTAATGGTTGCTGAAGGCTCAGGAATCTCCCAGTCTCAGCAATACCTGACTTACACCCAGCAGCCATCTTGTTCTTCTGGGCCTTACATCATTTTTCCTGAGACTCCAAGGTCTCAACAAGCTCAGCAAAGCTCCTTTCAGGACAGCTGTGCTTTTGTCTCAGGAAGTGGACACTCAAATGACTATCAATACTACTTTGATGATCTAGAGTGTTTTAGCCCGGATGATGTGGAATACGTGGACATAGTCCAACAAATGGCTCTTCTAACCTACAGAGCAAAGAAGTTCTTTAAGAGAACTGGAAGACAATTCCCTCAGAACCCAATCAAGAACAAATTTGGGTTTGACAAAAGCAAGGCCAAATGTTACAACTGTAACCAACTTGGTCATTTTGCAAGGGAATGCAAGGCTTCCAAGTCCAACCCGGGAACCCCACAGGCCTCCACACATCCCTCTACACCAAAGCCCACCGAAAAGTCAACAGAGACTGCTGCAATGGCTCAAGAAGTTGACTAGAGCTTTATGGTTCAGGATGTGACTCCTGCTCAAGCACTCATGGCCGGAACAGATGAAAACAAGGTATATGAACATCTCTGTACTCCTTCCTGTATTGCTAAGGTTAAACTATATCAGGACTACAATATGGAAATTAAATCTGATATTGAGTCTTTAAATGTTTTAAAATCTGACTTTAAAAGGGCTGAATCTGACTACCAAAGAAAAATTGAGGAGTTAGAGAAAACAGTGTCCCTCTTAAAACATGAACATACAAACTACAAGACTCAAATAAAGGATTTAATATCCAAATTGACTTAGGCTCAAGCCTAGCTTGTCACTGCTGAGGCTCAAGCCAGGAAGTATGCTATTTCCGAGCAAAACTTCCAAGCCATTCTTGCATCATCCTCTCACTCAAAACTTTGTTACCAAAACAAAGGTGGGTTGGGAACCAATGAAATTGCTCCACCACACTCTTATGAGTCTCTAAGACAACCAAGGTGTGGTACTGAAGAGCAAGAGGTTCCATCTGCTGACCCACCTTCTCATGAGTCAAAGAATAATGCAACTATGGAGACCATTACAGGGAAGGACCAGGTAATTATGCCCTCCCCTGCCAATGATGATCAAACCCTGACCACTAAAGCCAGAAGAAGCATAGCTAAGGCAGCCAGAAAAACTGCCAAGAAAGTGGCTGAGTCCAAGCTAAAGATAGACCCAAAGCAAAAGGGTGTATTCATCTCAGCTAGATTCCACGTGGTTGGAAATTCTGATTCAGGAAAGGAGTGCAGTACCAGTACTCCTATCCTACCAAAGGATCAGAAATTAAAGGGAAAGGTTGCTGATGAAGAGAAAAAGAACAAGAAACAGCAATCCTCACATTCCCAAAAAGTTAACATTGCATGCATAATGTGTGGTCTGCAAAACCACATGGCCAAAGATTGTTACTACAATCCTGCTAGCACACATTATGCAAATAATGTTAAAAAGGAAGGAGTCAGGGAAGGTTTCTCATTTGGACCATATCAAATGGTTCAAGTGATGAAAAAAGGAAAGCTTGTTTCCGAAGCAAGGCTTTTTTCGGAAGAAAATTCTTCTTCCGAAAGGAAAAACGCTTCGAAAGCTAAAGCTGTAAAGACTCAGAAAAGCAAAAGAGTCCCCTTGAAACCATCCCAGAAGAAGACTGCTTCCGAAGAAAAGGTGGTGAAGGTTTCTTCCGAAAAGAAAGAAGCTTCGGAAGAATGCCAAGCTACAAAAGCTTCAACAAGCTCATCCTCTATGATCAACCAAGGGATGGAATGGAAGATCAAGGAAGATGCTGTAGCCCAAACCTCTTCTTCAAAGACATCAATTGAACCCCCATGCATAAAGTTTGGTTCAATTATGTCATTATCATTGGAAGAAACCAAGACCAATAAGGCTTGGGTTTCCAATCAAAACTAATTATCTCACCTTATGTGTAGGGACATCCATATGACAAGAATAACAACATTTGGATTGTAGATAGTGGATGCTCCAGGCACATGACAGGGAACAGATCTCTCCTTCAACAATTTCAACATTATGATGGAGGTCCTATCCAGTTTGGAGATGAGGCCGGAGGATATATTTCTGGCAGAGGAAGTATATCCAATGGAAAGTTAAAGGTTGACAAAGTTAATTTTGTCAAACAGCTTGAACACAACCTGTTAAGTGTTTCTCAATTCTGTGATCAAAAGCATCAAATGCTCTTCACAGAACATGAGTGAATTATCCTCAAACCCGGGATGACAATTCCTCAAGAATTGGTGCTTCTTAGATCTCCCAGGAAAGGGGATATGTACAAGCTGGATATGAACAATGCTTCCCCAATGGGAGAAGTATCATGCTTTCTTTCCAAAGCTGATGGTGATGAGTCAACACTATGGCATAAACGAATGTGTCATATAAATTTTAAGACAATGAATAAATTGGCTAAAAATAACTTGGTACATGGTTTGCCTAAAAAGGAATTTTTCTGCAAAGATAACTGTGTTGCTTGCCTGAAAGGGAAACAACACAGGGCATCTCATAAATCCAAAGTTGTTAACTCCATCACCACTCCATTACACTTATTGCACATGGATCTATTTGGTCCCACAAGTATAATGAGCATTGGAAGGAAATCATATTGCCTTGTGATTGTTGATGATTTTACTAGATTTACATGGGTATTCTTTTTAAGAACCAAAGATGAAACTGCTGAAACTTTAAAATCTTTTATTCTTAAAATAGAAAATCAAGTTGATCACAAGGTTAAAATAATTAGAAGTGATCAAGGGACTGAGTTTAAGAACCTAGTTCTTGACTCATTTTGTAACTCAAAAGGGATTGCCAGACAATATAGTGCTCCCAGAACTCCTCAACAAAATGGTGTTGCTGAGAGGAGAAATAGGACACTTATTGAGGCTGCTCGGACTATGTTAGCTGATTCAAAGCTGCCTCTAACATTCTGGGCAGAGGCAGTCAGCACTGCATGTTATGTGCAAAACAGAGTTCTTGTAGTAAAGCCACATGGAAAAACCCCTTATGAGTTATGGAACAAGAGGCCACCGTTCATTGGCTTTCTAAGGTCCTTTGACAGCAGGTGTACCATACTTAACACAAAAGACAATTTGGAAAAATTTGCTGAAAAGTCGGATGATGCTATCTTTGTTGGATATTCCTCCTACTCTAAATCTTATAGAGTTTATAATATTAAAAATCAACAATTTGAGGAATCTTCCAACATTGTAGTTAATGAGCACACTCCTTGTGTTAGGGGGAATGACCCTGATCATATCTTTGATTTAGAATTGTTTCCAAACTATTCTAAACCATCTTGTGAGAATGTTTCAGCTGGAACAGGTGCTCAAAGTGACTCTGATGAAGATCAACTGTTTGAGCTTCCCAGACCTATTCCAAGTTCTCCAAGAGTTGCAACAAATCAAGTTCCCACTATTGAAAGATCTGACAGTATAACCATTTTTAGAGATAGTGGTACTTCAACAAGGGATTCACCTGCTGACTTTCAAATCTCTTCAGGTGACCCTGCACAACACCAGGCTGATGAATGCACCATCTTGAAGGAACAGGCAACTGTTAATGATGCTTCACATCAAAGAAATGATGATGTTTCTCTTTCATTCAATCAGTCCTCATTGAATGAGTTTGAAACAACAGCTGGACCAAGTATCAAGCTCCTGAGCAAAATATGTCCAATTTGGACTTATCTTTGCAGCTGGAGGTAATTCCTAGACTCAGGATTCATAACACTCATCCAGCTGAAAACATCATAGGGGAAGTCTCTGAAGGCGTGAGAACAAGAGGACAAACTCACAATGGGAATGTCTGCTTGTACTCATGCTTTTTATCCCAAATGGAACCCAAGAAGGTGGAAGATGCCTTGAAAGATAGTAGCTGGGTTGAATCAATGCATGAGGAGCTGCTTCAATTCAAAAGACAAAAGGTTTGGAACCTATGTCCGCTACCATCTGGTCAAGTACCTATAGGCACTAAATGGGTATTCGGAAACAAGAGAGATGATAGAGGCTTGATTATCAAGAAAAAGGCAAGACTGGTGGTTCAAGGATACACTCAAGAGGAGGGAATCGATTATACTGATGTCTTTGCACCTGTTGCAAGACTTGAGGCAGTTAGGATCTTCCTTGCTTATGCTGCATCCAAGAATTTCACTGTCTACCAGCTTGATGTCAAGTGTGCCTTTCTATATGGGGATATAGATAGGGAAGTCTATGTATGCCAACCTCCAGATTTGAAGATCCACAGCATCCAAACTATGTGTGCAAGTTGGATAAAGCTCTATATGGGCTGCACCAAGCACCTAGGCTGTGGTATGAGACATTGTCTCAATTTCTCCTGAAGAATGGTTACACTAGAGGTACCATTGATAAGACTCTTTTCATAAGAAAGTCTGGGAAAGACATCTTGCTCGTTCAAGTTTATGTTGATGATATCATATTTGGTTCCTCAAATGACCAAATGTGTAAAGCTTTGAGAGCATTATGAAGAAGAAGTTCGAGATGAGTTCCATGGGAAAAATGGACTTTTTCCTTGGAATTCAGGTAAAGCAATTGAAGGAAGGGTTCTTTATCAATCAATCTAAGTATGTCAATGATATCTTAGAACGATTTGATATGAAGGATTGTAAAGCAGCAAAAACACCTATACCCAGAAACCACAATCTCTGCCCTGATTCTGAGGGGGAGGATACTGATCAACATCAGTACAGAGCGATTATTGGTTCTTTGATGTATCTCACAGCAAGTAGACCTGATATCATGTTTGCAACTTGCATTTGTGCAAGATATCAGGCTGCTCCAAAGGTGTCTCACCTAATAGCTGCCAAGAGAATCCTTAGATACCTCAAAGGAGCACCTAAACTAGGTCTCTGGTATCCAAGAAATAGTGATTTTAATCTCTATGGTTACTCTGACAGTGATTATGGTGGCTGCAACATCAACAAGAAATCAACATCTGGTGGATGTCAATTTCTTGGTGGAAGGATCATCTCATGGCAATGCAAGAAGCAATCCTTTGTCTCTACATCAACTGCTGAAGCTGAATACATTGCTGCTGCTAGTTGCTGTGCTCAGCTGCTGTGGATTCAAAACTAGATGATAGACTATGGATTCAACTTCATGAGCACTCCTATTCACATTGACAACAACAGTGCTATATCCATTACTGAAAATCCAGTGAAGCACTCCAAGACTAAGCACATTGATATCAGGTATCATTTCATTAGAGATATTCATGAGAAAAATCTTATCAAACTAATCAAAGTTGACTCAAATGAACAATATGCTGATTTGTTCACCAAAGCCTTTGATGAACAAAGATTTAAATATCCCATTACAGCTATTGGGATGATAAACATTGATTAGTTAATCTCATTTGAAAACCTTTTAATGTGTAAAGTCTCATGTCAAAACAATCTAAGCCCTGTTACAAAAGATCTTTTTCGAAATTTTATCTAAGTATGAATTCTTCCGAAGAGAAATTAACCCTCGAAAGATATTTTGCATATCTTCCGAAGCAAATTTCTCCAAGGATAATTTTCTTCTCGGAAGAGTGTTAAGTCTCAGAAGAAGCGATTGATTTCATATCAGGTCTACTTCCGAAGCCTTTAACACACTCCACTTGAAAAACAACATATACTCTCGAAAGTACTTAATTACCTTCGGAAGTAAATTTGCCTTCGGAAGAATATTACCTTCGGAAATACTTTATACTCGGAAGAAAGTTTTACTGTGTAACGGAAATCTTTTGGGCCCCACTCTGTAAAAAGTAAAGATTTTTTTAATGATGTCGGATTATTTAAATGGACTAACCTTACCGCCCATGTCACATCATCCATTTAAACCTCACATCGTCTTATCCAAAACCCCCTTTAAACCGCCATTCCACCCATTTAAATACTTCCAGTTAATCACTTACATCCTTTTTACCCAAATTACTGCCCTAAAAGCTTTCTTCTTCTCCAATTTACCTTATTCCAAACTATCTTTCTGTCATCTTCTTCAATGGCACTAAACCCTCAGCACAACCAAGTCGCACTCCTTGACTCTTCAAGGGATGTTGACTTCTCAAACATCATTTCTTTTCTGACCCAATCTTCGTACTACACGCTCTGACTGTAAACCCCACGATTTACTCAAACAAAATGTCTGAATTTTGGGCAAATGGTCAGATTGAAACCCTAAATGGGATTCGTGTTATTCGGTCGAGCATCTGTGGCCAGGAGTTGGTCATATCTGAACAGATCATCAGGGAGCATCTAGAGCTTCATGATGAGGGCGCTCCAACGGAATTCCCCAAAACAGATTTGGACAATTCTTATCTCCAAATGGGATATGGTGGAGATGTCAGCAGGTCAACTGTCTACAAATTCAACTTCTCCTACAAATGGAAGTTCCTGCTGCATGTGGTTCTTCACTGCCTGTCTAATAAATCTGGGGGATGGGATCAAATCCCATATGAACTTGGGTGCCTAGTTCATGGGTTGGTAAACAGCCTTCGCTTCAACTATTCAAGGTTTGTGCTGACTAACCTAATGGGAAATCTTCAAAGAGACACATTCTTCATGTATCCCAGGTTTCTCCAGCACATAATCAACTGTGAGCTGGACCAGGGCAAGCTTGTCTGTGCAGCTGCTCTGACTGCTCCTCAAATGAGGCCGACCATCTTCAAGACTTTGAAGAGAGTGTCCACAAATTCACCGGAAGAGATACTGCACTTCTTCCAGGTATGATTGAGCCAATGGCTCCTGGTGACATCCCTGTTAACCCCACAGGTGATGAACCTACACCAGCAACTACCCTCACTCTGCCAAATCTACCTTCTCCACCCATTACCTTTACTTATCAGAGACGTCACAAACGAACCCTTGTTCAAGCTACTCTGATTGAACAAGCTCCTCATGTTCTACCCAAAAAGGCTAGAGTGGAACAAAGGGCTCCCACTCAGCCTGAGGTCCAACCATCCTTCACAATTGATCTCAATATGGGTCTTGAGTCTCCTCAGTCTCAGACCCATGAGCCCGAAACCCAAGCTGATAGCCCTCAGGGAGAGTCTCTATACTCCCCTAAGCAGCCAAAAAGGGACAGCCCTATCACAGGCTCAATGCCTTTAGACATTGATCAAAGTCCCGGGTCATTAGGTTTCACTTCCATATCCTTTACTGACCTTTTGATTGGAGCTGGTGAAGAGATTATGTCTCTTAAAGGCAATGAAGTTGATCCACAACACCCTCTCAAGGATCAACAGAGCCTAGAGAGACCTCTTATCTCTAGCCCCCATCAGCACACCTTTACTAAGGTGAGTCCCACTGATGTGGAGGGGACTCATGTAGATTCAGCTGCCACTACTAAAGGAGCCTCAATGGATCCTTAGGACAGTGGTAACATAACTGAGACTGAATCTACGGCAACTATGCCCTTTAATGACTCTGAAAGAGACATCATTGTGCAAGGGAAACCAGGGCGCCAAGAAACCACATCTGGTGGTGAGGATGAACATACAAGGTATGTTACCTCATCTCCCCGTGATTCTTCAAAAGAAGATGAGGGAAGAATGCAACTCACTATTCAAGACCTACTTTCTAATGTCTCAAATTTTGAATCTAAGGTTAGGACTTTAGAGGATAGGTCTGTCACTCAGCAACTTGAGATTGAAACTCTCAAGGCCAAACTAGCTGAGAAACAGATTGAGAGGTCTGTTAGGCATGTACCAACTCAGCTCTCCTTGACCTCTTCCTCTAGCTCATCAAGCTCTCAGGATGATGCTACCAAAAAGGGGGAGAGTGTTCAGAGACAAAGTCAAAGACAGGAGGAAACCCAAAGTCAAGCTCTCGCTTCCTTGAGCTCACAGTATCCTATGCAACAAGCTGCAATTTTCCCTGAGCCTCCTCCAGTTGTTTTTCAAGTGGATCAAAGGATGCTCCAAGATCTCAATAGGTTCTTTAACAAGTTCCAATTGGAATCTCTTATAGAATAGCCAAGCCCTAATATGTCTGTGATCTACTTCAGAGCTCAAGAGCTTCAGAGGTTAAATGCACCTTCTACCACTATTGAGGAAGTTGGTCAACCTAAGGTCCAAGTGGAACCTGAGATTAACTTCGAAGGGGAAACAAGGACTGATGGTCCAGCAATTGAAACAGTTGGGACAGATAGTGCATTTTCACAGACTTCCGAAGCACAATTCAAAGCCTCGGAAGAACAATCTCAAACTTCCGAAGCTGAGATTGCTGCTGCGGAAGGACTATTCTCATTATCCGATGATCTAATAGTCACAGATGCAATCCTGGAACTTGCATCTGAGGTTAATACGGAGGATTTTCTCACCCAACCTTTAGCTCTGACATCAGCATTAACTCCAGCTCCCATCTCTACTTCTCAACCTGAACCTTCCATAGAACCCCCAAAGTCTAGTACTTCCGAAGACATCAAAGGAAAGAGGAAGATGACTTCGGAAGAGCTTCAGGAGGAAGAAAGGTTGGAGAAACTCAAAAGAAAAGGTAGGCTTCCAACTGGAAAACTACTAGCTGCAAGTACCAAAGCAGCTGCAGCCAACCAGGAGGCAGTCAACAACCGAAAAAGAGTAGAGATCATCGATAGACTTGTTGGTCTAGGATCTGCAACTGAAGATGTACTCCTCCTACCATTAGAGGAGTTAATAGAGCTGGAAAAGGCAACCTTGCTGCTAAAACAGCAAAAAGAAGAAGCCGCAAGGTTGGCCTTAGAAGAAGAAAGGGTGAGGAAAGAAAGAGAAGCTGATCTACAGCTCAGGAGGGAAAGGATAACTTTCCTAACCTCCAGAGGTTTCTCTCAAGAAGAATTGTCTCCACATAACAATGATACGATCTTATGGCTCTTCAAAAAAGAGCAAGATCAAATGGAGAAAGAGAGAGAGAGAGCTGCAAGGGAAAAGCTATTGCAAAAGAAGAAGAAGGAAGAGGAAGCAGGATTGACTGCTGCCAAGAAGATAGGTGAGAAGGCCTGGATGAAGAGCTATCTCAAGGCTCATGGCTTCTCTGGCAGGCAGGTGGGTCCTATGTCAGAAAAGACTCTCCAGCGATGTGAAGTCACTGGATCGGTAAACATCCGAGCGTGTTCTTGACGGAAGGATAAACAACAACAAAAACCAAGAGACAATCAATAACACGAGCTATAATATAATGGTTTCATTGATAAAACATAACGATTACAAGCTCGTTACAACATAAGAATCAAGACTCTTGGCAAGGGGAGATCGAGCATGATCTCCTCTCTCATCCGGCAGCCCTAGGCTCCGGGCAGACTCCCTCCCCAAACCCTTAATCTCTCTACACATTGAAACTGGTATATATAGGCCTCGGCCCATATTAGATGCGACTGGGCCCATTCGTGCGATTGGACCATGCGTATGGTTCAATCGTACCACTGGACCATGCGTATGGTTCAATCGTGCGACTGGACCATACTTATGGTTCAGTCTTACGAATGACCCAATCACATCTCTCAGTCGCACGACTGGCCCATTAGTAAGGCTCAGTCGCACGACTGAGTCTCATTCGCATATGCTCCTACGAATGACCCAGTTTCATGTGTTTACAACATATCAGGTGTATTACATTAAGCCTAGACTATTCGACAAGCGACGGACACACTATATATGACAATATATGCTCCAACAAGCGACATGTCAGTGACATTAAGGCTGACATTCGCGCGGGGAAGAGGAAGGAGATGTATAGAAGGGGACAGGGGATGACCTTCAAAGCAACCACTCAACCAAAACTCCAAACCTAACCTCAACCCGAACCTATACCATTTTCATTCCCAATCAAAACTAAACCAACCTTTGAACCATACACCCCTGAACCTACATCATCACCCCTACCAACCTCTTCACCTCAACCACCTAAACTACCCATCCTCCAACCCAAAACTCTAGCCAGAACCCAAACACCTCAACCTACCCATCAACCCATCCCCTGAGCAGCCAAAAAAGGACAGCCCTATCACAGGCTTAATGCCTCTAGACATTGATCAAAGTCCCGGGTCATTAGGTTTCAATTCCATATCCTTTACTGACCTTTTGACTGGAGCTGGTGAAGAGATTCTGTCTCTTAAAGGCAATGAAGTTGATCCACAACACCCTCTCAAGGATCAACAGAGCCTGGAGAGACCCCTTATCTCTAGCCCCCATCAGCAAAGCCTTACTGAGGTGAGTCCCACTGATGTGGAGGGGACTCATGTAGATTTAGCTGCCACTACTGAAGGAGCCTCAATGGATCCTCGGGACAGTGGTAACGGAACTGAGACTGAATCTACGGTAACCATGCCCTTTGATGACTCTGAAAGAGACATCATTGTGCAAGGGAAACCAGGGCGCCAAGAAACCACATCTGGTGGTGAGGATGAACATACCAGATATGTTACCTCATCTCCCCATGATTCTTCTAAAGAATATGAGGGAAGAATGCAAATCACCATTCAAGACCTACTTTCTAAAGTCTCAAACCTTGAATCTAAGGTTAGGACTTTAGAGGATAAGTCTACCACTCAGCAACTTGAGATTGAAACTCTCAAGGCCAAACTAGCTGAGAAACATATTGAGAGGTATGTTAGGCATGTACCAATTCATGTCTCCTTGACCTCTTCCTCTAGCTCATCAAGCTCTCAGGATGATGCTACCAAAAAGGGGGAGAGTGTTCAGAGACAAAGTCAAAGACAGGAGGAAACCCAAAGTCAAGCTCTCACTTCCTTGAGCTCAAAGTATCCTGTGCAACAAGCTGCAATTTTCCCTGAGCCTCCTTCAGTTGTTTTTCAAGTGGATCAAAGGATGCTCAAAGATCTCAATAGGTTCTTTAACAAGTTCCTATTGGAATCCCTTATAGAACAGCCAAGCCCTGATATGTCTGTGATCTACTTCGTAGCTCAAGAGCTTCAGAGGTTAAATGTACCTTCTACCACTATCGAGGAAGTTGGTCAACCTAAGGTTCAAGTGGAACCTGAGATTAACTTTGAAGGGGAAACAAGGACTGATGGCCCAGCAATTGAAACAGTTGGAACAGAAAGTGTATTTTCACAGACTTCCGAAGCACAATTCAAAGCCTCGGAAGAACAATCTCAAACTTCTGAAGCTGAGATTGCTGATGCAGAAGGACTATTCTCACTATCCGATGATCTAATAGTCACAGATGCAATTCTGGAACTTGCATCTGAGGTTCATAGGGAGGATTTTCTCACCCAACCTTTAGCTCTGACATCAGCATTAACTCCAGCTCCCATCTCTACTACCCAACCTGAATCTTTTATCCAAGAACCCCCAAAGTCTAGTACTTCCGAAGACATCAAAGGAAAGAGGAAGATGACTTCGGAAGAGGTTCAGGAGGAAGAAAAGTTGGAGAAGCTTAAAAGAAAAAGTAGGCTTCCAACTGGGAAAGTGTTAGCTGCAAGTACCAAAGCAGCTGCAACCAACCAGAAGGCAGTCAACAACAAAAAAAGAGTAGAGGTCATAGATAGACTTGTTGGTCTAGGGGCTGCAACTGAAGATGTACTCCTGCTACCATTAGAGGAGTTAATAGAGCTGGAAAAGGCAACTTTGCTGCTAAAACAGACACTTTGAATGAGGAAGAAAAGAAGCTAAGGAGAAGGCTGGTGACTCTACTGGATACTAAGAAAGGAGACAGGGTGCCAAGACAACCTCTTGCACCCAGAAAGAAGATCATCCAGTGGAGGTTCGAAGACTCTTCTCACAACTTTGTTGTTGAAAGAGAGAATGGAGAGCTCAACAGGCTGAGTGCCTCATCTCTGCTACACTTGAGCAGGTTTGACATTGCTGAGTTAGCAGAGAAGCCATTCTCCAACCCTTCAAACTCTGATGTAGCTGCCCATATCAGAAATCATCTAGGCAGCCTTCATATGGCCGAGCTTACTGCTAGAAGCAAGGTTGAAGAGGAGTTGAAACTGAGAGAGGAGGAGGAAAGGAAGGGATCAGCAACCAAAAGCAAAGCCTTTTTACAAATGGTTGAAGGTCCTAAACTTGAGTCCATAGTTAGATGGGAGTATGACTATAACTCCCGTCAACTAACTCTCTTCAGGGGGACACAACAGAGGGTACATGTCATTCAGAGTGATAGACTGGATCTCCTATCCACCAATGACTTGTACAAGCTTCTCAGCACTACTTCAGGGAAGAACAAAGAGACAGACAAATACCTTTTGTCCCTGGTGCTGAAGGCTTTGAGAAGCAGAAATAAGTGAGGTTTTGGTAGCATCAGCCTAGGGGGAGTTTGTTGGATCTAGAAAGGTTGTTGCAACCAAAATCAAGTCACATAGAAGGATTTGATACAACAAACAAAGGACTTTATAGAAGATTTTGGTACAACAAACAAAGGACTTCCGAAGCTAAGTATGGAACTTCCGAAGGAAAACTCCAACTTCCAAAGACAAAGAACCTACTTCTGAAGATCAAGACTTAGAAAGAAAGATCTGAAGTCAACTTCCAAAGTACAGAAGTCCTCAAAGCCTCGGAAGCATAGAAGCCTCTTCCGAAGTATAAGTGGCTTCGGAAGAACTTGTTCTTCCGAAGCCAATTAACCTTCGGAAGACACTCCTATTATCCAGTGGACATAAGTATGGTCTCTCTGACACTCCGCTGCAAATCTCTGAGATACTGCATGGCGTTTTCTCAAAATCCATGTAGTTGACCATACTTTAATCCACTGTTTACCTTTTTATGTTAGTACAGTTGCCATCTTTAGTTGGTGACAAAAGGTAAGTCATGGACATGTCATGACTACCATATCTTAGATAATACTTTATCTAAGATACCTTAACTTTAGCATTGTAGTATATGCTTTAGTCTTAGGTTTCCAGCTGGTATCAAAGTATATCCGGCTGTAGGATCTAGTATATATAGTTTCTCATTGTAACTCTCGTTTCATGCTTGTAAGAGTCTTGTAATATCTTGAGTTGAGAAGTAATATATACAAGTGCCTTGAAAATATATTTCTGCTTGTTCCTTTGCTACTTATTATATTATTATCAACTCTTGTAAAAGACATTACTTCATCTGATTTGAGTGTTTACATAAGTGAGTTATAGAGAAATACAAGTGTTTAAGTGACAAACCCGATCCTGCACCAAAGGTAGTGCTGAAGTGGAGTCCTCCGCGTACAATGTCCAAAATCCCTTTAAGGGAAATGCCACAGGACTTCACTCCACACTTCAAGTGGTGGTACTATGATTGGAGAACAGGTGAAGTGATCATAGTCTTACAGAAGGAGAGCCAAATGGATACTATCCGGGTATTTGACCCTATGTGGCTGACAAACTTGTCTGTTGACGACGTGTATACTTTATACAAGTGGCCACTATTCTATGACTCGCAGGATATTGTACAAGCCCTCCAGTTTCAGAATGTGATAAGACTCTGTTTTGCATTCGAGATACATGTCGGAGTTACAAGAGAGAAAAAGTACAAAAAGTTTGAGAAGCTAATGAAGAATGTTAGACAATGATGTAAACTAGGTCCAAGGGTGAGTTTGTTGATACATATGTATCTAGTTTAGGAGCTTAATGTAAAATGTCTTTCATGTCTTACATATATGTAATGAATGAGTTGAATGAAATGAAATATGTGATTATTGGTTATATTGTTTAATGTTTCATTGTTTATTGTGTCATAACGTATATTGAACTAACTATATCGGTTTATGGTTGTTTACATAGTTCTTAGTCAAGAATGGTTGAAAAATGTGTTTAAACTTAATCATATGAAGTATTCATGCGAATGGACCATGCTAATGAACCATACGTATGAACACTTCATGCTAATGGACCAATCGTATGACTGAACCAGGAGACTGGATCAGTCGCACGATTGAGACATAAGATTGGCTCAGTCGCGCGACTGAACCTTCAGTCGTGCGTATGGACCAACCGCATGATTCAGTCGCACGACTGAACCATACTTGTCACACCCCAACCTTGACGGCGGAAACGTCGAGATGTGAGGGTTACGATTGTTCACAGCCACATAACGCTATTTATTAATTCCAAATATATTATTCATAAGTTTCATTAGTAACATTACAAACAAAAGTCAACAAAGAATACATCATGTACAAATGCTACAAATAACATGATTATCCATTTTATTTCTAGGTCCAATCCTAGATGTAATAAGCTTCAAAGAGTAGAACACAAACTTGAGGTATACCTGAAACATGTTAAAAATAAAAGGTCAACATAAAAATGTTGGTGAGCATTCCATAGTTTTCAATACATAAGTATATAAAAGATGGCAATTCAAGTCATAAGTTAGTGAATAAAGTGATTAGGGATGTTATGAACAATGCAACAATCAAACCTCGACAAAGTTTTACAAGTCTCAAACGTTTACAAGATTATACGATCAGCTAAGTGTACTTGGATCAACCAAAGCAGGCTTGTCTTGCCCATAGATCTATGACTTCGCTGGGCTAGCAATAGTTAATGATTGTACATATAACGCCATAACATGGTAACCACAAAAGTTCAACTAACCACAACTTTGCATGATAAATTGCCATAAAGATTACAAGTCTCAAATAAGTTTCCAAGTGCAATGATAATAAGTTAACATGTTTCACCCCAAAGTGTGAAAATAAGCAAAAAGGGGTATGGAAATACTCACATGAAATAATAAGATGGTAATAAGAAATTAATAATGATCCAACAATTCCTTTTTATACCTAATGTATATATATTCCAAGGTTAGGTTTAAAGGTAAGATTAACGAATAAACGTGAACTAGGGTTTCAATTGGAATTTGGGGGTTTAAATAGTTAAATGAAACAATGAATCGTTTATGCTTTGGTTTAATAAAGATGGTATAACTTAATAAGACCAAGAATATATTCAAAATGATTCAATAATATAATTTATTGAATTAATAAAGATTAAATAAAATGTGTGAAAAGATATAAATAATATAGAAATTAATTATTTAAAATTTGATAAAAATGATTTATTGAATACTTAATTATATGACTTGCATATAAAATTATTCATAGTCATTTTATAAAGTTTTTAAACATTTTAAATAATCTTTATTAAGGTCTTATAATATCAAAACCCTAAATAAAGAATAATAGAAATTATATTGTTTTGTAAGTTTCAAGAATCTTAAATGAAATGTTAAGGAATAATTTTATTAACTAATTATATATAACATGAGTAAATGAATAATTAATTATTTAAATAATTATTTAAATAATAACTATTTAAATAATTATTTATTTAACATATAGATTTATAATATTCTATAATAAATCTACATTTGAACCATAATGGGTTTATAATATTTAATTACATAAAATAATTAATAATGTTGTTATAACCTTTGTTATTCCTTTAAAGGTAATTAAATTTTAGAAAAAAAAATCATATGTTTTAAAATCTTTAAAATTATTTAATAATTTCTTAAATGTTTTAGTTATTAAAATAAATTTTATTTTGATTTAATAACATAAATAAAATTTTTGAAACTTCAAATACATAGAATTGACTAAAAGAAAAATAATTGTTGGAGGCTGGGGTCGAACCCCAGACCTCTGATGTGTAAGTGCTGCATGTTAACCGGTTGGGCTAAAGCCCAGAACTTGTTTTAGAATGCAAATTAATTAATAAGAACCATTATTCGAATAACCCCCAATCCATATGAACCCTAGAATCAATTCGATCCAATTGAACACCGAATCGTTCGAGTTAATCCAATTAATGTTAGGGCTTTGATTGCCCATGTAATACCGAGTGTGTAAGAGGGTTTAGTTACCAAAATGATAAACAATTCGATGCTACAATGTGAAGACCCGAACGCGCCCTCGGTCGATTATGATTCGAGACACAAACATTGATGAAAATCAAATTAACTTCGCGTATAGGTTCCTGGAGTCATTCCGATCAAAAGCCCTCAATCAATTTCGTTTAATGATGCTCGAAAGATGGATTTTTGTTGAGTTGCAGGTTCGAAGTGAAAGTGATGATCGTAATCGAGGTGTGGGTGTATTGTGAATGAAATTGATGGTTCAGGTAGCTTCTCGAGATCAAAAGGAAGGTTTCCCTTCAATTATCAGGTTTTGATTTTGTCAAATATGTTCGAACGGATCAAAGATTTGAATCGAGTATTTCGGTTTCGTTTCAAACGAATTAAACCTCTCTTAATACGTATTTAAATGACAAATTAGTTCGAAACTTAAGTGCAGAGGTTAAGAAACGGTTCGATTGCATTTAACTCGTATGTTTCGAGTGATTCGATGGCCGCCGGAGATGGTGGCCGGCGGCAAAAGGGCCAATGGGAGGGGGGTTTGGTTTGTGTAAAAGAAAGTTACCCTTTTGGTCCCTAGGGTTTAGGTTGTTTGTTATTTCATGCTATAACCCTTAAATTAAGTTTTAGAAATTACAAGATAAACCCTAGACTTATATAACTAATTAAATCAAATAAATTAATTACTAATTTTTAAAACTTTCATAAGCTTATAACTTGTTATTTTTACTAGATAATTTAAATTCCTGGTTACTAATAAAGCCTTATAAGTTTGTTAAAATTTTATTTTATATATATTTTTTTAAATTGTAATAAAACAATTTATTCACTTTATAATTTTATGAAAAAGAATGGTTTACAAATCATAAATTATTTCAAATTATTTAGATGCTTAACAAATGTATAATTCACAATATAAATTGCAAATTTAGTTTATTTGGTCCATTACATTTATAACTTATAATAGAACTCAAAGATTAGATTTTTAACTTGGAATAAAAAAAAATGACGGATGTTACAATACTAATGGTTCAATCGCACGATTGACAAACCCTAACCTAAAAATATCATTTAATTCGTGGAAAAACGTAACACTTGAAGAATTTCGACCCTACAGAACATGTTCCAACTTCATAGATCGCAGTTGATCGTGTTCTAATCGTTCATAACGTTTCTTTAATCTCTAGATTGATCGAAACTGCTTTCTCACTGATTGGATCGCCAATCAAATAGGTTTCCGCACTATTTTATTATGTATACATGCATTATCAGTTAGTACTCCGTCCGTACACGGTCCTAACACGTTTTAAAACAACTTTTATATCCATACCATTTCTTTATTACAGAACTTAAACACTCAACCATTTATGAAAAAACACTATTCGACACACCTTGATAGCATTTGATGAAAGACCCTGTGGCTAACACTCATCTAATCAACCTAACTGATTCATAATACCTTATAATCCTCCACTATTCAAAGCATCTTTGTTTCTACAGCACTCTCACAACTAGCGGACCTAGATATTTTCAACTGGGGTAACAAAACAATTCTTTTATATTGTCTTTAATTGTTTTACCAACAATAACTTTACAATCAAATTGTTAGAAAAATTGACATTGAATACCTATATTAATATACTAGACCATGTAGTTTGAAGGCGTCCCAACAAATAAGGTGACACCATGGTAGTAGCCCTAACAGTGATCACCAGTACACCACACCGTAGTCTTGACACCGTTGGAAACCATCCTCACTCGCGGGGTTCTCCATTCTCCTCACTGCTTGCTTTTGATCAAATCTCTATAGTATTTTTGTTCATACTCTCTCCAAAATTGATCCAAGTAACTCACAAAACTCATTTCAAAACTTGTTCCAAACTAAAAGGTATAGACCAATAGTTAACCTGCTGATTTAGATACGAGTCTCCTCATTTAGATGGGTGCAACAAAACCAACCCTTCCCAATTCACCATCCATTGTATCAATAACCGAAACCCAACAATCACCATCCGTTTTAATACCCGCTTAAAAGAAGGGTGGTTAGGATGGATTCAGCCCCTTACGTCTCGATATTAAACGATCGAAGAGGAAGAAGAGTTGGAAAAGTGTGGATCTATGTTTGAAGGAACCGGTAACTTATATTAATGTATTTTTCATATTTACTTGTTTAATCAGGTAGTTCATATGTTTTTTAGACCATTAGTAACTCGCAAAAACCAGTTGCTTTCTAGATGCGAGTTGTTGGGTGTAGGCTTCGGATGAATTAATTTCGAAGTAGTTGGGCTTGGCCAGCCCAAAGTTTTAACAAGCCCAGTTTAGTTAGATTATTAACTAAAGAGATTAACCCATTGTAGCACATATATATATATATATATATATATATATATATATATATATATATATATATATATATATATATATATATATATATATATATATATATGTATATATATATATATATATATATATATATATATATATATATATATATATATAATTATACTTGTAATGTTTATCACTTAATAAAAAAATAATCCTGGTTGCCCCAAGAAGACGTAGGTTGCACAAGACGACCAAACCTATATAAATCTCTCGTGTCTCTTGTTATTGTTTATTAGTTTTATATTCGTGTTCGTGGAGTTTGATCCTAACAACTGGTATCAATGCTTTACGCTCTTGATTACTATTAAAATATTCCCGGTCTTGATCGTACGAACTTGGGCTTCTGCCATCGTTGGTTACTAGTCGAACCAGGGTTCCGCTGCCGTATTTGCCCCGTCGAATTAGGGTTTATGCCGTCGTTTCGGTAGTTTGATTGTCTGCTGCATTCAAAACTCAGGTGGATTATCAAACTCGTTTGCTTTCGGTTTTTTTGAACTAGTTTTTATAGAGTAGTGGTCAATAGAACAACTAAAATACTCATGTAACAAGATTTTTTCTACAATTTGATCTCAACCATTGATTAAAAATATTAATTTTTGAGATTATTATTACATTTTTTAGTTTTAAGAGGCTTTTTATTTGAACATTTTTCAATATATTATATGTCTAATACTAGTTGTCAAACTGTGTAAATGTAGAATTATAAAATTTTGAGAGTGAATATCAAATTTAAAATCTCTAAAGGGGTATATATTATAATTTCTAAATGAGTAATTCCAACTTATTAGCGTGAATGTGAGGAACTTTTACTAATGGTATATACTATGTACAAAGGACACAAATTCTTTAATTTGTTAGGTTACGTTAAAATGTTTGAACACATTTAGTAAGAAAAGAAATTATATATTATTTTAAAAAACAACTTAAGTGCTACAATGATTTTATGGTTTTAGTTTTTTGCCATAAAGGTTTGTTTTTTTGGTATTATATCTGTATTAAAAAACAAGTGATGTGCTATAATAAAGTTTTATGTTTGTGCTTTTTGAGTAGAAAAGTTTTCTTTTGTGTTTTTGGCATCAAATATTGGTCAATTTGTATTTTGGTAGTGTAAGTGAGGTGCTACAATAAAGTTTTATGTTTTTTTCTTTTTGACCACAAATTTTTATGTTTTTCCTTTCCATTTTCCCTTTTTCCTTTTCTATTTCTTTTCCTTTTGTACTAACTAATGTTTTCTCCCATGCTACGCGCGCTTGAGTTTGGTTGTTTTTTCCTGTCTTACGTTACGTGACTTTGTTCATTTGGCTCGCCTCATCGGTAACCACAAACACAAATACTGATACTGGTTCGGATAATACCTTTACCTGCAACGATGATGTTCACCCATAATCGGTTTTGTTTGTTGGTTCGTCGTAGAAACGCAACAATAACTGCACTCGTTATAGTCTATGATAAAAAGATTTCACCAATGTCAGATGCCAATAAAAGAATTAGTATTCGTGTTTGTGGGTTCCAGTGAGGCGAGCCAAAGGAACAAAGTCACGTAATGTAAGACAGGGAAAAACAACCAAACGCACGCGCGCGTAGCACGGGAGAAAACACTAGTTAATACAAAAACAAAAAGAAATAGAAAAGGAAAAATCGAAAGGAAAAGATAAAATGAAAAGAATGTATCATTCTCTCTCTCTAATAAGAAATAAAAACTTATGTGACATCCTTCTCTATGTGTACATACATACATACATATATATATATATATATATATATATATATATATATATATATATATATATATATATATATATATATATATATATATATATATATAAGAAAAGGGTAAATATGTCTATTTGCTTTCTTCTTTTTCTATTATGTGAGACAACACCTACTTCATTTGCCTCTTCATTTCAAATATCTATCTTATCTTCTCATCTACAAATCTCCCAATCTCCATACTCATAAACCCCTTCTCTTTGTTACATCTAACCACCCTCTTCAATCCCTCTCATCGCCATCTTCAAGAACATCAAGGTTTTTTTCAATTTTCATCTTTCTTCATCCATACCCACCTGCACCACCTCCCTATAACCTTTACCGAAAACAAATCCGTGGTCACCTACCACCTCGGTAACACCACCACTACACACGCCTTACCCTGCTGGCAAAACCACCACCGCAGCTGCCTCACCACACCGACAACACCGCCACCAACACAATCACCATTTCACTTGATTTATCTAGCAAAATTCCATTTGTTACCACCTAGATCTACCATATTGCAATTTTTGTGTTTAATGTATGATAACTCTTTCTCTTTCCTGTTGTTAAACTTTGTACTGATTTATAAAAACTTATTATTGTTGATTTTGAACTTTCTACGGGGATGCCAATCGATTTTTCCTAATGATTGAGCTCTATAGATCAGATCTCTTCTACATCAATCAAGGTAAAAAAACTTTGCATTACCAGATTGTACAAAAGTTTGAAGAGAAATAGTTTGCTATTTGTTGATTAGTTTGATTCGTCATATGTTGAAATGGTTCTGAAAGAGATCAAGTTCACGTTTGTGCTAAACTAAGGAGCATAAGTTGGATAATCGGTGATTTAGTGCAGGTTATAGGAACTTGGGTTAAAGGTGATGCGAAAGTTGTTTAATATGTTGGTGCTGAACAAGTAATTTGTTAGGTGACATATTGTAAGGTTTCATATAAGGTTGATGCACCTAAAACATCCAAAGTCTGTCCTGCATGCATGCACTGAAGTGCTAAGTAGAATGCTTCGGAAGTTTCACACTCTACCTTAGAAAATATTCTAAGTGTGAAATCTTCCGAAGCCAAGACCAACATCTTCCGAAGCCAAACATGAAGTCTTCCGAAGCTTCAAAGACAAAGTCTTCCGAGGCCAACATATGAAGACGGATTTCTTCCGAAGACTTTTGAGTACATGCTTTATCTGATGTACCTTTATCATAAAGCTGGACCACCTTTCCGCTGCAACTCTGTTCAGTCACCAACTTACATAAGTTGATGAAAAGGTCTATGCTTTTGGTAACTGTACATTAAGGTCTTGAGTCCTTTACTTTCTACTTTATGTACTTTTATCCTTTTTATAACAAAGAGTCATGGAATAACTTAGGAAAAGTGCTTAAGGAGAGGTTTGGCTGGGATTTGACATAAAAAAACAAATGAAGAATGCGTACGATAATCCTAAAGCTAAATATATAGGATGGGTGTATCTGAAAAACAAAACATGCAACATATACAACCCTTAAACAAACACGTTTACCTTAACCAACGAGGAATGGGAAGAATACAAAAAGGATGTTTATATATACAAATTTATTAAAAAATACATATAAGCATGAACTTATAACAATTCTTACTTTTGGTTTAGGGGCATCCGAAGGCGGTATCATTAAAAACCGTTCCATTACCTTTAGAGCTTTGTGTTGAATTGTTTGATGGCAATACTGCCACTGGGGGTAGCAAGTGGACTTCAACACAAACATCGGCTGTTGGGTCATCTTCTTGTAATTGTGTCAAACCGCTTATGCTTACAGACACCGTTATTCATGACACAGACGATGATGGCGACTCTTATGATTTTGGTTCCGAGCCTATTAATGAGGATGCCGCCGAGCCCACCGCTAAGCCCACCACCAAGCCCACTCCCGAACCTACCCCTAACCCAAATAAAAGGGTAAAAACCTCAAAATCATCATCTATCACTACTGATGATCTAGCCCGTGATATGCAAAAGGCTCTACAATATCTGATTAAAGGCAAAGAAGGGCCGACGGTTCTTGAATGTCCTGAGAAGCTAAAGTTGGTTGGGTTATATCCGGTCGATCCTCTATTCTTTCCGCTTTTCATATTTTTGGAGTTTTTGTCGGATACGAGAGAGGCATGGATGACATTGCCACCGATTCCTAAGGTTTTGAGAGGGTGGATCTCGATGACGGCAACAAGTTTAGGATTAATAAAGTAGTTAAAACCATTGTTTATTATATGTGTTAAAAACAATATTTGCTTTTGGTTATTTAGGGTTGAAAATATTATATGCTATGTGTGACAACCTTGAATGCTTTTGATTGGTTATGTTTAGAACAATTAATACTTTTGGTTTGTTATGTTTAATTTTGTTTGTGTTCAATTAAAACAGGATCATAATGGATTATAATAATGAATTACTACTCGTAATTCTTATGTAATTGTATGTTCGCTTTTTTTGGGGAAGAAGTTTAAAACGAATGCGAGATAATGACTCGATTATGTCAGGGCATAAATACACGTTAAAATTATTGCAAGGAAATCCCAAACAATGTGTTGAATTGCTACGTATGTCTCGTGAATCATTTGTCTGACTATGTGCTCATTTTAGAGTAAATTATTCGTTGAATAGTAACTATGTTTCAGTTGAAGAGAAGATGACTATGTTTATTATGATAATTGGTCATAATCAACGATACGTGGTTATCAAGCGTAGATTTCAACACTCAAAGCAAACAATTCTTAAATTTTTTTATGAAGTCTTGGATAAAATGATGATTTTTGCCAAAGATATGATAGTACCAACTTTTTTTAATCCAAATTCAAATATTCCGGGACATAACAAAAGATTACATTGGATTTTCAAAGGAGCGGTGGGTGCACTTGATGGAACTTTGATACATGTTGTTGTCCCTGCTAGCAAACAAGATTTGTATAGAGGTAGGGGAAAAGGGATTGTTATCAAAATGTATTAGCAATTTGTGACTTTAATATCATTTTTACATTCATTGTGGCGAGCTGGGAAGGGGGCACACATGATTCTACAATATTATCAGAGGCATTATCAGCTACAAATACTCCATTCCCGTTACCGCCACTTGGTATTTTTAGTTGTTTGTTAGATATTTGTATATTACTTTAATTTTCTAATTATTTATATTTTAACAGCTAAATATTATCTTTGTGATGCCGCTTATGGACACATACGAGGATTTATGGCTCGATATCGTAATGTTAGGTATTGGCTTGGAGATTTTCATAGAAGCCGTGCATTGACCAATAAAGAAAAATTTCACATGCAAAATAACGAAACGTTATTGAGCGTTCGTTTGGAATCTTGAAAGCAGGATTCCCTATATTAAAGAGGATGGCACTATTTCCGTTGGTTACACAAAGGAACATTACCATTGCATGTTGTAACACCCGGAATTTTAAAAGAAAAAAAAGTGAAGAAAAAGAAAGAAAAGCAATAAAACCCAAGTTGAGGGGCTAAAAGTGCACAAAGCACAAAATTTAAATAATATTTTGTACAAAAGTGGGCATGGCTGCCTACTACACTCCTGCACCTTTCTGTTGACTTTTCTAGAGAGAGAAAGCAGAGAATTTTCAAGTTTTAGAGAGAAGAAGAAGAAGCTGGTTTTCAGCTTAGTTTTAGGTGTTTTGGCTTGTTCTTGGCTGGTTTTCAGCCTCAGGTATGTGCTTATATGTTTTTGTGTGTTCGGTTTTGTGTTTTTATGGTGTTTTTAGGTGTTCGAACTCATAAGCCTTCGGGTTTGAAGAAGTCTTACTCGAAAGTTGCAAGAGGTGAGTTCTAGCTCCCCGGTTTTAAATGTTTGAACTTGTTTTGGGGCTGGAAATGCATGATATAACATTTTTATAAATGTTGGGTGTGTACTCGTATAAATGTGTATGTGTTCTGTTGGGTGGGTGTATGTTCGGGAATGATTTTGTGTATGTTTATGTTTGTAAGCTTGTTTTGATGCTTAGTATGTTAGAAACGAGTCTTAGAACATGATAAAAACGAGATTTGGGACTCAAATTGTTGTTAGTTAGAAAACAGTATGTTCATTCGCCCAACTGCCAAACGCCTAAGTGCCCATGCGGCTGCATTCTACCCATGCGCCTAGGATTTTGCCCAGGCGACTAAGTGTTGGCCATGCGCCCATATAGTGTCCATGTGCCCAAATAGTATCCATGCGCCTAGAAACCTGCTCATGCGCCTAAGTGTGTGCCCATACGCCTAAGTGCCCATACGCCCATTGCCCATACGCTTAAGTTTCCCAGACGCCTGAGTGCCCATGCGCCTCAATAGTGCCCAAGCGCCTAAGTTGCCCATGCGCCTAAGGACTCATGAGCCCAAGTTTTTCCCATGAGCCTAAGTGTTCCCATACGCCTAAGCACTCATGCGCCCACATAGTGGCCATGCGCCTGCATAGTGCCCATGCGCTCAAGGACAGAAAAATTTCTGAAATTTTGGAAAGAAGGGTTATTAGGCTATGACTTGGTATGACTTTGGGGATGTTGTATGTTGTTGTATGTTGATGTTATGTATGTTTATGTCCTGTTTTCTTTATGTTCCTTATTACGTATTATTTCGTGGCTTTATGTGGTATGTCATTGTTAATAAACGATATTATGTAACAAAAGCGGAAGTTAATGATAATGAAAAGTGGAACGTAAAGAGTGAATGAGTGAAAAGTCTTGCAAGCAAAATAAAAGGAGGTTCACACCCAATGAAGGGTGTTAGCTCAACTATGAGCGGTTTAGCTAACCCGGGAGTATGCACACTAGGGTCTAATCTTTATGATTGACTAGACGAACGGGACCCTTTTGGCTTGCCCCAGTATTGGTGCCCGCCTCGTGCATGATGTTAGAAGTCTATTTATAGACTTTGGCCCAGTACGTCCATGATGTTTAGGGTATAGCACATGGCATTGGTCCAAATGAAAGTGAAAGATAATGATGAATTACAAAACGTACGATACGTACGGTAATGAACGATAAAAGAATGAGGAATGATGATGAAAGATAATAATAAAGATTATCTGTGTGTACGTATGATGTGTGACCATGTACGGAAGTAAATGAATGTTTTTAAATAAAAGGAAAGTATATTATATTTTATAAAACTAAAAGTCACTCAACAACACTGACTTTTATGCATTTTCAGTTGGCAGGTAATGGTTGCTGAGGATGGCACGAGTATGGAGCTACTTGGCAAATAAAGATTGGCATCCATTTTATGCAAAAAATGATAGTTTTGTGATGTAATACAATTGACAATATTTTGTATCTTACTAACGATGTATGATTTGGAAAAAATTAAATATTAATACATGAAATGGTTTTTGTTAAATTGTTCCGCTTCAATGTTTTTGGTAAATGTTAATGTGTTTTTAAATAATATGTGAGATGAATGTCCAACTGTAAATGTTTCGGGAACGGGGCCATACAAGTTGGTATCAGAGACAAAGTTTAAGAGAAGTGGGTAAATATTTTCATAAACCTAAACTTAAACTAAGAATAGGACGAAATGGAAGGATGCCAACCCAAGTAGCTACGTTCCATCAGGTATTTTCTTTTGAGTTAATCAGTATTATGTGTGCATGTTATTTGATTTATGTGCCCTTAGTAGATTTGGATACTGATATAGTCAAGATAGGATATGCTTGGGGTATGAAGAGTAAAGTAAGTGGCTAATCACAATTGACCACTGTAATTAGGGACTTACTATACTTGACATAATTCGAGTTGTTACTTTGAATGACCGTGTTGGTGTTTGAATCTTATAGTTTGTTGACAGGATGGCTAGAGGTAGATCTTTGAAGGCTTCGCGAGGTGAAGGTTATGGTGGACGTGGTGCTGGACCACGTGTCACGAGGGGCAGGGCTAGGGCTGTTGAAATGGCACCCAAAGAGCCCGAGACACATCACTCAGAAGGCGGTGATGAGAGTGCTAATCTGAGGGCCGCAGTGAAGGAGGCGGTCTTTGAGGGAGTTCAGCAGGTCATACAGGCGATTCTGCCATCTGTGGTGATTGAGGTGATTAGAACGGTGAGGGAGGTGGTCGTGATTAAGGTGAGCAAGAAGGGTAGCGGCGATATGAACTGGAACGGAAAGCGGGTTGAACATGGGGGCGTCACTCCAAACAACAAGAGTGCAAGGGTGGATGACCGGCGTGTAGTTACGTCTGGTGTGGGGACGAGGAAGTGTGATAATTGCGGAAAGAAGCATACTGGGGAGTGTAGGTGGGGATCAAACCTGTGTTTCAAATGTGGGTGGCCCGGTCATGTGGCAAGAGAGTGTGGGGTGAGGCGATGTTATAACTGTGGAAAAGGGGTCACATGAGCAGGGACTGCAAAAAGCCGAGGGCTGGAAGTTCTGGGGCAATGAACAAGGCCAGAAACGAAAGGCCGAGTGCGAGCGCGGTGTTTCACAGTGACCCGGGAGGAGGCAAGGGCGGATCCCGATATCGCATAAGGTATGTTTCTTGTGAACCAAACACTTCCCTCTGAGTTATTTAATTTTGGTGCTAGTAGAAGTTTTATTTCTGCTAGCTTTTGTGCTAAGTTGCCCATTAGAAGTATAAGCATTGATGAGCCCTTCGATGTAAAAACCGTCATTGGTAAGTCTATCAGGATTTTTGATCTGATAGAAGGCTATGACATAGAATTAGAAGGTCATAGGTTTCCTGCTAGACTATTTGTGATGACCTTAGGCGTGTTTGATGTAGTCCTAGGGATGGATTGGTTAGCAGACTACGAGGCAAATATTATGTGTCAAAAGAAAATGATCCGACTAAAAGCGTCTGAAGGGGGTTCAGTGACGATCTACGGTGATCGAGTTGCTTCGGTCCCGCATATGATTTCGAGGGCGGTGGCGGGAAAGTATATGAAATGGGGATGTAGTGCCTACCTAGCCTACGTGAAGGATGCGAACACGACAACACCACAATTCTTTGATGTACTAGTGGTGTGTGACTTTACCGATGTGTTCCCAGAAGATTTACCAGGTGTGCCATCGGATCGTGAGATCGAGTTCCGAATTGACTTGGTACCTGGTGCTAAACAGGTTGCCAGGGCACCGTATCGATTGGCTTCGTCTGAGACGAAGGAGTTGATGGTACAGTTGCAAGAGCTGATGGACATGGGGTTTATTCGACCGAGTATCTCTCCCTGGGGTGCACCGGTCTTGTTTGTAAAGAATAAGGACGGTAGTATGAGGATGTGCATCGACTATCAAGAGTTAAACAAGTTGACGGTGAAGAACCGATATCCACTAACTCGAATCGATGATTTGTTTGATCAGCTCCAACGTGCTAGTTGGTTTTCAAGTATAGATCTTCGATCGGGCTATCATCAGCTGAAGGTGAAGGAGTAGGATATTCCTAAACAGCTTTTCGTACGCGTTATGAACACTACAAGTTCCTTGTTATGTCCTTTGGTTTAACCAACGAGCCAGCTGCTTTTATGAATTTGATGAATCGAGTGTGTCGGCTGATATTAGATAAATCAATAACTGTGTTTATTGACGACATTTTGATTTATTCGAATAGTGAGGAGGAGCATGCCGGTCACATTTGGGAGGTGTTAGAGACACTTAGAAGGGAGAAGTTGTATGCTAAGTTCTCCAAGTGTGCATTCTGGTTGCGTGAATTTTAGTTTTTGGGACACGTGGTGAAACCTGAAGGTAGTGGAGGCGGTGATGCAATAGAAGTCTCCAAAGACGCCATCCGAGATTTGTAGTTTCTTAGGGTTGGCAGGTGTCACACCCCAGCCTTAACGGCGGAAACGTTGAGATGTGAGGGTTAAGATTGTTCAAAGCCACATAACACTACCATCAAGTGTAAAAATAATTAAGCATAGGTTTTTAGTGTAACATTACAACCATAAAGTCTCAAACAAACTTTCAAAACATAACAACAAGAAACATTCCAAGTTAATATTAAGTCTATATTATTTCTAGGTCCAATCCTAGATGTTTCCAATCTTCAAGGTCAACAGTTAAGCTTGGGCATTCACTAAAACATGTTAAAAATAAGGTTAACAACGGATGTTGGTGAGTTTCCATGAGTTATACATACATATAAGAATTTTAAAAAGTCAATTCATGTCATAGGTTAAGAAATAATGCAAGAATATAGATTGCATAATGATACAATAAAACCTTGGCAAAGAGTGGCTATAAGGTAAACGATTAGCTAAGTGTGCTTGGTTCCCATGATAAACAAGAATACGTCATCAGGAGCTGGCAATAACCTAAGCTTTAGCACCAATTAGGCTTGTCAAGCCTATAGATTTATGACGTCGCTAGACTAGCAATAGTTAATAATTGCTTTTACAATATGACTATCATATAAGGCTCACAATTATCTCAAATAACCATGACAAAATATATAAAATGAATTGCATATGCATTACAAATATCAAGATGTTTTACAAGTGTGTATTTGTTTGCTTAACATGTTTCACCCCAAAAGATGTGAAATAAAGTAAAAAGTGGCATGAAAAACTCAAATGATATAAGATGATCTTTACATAACAAAATTAGATTGCTCCAACGATTCCTTCACGAATTACCTAATCGTGTAGGTTCCAAGTTTAAGTTATAAACGATTAAGTTCAAGAGACAATTCGACGAAAGTCTAGGGTTAATTATAGGAATTTGGGGTTTTTGATAATTGGATTAAATAAGACAGTTTAACCATTTATATTATTGATTCCAATAAAGGTGAAATAAGTTGGTTAAAGAATTGTTTGAATATGATATTAAATTATTAAGAAAATTGGATAATTTTCAGTTCATAATAATTGATAAATAAGAATTAAGATTTAAAGTGTGAAAATAAAGTAATAATTAATTTAATAATTTGTTAAATAACGACTTCTCCAAAACAATCAATTGAATAATTGATTTATTTAAACAAGTTTAAATAACTTTTTTGATTTCAAGGGCATTTTATAAGGTAATAAAAGGAATAAACTTCTAAATAACCTTTGTCATAGTGTCTATATTATTAAACTATTTGTTTTTAAATAAAAACATAAGATTACATTGTTTAATAATTTACAGAAATTAGTTTGATTATGGGTTAAATTTAGTTGAAAATAATTTTATTTAATTCCATAAACAATGTAAATTTTCTGTAACTTAATTAAATAAGAAAAACCTTTTTTAAAAAAAAAGTTGAGGGTGCCCGGGGTCGTACCCGGGACCTCGGATGTATATGTGAATGCTCTCAACCGGTAGGCTGGGGCGCCTATGCATGTTTGTAAGGTTTCATATAAGGCTGATGCAGCCCAAAACATCCAAAGTCTGTGTTGCATGCATGCACTGGAGTGCTAAGTAGAATGCTTCGGAAGTTTCACACTCTGCCTTAGAAAATATCTAAGTATGAAATCTTTCGAAGCCAAGACCAACATCTTCTGAAGCCAAACATGAAGTCTTCCGAAGCTTCAAAGACAAAGTCTTCCGAAGCCAACACATGAAGACAGATTTCTTCGGAAGACTTTTGAGTACATGCTTTATCTGATGTACCTTTACCATAAAGCTGGACCACCTTTCCGCTGCATCTCTAATCAGTCACCAACTTACATAAGTTTGTGAAAATGTCTATGCTTTTGGTAACTGTACATTGAGGTCTTGAGTCTTCTACTTTCTACTTTATGTACTTTTATCCTTCTTGTAATATATTAGGATGTGAGCTATGGCATGTCATAGTCACTAGTGAAAAGGCAATCTGCCTTTTGACTCTACATTGATTTTGTTGTTTTCTAGATCATGTATCCAGCTGGTCTTCAAAGTATGGCCGGCTGTAGGATGTAGTATAAAGTATCTCAGGTCCCTTGTATCTTTTTTTATGCTTTGTAACACTTGTAAGGAACTTAAGAGCAATATACAGCATTCTTGAAAACCATACACTTGTGTTATTGTTCTTGTTCTGTCTCTTAATTACTTGTGTTTCTTAGTATCAAAGTGTAACTAATTACCAGTTTCCTATCTGATCTATTAAGTGTTCTAAACACTCTCCTAATTGTGTTGTGTTGTAAGTGACCATCCCTTAAACGGTCAAGCAATTGGTATCAGCATTCTAGTCTCTTGTTTGTAAGATCTCACTATCTTAAGATCCCTCACACACACAAAATACTTAACATCTCAAATGGCAGCTCTCACTAAAGCTTATATGGAAACTGGAACAATGACAAAGTCCCCACTGATCACTCCTGAAGAATTTGACACTTGGTGCCAAAGAATGGAAGGTTTCATCAAGTCACAAGACTCCAGGATGTGGGAATCTATTGTCAATGGACCTCACATACCAAGCACCTCTTTAGCTGTTGATGGGGTGGTATGATACCAAAGGATGTGGCTGACTACTCTAAAGAAGATAGAAAGAAGATTGATATTGATCAGAAAGCCATGACAGCCCTTCAAACTGCTCTTCCAAACTTCATATGCAGAGGCTTCAAGAAGTGCAAACAGCTAAATAATTATGGGATGCACTGAAGCTGATGTATGAGGGGTCAAATGAAGCCAAGGAGAACAAGAATGATCTCTTGAAGCAGCAGTTTGAAAATTTCACATTTATTGCAGGTGAAACTATGACTCAACAATACTTTAGGTATGTTGAAATTGTGGACACTCTGATGGATGTTGGAGTGAAACTTGAGAACAAAGACATTGTAAGGAAGTTCATGTCCTCTCTTCCTACGCAATGGACACATTATTATTTTGTGATCAAGAGAACTGAGAACCTCATGACTCTTACTTTGACTGAGTTGTATGATATTCTCAGTGGATACCAGATGGAGATGAACATGCAAAATCCATCTGGTAACTCCAGCAGTCAGAAGAGTTCAGCGCTTCATGTGGTTGAAAGGGATAGTAGAGAACCACAACATCATCTTATCTACTATCCTGACAACTCACAAAAGGGTCCTTTCATCACTTTCCCGAAGACACCAAGAGAAAGCTACACTCAAGGAAGCCCATTTCAAGAGACAAGCTCTTCACAAGCCTTTGTGTCTTCTAATGAAAGCACATGCAACTTTCTCTTCACCCTTGAAGACCTGGACTATATCTACCCAGATGATCTGGAATACATGGAGATAGTTCAGCAGATGGCTCTTCTCACACACAGAGCCAAGAAGTTCTACAAAAGGACAGGGAGGAAGTTTCTAAGCAATACAGCCAGTGAAAAGTTTGGGCTGGACAAAAGCAAAGTAAAGTGTTACAACTGTAACCAAATGGATCACTTTGCAAGGGAGTGTAAGGCACCAAGGACAAATGGTGGCCAAACACAAGCCAGACCAAACTACACTAAGAGAGCCAACCAAAATGAGAAGCCAAAATAGCAAGTTGCAGTTGTTGTTGAAGAAGGAGGCTTTAACTAGAGCTTTCAGGTTGAAGATGCATCTCCAAACCAAACACTGATGGCTGACCATGATGAAGCCAAGGTATTGGAACATCTCTGTATACCTGAATGTATTGCTAAAGTTAATGGATACAGATCCTACAACTTAGAGATGAGATCTGATCTTGAGTCCTTAGATATCTTAAAATCTGATTTCAAAAGAGCTGAAAATGATTATAAACTAAAGATAAAGGACTTAGAGAAAACCATTTCAACTCTTAAACATGAACACACCAACTACAGGACTCAGATCAAAGATATCATAACTAAGTTGACTAAATGTCAGGCTGAGCTTATGATCAGCAAAGTCAGGGCAGAAAAATGTGTTCTTGAAGAAGAGACCTTCAAGAACATTATATCCTCATCCTTTCATGCAAAAGTTTGTTATCAGAATAAGCAGGGTCTGGGATCTAGTGAGATAGCTCCTTCATACACAATACTGTCTGTAAGATTTCCTAGGTGTGAAACTTGTGAAGATGAGCTTCCTCTCATAGACCCCTTGACTGAAGAAGATGAAGAGGAGATAGTGAAGGATGCCTCTGAGAAGAGTGAAGAAGAACATTCTAAGTAGGGTCACTATCCCTTTGAGGAGAGTAAAAGGGTTGGGATGACCAAGTCAGGGAGAAAGAACTTGATCCGGAAGGCCAAGAGGAAAGCAAAGAAGGCTCAAGAGATCAAGGCCACCTTTACCTCTATGCAGAAACAAGTTTTTATCTCTGCAGGATTTGAGGTGGTTAAGGCTGAAGACACAAACTTAAACTCTAGTACCAGGAGTTCTAGTTCATGTTCAAATCATACCAGCAACATGAACACGGCTGATCACTTGTGTACCACTACTATACAACATGAACCATCAAGCTCCAAAGGTAGTTCTCACCCTAAAAGAATTGCCATAGCATCTGCAAAGATGAAGATGGAGAAGGAAAGTGATCAAGTTCAACCTTGTTCATAAAAGAAGACTCTTAGGAAGAAGAAAATGGACTGTGTCATATGTGGGAATACTTCTTATCTTGCTAAGGAATGCCTTTACAATCAAAAAACTACTGTCCACATGACCAAGAAAGAGATCTAAGAGTTTGAAGAAGAAGTAAGCTTCGGAAGGAAAATATTTTCCTCTCGGAAGCTCCAAGTTGAAGAAGAAGACAAGTGGAAAATTGCCTTCGGAAGAAAATTTGGTCTCGGAAGAAAGGAATACTTCCGAAGCACTGAAGCCTGCTGCAGTGTTAGCAAGCTCTTCCGAAGGTCCAGTCACAAAAACTTCCAAAGTCATCAAAACTTCCGAAGTGATGAAGGTCAAGTCTAAGCTTCCAAAGGTGATGTGGAAGACAAAAAAAGACCAAGTGACTGAAAGTTCCCCATCAACATCAGCAAATGATCCTCAAAACATGACTATAGGATCTATTACTGTTACATTGTCTTCAACTTCTCTTGATAAGCCCAAGATCAATAAGGCTTAGGTTTCCAAATGTAATTAACCATCTCTTTTATGCAGGAACAGCTCAACTCAAACAAGAATGTCTGGATCATTGATAGTGGTTGTTCCAGGCACATGACAGGAAATGGGTCACTACTCTAGAATTTTGAAAGAATTGATAGAGGGCCAGTTGCTTTTTGAGGAGATGCAGGTGGTTACATAACTAGAAGGGGCAGGGTCACAAATGTTAAGCTCAGCATTGAGAATGTAAACTTTGTTAAGGAGCTTAGATACAATCTTTTTAGTGTATCTCAATTTTGTGATCAGAGTTATAACATGCTCTTTACTGAGCATGAGTGCATTGTTCTCAAGCCCAGGGTGGTCATTCCTCATGAGCATATCCTTCTCAGAGCCCCCAGAAAAGGGAACATGTACAAGATGGATTTGCAAGAAACATCTCTCTTAGGAGAAGTTTTATGCTTTCTATCTAAAGCCAATAGTGATGAGTCTTTCCTCTGGTATAAAAGAATGTGCCATGTAAACTTTAAAAACATGAATAAATTAATTAAGAATGATTTGGTAACTGGAATGCCAAAGAAAGAGTTTACAAGTGATGACCATTGTGTTGCATGCCTCAAAGGGAAGCAACACAAGGTATCTCACAAGCCAAAGGAAAGAAACTCCATCACTACATCCCTAAACTTGTTAGATATGGATCTCTTTGGCCCCACCAGTGTAATGAGTCTAGGAAGGACCTCTTATTGTTTGGTGATCGTAGATGACTTTACAAGATTTACTTGGGTCTTTTTCCTTAGAACTAAGGATGAGACTCCTGAGATCTTGAAGAGTTTCATCCTAAAGATTGAGAATGAATTTGATCACAAGGTCAAAACCATAAGATATGATCAAGGAACTGAATTCAAGAACCAAATCCTTGATACATTTTGTGATGAAAAAGGTATTACAAGAGAATACAGTGCTCCCAGGACACCTCAGCAAAATGGTGTTGCTGAGAGGAGAAATAGGACACTTATTGAAGCTGCAAGAATTATGTTGTCTGACTCTAAACTGCCCATCACCTTCTGGGCAGAGGCAGTTAACACTGCTTGCTATATGCAAAACAGAGTTTTAGTAATTAAGACACATGGTAAGACTCCTTATGAACTTTGGCACAAGAGGAAACCTTTCATTGGTTTTCTCAGGTCATTTGGATGTCCTTGCACCATCTTGAATACCAGAGATCAAATTGCCAAATTTGATGAGAAATCAGATGATTGACACTTTATTGGATACTCTTCCCAAGCTAAGGCTTATAGAGTATACAATCTTAGAACTAGAGTAGTTGAGGAGTCAATCAATGTGACCTTCAATGAGCACACTCCTTATGTGAAAGGTTCTGGTCCTGAATGGCTATTTGATCTTGATTTAGTTACCAACTGTTTTAACAAATCTTGTGAGCATGTTTCAGGATCCACATATGTACTTCCTAGAGGTGACCTTGATCCAAGATTTGAGCTGAGAAGACCTTCAAATTATACTACTTCAGCTCCAGTTGTAATAACCCTGCAAATGGAGTTCCTATCAGCACAACAATGACAAACTTGATACATCTGGGGTGCCTTCAAATTCCAGCCTAGAGGCACAAAACTCAAATGCAGGAGCTTCAAATGTAGGAGGAAATGGTGGTGGTGACAATGATCAGGAATTTCTGGATGCTGATTACCACTCCATAGAAGACAACATTAATGATGTCACACACTCATTGGATCAAGTTTCTCTTGATAAGTGTGCTGATGTGGTGGGTGAATCATCTGGACCAGAGCTAAATTTCTCTAATTAAGATCTGTCTAAACAACTTTTTGTGATCCCTCAATTAAGGATTCACAAGTCTCACCCCACCACAAACATCATTGGAAATGTTGAAACTGGGGTAAGAACAAGAAGACAAACCCATGATGCAAATGTTTGTCTTCACTCTTGTTTTCTATCCCAGATAGAGCCAAAGAAAGTTGATGAGGCTCTGAAGGATGGAAGTTGGGTTGAAGATATGCAATAGGGGCTACTTCAATTCAAGAGGCAAATGTTTGGAACCTATGTCCTCTTCCTCAAGGGAAGACCATCATAGGAACCAAATGGGTGTTTAGAAATAAGAAGGATGATAGAGGAATTGCCATCAAGAACAAGGCCAGACTAGTTGTCCAAGGATACACACAAGAAGAAGGAATTGACTACATAGATGTCTTTGCTCCTGTGGCAAGACTTGAAGCTGTCAGGATATTCGTAGCTTTTGCTGCATCCAAGGATTTCAAGGTCTACCGACTTGATGTCCAGTGTGCTTTTCTCTATGGGGTGATTGATGAAGAGGTGTATGTCAGACAACCACCTGGGTTTGCAGATCCTGATCATCCTGATTATGTCTGCAAGCTTGATAAAGCTCTCGATGGGCTACACCAAGCACCAAGGAAGTGGTATGAGACTCTATCTCAGTATCTCTGTCAGCATGGCTACAAAAGGGGTACTATAGATGGAACTCTCTTCATCAAAGTAACAGGAAATGACTTAATGCTAGTTCAAGTGTATCTAGATGATATTATCTTCGGGTCAACTAATCCAAAGCTCTGAAAAGACTTTGAGAAGCTGATGAAAGACAGGTTTGAAATGAGTGCCATGGGGTAACTCAATTTCTTTCTATGAATTCAAGTGAAGAAAGTTGACAGTGGCATATTCATAAGTCAGTGAAAGTACAAGACATACTTAAAAGATTAAACATGACTGATTATAATGTTGCTAAGACTCCCATAGCCAGAAACCACTCCCTTGGACCTGATCTTAAGGGGGAGTGTGTGGATGAACACCTTTACAGGGCTATGATTGGGTCTCTTATATACCTCACTGCTATCAGGCCTGATATCATGTTTGTCACATGTATTTGTGCAAGATATCAAGCCAACCCCAAGATGTCACACCTAGTCACTATCAAGAGGATTCTAAGATATCTCAAAGGAGCCTCAACACTTGGTCTTTGGTATCCAAAGAATTCTGACTTCAATCTGTATGCATATACAAATAGTGACTATGGTGGCTGCAACATGACTGCAAAGTCTACATCAGGGGGATGTCAGTTTCTTGGTGGAAGGATAGTCTCTTGGCAATGCAAGAAACACTCCTGTGTCTCTGCATCAACTGCTGAAGCTGAATACATTGCTGCTACAAGTTGTTGTGCTCAAGTGCTTTGGATTCAGAATCAAATGCTAGACTATGGATACAACTTCAAAGAGACTCTCATTCACATAGACAACAACAGTGTTATCTCTATTACAGAGAATCCTGTGGAACACTCAAGGACTAAACACATCAATATCAGGTATCATTTGATTAGAGATAACTTTGAAAAGGGATTAATCAAACTAGTCGAAGTTAACACAAATGAACAATATGTTGATCTGTTCACCAAAGCTTTTAATGAGCAGATATTTAAATATCTTATATCAGCTATTGGGATGATTAACTTTGAGTAGCTTCTACTTAAAACTAATTCATACTATTTCTAAAACATGTGTGTCCTAAGTTGTCTGTTTCATCACCTCATAAGCTCTTGTTTACTCTGAAAGAAAATTCTTTTTAGAATACATTCCTTAGATTTTTGAAAATCTTGATCTTTTTGTTCTTCGGAAGATCTGCATTTACCTTCGGAAGAAATTTATGTCTTCAAAACAAATTTTCTTAAGAAAATTACCTTCGGAAGAAATTTCCAAACTATCTTCCGAAGCTTAATATTTTTCTTAAATACTTGTGTGTTTTCAAAGAACAATTTTCTACCGAAAGCAATTAACTCTCGGAAGCTTTATTCCTTATAGAATAAATCATCTAAGTTTTAAATCTCTTCCGAATCAAATTTTTCAAAACCCTCTGAAATATCTTCCGAAGTCATTATTGGCTTCGGAAGCTTTTCATCAAAACTTTCGAAACAAATTACCTTCGGAAGATTTTAGATTTCCAAGAAAACTACTTTTTGAGCAAAAGTAAACAACTTTTTCAGAGGTCGGACCGCCATACGGATTTCAAAGTTTATCCTCTTTCATTAACTTTGTCTCAGATCAAATTCATATAAATATACCCAATGGTTCCCCCTCTTTCACTCTCTTCTTCATCTGCAAAATTTTCTTAACCTAAATTACCCACAAACCGCCTTTGTTCTTCATTTCCTTCACCTCTAAGCTTTCTAAATGGCCAACCTCAACCGCAAAAACGACCCTGATTTCTCCATGCAATTTCACAGGCAACACAATCAGGTTGCTCTGTTACACTCTGAGAAAGATCCTAGTTTCTCAGAGGCCTGCCAATTTTTGGCTCTATCCAACTATTTCACCTCCCTAACCATTGATCATCCAATTTATGAGGATCATCTGCTTGAGTTTTGGAAGATCTGTCAAGAGGTCATCATGGATGGGGAGAAGGCAATATCTGTTATATGCTGGATGATGAGGAAGGTGAATTGTTCTTCCTTAAGGAAGCGGTCAACCACTCCTTTCAACAGATAGGCTATGAGGGAGATTTCTCTGTAAAGACCTTTAGGAAAGGGAAGGTCTCATCCTAGTGGAAGTACCTACTCCATGTGGTCATCCACAGCTTGTCCAACAAGCATGGAACGGTTCAAGGGGTCAAATTCAGGTACTCTTAGTTTATCTATACTAATTTGCTTGCTAACTTGGACTCCTTAGAGTATTGCATGTTTCCTAGATATGTTCAATACATTCTCAAATGTGAATTGGGTTCACAGTTGAGGGAAACACGTAATATTCTTAAACTGGGACAGATGAAGCCCGACATCTTTAAAATTATGAAGAAGCCAACTACTGGCTTCTATGGGGTAGAAACAACCCTGGTCCCAAAACTGTTAGAGCTCATTGCTCAAAGTGACAACCTAGCAACACAAGCTAGTGTTCAACCCATACCTTCTACTTCACTACCCAAAAGACCATCACAAATCATCTACACCTACTAAAGAAAATACAAACGAACCCCTGCACAAGCTCCTCAGCTTGTGCAGGCCCCCAAATCACTACCCTTACAGGAAGAAGTGGACACTGGAGCTCCCACTTCTCCTGAGGACCAAACCACTCCCATCTCACAAAGAATCAGTGCTGAGGTTCCTCGTACTCAGCCTGATGAGCTCATTAGCCCATCAGCCTCAAGCCTTCACTCTAAGTCTAAATACTCAAGTGAATAACCTTCAGGGGACAGTTACCATCCCCAGCCTTTAGACCTCAACCAACCAATCCCTAGCCTATATTTCCTTGACAATGAAGATATGGGATTCATCGAGTATCATGAGTCTCTCTACTCCTCCCCTACTCAAAGAGAGAAGAGTGCTCATGATTCTCCCATATCTTATCATTCACCTATTACTAAGGTGGATCTCCCTGAACTTGTTCAGGAGGTCCATATGGAAGAGGCTTTCACTTCTGCAAGTGATAACATCATTAGGACCTCAACCATGGCAACTCAGCCCATTGACACTTCGACTAAGGTTGTCAATGAGCAGGGGAAATCCAGCAGCCAAGAACACTATGCTTGTGGTGAGAGAGAAGACTTTGGTCCCATTCTCTCATCCCCCCTGTGATTCTTCTGATGAAGATGAGGGGAACATGAGGCTAAAGGTGCAAAAACTGTCAAAAACATGCACCTATCTAGCCTCAAAGGTTAGTCACTTGGAATTTCAGGTGACTACCTTACAAAACAGGGTCAATGATCAGCAACTTGAGATCTCTTATCTCAAGGAGAAACTAGTTGGGAGACCTTTAATGAGAGCTCATCCAGGAACACAAGAACCTGTGGATGTGATTGACCTAACTCCTAGCTCACCTATGCAAGAGGGTGATGCTACTAAAAAAAGGGAGAAAGTCATTACAATCACAGAACCTGGGAGTTCTTCACAGAGTATGGACATATAGGATTCACCAACCTCACTTGCAGTTGTCCATACTCAGCAACCTCCTTATGTTCACTTTGATGTGGACTCACTCATACAATCACTGTTTGAGGAGGGTATACCAAGGGCTGTGCCATCTCCACCCCAAGGAGATTTAAACTACATATTTGGGTGGAGGTATGATGCTGGCAGAAGAGCCCTTATACTTCAGAGAGTTCAAGGACAGCCAGAAGTCTTCAATTTTCAGACCTTGAACTTCTATGAAGGTCTTGATCTAGTCAACCTGCCACTTGCCAATCCAAGTCAATCTAAGCAAGCTGACAGGCTGGCTCAAAGGATTCAAGACAGGATTCTTGAAGAGTTCAATACAAGAAGAAGGCAATGGCAATCAGGTAATGTTATTGGTCAACTAGATGTTGAGTCAGACCCTAAGATTAGTTTCAAAAGGAAAACCTCAACTGAAGGCCCAGTGATAGAGCCTGAAAGCCCTGCCACAATAACAACAGTTGCCACTTCAACAATCCAGCCCCTTAGTGAAGCACCAACTGGTGAAGGTGCCTCACAACCTCTCTCTGGCCAGAGCTTGGATGCTACACCAAGCAATGAAGGCCAAAGCTCTATCCATCCTATATCACCAAGGTCTGTAGGTGACAAGGGAAAAAGGATTCTAACCCTTGAGGAGATTGAGGAGGTGGAGAGAGAGAGGAAGAGGAAGCTAAGGGTATATAGTTCCACTAGGTCTTCAAGCTTTATGGAAGTTATAATCAAGGCTTCCCCCAGACCAAACACTCAAAATGATGAGTTGAGGGTAGTCAGGATCAACTACCTACAGACCAAGAACTATGATATAGATGAAATAATATCTCTCCTCTTAGAGTAACTGAATGAACTGGCTAACATAGAAATGTCAAGAGAAAGGAAGGAAGCAGAGGATGCAAGATTGTTTCTTCAAATCAAAAATGAAAGGAGACAGAAAAGACTATACAGGCATGCTCCTACTCCCAGCTCAGAAAGTTTTGTGCAAGAGACTGTGGCAACTCCTGAACCTCAGGTAGATAAAGAAGCTGATAGGAAAAACATGATCAGCTACCTGAGTGCCACAGGTCTCTACCAGGCATCTGCACTTCTTCCCTTGTCCTTTGAGTATATTGAGTTTGAGTATCTCAAACAGCTTGAACTTCAAGTACTCAAAGAACAAAAGGCAACAAAGAGAAAGATGAGGGAAGAGGCTGCAAAGTCAAGAGCCATCATCCAAAGAAGTATGAAGAAGTCTGCTGATAGACAAAGGATGATGAGCTTCTTGAAGCTGTATGTATTCTCCGGAAGGAGGCTTGGCCATATGTCTCTATCTACAATGGATGAGCATATAAGGGTGATCAAGTAGAAGATCAACAAAGGAGAGCTTGTTGACTTACACTGCCCACCAAGTCAAGCTCCTCCTGAAGTTGAGGTTAAGGTTGAACAATTTGAGACAACACAGACTGAACAACAAAGTGCTGAAGGCCAGTCTTTTCAGTAAAGTTCTCAAAGAGGAAGAAAATGATGGCTTCTAGACCCAAGTCCAAGAAGAAGAAGAAGTCAAAGTCATCCATTTCCAGGCCTCAGGATGAATCAGATCATCCTGAGAGAGTGCATGAAGAGTCTGCTCCATCAACTCCAATTCAAGTAGCCCCTCTGGCATTAGGAAGACCCATCTTATCTTGGACTTACACTACCAATCCAGAAAGATGGCATGTGATCAGAGATCAAGGTGTTAAAGATGTCTACACATGGCAGACATGTTAAATCTACCTCTGCATGATCTCTTTGAGATGAAAAGACATTATGAGAGTCTGAGTGATCCTGACCATCTTATGAAGAAAGGAATGGTCATCATTATGATGAGGACTGTAAATATCTGAAGTCTTCAAATGTTTTGGTAGCATCAGCCTACGGGGAGTTTGTAAGGTTTCATATAAGGCTGATGCAACCCAAAACATCCAAAGTCTGTCCTGCATGCATGCACTGGAGTGCTAAGTAGAATGCTTCAGAAGTTTCACACTCTGCCTTAGAAAATATTCTAAGTGTGAAATCTTCCGAAGCCAAGACCAATATCTTCTGAAGTCAAACGTGAAGTCTTCCGAAGCTTCAAAGACAAAGTCTTCCGAAGCCAACACATGAAGAAAGATTTCTTTCGAAGAGTTTTGAGTACATACTTTATCTAATGTACCTTTACCATAAAGCTGGACCACCTTTCCGCTGCAACTCTGATCAGTCACCAACTTACATAAGTTGGTGAAGAGAACCATGCTTTTAGTAACTGTACATTGAGGTCTTGAGTCTTTTACTTTCTTCTTTATGTACTTTTATCCTTTTTGTAATATATTAGGATGTGAGCTATGGCATGTCTAGATCATGTATCCAAGAGGCCTTCAAAGTATGGCCGCCTGTAGGACGTAGTATAAAGTATCTCAGGTCCCTTGTATCTTTTTTAATGCTTTATAACACTTGTAAGGAACTTGAGAGCAATATACAGCATTCTTGAAAACCATACACTTGTGTTATTGTTCTTGTTTTGTCTCTTAATTACTTGTGTTTCTTGGTATCAAAGTGTAACTACTTACCAGTTCCATATTTGATCTGGTAAGTGTACTTAACACTTTCCTCATTGTGTGTTGTGTTGTAAGTGACCATCCCTTAAACGGTCCTGCACTGTTAGGAGATGGTTTTTAATTTTTAAAAGCAACAAATATAAGAAACCCCAATTCCACATAAACCCTAGTTTCGATTGAACCAAAATTGAAATGTAAATCGATTCTGTGAACATGAATATTCATGGGGCTTTTGTTCCCCTTGTAAAAACGAGTATGTGTTCGTGTTTAATTTACCTGGATTGAGATGGAATCGAGGATGCAAGGTCATGGTTCAACGCGATAGGAACAAGATGAAGGCGATGATCAATCGCTTGTGCGTGTGTGTTATTGGTGCAATTGATGTTAAAGAGGGTGAAAAGGGTTCTTTCTGAGCGATTTGTACCGTTTATATAGCTTCCCTTTGTTCTTTTATACCTCCAACAAATTCAAGTTTGGTTGCAAACATTATGATTTCAATCTGATGGATTAACGGTTGCTTCGAGTGAAATTAAACGCATCATTGAATTCTCAATGATTAAATGTACGTTTATGTTCAATTAATTTGATTATTAACACGATTTGAGAGTTGAATGGGTGGAACTTGATTGTGGTTTTCGGTTTCGATTCATTATTTAGCATAACTAACATTCTGATCGAATTAAAAGCGGTTATAGGTTCGATTCACATGCTAGAACCGAAGGAAGCGGTTCAATTGGAATGTTTGAGCCAAAAGAGGAGGCTTTTGCGACCGCCGGAGGTCCACCGGAGTGGCTGGATAAGCAACCGGAATTACGGGGGGAGGGGTTTGGTTTTTAAAAGATTACACTTTTGGTCCCTGTAGTTTAAAGAATTAACATTCATATAAACAACTTTTAAATTAAGTTTTTTTTAATCACAAATTAAACCTTGGACTTGTAATACCCAATTTCTATATAAATTAAATTATTGTATTATTAGAACTTTATAAACTTCATAAATAAATAAAGATTTTTTTTGTATCTTCATTATTCATTTTAATTAAATATTAAAATTTCATATTTAAAATTTCATAATTAACAAATTAATACGAATAAATGAAAGTAAACACATATGAACCCTCATAGTTTCACTATTGACGGAAATGGTCCTTACAAGAAAATAACGAGAATAACTTTTAGTTAAAAAAAATCTGAAAGGTCACAGCAGGCTACTATTGAAGATTCTTCCAAGATTTCTCAAATATAGCTTCTCCATTGACCAGGTTAACCCGTAAGGACGTGAAGTTTATATGGGGTCAAGAACAAGAGAAGGCTTTCGATGAGCTAAAGGCGAGGTTGACACAAGCTCCAGTCTTATCATTACACGAAGGGAGCGAAGACTTGGTTGTCTACTCGGATGCTTCCTACTCAGGATTGGGTTGCGTGTTGATGCAAAGGGGAAAGGTTATAGCCTACGCATCTCGACAGTTGAAGGTACATGAGGTTAATTACCCTACCCATGATTTGGAACTGACAGCTGTGGTCTTTGCATTGAAGATTTGGAAGCACTAATTGTACTGGACGAAGTGCACCATCTTTACCGACCACAAGAGCTTGAAGTACTTTTTAGTGCAGAAGGACCTGAACATGAGGCGAAGGAGATGGTTGGAACTTATAAAGGACTATGATTGTGAGATCCACTACCATCCGGGCAAAGCCAACGTAGTGGCGGATGCCCTTAGCCAAAAGAAGAGACCTAAACCAATTCGGGTGAAAGCTTATCAATTGGTGATGACATCTGTGATGAATCAGGTCAAGGAATTCCAAGACGAGGCGTTGAAAGAAGATCACCTTAACTCCAAAAGGATGCGAGGTCTAGTCACGGAGTTGGGTGAAAACACTCACGGAGTTAAAACCCGTTTCGGACGGATGTGGATCCCTCGTTATGGAGATCTACGAGGGCGAATCATAGATGAAGCTCATAAGACTCGATACTCTATTCATCCAGGTGCTACAAAGATGTATCAAAATATGAAGAAAGATTATTGGTGGCTGGGTATGAAGCGCGATATAACGGAGTACGTGAGTAAGTGCCTTACTTGTTTGCAAGTGAAGGCGGAACATCAGAAGCCATACGGTAAGATCCAACCTTTGAATATACCCGAGTGGAAATGGGAGCACATCACCATGGATTTTATCACAAAGCTACCGCGTACCGCGAAAGGGTATGATGCTATATGGGTGATAGTTGACCGTCAAACGAAAAGTGTTCACTTTCTACCGATCCGTGAAACGTATTCCTCTGAAATATTAGTGGATATGTTCATCAAAGAGATTGTAACCCATCATGGTGTACCGATGTCTATTGCGTCTGACCGTGACACCCGATTTACATCCAAGTTTTGGAAAACATTTTATGATACGATGGGGACAAGGTTACACATCAGTACAGCTTACCATCCCCAGAGAGATGGTCAGTCAGAGAGGACTATTCAAACGTTTGAGGATATGCTCCGAGCATGCATCATTGATTTTGGAGGAAGTTAGGACTAACACTTACTGCTAGCTGAATTCTCATTTAACAACAGTTGTCATGCTAGCATTGGTATGCCACCCTTTGAAATGCTATATGGTAGGAGGTGTAGAACGCCCGTTTGTTAGGGTGATACTGGTCAGAAGGAGTTAGGGAGCATCGAGGTGATTGAGGCTACGACTGAGAAGCTGGAGAAGATCAAGGCCTTTATAAAGGCAGACAAAATAAGCAAAAGTCGTACGCCGACAAGAGACGTAGACCGATTGAGTTTAAGGTGTGTGATAAGGTTATGCTGAAGGTTTCATCTTGGAAGGGTATCATTCGGTTTAGAAAGTGGGGCAAGTTGAGCCTGAGGTACATAGGGCCTTTCCGAATCATTGCTCGAGTAGGATAGGTGGCCTATAGGTTGGAGCTGCCTGATGAGTTAAGTGGAATTCATCCAACATTCCATGCATCTAATCTGAGAAAGTGCTTAGCAGATGAAGATATGGTTGTACCACTGGAGGACATTGAGGTAGATGAGCGACCCAATTACGTGGAGCAACCACTGGCGATCATTGATCGAAAAGAGAAGAGATTACAAAATAAAGTGGTTCCCTTGGTGCGAGTACAGTGAAAGCATAGAAAGGGATCCGAGATTACGTGGGAGACTGAAGAAAAAATGAGACAGCATTACCCACAACTGTTCGAGGAGTAACAGGTTTTGGGGACGAAACCTATATAAGGAGGGTTGACTTGTAACACCCGGAATTTTAAAAGAAAGAAAAAGTGAAGAAAAAGAAAAAAAGCAATAAAACCCAAGTTGAGTGGTTAAAAATGCACAAAGGACAAAATTTAAATAATATTTTGTACGAAAGGTGGGCATGGCCGCCCACTACACTCCTACACCTTTCTGTCGACTTTTGTAGAGAGAGAAAGCAGAGAATTCTCGGGTTTTAGAGAGAATAAGAAGAAGAAGCTGGTTTTCAGGTTAGTTTTAGGTGTTTTGGCTTGTGCTTGGCTGGTTTTCAGCCTCGGGTATGTGCTTATATGTTTTTGTGTGTTCGATTGTGTGTTTTCGTGGTGTTTTTAGGTGTTCGAACTCATAAGCATTCGGGTTTGAAGAAGTGTTACTCGAAAGTTGCAAGAGATGAGTTCTAGATCCCTGGTTTTAAATGTTTGAACTTGTTTTGGGGCTGGAAATACATGATATAATATTTTTATAAATGTTGGGTGTGTACTCGTATAAATGTGTATGTGCTCTGTTGGGTGGGTGTATGTTCGGGAATGATTTTGTGTATGTTTATGTTTGTAATCTTGTTTTGATGCTTAGTATGTTAGAAACTAGGCTTAGAACATGATAGAAATGAATTTGGGGACTCAAATTGTTGTTAGTTAGAAAACAGTATGTTCATGCGCCCAACTGCCAAACGCCTAAGTGCCCATGCGCTTGAGTCAGGCTCATGCGCCTACATAGTACCCATGCGCCTAGGATTTTGCCCAGTCGACTAAGTGTTGGCCATGTGCCCATATAGTGCCCATGCGCCCAAATAGTATCCATGCGTCTAGAAACCTGCCCATGCGCCTAAGTGTGTGCCCTTGCGCCTAAATGCCCATGCGCCCATTGCACATATGCCTAAGTTTCCCAGACGCCTAAGTGCTCATGCGCCTAAGTAAGGCTCATGCGCCTCAATAGTGCCCAAGCGCCTAAGTTGCCATGCGCCTAAGGACTCATGCGCCTAAGTTTTTCTCATGCGCCTAAGTGTTCCATGCGCCTAAGCAGTCATGCACCCACATAGTGGCCATGCGCCTGCATAGTGCCCATGCGTCCAAAGACTTAGAAAAATTTCTGAAATTTTGGAAAGAAGGGTTTTTAGGCTATGACTTGGTATGCCTTTGGGGATGTTGTATGTTGCTGTATGTTGATGTTATGTATGTTTATGTCATGTTTTCTTTATGTTCCTTATTACGTATTATTCTGTGGCTTTACGTGGTATGTCATTGTTAATAAACGTAAAGTATTATGTAATGAAAACAGAAGTTAATGAAAAGTGGAACGTAATGAATGAATGAATGAAAAGTCTTGCAAGCAAAATGAAAGGAGGTTCACACCCAATGAAGGGTGTTAGCTCAGTTGTGTGCGGTTTAGCTAACCCGGGAGTATGCACACTGGGTCTAATCTTTGTGACCATGTCGCTTGCCCCAGTACTGGTGCCCGCCTCGTGCATGATGTTAGAAGTCTATTTATAGACTTCGGCCCAGTACCCGCCACGTACATGATGTTTGGGGTGTAGCACATGGCATTGGTCCAAATAAAAGTAAAAGATAATGATTAATGTACGAAACATACGATACGTATGGTAATGAACGAGGAAAGAATGAGGAATGATGATGAAAGATAATAATAAAGATTATTTATGTGTACGTATGATCCCTATCCCACTACCTAAAAGAAGACAACTACAATCTAGCTCCTTGTACTACTTCTCTCAGTAAATACCACAAGGGAGTTTTAGTGGAGGTTTGAAACCGCCCGTATTAGTTAAAGTAGTTGGACCACGTCTCAGCGGCTTCTTGGACTAGCTTTTGACCCCGTTTCACAGTCAGAGCCTTCCCGTGGCCCTTCTATTGTATCAAATGATAGATAGGGACAGTTTTCATGAGTAACTCTCGGAAAGAGTGAATATTGAGCCATCAAAAACTCGGAGGGTCTCAATCCCAATGACCGCAGCAGGTGGAGACATTTCTTTGGCCCTTCAAAAAATAAAAAAATATAAAATAAATAAAATATAAAAATATAAAAATAAATAAATAAAAATAAAATAAATGCGGGCAGGGTGGAGCTCGGCAGAGGGTTCGAGAATAGGGGTAGGGTCCTGTTCTTAAGATTCAGATAAGAAAAGGTTCCAAACCTTTATGTATGCACCTTTGTACAAGTGTTGCGTACAAGTTCCGGTCTAGATGATTGGGAAAGAGGATAGATCCGCATTTCTTAAGTTTAAGTGTTGTTCAAGGCTGTCAAAGATGGCAAAAAGGGCATCGGCGCTTGAGAGGACCCCGGGCTTATGTGATAGGCTCTGAGTTCCGTGTGATCATGTACGAAAGTAAAGGAATATTTTTAAACAAAAGGAAAATATATTATATTTTATAAAACTAGAACTCATTCAGCAACGCTAACTTTTATGCATTTTCAGTTGGCAGGTAATGGTTGCTGAGGATGGCACGGGGATGGAGCTACTTGGAAAATAAAGGTTGGCATCCATTTTATGCAAGAAATGATAGTTTTGTGATGTAATGCAATTGGTGATATTTTGTATCTTACTAACAATGTATTATTTGGCAAAAATTAAACATTAATGCATGAAATGGTTTTTGTTAAATTGTTCCGCTGCAATGTTTTTGGTAAGTGTTAATGTGTTTTTAAATAATATGTGCGATGAATGTCCAACTGTAAGTGTTCCGGGAACCGGACCTTACACATGTTTTGCGCTACATAATTTTATAAGGAAAGAAGGTTTCAACGATGACTTTTTTACACAATACGATCAACCCAATGTGTCCTTTGAAAATCGTCATGTGCACGTTGATGCTGATGAAAATGATATTGAAGAACATGATACCGCATCAGATCGAGAATATATGACTCAGTTACGAGATGAAATTGTTGAGCAATTAATGCAGAATGTCTAATAAATAATTTAAATAAAATGTATTTATATGGTTTAATGAATATTATTGTAGTGTTGTATGACGTTTATTTATATTTTAATGTTGAAGTACTTTTGAAAAGTTCTAAAAATAAGTTTACTTTAATTACAGAATAATTTAGTAGACTCCAGATTTTAAATAACAAACTGTCTTTTTCTTGCAGATTATAGACATTTGGTTCACATCTTCTGCTGTAGATGTGGTTCGCAGACTGCAGACATTTTCTTGCATAAAAAACAAACAACACCTTAGTAATAGACCTAGAGATTCTTAAAAAAAGAAAAGTATTACACTATGACATTAAGAAAAACTTGGATTTAAAATTTGAAACTCACGAAGACACTTTATATATAGGTGGTAAATTAAATCACAACATATTTTAAATCTTAAATTGTAAACCCTAAACTATAAACCCTAAAATCTGAAAAGTGGTTGGTGTCTAGCAATCTTAGAATATCCAGGTTACATGTTGAGTCCATAATGGAACTGCACAATTACTAGCCCGACCGTTAGTATATATAATAAATATGAGATGGAACAATATATTATGGTATTGTTTGAGTAAATTCAAATTCAGTTAAGTAAGAGAAAGCTAAAATAGCTTCAAGATTTGTTACACCGAAACGCGGTAACGGTATAGATTAATGTGTATTACCAGTAGCACATATCTATTCCTTGGCCTTTAGTTATTCCCTATAAACATATGGATTTATTACATGACTGTGGAGTTTATTACCATAAAATATAAAGTAGACAATGTAAAATGTATAAACACTTAAAGACAATGGATATCTAGACTATTTGTTTTTTTTATATTATTAGTTTTAGTTATTAAAAAAACTAGATCATCAAATTTGATTTGTATGAGTTAATATTTGCACATTATATTAAATCTTATTTACAAAGCTCGGTGATGAAATTAATGGTCCCACGACTTATGTAATCATATATAGAGTATATATATGTTTTTCACTTTGATAACATTTGTGATAATTGGTTTAGGTGTTGTTTGTTTTTTCTGTAGTAAAATGTCTGTATTCTTCGGATCACATCTGCAGATATCTGTAACAAAAAAGGTGAACCAAACTTCTGCAGTCTGCAACAAAAAGAGTGTCTTTTTTTTAACTTTTACAGACTGCTAAAATCAAGTAGTGGTGGTATACGGCGATGATGATAGATAGTGGGTGGTGGCGGACTGTGGTGGAAGCGGACGTTTTTTATTTTGATGATAAAAACTTTTAACATGAATAATCTGACTTGCCATTGTTGTATAAATACGAGTGATATCCATATATTTTAATCACCGATCAAGCTAGAGGCCACCAAGCCACATAATAAACACACAACCATAGTGTAAACAACAAAACATGAAAGGCTACATGGTTACGAAGGCAACAAGTTATAACAACCAAATTATAAACATGTTATGGTCATTGATTCAAAACAACCAAAAATATATATCAAGTGAGCCTTGACATAATAATACCAAGTGAGCCTTGATATAATATATATCAAGTGAGCCTGAGGTTTTACCACAATGATTATATAGATGGTAGGTTCTCTCTGGAATGGGAGTAGGCCGAGTCACCAATGTTATCTATATTCACAAGTGTATGTGAGCTTTTATCAATAAGTTTACCGGGATAACAGTGCTTAAAACTTATTTATGGCCATCAAAAGAAAAGAAGAATAAACATCTTATGGGTAGATTTTATTCATATATAAATTTAAGAAACAAATTGCCCTATACACAACTTACATGCTTGTAAAAGTTATGATTATATTGATTATGTTTTTGTGTATGGAACAACTTGTTCCATGTAACATGGTATGTTTATTCAACCTTTTTTGACAAGTGCAAATTAATCATGAGTAATTCTCTAACTTTATGCAAAATGAAAGAGACGAAAGAAAACCATTAATCATTCTAGACATGTTTGAACAAAACAGAATCAATTCAAAACTACTTTACTGTCACTTGATACTAAAAAATGAAATACACACCAACAATAAGTTGATTTGAAAATAATCGGATAACTCCTTATAAACCAAATAATTTTTGAAATCTTTACATAATATTCAATGAGAAGTGTTGATACAGATATGAAGGTAGTCTAATCTATTGAATTTTTGAAATCTTTACATAATATTCAATGAGAAGTGTTCATCTAAACTAACTATTATATCGAACTTGATACAAAAGATCTTTTTACATATGATCTTATACATTCTATGAGACATATACTCATAGACAAGAATCATTTCGTTAAATTACAATGAAATCGCTTAGTAAGCATTTCAATTTCATTATACACCTTTCCGAATCCATCATACACCTTTCCAAATCCACAAAACTTCAATTTCAGATGAATAACTATCACCGAAAAGAATATCTCATGGTTGACAATTGAAGGTATGATTTCATACGGAACTCCCAACACATTTATGAAAGTAGTCTAAACCACGTATCAAACACAACGGTTTGTTGCTACTAATCCCACCAAGCTTATGAGAGTAGCAGCTCTAGCTCTACAGAGCATTCTAGATCCTCCATTGCTGATGCTTAAATAATCATCAAATTTATAGGTTGCTGACTGAATTTTTTCAAGTAAAAAGAGATTTGCTTGTGCTGAAACCGATGACGAACAAACTGTCATCATCATTTCAACAACATAATCCACATAACCCTGGTTATTAATTAAGATTATATTAATAATGTAACATGAACTTCAAACAGAACCAAAGCTTTACAAATCACAAATTTCAACATCGGCTTACGAAACTTTTTAAATATCGATTTCAATGAGGTAAAAGACGTTCAACCCCAATAAAACAGATCTAATTTCAGCATATTTGATTATTCACAAACAGTAAATATAACTATGGAAGAAAAGTAGATATAGATCTGTGATCGGAAACTCACTTAGAAGGTCGATGGTGCGGTGGTCGACGGCGGAGCAGCTGGTGGCGGTGTCGACGGCGGTGGGAGAGTGTATGTAATAAGATGAGAGAAAATTGATAGGGTTTGTGAAAAGAGTAAAGGTTTAAAGGGATTATATTGGGGAAAAAAAGTTGATGGTCTAAAATAGCTGACATCACGTTCTGAATATGACCTAAGGTTCACAAAATGTAACTTTCTTTTAAATAGAAAGATAAAATTGTATAAAGAGTTTTTGTGGTTGGTTGTGGTTTGATCATATTGGATATTTGGTCTTTGAATTTTAAAAATTATAAAGTTAATTTAAATTTGGTTAAACCACAAGTAATATATATGTAATTGTTAGTTCACGTTTGTAATTTTTAAAATATAGGGATCAAACATGCAATTTGGTTAAACAACAAGAACCATCTATGTAATTTTCTCAAAATAGAAATTTAAAACCAGAATTCACGGTACGTTCTCCATAAATATGTAATTATATAAGTTTGTGATTTATATTATGAGGATAGTCACTAGTGGTTGTAAGTGGAAAAAATAAACAATTTATGATAGTTGTACCATGTTATCTTATATTTGTGGAAACACGCTAGAAACTCATAAATTTTTTAATATTTTTTAAATTGCTTGTAAGTGTAGTAGAGAGAACAGAAAAGGATAAAAATATAAACAATATTATTTAATTGAAATACAATGAAAAAATAGTATTTTTAATGTAAATACAAATATAGTATAGAGAAGTTAATGTTGATGCTCTCAGACATGTTTTATGGAAAAAAGATATGTTTTGTGGAAACAACTATTTGAACCTTGAAAACTCCTGAGATTTGAATTGGTATATTTTTCTTTAATAGTAGTCACATGAGCAAAACATATAATTTTATGTGTTATTATGTTAGCAGTTTAAAAACTTATTTGTATGGGTTGAATTAAAATATTAAGTTAATAGTTAGTAATTAGTATTTAAAAATTATAAAATAATTATTTTAAATAAAATATGATTCGAATTACATATAAATCAACTATCTTAAGTAATAAAGTAAACACAATATTTTTTTAGTTTCAACTCTAAAAACTTTTGTTTAAAAAACACTTTTAAAAATTCCATGGTTTTTTATAAATTTTTTTTAAACAATCATTTTTGTAGTTCTCTGTATTGAACAATCATATTTATTTATTTTTATGAAATAAGATGAGAGAAAATGGTTGTGGTCGTCATAGGGTTTGTGAAAAGAGTAAAGCTTTAAAGGTATTATATTGGGAAAAAAAAGTTGAGGGTCTCGAATAGCTGACATCACGTTCTGAATATGACGTAAGGTTCACGAAATTTAACTTTCTATCAAATATAAATTTAAAACTGGCTAAAGAATTCACAGTAGCTTCTCGGTAGATATATGAGTGTGTGCTTTATATTATTCGAATAGTTGTTAGTGGTTGTAAATGAAAAAATTAAAAATTTAAGGGTTATACCGTGTTTTTTATTTGAAGAAAACACGATACAACCCTATAAATTTTTTTAATATTTTTAAAGTGGTTGTGAGTGCAGTAAATAGAAAAATTAGTGGTAAAGGTATAAGAAAGAATTATTTAATTGAAATACAGAGAGAAAGAAATAATGTTTTTAGTGTAAATATGAGAATGAGTGTAGGGAAACTAGTGTGAATGCTCTTAGATATGTTTCGTGGAAAAAATATATGTTTTGTGGAAACAACTCTTTGAACTTTGAAAACTCCCGTAATTTGGAATTTGAATTGGTATATTTTTCTTTATGTTGGATCCTGAATGGATCATACATGTCAATTCAAGAGGTGGTTGAAGGTTGTTCTGTTGGAAACTCCCACACAAGTCCAAGAAGATATGCGGGTGAAGAATAAAGACAAGTGTGGGCTATCCGCATTTGTATATGCGGATGACAAAGAACAAATGCTGATAAGTATTTGTTCATCTGCATTAACTAAAGCGGATGCTCAGAGACAAATGCGCTAAGCATTTGTTCATCAGCATTTGTCAATGTTGATCAAACTTACTACTGAAGACAAATAGAAGAAATGTTGATGAAGACCAAGACATCCGCATTAGTCAATGTGGATTTACATTTACAAATGTTGATTACCTTTTAGTACTTAGACTAGCATTCTGATGTATAGTGTCAGGGTAGTTTAGTCATTTAGTACAGACAGTATGTCAACAGAAGTTTCGATTGTCATATGTTTTAGAGGTGTCAAATTACTGTATATTGCTAAAATCTTAGCATTCATTGTAACTTGTTTACCATCATCAACACAAAACAATTATGAGTATTTTCAGCATTTAATGTTCCTTGATTGTGTATTTCCGCTGCATAATCATTGACTCAATCATCATATTCGATCCTTTTAAAGTCACATCAACTGAGAATCCATTCTTGGACCAGACACTTTAAATTATAGTAGTTAGATGAGCAAAAAATATAATTTTATGTGTTATTATATTAGTAGTTTAAAAACTCGTGGTTTACACGGGTTGAATTAGAATATCAAGTTAACAGTTAGTAATTAGTATTTAAATACTATAAAATAATTTTTGTAAATAAAATTTGATTCGAATTACATATAAATCAACTATCTTAAGTAATAAAAAAAATTTAGTTTCGGCTCTTAAAAACTTTTGTTAAAAAAAACTTTTTAACCATTCCAAGTTTTAAAAAAAATTATTTTTAAACGTCATTTAAATCGGTCGTGCGTTGCGGCGGCGATGTATGTGACAGGATAAAACATATACTACAATCGATCCAACTTATTTTTTAACTAAATTTAAATCGACATGTAGAATAATAAGAACTTATACCGACGATTGAAAAAGTAATATAAATATCAAATGACTTAAAAGAAAATTTACGTTGAAACGTTCACAAAATCAAAACGTATATAAAAATAAGCATGTGTGGTGGTATCATATGTACCCTGATAAATATAGACTACAATTGATCCGAGTCATTTAAAAACTAATATTTACTTTAAACGGGTAAAGAAATATTTTTGTTAAACCAAACATAAGAAAGAATCAGAAACTAAATATAGAAAACTCTTGCATCTAGTTTTAAGAAACCTTAAAACGTACTATTCATTTAGATGAAAAATTAGTGTATAGATAATTCTTAAATAAGGGTGTGGAGGTGCATTTTACTTTATTCAAAAGATCTTTCAACTTTTTCTTTTTTCACGTATGTGTTGTATAGACCAAGGAACTTTTAACCATCCTTATATATATTTTTTTATTATTTTAATTTAATATAAACTTTAAGTTACTTTAATTTAATTTAATTTTCTTCAAACTAAAAACTAAGTAACAAGATATTCAAAATTAATTCAAAATAAAAATATACATCTCTTTAAGAAAACATCACTACCTAATAAAAAGTACAAAATAATAGAATAGAAAACCAAATTAAGCAGGTGAATAAAAACTAGGGGAGTGATGGTCGATTTGATTCGGTTTTAGTCTAAAACCGAAACCGACAACTGATCCTTTGGTTTCTATGTTTTTAGAACCGTTCATTTTTTGTTTTGGTTTTTGGTTTTTAGTTTTATTATTTGGGCTTCAAGTTTTTAAAGAATAAATTGTTTTGAAGTAATAAATTTAAACTAAAAACTTTGACCATACATCATTTTTGTTGATTTTTAAAGATAATCTATGTATTCTTGTAAATTAGTTGACTTTAAAAATAAAGGCACTTCACAAAATATAAGAACAAAGAATTCAATTAAACATTTTAATCTATCAATTCAAACAAAAGAAGGTTATAGATTATTCTTTAAACCTAAATATGCAATCTCTTTTAGATAATATAAGTTAAACAAATAACTAATATGCTAATAATGCTTATAAGTGTATGATTGTACCTCTAAACTTACAAGTTTGGTTGTATGGTTTTAGTTTGGTTTTTTCAGTTTTTCTTACAAGCAAAACTAAAACCAAACCGAAAAATTCGGTTTTTAAAAAATCACCAAATCAAACCGTCGGTAATCTTAGAGGTTTTGGTTTTTTTGGTCTGGTTGCGTCGGTTATTTTGACCAAGGTTCTGCACAGTTATAGCATGAACCAATCTATTACAAAAGACGAAAGGGACGATGACAATTTTATCGATGTAAGCTGCTGTTTAGCCGGTTTTTTAGTTTTGTTACAACTTGCATCTTATGCAATCTTTAAGATGTTCTGTTTGTAGTCAAACGTGGACTGTTTGTTGCCAAAAGAGATGAAGGTCTGCATAATAAGGGAAAAAAACAACCATGTGTTAACAAAAACAAAAGAATTCAGTATATCAAGGAAATGAAACAACAAATTATATACGTATTCTATTATAAAATTAGCAATGCTACAACTTAATCGTAACAGGGTGGTCCGATCAATTTAGCAAACCTTGTCTGTGTCGATTCTTGTGTCCTAAGGTTAACTTCGTTAATTGATATATCGTATAAATATTACATTCGGCCTTTCAAAAACATCTCCAGGCAAACCAACTAAATAGGATTGAACATGGGTTGCAGTCCATTTATAAAAACGTATCATAAGTTCAGAGCTAACAAAAAATGATCAGATAATGATTAAACATTTCTTCTGTTGTTTTATTATTGTTACTAACGAGCAATGATGCCCGCGCGTTGCGGCGTGGCCCTGTGTAGCGTCGCGTTTACGCAGTGGATATTAACACATCTAAATACATAAAAAATCTATTAAAAGAATAGTATGCACGCGTTTCGGTGCGACCATGCAGAGTGTCTCGTTTGAGAACTACGTCACACACGTCTTATGGACAATAATACACTTAAACACATTAAATAAACATATTAAAACGTATAGCACGTTACGACATAATAATATTAAAAAGTTATTTAGTGAAAGACTCAAGCGTTGAGATACGACTTAAACTCGTGATCTTTGAGTTGGTCTAAGTTTCCACATTAAATTTACGTCAAAACGTTGAGTAAATTGAATTTTTTCCGTTAAATGAAAACATGTTATATTTGACCCAACTCTTTTTTGAATAAAATTTATGAGGAAACCTAGACCAACTAAAAATGCATATATAAAAGCATGTGTAGCAACACCGTATGCAGCTATATAATTTATGTCTTAACGTATATCAGCTCGGTTTTTATCGTCGGGCGAAAAAATATTATATCTGACCCTATACATTTCGAAACAACATTTACGCCAAAAATAGACCAACTCAAGCGCACATAAATATAAGCACAAAAACGTTTTATATTTGACCCAACTTATTTTCGAACAAAGTTTATGTTAAAATTTTAACGAATGTCGAAACGTAGACTATTAGTTGAATAAATATAATAAAAGTCAAAGGAAAATAAAAACAAAAAAGCAAAAGAGACACAAAATTAAACTAATGTAAGAAGCGGGAGTCGACCTCGGGTTCTTGAGTAAGTTGTATCCATGCCCAACCAGTTGCACCAAAAGAGTATTTGAGTCTATTTTTCAAAAGCATTTAATAAATATTTCTGGGAGAAGAAAAAAATACAGAAAAAATCAAATGGAATGAACGAATAGGATGGTGACACGTGGCGGCCGGTGGTGAGCCCACCGACCTTCCTTTTTAAGTATTCCTTTTCAAGTAGTAGTATAATTGATCATTATTAGAGCAAATCCAAAAAGTGAAAGAAAATATGTTGATGTATGTAAGAATTGCGAACACAACTGATATGACTTCGAGATTGAGGGTGGGACTACTTAGATACAACTAATAGACTTATATATATGCAATAATAATTACAATCTACATACAAAAAGTGAAGTAAATCTGTAAATAATTATTAAGTGGTTTTTATATGAAAAAACATAAAATATATTGTTTTTTTTTATGTGTAAAAATTATTGAGTGACTTTTGCAAAATAAAATAGAAAACATGTTGGTATTTAATGTGCAAAAGATTGTACAGAAACTTTTATGAGAAAAAAACAAAAAAACTAAAACTATGATGGTTTTTATGATGGTTTTTATGACTTTTGTAAGTTCAAACTGTTAAGTTTTTGAAGGGTTGTACCTTGATTACTTTGTTTTCAAAAGTGTTATTACTATTTTATAAATAATAAAAATAGTTTCTAAATATACCTATTTATGCATATTAAACAATTATAGGCCGCAAATCTAAACCACAAAGTCAAACCAAGGATGCAAAGGGTAAACCGTAAGACAAGTTGAACCAACTAGTGTGCATCGATTAAGCCGTTCAGTTATAACAACTCACAAAAAATACACACGTAATTGGTATTGTAAGGTATGTTTAATTTAACTGTTTTATTAAATTGCCTTTGGCATCTATCACAAGGTATAAATTGGTGGTTACATTTTAATAAACCTAACCCTAGAGAGCATAGCAAGCATATGTCGACTTTAAGTAACATTCATATGTTACTAACATTCATATACTTACAAACAATATATTCATGAAGTGTTATAAAAAATAGTATTTTTACTAATAATGCATCTTCACATTTTTCTCCTTTTCACATCTTGTCCTCTAACCATGTTTATTCCATCATGTAAAAGTTGTTTTGAGAATTCACACTGATATGTGCAACCTTTCAAGCCACCAATAAAGATTTTTGTCAAGAAAAATGAAGATAAAAGATGAGGATAAATTGACAAAAACTCCAAATGAAATAAAGATACCATGAAATGATAAGGAAATAAGTATTTTAGATCAAAAAGTCCAAATGAAATAAGCTGCATGAATTATTGTTCCAATAAGAGATACCGTGAAATATGATCTCTTTGTATGTGTGTGTATATCTAAGGTATGTGTATTTGTAAGAGTAAAGTACTGTTGTTCCAATAAAAGTTACCATGAAATATGATCTCTCTGTATGTAAGGGTAAAGCTTAACTAAATTCTAACTTGTACCAAACATATGAAAGACATGGATACATTACAATTTCTCATCATTTTCTATCGACAAAAAAACTTGAATCATAAACATCCTTAAAACCGAGACATTTCTTTTAGTTATTTGATCATGTAAATATTAGAATGCTAGAAAAGCTATGAACATACAAATATGCACATAGAACACTAAACTAAAGTGTGTATACCTGAGTTCCCTCAGAATCAGTATATTACACCCATGTTGGCCAATTCTGAATATGAAATCCTTGTTGTCTCATCTTGTATTATCTCATGGTCGTTTTTTGGTATGAAGGTAGTCTAGCTCAATATAAATTATAATATTTTTATGAGCAAACTATATCATTTATATAGATATGATAGTTTGACCATGTGCATACTCATAGACAAGGATCATCTCATCTCTTTAAAAGAGAGATCCATAGCAACGACACAAACCATAAAACATCGTAGTTTCAGTCATATACTTAGAAAATTACATTTCTACAAATAATTCGACGTTTGTACACTTTCCCAAATCCAAGATCGTGATCTTTAACTCTAGTATTCTCATCCAAAAGAGCATTTGAGCTTTTGACATCACGCTTTTACATTTGGTCTTAGACATTCACGCCGTTATGAAGGTGGTCTAGTCCACTAACAAAACCTCTATCAACGTTTACTCGTCGAACACAACCTACTTTCTCTATCAAAGCCTTTGATTGCAAAATCAATCCTCCCATAACAAAACAATTGACTTGATTGAACTGCAACTGATAATAACAACAGACTGTAACTATCACCGATTAAAAAATACATAATACCGCAGCTTAGATCTGGCTGAGAAATGTTCAAACCCGGTTATAATAATCTAGATTTGGCTATTTCTTTATCAAAACTAAAACTTGACTTAAACAAGGTTGAAATCGAACAAACCCAAATTCATAAAATTGCTAATTTGGTTCATCTAAACCTTGGTGAACTATGTAAACTAATTTACAGATGTAACAAAATAGCTGAAAATTAACGGAGGTAGAGTAAGATACCGACGGAGATAGGCAGCAAAGACGATTGAGTGGTTCATGAAGGAAGTGGTAGAATATGGTTGTTTTAATTGTGTGGAGTGTGGCTAGGGTTTGATAACATAAGGAGTATTTTGGTTTTTCACATTTTATATCTAAACATTTTCAAAAAAAAAAAATTTATTTTTTGTTTTTTTAATTGATTGACCCGCTCCATACACATAAATTTACACGACAACGATGCAAAAAGAAACTAGCTTTTAACTCGTCACATGTTGTGGCGGCATCATACGAATTACAAAGCGTGAAGGTATAGCCTACAATAAATATGACTCGTTTTTGAACTAAATTCACGTCTGAACGTAAAGTAATTCGATTTATACCGTCGAGCAAAAACATATTATATTTAATGTAACTCCAAAAGAATATTTTTTGTCGAAACGTAAATAAACTCAAAACATACATAAAAATATGCATGTGTGACGCCTCCGTATGTAATGTGATAAAGTATATACTACAATCAGCGCGACTCGTTTCCAAACTAAATATATATCAAAACAGGTTTATTGAATTTATAACGTTGAATGAAAAAATTTTAGACCGACTCATTTCCAAACAAAAAATCACATGATCTAATTTGATTTTCTAATTAAAATGATGTTTGTATAACATTTAAATAAAAGATAATTGAATTCGCTCACCACTTGCATTCACTATTAATAATTATAAAAAAAAGTTAATGAGATTTTCCTAGTAGATTATCATTTTCCAACAGCTCCTGTTAATTTTCCATACCATTTACACTCATTATTCTCTTTGTAATCATATTTATATCTTTTTCTCTCTACATTTTTAAACCTCTACCCTCTACTCTCCTTCATACATCACCACCACGTCAGAACCACCACTAGCTCGTCAGAACCGCCACCGGCATCACCAGGGGCGAAGTATAGAGAAGACCGGGGGGCCGCCGCCCCCCCTCTTTTTTTCGTCGGTAGTGTTAATTTTTAGTGTTTGGTAGTGTAAATTTTTATAAAAATATCGAGTTCGCCACCCCTAAAAAATATTAATTTCGCCCCCGCCTCCCCTACCCGGATGTTCAAGCTCCGTCCCTGAACATCACAACCACCCTGCCATCACTTCCCCTTCTATTTGACTTATGGTTTTAAATTCTCTTCAAACTTCAACCTTTCACTATTGGTTACACGGCCATGCAAACACACCAACCTGACCCGCCGGTAAACCGACCACCATCCGGATCTCTAGCATTCCGATGTTGATGGTCGAAGTTTCACCAGCTTCGGAGCTTCTAAATAAATTTTGTCATTATGGTATGATATATTATTTTAATCATGTTTGAAAATTACAATAAGAGGCACCCATTTTATAAAGTAAGGAGGCATACGATAACTTGGTAAGAAAATAATCAAGGCTATAATTTTGGTGAGCTAGCCATATAAACAAATAAAATAGAATATGGATAAAATATATGTAGGAGAATAAATCTTGGTCTATTACTCCCCATCAAGTTGGCGCATGAAGGTTCGTAATGCCCAACTTGTCGAGTAGGGACTGGAGGTTTTGCGTCCCTACGGTTTGGTGAAGACATCTGCAAGTTGTTCCTTTGTGTTGATCAGCATGGGTTGTATTTCCTTTAATTTCCTCATTCTCTGACAAAACAACAATCCATTTTAACATGTTTGGTACGTTCATGGAAGACAAGGTTGTTGGCAATGTGTCTAGTGGCTTCGTTGTCACAAAAAAGGTGTGTGGGCCTGGTGCATGATATTTCAAGTTCTTGTAACAACCCGCGCATCCACAAGATTTCACTGACGTTGGATGCCATAGCTCGATACTAGGCTTATGCTGAAGAACGGGAAACAACTGACTGTTTCTTTGACTTCTAGGATATAGGAGCTCCTCCCAAGAGGAGAAGAATCCCGTTCGCGACCTTCTTTTAATGGGACATCCAAGCCAATTGGCATCACAGTATGCTATTAGATTTGTTCCCCCATCCTTTGAAAGGAGAATGCCTTATCTGAGCGTGGCCTTTAAATACCTAGTACTCAATTTGCAGTCTCGAGATGACTTTCTCGTGGGTCATTAACGAACTGGCTTAAGACAATAAAAGAATAAGTGATATCAGGTCTTGTTGCTTGTAAATAAAGAAGTCTCCCAACGAGTCTCCTATATCGGTTGGCGTCCACATGAGCTTCGTCTTCTCCTTTGTCTAATATTAAATTTTGTTCCATGGGAAATAAACTTGGTCGACAACCTAACATACCTGTGTCTTCAAGAATGTCCAATGTGTACTTTCATTGACTAAGAACTAGGCCACGTTTCATTCGAGCGACTTTGATTCCCAGAAAGAACTTCAAAAGACCAAGATCTTTGATGTTGAATTCCTTGTTAAGAAAATTTTTGGTTTCTTGAATTTTGTTGATTTCATTTCCTATAATGATGACATCATCAACATAGATAAGGGAGGCAATAAAAACTCATTCCCTTTTGAATAAAACAAAGAGTGATCGGCTTTTTATTGTTTGGATCCTAGTCTTTGTAGGAAGGTGGTGAAATTTTGAAACCAATTTCTTGATGCTTGTTTGAGCCCGTAAAGTGATTTTTTGAGTTTGCAAACCCGATTGTCATCTTGTTTACCAAAACCTTTGGGAATATTCATGTAAATATCTTCATTTAAATCTCCATGAAAAAAAGCATTGTTCATGTCTAGTTGGTGAATATGTCACTCCCTTTTTACTGCAACTGCTAGGAGACTCCGAAGTATTACTAATTTTGCAACAGGTGCAAAGGTGTCATGGAATGCCTTCCATTTGTGTGAAACCTTTAGCGATGAGATGTGCTTTGTACCGTTTTATTTCTCCGTTCGGTTTATATTTGATCTTGTATACCCACTTCGAGTCGATGGCATCGTTTCCTTTAGGCAACTCTTCTAACGTCCATGTGTCGTTTTGCTCAAGAGCTCGAATTTCGTCTTGCATAGCTTCGACCCATTTTGGATTGTGAACTGCTTGACCGAAATGCTTTGGCTCATTACTAGAGGATGAATGATCCGGGTCTAAAGATGGGGGAAGCTTCACATTATCGTCTTTGAAATAAGTTGGTGCATTTCTGTTACGTTTGGGTCATTCAAAAGATTTTGAGAATTCTCCAAAATTTTCACATTTCGATGATGGTTCAGATGTGGTGGCAGCAGCTTTTGTGGGCTCATTTTCATATATTGGGCCAGATGAGGCAGCCTCAATAGTAGCTAGGAATGGGCTTGAAAAGTCTTCTGGGCTGGTTGTGTGTGGACCAGCGCACTCTAATGGACTATTAATATCTTTAGGATCCATCAACTCTTGTTGGTTGGAGTTGGGTTCTTCAACTAAAACACTTAATGGCTCATCACTTTGGTGTGTTGGAATTTTGTTTCCATCAACAGTAGCCTCAACTTCCCAATTTCTTGGCCAAATAAATATTTCTTCCTCATTCTTTGGGATATCAACTTTTGTGAGGGGAAATACATCTTCTACAAACTTCTCATCTCTAGTTATGATAATATTCTGTGTTGGATCAAAAATTTTGTAACCTTTTGTGCCCGGTGGATAACCCAAAAAAATTCCAGGTTTCCCTCTCATCTCAAATTTATCCCCTTTCATCTCCGTGCTTAGATAATACGCAAGGCAGCTGAAGGGGTACCACCTCCAAAACTAACGAGAAAATAATCTCAAATACGGAAACCGTACACATGAGGACCAAGCCGCGGCTCACCATAAGAAAGGGTGCCGCTGCACAAGACAGACATGCCCCAAAAGCCGCGGCTCACCCTTAGAAAGGGTGCCGCGGCTGAAAGTTTTCTACCCCAAATACCGCGGTCAGTTACATTATACCAAAGTGCCGCGGCTGGGGAGGTGAACCCAATGCCGCGGCCAGCTACATTATACCAAGGCGCCGCGGCTGAGGAGGCGAACCCAATGCCGCGGCCAGCTGCATTATACGCAAGTGCCGCGGCTGGGGAGGCGAGCCAATGCCGCGGCTAGCTGCAACAATAGGCAAAACAAATATCTAACTTGACAAAGACCTAGTGTTCAATACTTATGAAAACTCCGGCATAAACTTGGCAACCAAGAAAGCCATTCATTGGTTGCAAAGGAATAAGAAAGAAGACAAAACGAGTAATGCCAAAACAATGCCAGAAAGTCAGAACAGCCCCCATATCCCCAGGTCAACTATCAAGACAAACCTCATTAATATTAGTCAGAAACCCTTTACACCAGAAGGGTATGAAACTCTAAGCTAGGGAATTTCAGTCCCAGATCATTGACCACAGGTTTCCAAAAATAAGACCATGCTATGTTCAGTCCCCATGTTTCAACACTATAAATACTTCTGAAATTCCATAAGGAGAACCAGATTGAAACCAATACACACATACATTCACACAACACAAATTACAAGTCATTTACTTATTCAGTTCTCTCAATACAAATACTTATTCTCACGCCGGAGTGTGGTCTTGGGGAGAAATCCCTTTCTGCCCGAGGCGAGGCTCACGGTGTTGTTGTCTCGCAGATATCCCAGTTAGCTGAAGCTCACGTCAAGTCTCAGCCAGGTTCTTGGTACTCTGCCCAGACGAAGCCAAGTCCATCCGAAGCCCAGCTCAGTGAAGCCCAAGCCCAGTCGCATCCCATCTTCCAGCTGCATCCCGCTTTCTCAGTAACCAAAGCCCCTGCCTAATCCACAACAACAAACTCATTTACGCACTGCTCCCGAGTCTTAATCCCTTGATTAATATTCGTGTAGCAACATTTGGCGCCATCCGTGGGACCCAAACGTTACTCAAACAATTGTCATGGATTCAGGCCAGGGAACCCCTCACCATAAAAATACCAGTGAAGCCGAAAACCCACACACTACCGTCTCCCCGTTAGCAGTCACCACAGGGGGCGGTAACAATTGTGGCAGCGTCATCACCCCAGAATTCATCAACAAAAATCGAGAACAAATCCTCTCTATGCTGGAGCAGGAGGAAAGAGAGCGACGTCTCAAGGACATCCGAACACGTCTCGAGTATGAAGAAACTCCAGAGGAAGTGAATCATGGAGAAGGAGAGGACGGTCGAAGAGACAAGGTAGATAATGCCGAAGGTAATCTGAAAGCAAAGAAGAGTCAAGGCGCCGCTGCAGTCGGAGAGAAAGCCGGAGCCGATGACGATTTTAGCAAGCCATACCGCCCATCCACGGCAAGAGCCAGATCTAAGTTCATACCAAGAATAGCAGAGTTTACGTTCCCTCCAAAACTCAAGATGCCGTCCAATGTAGGAAAGTACAACGGCACAGGTGATCCAGACGACCATCTCGCAATTTTTGTAGGTGCTGCTGAAGTAGAGCAGTGGTCGATCCCTGTATGGTGCCACATGTTCGCTCAGACTCTGACCGGCGCAGCTAGAGTCTGGTTCGACAGCCTTCCAGTCGGAGGGATCGGAAGTTTCGAGGAACTGGAGGAAGACTTCTTGAGGAATTTCAGTCAGCAGAGGTTATCCGCTAAAGATCCAACAGAACTGCATAACATCAAAAGAGGCGACGGTGAGTCCATCGAAAACTTTATCACAAGGTATTCGAAAGAAAGTATGCAGGTACGGGGGGCCGGGGAGACGATCAGAATTTCAGCTTTCATCCACGGAGTAAGGAATGATCAGTTGGTGGAAAGATTTCACGAGTGCCTCCCAAAGACGGTAGACGAAATGTTGGAGAGGGCCAAAGCGTTCGTCAGAGGCAAGAAGGCATGTGAGCAGCTGAAGGATAGAACGCCAAAGAAAATTGTGTCCCCTATGTGGGACTCGCCAAAAAGGCCAGGAGGATCAAGGTCGTGGGAAAAATCGCGTTTCCAACCGCGTTACCCACAACAAGGCCCGCCTTTCCAACCTCGTTTCACAACCCCAATTCGGAACCCGCAGGGTCCCAATGTAACCCTCCCACCTCTGATAAAAACCCCAAGTGAAATTCTAGCCACAGAAAACATCAACTTTACCAAGCCCACACCTTTGAAGCCAGGAGTGAAAAGAGACACGAGCAAGTACTGTGAATTTCATAAAGAAAATGGGCATGCAACAGATGATTGTTTCTCGTTAAAGCGACAGATAGAGTTGGCAATAAAGACTTGAAAGCTCGCACACCTGTTGAGAGAGTTGAAGAAAGCACCCCAGGCGGGGGATAAAAGGAAGGAGATATTCATGATAAGGGTCGCAGAATGCAGCATCAAACGTCATTCTGATCACATGGAGCCTTGGATGGCACAGGAAATTTCGTTTCCTCCAATACACGGTGGAAGTTTTGCCAACGGCCCCCTGACGATTTCAGCCATCATTGCAGGACACCAGGTACACAGAATATATGTAGATAGTGGGAGTAGTTCGGAAATTATGTACGAACACTGTTTCTTGCAGCTTGACGAGGAAATCAGGAGAACTCTAGATACAAAGACACACCTCCTCACTGGTTTTGCAGGAGAGGTAGTGCAGACCCTGGGCCAGATACAGTTACCAGTTGCCATAGGAAACCACACCGGGTGGCGGGAGGTCACCATGAATTTTCTGGTTGTGAGATCCCAATCGTCTCACAATGTTTTACTTGGAAGGCCGGGTCTATGTATGCTTGGAGCAGTCATATCCACAGTCCATGCCGCGATCAAATTCCCCACTCCAACCGGAGTTGTCACCATATACTCCAGTAAAGAATGCAAAGATGTGAAAGCTATCGCTCCAGGAACCGTAGAGGGGGAGGATGAGCTGGTGTGCCCAACGCTGGAGAAATGGGTAATTAACCCTCTTTTCCCGGAACAAAAAATTACCATCGGTGGGCAGCTGGGTGACGCAACTAAGGAACGACTTCGTCATCTGCTGCAAAACAACTTGAACGTTTTCGCGTGGCAACCCACCGACATGGAGGGTGTTCCACGCAGCACAGCAGAACATAAATTGAACACACGAGCATCAAAGGAACCAGTTGCTCAGAAGCGTCGGCACATGGGTCAGGAACGAAGTCGGGCTGTGGTTGAAGAAGTCAAGAAACTACTTGAAGCAGGTATTATTCGGGAGGTACGTTACCAAACCTGGGTTGCTAATCCAGTAATGGTAAAAAAAGCGATGGCACATGGAGGATGTGCATTGACTTTAAGGATCTCAACAACGCGTGTCCTAAGGATTGCTATCCACTCCCGGATATCGATCTGAAGGTGGATTCTCTGGCAAGCTTTCCTTTAAAGTGTTTCCTTGATGCTTACAAGGGGTATCACCAGGTGCAAATGGCTCCCGAAGATGAAGACAAGACTGCTTTTTACACAGATGTTGGCATCTTCTGCTTCACGAAAATGCCGTTTGGTTTGAAGAATGCGGGAGCTACTTACCAAAGATTAATGGATAAAGCTTTTTCTCAGCAGACAGGAAGGAACATCGAAATCTACGTGGACGATGTGGTGATAAAGAGTCGTGACGAGGAGGATTTGCTTGCGGATATCGCTGAAACTTTTCAAACTTTGAAAGCAATGAGCATGAAGCTGAATCCTAAGAAGTGTTCGTTTGGAGTAGAAGAAGGGAAGTTTCTAGGAGTGGTGGTGACAAAGAGAGGATTAGAAGCCAACCCTGAAAAGGTGGCAGTTGTCCTTAATATGCCATCTCTAAAATCAGTTAAAGAAGTGCAAACACTCAATGGGCGACTGGTGGCCCTGAACAGGTTCCTCTCGAAACATGCTGAGCGTGCTTTGCCTTTCATGACCACTTTGCGCAACTGCTTGAGCAAGAAGGATTTCTTATGGACGAATGAAGCAGAAGCAGCATTTCAACAGATGAAGGTATACTTAAGCAACCTGCCCAGGCTGGTAGCTCCCTTCCTTAAGGAGCGACTGGTAATGTACTTATCCGCGGGAGAAGAAGCTGTAAGCGCTGTGTTGATGACGAACAGAGAGGAAGAGCAGACCCCGATTTACTTCATCAGTCGGGCCCTTAAAGATCCAGAAACCAGGTACTCGCCCATGGAAAAACTAACTCTTGCTTTAGTGTATGCCTCCAGGAGATTGCGAAGATACTTCCAGGCCTATGTGATTGAGGTCTGGACCAGCCAACCCATACAACAAATTTTAAGAAGGCCAGAGATATCAGGAAGATTGGCGAAATGGGCAATAGAATTGGGAGTCTTCGAGATCGAGTACAAGCCAAGAGTAGCAATCAAGGGGCAAGTTGTGGCTGATTTTCTAACAGAAATGCCACAAGAGAAGGGAGGTAGCAATGACAACGAAAAATCTGTGGGCCGAAACAACGGAGAATGGTGTTTACATACCGATGGAGCGTCAAATGATGAGGGGTCAGGTGCTGGTATGATACTGACAGGGCCGGAGAAGGAAGAGGTAACTTACGCCTTGAGGTTGGCTTTCAAGAGTTCCAACAATGAGGCGGAGTATGAGGCACTATTGGCTGGCTTGAGGTTGGCCAAGCAAATGGGAATCAAGAAACTCCACGCCCACGTAGACTCATTACTGGTTGCAAATCAGATTAATGGGTCCTACGACGCCAAGGAATCAACAATGAAGCAATACCTCAGTAAAGCAAGAGATCTTATCAACATCTTTGAGGAATGTAATGTCTCACACGTTCCGAGAAGCCAAAACAAAAAGACAGACGCTCTTAGCAAGCTTGCCTCAGTCACCTTCAGCCATCTGGCAAAGGAAGTAAGGGTTGAAGTGCTACAGTCCCCGTCAATTGAAGAAAAGGAGATAGTCTCGGTGAATGAAGTAGCGCAGGGATCTTGGATGGATCCAATTGTCAAATTCCTGGAAAGCGGCGATCTACCTGAAGAGAAGGGAGATGCCAGAGCCATTCAAACGAAGTCACTGCAGTACGAGCTGCGGCAAGGGATCCTGTACCGAAAGTCTTATATGGGGACATTATTACGATGCCTTACACCAGACGAGGCAAGTTATGTCGTAAGAGAGATACATGAAGGCATCTGTGGCATTCACGCGGGACCAAGAATGGTAGTAGCAAAAGCAATGGGAGCGGGGTATTACTGGCCCGGGATGCACAAGAGTGCCACCGAAGAAATCCAAAGATGTGACAGCTGCCAGAGGCACGCACCAATGTGCCACAGGCCCAAAAATGATCTAATCCCAGTCCATGCTGCGTGGCCTTTCCAGAAGTGGGGGATGGATATTGTAGGTCCCTTCCCAGTTACAGCCGGAGGAGTTAAATTTCTTTTAGTGGCCGTGAATTATTTCACCAAGTGGGTAGAAGCCAATGCTCTGAAGTCAATCACAGGGCAGCAAGTAAAGAAATTCACGTGGGAAAACATTATCTGTCGTTTTGGACTTCCGTTGTTCATCGTAACGGACAACGGAAAGCAGTTTGCGGAAAATCCATTCAAATCATGGTGTAGAGAGCTGCAAATCCAACAAATTTTCACGTCAGTGGCACACCCACAGGGTAACGGTCAGGTCGAGAGAGTTAACCGCAGCATCGTGGAAGGGATAAAAACAAGACTGGGTGTTGAAGGAAAGAATTGGGTGGAAGAGTTACCCAATGTCTTGTGGGTCCATCGGACCATGCCCAAAACCAGCCATGGTGAAACCCCATTCAGTCTAACTTACGGGTCGGAAGCCATGATACCCGTTGAGATAGGCATACCAACAACTCGGGTCACACAAGCCTCTGAGCAAGAGAATGAGGACAACCTGCGGCTTAATTTGGATTTGCTGGAGGAAAGAAGGATGGTGGCAGCAATCCGAGAGGCAAAGCACAAGAAGGAAGTTGAGCGATACTATAACTCTCGTGTGAAGCACCAAACATTCAGGGTAGGTGATTACGTCTTAAGAAGTAATGAAGCAAGCAGAGCTCAAGATCAAGGCAAGCTGGGTCCGCGTTGGGAGGGGCCTTATCAAGTCATTGAAGTGGGGAATAATGGAGCTTACAAGCTCAGCCAGCTGGATGGAGCAATTATCCCAAGAACTTGGAACGGAGCTCAGCTCCGACGATGTTACATGTAGTAAGTATTAATGTTCAAACAGTGTAACTCATTTTTTCCAGTAAGAAGGTGCATGCGAGCACCAGCAGTTACACCCAGTTATTGAATCTTTTTATAACCAGTACCGTAACAAGTCACGAAACCATAATAACGTGTGAGCAAAGAAAGAAATGCGAATTACCAGTACTCGAGCAATATTTGCGAATAATGCAATAAGTAACCAAACAACACGAATGTTCGTCAAGCTAAGGTTAAACAAAACCATGATTGAGCACGACTCGCTGTTAGTAACCAAATTTTAAACAAAACAAATGCATTCCCCTATATGCATGATCATACTTTGGCAAACAACTAGAGCCATTCCACAATACATATTTCCATTCGGCTAAAAACCAAGCCAGAACGAACAAAACGATCGCCAATATATCGACTATATAGTGCACATAGCATCTTTTATAAGTTGAATGACAAACGATAACCAAACTATACAATGTTGTACAAAGTCGCGGCTAAAACCGTAACCAAGAACAAGCCGCGGCCATAGAAGAAGGCAAGTCGAAACCAAGGGGAAATTCATGGCCAAAACCAAAGTCGCGCCTTAGGCCCTAGTACGGTCGAAATTACGAATCGCGGCTAGAAGTTTAACCAATAACTATATTATGGGCAAGGGGGAAGTCTCAACCAAATAGGCTCGGCAAAGTTAAGGCAAATAACAAACGGAGCCACGACACGCGGCATCCACAATAGCCGCGGCTCAGGAGAGCCCCAAGCCCAGTCGCGGCAGCCTGAGGGAGCCGCGGCTGTGCCTTCACGAGCTTATTTGCCGCGGCGGCCTAAGGGGAACGCTTCGTCAAACTTTTGATTTCACGTTACCTATTTACCGCGGCCTCACAACCAAAGGAGAGCCGCGGCCTCCTGAGATTTCAAGCTACTCATTTGCCGCGGCCATGGCACTAGCTGCGGCCAAGCCTCGAAACATGGCAGTGAGTCACAGCCGTAACCCCAATCGCGTTCAAGGATTCTTTTCATTACCAAAGAAGTAGCATGTGACAGTTAAAAAGGCAACCAAAGAAATATTGTCTTGAACAAACAACGGGTTACGACCTATTGAAGCATCAACGGTCGAGACACAGACATGGAGAATAAACGCATAAATATCATTACGAAATAAACATAGTCAGAGTACAAGTCCAATAACATCGCAAAATAAATGTTCAACAAACAAATTAACTACGCTGGAGCAGGGCCTTCAGCCGGGGTGGTCAAGAATGACTTGAGCTCCTCAAAAGGTGAATCATGCATTGCCGCGATGGTCTTGGTCATGGGAAAGGTGGCTTTGTCAAATGAATCTGACTCAGCTCGCAGCTTCTTCAATGCATTCTTATCAAAGTTTTTCGCCGTCTCCGGTTTTTTGCCCTCGGCAGCAAGGCGGGCACCATCCAACAATCCAGCGTTATAACCAACTTTGTCTGACAAACTGTTAATCTTTGCCAACGAATCAAGGAACTCGTCACTGTCACGAACCTTGTTGAAAGCCAAGGCAACACCTTCTGAAATAATCCATTTCTTCTCCGATGTGAGAAGAGACACTTTGTCCTCAAGATTCGCAATTCGTTTATCAGAAGCAAGTTGATTATCCTTCAAATCCGAGGTAAGTTTCTTCACCGCAGCTCGCTGAATACACAGCTCCTCCTGAGCACCACTGAGATCCACAGTAAGCTTTTCCTTAACAAGGTCAGGCGCGTCACAACGAGATTTAAGGGAAGCATTTTCAGCTTCCAGTTGGGACACTTGCTTCTTGAGGTCACGAATCTCGTTAACACCGTCTACCCAACGACTGTGAATCTCCACAAATGAAAACAAACTGTTCACCATAGATAGACAACCGGCATTCGACAATGCCCTATTCTTCAAAGCCTCCCCACGAAAGAATTCTGCAGGTGTGCGGGATGCAAACATAAAATCCCTACACGCATCTGGGGTCTCGAAAGTTGTCCCGTCGGTCAGCTCCCAGTCGGGAATAAACTTATCCTCCACATGCAGCTCGGAGTCCTCAGAGGAAGCAGCCGTTTTTTCGTTACCTGAACCACCAACCAAATGACCACCAAGGTTAGAGACAGTTCACATATTATATACATATGAATATGGATAATGTTTAAGTATGAGGAGCAGCTCTCACCAGCAGACGAAGAAGCAGAACCAGAGCTGCCAGAACCCGAACCGGAAGCAGCCTCAGCCGCGGCTGAGGGCTCCCCTTGGGGAGCCGCGGCAGGCGAGAAGGGGGGGGGGGGGGGGATGGCCGCGGCCGCAACCCCGGGCCGCCCAACCCCTGTTTGCGCTTCATCTTGGGGCGACTAGAAGGAGCAGAGGCTTCATCAACACCTTTTCGTTTGCGAGTAGGAGGTGACATGGTTTCACCGGGTTGAACAACGTAACCAGCGTTGGTATCCAAGACAGAAGTTACACCCTCAGGCAAAGCTTCAGCCTGCTCAGAAACATCCTCTTTCGCAGACAATTTCATGCGCTCAAACAGACCCATACCTGTACAAACACATCAAACAAGCAATAATCAGATGGATAAACGTATGTATTGAGACACAAAATAGGGAAGCTACTTACGTTTCCCTTGATAAGTCATAAATGGAACCGCGTTCGGGTCAGCCCAGTTACGACTAACGCCGGCCATCACAAGGAAATGCTCAGAGTAGCTACGGAGTGGAGTAGGCTCAGCTCTCAAAAGGTCATAAGCGGACAGATCATAGGTATCAGGCTCGGGAAAGGGATCCTGAATGGGTCTACTTGTTTCGAACCAACACATCTCAAATGGAACTATGCTAGACGAGATAAAAAAGAAATGATCTTTCCAATGTTTTAGGCTAGTTATGGTTCGGGAAATCAAAGGAGGTTTAGGAGCTTTTCTCTTCTCAAAAGTGAGCCAATCACCTATCCTATTCAACTTATAAAAAGCCCTAAAAAGATTAACCTCGGGTTCCAAGTTACGAGCACGACAACATATCTCAAAATGATATACCTTAATAAGCCCTAGAGGAACTAGTTGCGATAGATGGATATCATAATGCCTAACAAGTAAACACAAAAACCGACTAACTGGGATCCGAAAGTTGCAAAGGCTAAAAAACGAGGTGTAAAGAGCTATCGTCCCAACAGGTGCGTCCCTAACAGTCGACGAAGGGGAGGGGACGGTAGGACTAAGCTCGGGAGAAATACCATAACGGATAATAAAGTTGTTTAAAAAGTCTTGGGAGATAACCGAACGTTGAAGACCTACGTCATTTCTACACTCCATTAGAAACGCAAAAGATGAGATTTCGAGTAACTTACCGGAAGGATGCGTGCCCTTGATAAGATAATATGGAAGAAATCTTGGAAGAGAGAGTGGAGGAAAGAGGAAGAAGGTAGAATGAGGGAAGAGGTAGTAGAATTTATAGAGGAAGAGAAGCTAGGGCTAGGAGGGGAGAGGCCCAAGGGCCAAGGCGGTTAGGGCCAAGAGGGGAAAGGCCCGAAGGCCGAGGCGGCTTTGGCCGCGGCTCGCAGGCCCGAAGGCCGAGGAGGCGGACGGCGGCTCGAGAAGCTGCAGCCGTGTGACAAGGAAGAAAAGGCCCGACGGCCAAGGCTCGAGGCGGCTTTGGCCGCAGGCCCGAAGGCCGAGGAGGTTGTCGGCGGCTCGAGAAGCTAGTGATGGGCATTGATGAGCAATAACTAGGCCCATGACTCAAGGCAAGTGTGACAAGATCTTTGATTGATAACAAAAGGGACAAAAAGTACAGCCGTCAAAACTTGTGAAATTATTATTCCAATGACATGACTGGTATCATGACATTGGACTGGGGGGACATGAAGGGGTACCACCTCCAAAACTAACGAGAAAATAATCTCAAATACGGAAACCGTACACATGAGGACCAAGCCGCGGCTCACCCTAAGAAAGGGTGCCGCGGCACAAGACAGACATGCCCCAAAAGCCGCGGCTCACCCTTAGAAAGGGTGCCGCGGCTGAAAGTTTTCTACCCCAAATACCGCGGTCAGTTACATTATACCAAAGTGCCGCGGCTGGGGAGGTGAACCCAATGCCGCGGCCAGCTACATTATACCAAGGCGCCGCGGCTGGGGAGGCGAACCCAATGCCGCGGCCAGCTGCATTATACGCAAGTGCCGCGGCTGGGGAGGCGAGCCAATGCCGCGGCTAGCTGCAACAATAGGCAAAACAAATATCTAACTTGACAAAGACCTAGTGTTCAATACTTATGAAAACTCCGGCATAAACTTGGCAACCAAGAAAGCCATTCATTGGTTGCAAAGGAATAAGAAAGAAGACAAAACGAGTAATGCCAAAACAATGCCAGAAAGTCAGAACAGCCCCCATATCCCCAGGTCAACTATCAAGACAAACCTCATTAATATTAGTCAGAAACCCTTTATACCAGAAGGGTATGAAACTCTAAGCTAGGGAATTTCAGTCCCAGATCATTGACCACAGGTTTCCAAAAATAAGACAATGCTATGTTCAGTCCCCATGTTTCAACACTATAAATACTTCTGAAATTCCATAAGGAGAACCAGATTGAAACCAATACACACATACATTCACACAACACAAATTACAAGTCATTTACTTATTCAGTTCTCTCAATACAAATACTTATTCTCACGCCGGAGTGTGGTCTCGGGGAGAAATCCCTTTCTGCCCGAGGCGAGGCTCACGGTGTTGTTGTCTCGCAGATATCCCAGTTAGCTGAAGCTCACGTCAAGTCTCAGCCAGGTTCTTGGTACTCTGCCCAGACGAAGCCAAGTCCATCCGAAGCCCAGCTCAGTGAAGCCCAAGCCCAGTCGCATCCCATCTTCCAGCTGCATCCTGCTTTCTCAGTAACCAAAGCCCCTGCCTAATCCACAACAACAAACTCATTTACGCACTGCTCCCGAGTCTTAATCCCTTGATTAATATTCGTGTAGCAACAGCAGCCATAAAGCTTTAAGTGTTCGTAATTAGGACTTTTGTTGTATAATAATCCAAAGGGCATTTTGCCATCGATTACCTCGGAAGGGAGCCTATTTATGATGTGGGTTGCCGTTAATATGCATTCCCCCAAAAAACTAGTGGGGAGAATAGCCTCAAATTCTAAAGCCCTTGCCGTTTCTAAGAGGTGTCGGTGTTTCCATTCCACCACACCATTTTGTTGGGGTGTGTGCAGAACGTTGTTTCAAATATAATTCCCTCTTTAGCATAAAATTGAGCATGTTGTTAGATGTAAACTCTTCCCCGTTGTCACACCTTACACGCTTAATTTTCTTTTCGAATTGAACTTGAACCATTTTATGGAAATCAATTAAGCGTGTACTTGCTTCATGCTTATGTTTGAGAAGAAAGACCCATACTGCATAACTAAAATCATCAACAATAGTGAGAAAATAGTTTGCTTTTGTGAAAGAAGGTGTGCAATATTTCCCCCACACATCACAGTGTATAAGTTCAAAACAAGCGTTAGTTTTTGTAGTACTAGTAGAAAACGGCAGTCTAGCAAAGTTATGTTTTAACACAGGAATCACAAATACTCCTTGAGTTTGAAGAAGCATTCTTAATAAAACCAACATCAAAAAGTTTAGAAATAGATGCATGAACTAATCTTTTATGCCACATTTTAACCGTTACCATCATAGCCCGCCTCTCAGTTCCCGTCATTCCCATCTTGTATTAGACCATTAATGCATTCACCCGCTCCAATCAATGCCCTCGAACTTAAGCCCTGCATGACAAAGAATTTTGGAAAAACTGTCACAGCACATTGTAAGTCATTTGATAATTTACTAACCGACAACAAGCTGCACTTGAATTCGGGAACATGTAAAACACTCTCAATGGTTACTCCGTTTAATAGGGTGTACTCCCCACGGTCCTCAACGGTACTGTTGCACCATTGGGTATAACGACGGGAGGTTCATAATTTTTTGTTGTTATGTTTTTAAGTAAAGAATCATTGTAAGTAAAATGCTCGGTAGCACCCGTGTCAACTATCCACTTACCTTCTCGATTAAACTTACGTGCAATGTTGGCAACCAGTGAACCTTCTTCCTTCGTGGTTTGTTCCTTGTTTCCAAAAAACTTAATGAATTGTTGGTACTGCTCATCGTTTAGTCCCGGTATAGGGCTTGCTTCATTTTCAACACATGCAGCCCTTGGTTTGGTTGCTTTCCCTTTGCCTGGCCACCACTGCGGGTAACCAATACGCTTGAAACAACCGTCTTTGTTATGACCATTTTTGCCACAAAAATCACAGTGATCAACCTGTTTATTAACACTCCGTTTAGCAGCAGCTTTTCGTATAGGCTTATTTAAGGGCTGACCTTGGTCTAGTTTGGATAGGATAGAAGCTTGGAATGCAACAGAATCTGCGGTGGTTCTCTTAGTATCGGACACCGCCCTCTGATGTTCATCTTCAACGACTAGGTGATAAGCGGTTCCAAGTGTTGGTGTTGGTTGCATCGCTAGTATTTGAGTCCTCATGGTTCCAAAGTCATAATCCAACCCTAACAAAAACTTATATAATTTCTCTTTGTCTTTGAGTTCTATTAGCTTCTTTCCAATGTTACAAGTGCATTTGCTATAATTGCAAATTGGACACAGTCCACACAAACTCGTTTAATATACAGAAACGGACATACCTTCTTGTTCTAAGCGACTGTTTTGCGCGAGGGGCACTCTCTTTTCCAAATCGTTCTTTTAGATCCGCCCCGATTTCTTGTACAGTGGGTGCATACTTGACACTCGTTCGAAATTTTTTCTCCATAGTGGTGTTCAACCACCCTTTGATCATTGCATCACACCTCATCCAAGCCATGTAGTTTTTGGCAAACAAGAAATTCAACATTTCTTATGACTAGTCGTTGTACTTTGCATCCGTGAGTAAGTAATTGACGTGCATTTGCCTCGGATAATCCGCGACATGGATGTAGTATGGAGAATCCTGGTTAACAACAACTTGGTCACCATCTTCATTCTTCTTGCAGTCACCAACCATGATAATTAGTTTTTTTTTTTTTGTGTAGAGGACCTAAAGACGCTCTTTTAACATAATAAATTTGTTCTCAGTTCTTATAACCTTCCAGCACCTTATTTTGTTCTCAGTCTTAATCCTGGAATCATCACCAAAATTCAGTAACAAACAACTCTATCAGGACAAGAACCAATTCAAATAATAATATAAGGAGTGTTTCACATTCGTATTAAACTTGTGTATTATACTTGAGTGATTCTTCAACAATTAATAGTAGGTATCGACCGCTTTAAACAAGTAGTTGATGCAACACATATAATTCATAATAACATATTGTAAATGTTGTTTAATACATTGATAAGCAAAATTAGAAGTGATATGAAATAAAGTAACAAATTCTTGAATAAACTCTTTTGGCTATTTTGGGTAATATTTTTAGATATGCATACTGTTATAACAAAATAAACAATTATAAGCAAATGAAGAAAACAACATCATATAATAATTGAAATAGCTCATCACACATGGCATGACATTATGGCAAGAATTATCCTCTTGTAAAATGCCATCAATTGTATAATGCACGGTTAAAAATTTTCATATATTTGCATAACTTATATTGTTGTTAATATGAAAGTGAGTTTACCTATATCACAATTGTATATGGAGCATACTGGAGTTGGGATTTAAAGAAAATTGGGCCTTTATTACTTGGATACTTGTATTAGCAATAGTGTTCTGATAATTTGATTTCAAACATCCTAAAAAAAGCTTATTGCTTTCAGCCACATCATTGCACCAAGTCTCCCAACATCTACATCAACATCTAAACCTGGACTGAAATTCAGCTTATTTCATAAGAAATTCAGCTTATTTCTAAGTCCATCATGTTGATTTTTTTTTTAAAACCATACCAAAAGTTTCTAGTAAATGAAGGATATTACATTAAGCCACTCAAAGTAGTTGTCTTGTAGCCAGATGTAACATAAGAAAACGTCTCCCCATTTGTAATTAAAAGCATATTTTAAAGCTTTTTGCTATTTAAAAGAAAACAAAACTTAAATCATAACAGCCCCTTAAAGAGATGTATTTACCTATTTGTTAATTGCAATGATTGTTAAAGGTATTGTCAAGAACCTACTGTGACATGGAAGAAGAAACATTTACCTAATTGTGTGGATAGTTTACCAGGAAGTTCTTGCAATCAACCCATTCATCTCTCTACCTACATTTAGTGAACACACACAATATCACAAATTCACTATTAAAAATGTGGTAAACTGTAACTACATAACCTCGTTGTTCTTGGTAAAAACCAAATCAAAAGATTACCTAATTTAGATATACACGAAAGATGCATTACATGAAAGATGGAAATTAGAGGGTGTTTTATTGTTTAATTTACCTTAAAAAGAACACGAAAGTGTGATAATAATGTACCATGTGTGTGCAAGAACAAACCTGCAAATAATTAGGCCATGGTGGTGGGTAGGAAGATCAGAAAGCAAACACGATCTCAATTCCCTTACATTCTTTCATCTTCTAATCTGTATCAACCTTCATATTATGTAAAATTTTGTCATGTGATAAGGGTATTCTGAATCAAAAAGTGGGTTTGTTTGATCTACAACATAATCATAACTTGAACATAAATTCAAACAAAACCCTTCAACAAATTCGAACAAAATCAACAAAAAATTCAGAATAATTGTAATCTATCATCAAAAAAAAAACTGCTCTAGATCCGTCATCTTGATGTTATTAATACAGATTTAAGTATTTTTTTTCTTACAATCTTCATCTTGAAAGGGTCGAATTAATCAGAACCCTTATGAACAATGAAAAGAATGAGCAAAATCAACGACGCTTTTCAGATTCATTATCTTCACAAGAATTTACATATATTACATTCGGTTTCAATGCATCATATTATCAGTAACAATAAATAAATGTTATACCAGATGCATTAAAGATAGAGTCTTATAACAACAACAATGACAAATGGGTAATATATTCAACAAAAATATACTCAATTTATCACATTCAAACACATATTTTGACACATTTCTATTGCAGAAAGCCAAAAACATATATAAATGCAAATTAATAAGTAAGAACAGTACAAATCTTGAGTAAATTTCATGAAATACAGACGATGACGAAAAAAAGAAGAAAGAACCCAGCTAAATTAGTACCTTTGAGTTGAAATCGATTCAAATATTTTAGGGATTCAACAAAAGCTAAATGAATTGCCTCCACAACAAAGGTAATGATGCCATGATCAGTGTAACATTAGGGGTCCATAGGATGATTGCGAGAAAAGAAGTTTGAAATCGTTTTTCGGTGATGAATTCTATCGCCCATTATAAACTGTTTTTAAGCGATTACAAAACCAGTGAAATTCCTATTCTACCCTAATGTTATGCTTTATAAAGTAGTGAATATAAAGTAACACATTCAATTTTAACTATATTAAGTGAAGTGAACATGTTAAACTAACAACTAGATAATTTGAGTTTACTTTAGTCAAACGTATCAAAATGAACCAAACATACTAAATATACTTGTGGAAACATACTAAAATTATGTTGTTTTCACCCATTTTGACACGTTTTAACCCATTTTGACACGTTTTAACCCTTCAAAATAAAACTTGAATAATCTAAGTTAATTTTAGTGATAAAGGGTCATTTTGGTCTGTTTAAACTCAAATCATGTTGTTTTTACACATTTTGACCCATTTTGACCCGTTTGATTCAAAACTTAGATAATTTAAATCTATTTAAACAATAGAGTGTCAAAATAACCTAAAAATACTATGAGATACTTAACACATCTAACTTTTAAGTCATTTGGACCCGTTTAAACTAAAATCATGTTGCTTTCACATATTTTGACATGAATAATCCAAAACTTAAATAATTTAAGTCTATTTAAGCAATAAAGGATCAAAATAACATAAGTACACTATGATATACTTAACACATCCAACTTTAAGTCATTTTGACCCGTTTAAACTCAAATCATGTCGTTTTCACTCATTTTGATTTGTTTTAATCCGTTTAATCTAAAATTTAAATAATCTAAGTCTATTTTAACGATAAAGAGTCATAATAACTTAAATACACTATGATATACTTAACACATCAAACTTTAAGTCATTTTAACCCGTTTAAACTCAAATCACCTAATATGAATCAATTACCTGTATATATGGCTAGGTGTTTGTGCCTGATCATGAATAAAAGAAGTCGACCCTATAAATGATAATGGTCTACGCTAATCCCTTTGATATGTCCACGTCATTGTCCCAACACCGACTTATAAACATTGACTTCATTCAACGTTAACGAACCACTTTCTTAATTTTGAAACTGACGTAGCTCATCAAATCATTCCTTTAATCGGTTTTGTATCAATTAATAAAAAGCAATTAACATATATATACAATATATATATATATATATATATATATATATATATATATATATATATATATATATATATATATATATATATATATATATACGTTTTAAAAATGTATAGTTTCATGATTCTCATACCAGCGTGTCGAAATGTATGTATTAAGCAACAAAAAGCAATTAACTCCCTCATTTTGTGTATTTTTATTGTTGACGATTTGTTTTATTTGAATTTGACGTATTTTTATATGTCTCACTAATGAAATAGTCAACAAGTCTCCAATTAACTAAAAATTATCTGTTAGAAAAAAGACAAAAACTAGCCGTTAGAAAAAAAACATTCATTAATTAACTAAAATTACATAAAAGTAAAGAATTAAACTAAAATCACAACTTAAACTAAAACCACAACATAAACTGAAACAACAAATTAAACTAAAAAAATTAGTTGCGACGAGACATTCCATATTTCTCTCTTATCTCGTTACACAATTTTTCATGTTCGACATGCTGGAATAGATCCATATGACTTGTGTCGATGAAAACTCTTTCAACTCAAAGAATTTATCAATTATTTTGCAAAATGTTGGATAGCTTTCTTCTCTGTCTTTGTTGTTTCGCCCAAGTCTTCAACGACACTTAATCTCTTTCCTTCGTAAGCAAGTGAGGAAGAAGAATAAGTCATGTCTTTATCTTTTATTTTGACAAGATTCTTGGCCTTGTCCCTCCCCACTAGACGTGTTGGAGGTTCATCTCGAGACTCTTTTTCTAGAGGTTCATCCTCTTGATCTTCTTATTGCATCGCAAGAACATCATCATCATCATTATCATCATTAAATGATACCTCCGACTCTTGAGTTGATTCATGAGTATTGCCAAAGTTGACATCTGAAGCAGAAATGGTATACTCCCCTATGCTACTTGTTTTTATTCTTTTGGAAGCTTATTACCATACACTTTAGTAGACCCAGAATACTTTGGAATGTCTTTAACTATCCTCCACACATGTTCATATGTGAAGCCAACATTATTAGTGTTCGTGTAATCATATTTTTCTTGTGTTATATATTGGTGTTCTCATCAACCACTTTTGTAATGTGACTTGATACGAATAAAGTGAGCAATCTTTCCTTTGATCATATGTCAATAACTTCTAAGGTTGTGAGCATTTCTTGGAGTTTGAGGGTTCCCAGCATTGTAATATTGTTCTATCCCCACCCCCAATATGCATATTGGTTTTGACTATTAGCAATTATTGGGTCTTCAAAATATAAAGTATGAGTTGAGAAAACCTATCAAGTAATAAAACATATTTATAATAAGTAAACTAGCCGTTATTAATAAAACAAAAAAATAATTGTTATTAATACAACAAAAAAAAACTAGTCGTTATGAAAAAAAAGAAATTAGCCGTTTTAAATAAAAACAAAAAAACCAACAATTGTGAAAAAAAAAAAAAATAGCCATTATGAATAAAACAAAAAAAAACTAACCATTATTATAAAAAATAAAAAGTACCCAAATTGTTTAGTTCATTATTATAAATAATAAAAAGAATTAAAATTAAAAAGAACATTTAATTGAAACCATTTTAAACATTTTAAGACATTTTAAATAATTAAAAAAAATAAAAAAATAAACTCTAATTAACACATTTTAATTAAAATATTATACTTAAATTATTATTTTAATTAAAAGATTTCAAAACATTTTAATTTCTAATTATTTAAAATCATTTTATAATAATGGGGCCTACCATTATATCTATATTTTTGAATTTAGAATTAATTTTATAGTGGTAAGACCCACCATCACCTCCCTTCTCACAGGCCGGCCACGGGCAAAGCAATAGGGATAGTCTAAAAATCATCGTAAACACTAATTAAACAAAAATCTATACTTATTAATAAAACAATATCTTTAGTGCCACATGACATTCTCTTAGGGCTTTAATTTTTTCATTTCCCGCCTAATTATGTATTTGTTCTAAATGTTAGTCTAGGTTCATTTCCCGCCTAATTATGGTACAAGAGCAATTTGGGGGAAATCTATACTTATTAATAAAACAATATCTTTAGTGCCACATGGCATTCTCTTAGGGCTTTAATTTTTTCATTTCCCGCCTAATTATGTATCTGTTCTAAATATTAGTCTAGGTTTATTTCCCGCCTAATTATGGTATAAGAGCAATTTGGGGGAAATTAAGGAATTTAACCCTAATTTGCAGGTCATCTTTTTATGGAAATGACATAACACTCATAGTTCTTTTTTCTTCGAATATTTTATCAACAAAAACTCTACAAATCATCTATTATTCTATTCATCTACTAGCTTTAGTAACCCATGGATTACACGGGTTGAATAAATAAAATATTAATATAATAATTTTTACTAATAATAAAATAATATTCTAAGATATGACATGACTGACTATAACTAATAAAACAGTGATGTAAATTTTGGTAAAAATTGTTTTTAATTTTTTTCCAAAAAATAATCATTTTGTTCTAAAACAAACCGTATAAAAATGTCATTTTTAAAAAATTTCCTTATTACAACTCCTAAAATTAATTGTTTTCTGTTTTAAAAAATCAATTTTTAAAATACCAATTTTAAAATATTTCGTATTTTTAAAAAAGTTTTATGCTTTAGAAAAATTAATTATTTTATAAAATATTTGTTTATTTAGAAATAACATTAATAAATAGATCTTTTCTTTAATATATTAAATGTAAAAGAATGTTAAATAATATTATTAGTAATTAAGGTAATTATTTAAGAGTAGAGAGATGGGAAAATTTTAATTAGAACGATTGTGGTGTTGCCATGTGGCATCTAAAGTTACTCTTTTATCAGAGTAAGAACATGTAATAGATTTTTTTATTGATTGTGTGTTTCCATAAATTTCCGATCTTTACAAAAGTCTTCTGATTAAACAACATCTATTAAAGTCTCCAGGTATCAATTTTTTATCCTTATTACTATATATACATGTTAAATTAATAAATATTTATTATAAAAATTAAAAAATATAATAATATAGTTTTGTGATTTGCATTTTATTTTTTTGATGTATCTATTAATTCTAATATATTATAATTAAATTTTAGGTTTATCTCTTTATACATATCAAAATAAGAATTTAACTCTCTTTGAAATTGAAAAAAAAGTTAGTTCGTAATAGTTCGACCCTACGAAACTTTTCAATTATTCCTTATCCTGATCATGACTCGGTCTCATCTTCAAACAATCGTTTTATTACTAAGTAGTTATCTTATGATAGAGCAACCTTGACAAACGAGTATGATGGTCTTTTATCTTCATTAACAAATAAACAAAGATGTGTTTTTTATGGTATAATAAAAGCAGTTGATGATAAAGAAGGAAACGTTTTTTTTGTTTATGGTTATGGTGGAATGAGGAAAATATTTTTGTGGGAGACATTATCTACAACAATAAAATCGAAATGTGAGATTGTTTTAAACGTTACTTTGAGTGGAATTTCAACATTATTATTAACCCATGGTAGAATGGCACACTCTCACTTCCTAATTGCTTTAAATCTCAACGAGAAATGAAGTTGTTCAAGAAATAAATGATCATTTGTTATCCATGTTTTCCGGAGATAAAAAGGAATATTTTAGTTCCGATAGTTTATGTCACTTAGAGTATCTTCCTAACAACTTTGATGAATGTTTATATTCATCTTATGTTCTTATTGGGCTTAAAGTATATGGTCTCCAAAACCATAAGTTAATATTAAAATTTGGTGTTCCAGTAATATTGTTAAAAAACATTGATAAAAAAAAGTGGTTTGTGCAATGGAACAATGCTACAAGTAATAGGTTTGGGCAATCATGTTATAGAAGCTGAAATAATATCTTAAAGTAATATTGGAAATCACACTTTTATTCCCCGGTTGACTTTGACACCTTGAGACAAAATGATTGCTTTTAAATTTCAAAGAAGACAATTTCCGTTAGCAGCATAATATGGAAGACCTAAAAGAAATTGAAATGAAATTTTGTTATAATTTTTTATTTTTTATTATAATATATTTTTTTATTTATATTTTTTTTATAACCGAGAACTGAATCGATCATGAGATCACATCCTCAAGATATACTTTAGCACAAAGATGAAATTAATCATCGACAAGCAATGAATTCACACTGATAACTGAATCTAATCATAGTCTTTGAATGATTTTGAAATTCTCAAACAGATTAATAACGATTGCTGATATGTTTGTCCACTTAAACCCATGCCCTATCTTTTTCAACAAGCAACAGATGATTCGTTAAGTTTCGATTAAATACTAGAATGCTAGGACCCCACAATCATTTGGCAAAAACCCTCACTCAACCTCAGGATTTATTGAATTTTGTTATGATCTTTATAGAACAAGGCTTGTGCATGAGTGTGTAAGTGATTATCAACAGAATATTGCATTCTGTGATGAATTCATCATTTAGATGATTTGACACAACTTAGATTAAAATGATGAGAGCTCCAGGTCTATACTCACATATAACAAAGGAGATAACCATTTAATCATGTGCTAATGAGAGCTCCAGGTCAGTACTATCGTACAACAAAGGAGATCATCACTCCAGGTCAGTACTTCCGTACAGCAGAGGAGATTAGCACAAACACAAGACACATAAATACACCAATCATGGCTCAAAGATATGGCTTATATGATTTGTATCATGGTGGGTGAAAGATCAATTCTCAATCCAATTTTTGTCGGGACTCAGTTTTCGTGCAGGCCAAAATGATTGCGTAAGTCCAGACATCCTTAAGCATATATTTTAATATAAATCATCATACTGCTGTCTACTTTATTCTTTAGGCCGAGTCTACCAAGCATATCATTGAAGAATCTGTTTGTTTTTCTTTTATTTGCAATTAAAAATAAGATGTAAATTAGATAACATCAACAGTTACTATTATTTCTCATTTTAAAACGCAAGTAATGCAAAGACAAGCATTTCAAGATGATATACAATCATTTCTCAGTCATCTCAAATCAAGTTCTCAATTCTCTTTTTATTATTTTTATTGCGTCTTATTATACTCTCCCCCTAAATTTTATTTTTGCAAACCCCTTGTTGTTTTTGTATATTTTTTTTAATTTTTTTTAATATTTTTTTATAAAACTATGCAAAAATAGAAATTTACCAAAGAAGATCTTTCAAATTACACTGATAACAAGATAAGAAATGAATGATCAAGAAATATGTAGTGACTGTGAATCGAGAACAGAGATTGTGCAGATAAAAATCTAGATTGTGGATAAAATTTCATGACCTTAACCTGTTTGTTCCGCCTCAAATTTGAATTAGGAACAATCTCTATCAGTAAACCGGATTACTAACAGTCCTCCTGAATTGTTCCTGCACTCATTAACAAATTAGTTAGAAAGGGGAACCCAGACCATCGTAGTCCTGGATGTTCCTTTTTCATCAATATACGTAACCTGCTTTTGCACACAACCGTTAAAACAATATGGGATATCTGTATCCTTCTTTTTAATTTGCCAAATTTGTTTCGATTCAATTAATTTGGATTTGAACGAATTAAATTTGGAAAACATTTTCTGTTTAAGACCAGAAGAAAAAGAATTTGGTTTTGAACCTTTGGTCATTTTCATCTTTGTATTATGTGAAACCGGCTTCACATGAAAAGGTTTGGATGGAGGGTTTTTCATCCAACCATTCAAAGATGTGTGCTTTTTACCTCTTGATCCAGAGAAGCAACCCATGTTGCCTTTACCATCTGGAACATTCTTTGTAGACTTACAGCTGGAGAAGCAATTCGTTTTGCCTTTACCATCCGTAGCAAGCCTTTGAGGACATTTCTTTACCACATGACCTTCTTTTCCACACTCAAAACAAGCCTTGAAAGGCTTTTGATGCTTTGTAGTCCCATGTGAAGCATTTGAAATTGGAGATTGCTTTGAGGTTGTTGCAGATTCTTGCTTGTTTTGGCATTTGCTATGCTGAACAGGGTATGAGATCTTCATTGACTGACTTGGTTGTTTTGCAATTGGAGAAGAGATCCGTATTTGTCTTGATTCAGCTTCTGGAAGCTTTTGTGACTTGACAATGTCGGGAGATATCTTGATCTGTGAGGAACCAACATGCTCCTCTGTGATTGATTCATCATCTGAGCTTATCCAATCTCGTATACACAGATCTTTCTCCAACGGATCTTGATTGACATTTCCTATTGCGTCGGCTTCGATTATAGGATTCTGATTGCTTGATGATTCGACAACTGTTTCTTCTTTTACAAACCTGACAGGAACAAACGAAGGAATATTACCTGTTTTGAATTTGTTGAAGAAGGTTGGAGAAGCAACTGATATTGGTTTTGGAGCATCAGAGGTGGAATCGTCTTTAATCTTCTTATCAGACTCCTGCCTGAGGAATCTCAAACCTACAGGAGAATCCTGCACATCTCTAACCTCTTTAAGATTAATGTTGCTTAAACCTACATTTAAACTATTAGTTTCAACAGCTTCAATCAAATCATTAGATGGATGAGGTTGAGGCATAGGATAGTAACAATGAGTGCTAGAAGGAGGATAGATGTATGGATTTTCACCACAACCCACTCCCGTTTTAATCCTAGCTCCCCTTTGTTTACATAGTAGCTCTTCCTGTTTCATTCCGGATATGGTCAATCTATCAAGCTTTGTTTTAAGCTTGCTTGTTTCAAATTTAGCCAAGGTGACTCTTTCGTTTAAAAGATTAATTTCAGCATTTCGTTCAAGAAGAGTTCGTTTTAAATGATCATTTTCTTTTAAAGCTTCATTTAATTTATGAAATACTTGGCTTCATTCTTTTTAAGTTCTACGTTTATGGTGGTTAATTCCTTTTGGTTATCTAAAAGTAACCTATTAGCTTTATACACACCAAATAGCCTAATTTTGCAAGTAGAAGATCACATATCCTGAACTGTCTCGTATGGAAGATCCAGGATAACTCTTTCAGCAGTAAGAGCCTTCTCGCAGTTGCAAACTCTGGTATTGCGCTTCCATTCCTCTTTCTTCTCAGCATCAAAAACTTCATCATTCAACTCAGCTCCACCTTTACCCATTGATGTCTGCTTAAGCTCCTCTTGTACCTCTTCAATTTTATGTTTCGGTAAACCGTCAGAATTGGTGCTAGCATCTGATCTCTTTTATTGTTTGTCTTTAGAGTTTGAAGTGATATTTGGAGTTAGATATGTCGATTCATAGTACTCACGACATTTGATATCCAACTCCATTTCTTTTAGTTTGTAATCCCGAAAGCCTCTATCTCGTTTAATCGACTTGCCATGTGAGCTCCATTCTGATGGGAGAGAATCAAGCAATCTCAGAACTTGTTTATGATTTCCTAATTGGGCATCAAACTTCTTCAGATTACTTGCCACCAACAGAAAACGATCAACAAAATCGGACATCTTTTCATTCTTTAAAGCTGCAAAATTATCAAACCGACATTGTGCAATTGTGAGATTATCAGATTCGAAGGATTTTACCAGTTCTGCTAAAGCCATTTTTATTTTTATTTTGTTTATTGCAATTAAACGCCCCAAAAATATTTTTCCCAAAAATTGTAGAATAATTCTCCTCTGGGAATAATATTATTTTTTAAATGTCACGCTAGACATTCTTAGCAACTGGGGTCAAAGTCGATAAATCTTGCAAAATCGATGAAAATTTCTTTATCGGGATGCACTCAATTAATCCCAACTAAGGGGAAAAAGTCATCTTTAACATTCGAATTTCGCTGAGGAAATGATAGTTTCGCCGAAATTATAGTTTCGCAGAGCTCGTTTCGCTGGAAATTTGGGCAACAGTTTCGCTAGCCAAATGCCTAAAACAGCTTAGTTTCGCCGACAAGTTCGCACGAAATAAGCTTGAACTTTTGTTCAATGATACTTTCGGCAGCAATTTCGCTTGTAAATCACCCCAAGCACTGTTGAACTTTCGTTCAATGAAACTATTTTCGCAGGACAGCAGAAAACAACTTCAATGAGGATAACCGATGTAATTTCGCTGAAAGAACTTGTAGTTTCGCTGGTTATGAACTGATAATTTCGCTGAACGAAGCTGAAAAACTTTTTCAACACAAAATCAATCTGAAATCATCAAAAATTCAATGGATTTGAGATCTGATGATTAACCGAGCTTTCCCAACCAACGACCAACAAAATTCAAGCAAATTCCATATCAAATACACACGAATTTGATCTAAAATTGATGAAAACTTGATATTGAACAAAAACAACCAAAACCTCAACTTCTCTCTCTACAAATCTTCAAATCTTCAATGAATTTGATCCAAAATGGCTCTGATACGAAATTATAACTCCAGGATAATCAAACTTGAATCAAATCATGAACATTATAAATCAAAATATGATAATCACAATCAAAACCCCTTTGATCTTCAATTAGATTGCAAAATGTATTTTCAAGTAATCCCCCAATCTCTTGGTCAAGCAACCATTGGTCTAATCCTAATAACAATTAGGCGATTTATAGTGAATATAATATTCACTAATTACATTTAACCCCCTAGACTTAGGCTAATTAATGAAATTACATATAAAATATAAAAATGACTAAAAACAAGACAAAATATATTTTATTTACACAAAATATATTTATTACAATAAAACTCCTAGTCATCTAAATCTTCAACGTCTCGTTTCGGTTCTTCGTCTCAAACGTGTCGGGTTTGACTTTTGTTGACTTTGACCGTGACGTTGACTTTTGTTGACTTTGACTGTGTTGATAATATAGACTATCTTGTACAGCTCCAACATATCCCTTCTTACGTGTTTTATTATTTGAGGAAATCATGTGATTCAATATTCAATCATTGATATTCATTGTTATTCTATTTTATTCTAAATTCAATTAAAGACATGTTATGTTCTTACTTGCAATTATGTGTTCATAGTTAGATAAACTGGATAATACAATCATTAATTCATGCAACCACGGTAACAATGATATATCTATTGGCTTGAAAAACCCACCCCATTTGTTTAGTCGCGTGGTGATTGGAACCGAAATCATTCATTCTATAAGGCTTCGTCTGCGGACCGAGTCAATTCAGTCATTAGGTTTGATTGTGTTGGTTTGTCTTTTATGTTACACTATTGCATTATAAGTCTTGACATTGCCATGTGAATTGAATCGTTTTCAATCATTTTAATCAATTTATATATGTATTCAAACCTGTGTTTACTCACCGGCTAATTCGTTAGATGATTTGTTACTTTGTCACATGATTTCAGGAATGCAGATTAGTGGATTCTTCATGCTTATTTAGGAATTAGACCTAGTTTAATAAAAGGCTTTTGTTATATTTATTTGGATTATTGTTTAATTGTAACTTATCATTTTATTAGAATCATTCAATGAAAATGATATTTAATATTATTTCAACTTATTTAATTTCATGTGCTATGAACAATCGATTCACATTCGTCCGCCTCGATGATTTCGCCATCGGTCGGGGTGTGAAAGATTGGTATCAGAGCCATGGTTATAGAGAACTAGGTTATTTGAAATAGAATGACCTAGACTATAACTATGTACCCTTACACATGAGTCCTCTCATGTATTTATCAAGCTTAGATAGGATTTTATGTGCCTTATATGTTTAAACATGATTATGTGATTATATGCCTTACGTGATATTTCCTTATACCTTGATTCTTATCAATGCACACACGATTTTTAAATCATATTCTAAGGCATTGTGTGTCTAAATCAAATGGTTTTCAAATTTTAAGTTTTGAATTGTTATTCATGGTTTTCAAATCTTGTCAAAGTCTGTGTCACATAACTGAAAATATGCAATGCTGGAAGAGTTGGATGTCTGTATCTCAAGGTGTTCCATCTAGGCAAGGTATTCATATAAATCCAAGTCAACTGATATATCCGTTTACCTTACCTGGGAACCCTTGAGATGAGTTTCCGCTTATAGGTACGCATGTCTTCATTAAAGTTGTGGTTGACCTAATACTTTGATAACTCAACGTATTTGTTTTGGTTTGTGAATCGAACGTTTACACTCGGAACATCTCATTGTTATTTTAAATCATCTTATCATTAATTTTATTTTTGTGAGATTGTAAAACCCATTATCCGATTCTTATAAAAGTCTTCCATAATCTTTTAGCATGTCTTCTCGCTAAAACCAATCCCGGTCTGGAAACTCCGGCCGCAAGATTGCTGCCATTGTGGCACGTGAAGTTGCTGCGGTCATCCCGACACTGCTTACTCATCTGAATCAAGGCACTAACCCTGTTGAAAACCCAGCTGCACCTAATGCTCCATGAGCTTGTACTTACAAGCACTTCAGTTCTTGCAATCCCACTGACTTTAGTGGGACTGAAGGAGCCACTGGGCTTTTACAGTGGTTTGAGAGTATCGAGAACACTTTTCTCAATAGTGAGTGTCCCGAGAATCTCAAGGTTCGCTACGCTACAAGTGTTTTTCAAAAGAGAGCACTCACTTGGTGGAACGGGAAGAAACGAACTTGTGGAGCTGATGCTGCTATGGCATTGACTTGGAATGAAGTTAAAAAACTCATGACTTGGGAATTCTGTCCAAGAAATAAAATCAAGAAAATAGAAGCTGAGTTCTAGGAATTATCCCAGGAAAGTGGAGAAAACCTAGCCTATAACAACATATTCCATGAATTGAGTCTGCTTGTTCCTCATCTAGTCACTCCTATGTCTCGGGCCATTGAGAAATACATCGGTGGTCTTCCTACGCAGATTCAAGATATCGTCTAGGGCAGAAATCCTGCAACCCTGGAAGACACTATCCGATTGGCTGCCCAATTGACCGACAATCATGTCAAAGCTGGAACATTGACAAGGAAGGGGGGGGGGGGTAAGAAGGAATCTGAGAAGTCTTCCACTAAAATGACAAAGAAAGACGAGCCTGAAACTTCTAATAATAATTAGAGGAAGGTTAAGTCTCAAAACTTTGTTGTGGTTAACCCTACCGTTCCAGTTAATCAAGTTGCACCAACTCATCCATCGGTTTTTGTTAATCAAGACTCGACAAAGAAACCATATACTGGACCTTTTCCACAATGCAACAAATGCAAGTATCACCATCTTGTTCACGCACAGTGCCGTCAATGCACCAATTGTGAGGATTTTGGTCATACTTTCAACACGTGTAAGAATGTTGCTAAGGCTCAAGTTAATGCACCTATCATTCAACATCCTCTTATGATTACTCAAGGTCGTGCATGCTACCAATGTGGCGATCCAAATCATCTTCGCAACCAATGCCCCTAACTCGTTAACACTGTTCATGTGGCTCAAGGGCGTGCTTTTAACATCAATGCTCATCAAGCTCAAAACAATAATGATGTAGTGAATATCACGTTCCCAACCAATACCCCTTAAGATTTAGTCTTAATTGATGCCAATGCCAATAAAAGTTGTATCTTTAGCGTACGTTATTGATGTTAATGCCGAAACTATATTTATATGTCTTTCTCACATTCATCAAGTCAAGTTTGTATTGATTTTTTTCCCTTGCACTAATTGATAGGATCGGATCAATTAGATTTGAATTTTGCAGCGGAATATAACAAAATAAGATCGAATTCAAGCAAGAAGATAATGAATATGCAAACACACAATAACAATTATAGAGAGAATATTTATGTTAAAGGAATGTTTTCATTCACGCGTAATGCTTCGGTTAGAATACAACTAGGTCAACATCCCTTATATAGAGGAATGTGACGTCCGCTGATGTCACTTGATAGTGACATCTAACAGAATTATACAAACAACTGAAATAATGCAAACTACTGAAGTGTTCTCAACAACTGATCATATCTCAGAGAATGCTAAGTACAAAAACTACTGACTTAAAACTACTGAAACAATAAACTACTGAAAGGAAAAATTACAAGTACTGAAAAGGAAAAACCATCACAACTACTGAAGTTAACAACTTCAGCTGTTGTGACAACTACTGATCACTCTGGTCTTCAGTCTTTGTCTTCAGTACTTCACTTTCAGACTTTGTCTTCAGTTCTTTACTTTCAGACTTTGTCTTCAGACCTTTGTAATCAGCTGATGTCTTCAACTGTTGTGATCTTCTCAGCAGTTGTAATGTCTGTGGGACTTAGAGGTTTTTCTGATCAGACTCATTGGTTCTTTTGGTCCAACAAACTCCCCCTGAACCAATGCAGCCAAAACCTCTAACTTTATTGATGATCCCACTTATTCTTTGGCAGAAATACTCTCTTGATCAGCTTCAGAGGTAAACAAATAAGCATAGGCCGAAAAAAGGTTTCTAATCTTTTGATTGGCTAAGTATGGAAGGGAACTCTGTCTTGGGGAAACTGGACACAGAGTCTTGTCCCAACCATGAAACCTATTTCCCATTGATGAGTCTGTAAGACTCCCTTGCATAGGCCTCAAGGAGAACAACTTGTTCCTCCTTGGTGAGTTCTTCTGCTTCTCCCTCAAAGAAGAATTCAGGCCCATAGTATTCAGACAAATACCTTATTGTCTTCCCATTCTTCAACTCAACAGTTGTTATCTCTCTGTAAGCAAATTCATCTGGATAAGAGCCTTCAAGCAGCAACTGGAGTTCACTCTTTTGAAGATCTTCAAGTCTTTTGTATAACAACCCCTTCTTGATCATTTTGTTTTCAAGTATAGACAAAGGGGTTGATTTTGAGGTGTGTGCTGTCTTGAATTCTTCAATAATTTCCCAGGGTGAGACTACCATGGCCAACATAATTGCAGCATTCAAAGTCTTTCTTACTTGGCCATGATATCTACTTGGTAAGTTTTTCTTGTGTATTCTGGAACTTACCTTGGGGTCTGGCCAAATCCTCACTCTTTCTCTTTGATGTTGGAAGGTATGTCTAAGAGTGTACAGCCTCTAAGCTTGTTTCTTCATTGCTTGAATGGATGAGTACTGAGGGAAGTCCTTGTCAACCATTTTAAGAAATTGCTCATCATGCTGCTTCTGCTGTTCTTCTTCTTCAATCTTGACTTTAACCATTTGCCTGTGAGTTTCAGGAGTTATTGTTTGGGATTGACTCCTAGGCTTAAGTTTCTTCATTTCAAGAATAGCAGATATTGGCAGATTATCCTCTTCATCCTCTTCTTCTTCTTTTTCCATCCTCAGCAGCCTTCTTTTTCTTTTAGGTGCATCACTGGTGGTAGATTGAATGAGTTTCTTAGGTAAAGGGGTTGGTTTAGAGGGTTGTGAGGTTGGTTGTTTTGGGGATTGTGAGGGTAATTGTTTTGGAGGTTGAGAGGTTGGTTGTTTTGAGGGTTTTGAGATTGGTTGCTTTGGTTGAGGAGATTTTAAGGGCTGCTCTATCATTTTGTTGGTGAGGGTGGCTTTGGATAACTTAGCCATGTCAGATCTCTTCCCAGCACCAGCTTCATCTAAAGCTTCTAAGATTTAACCTTTGTTGAAGCTTTCAGAGGAGCATATTTTGGTGGTTATCTCCAAAATGCTATCTCTGGACCATGACTTGATCTCAATGATTGGTCTTCCCAAGTGTTTTGGATAGAAATCTGATCATAGCCTCCAATCTTTCCCTTTCTTCTTCATTGCAGCCTGCCCATCGATTCTCAATTTCCTGAATCTCAAGCCTTCTGATCTCTGAATCAAGTTTGGCAGTATCAAATCCTTGCCTGAAGAGCTGATCAATGATCCTGTCCATGGATCTGCTATGTTGCTCATCAGCTTCTTTGATCATCTCATCCAATCTCTTCTCATCCTCAGTTTGTTCACAAACACTCTTCTTTCTCTTGTAAGTGATGATCTCTTTGCCTTTATTTTCCTCCTTGGCTTCTTCCTCTTCAACTCTTTTCCTTTTATCATCTTTCACTGACTTAGACTCCCCCTTTTTGGTTGCATTAGGTTCAGGGGTTTGAATGTCAGAAAGTTTGGTTGACACAGCATCATCCACAAGGGTTTTAAGATCTGAGTAAATCCTCTCATTAATGGTTTGATGGACAATAGATGTGATGATGGGAGTGATGAGAGGTAAGGAGGATTTGAAAACAGCAGCCATTTGCTCAGAGGGGTTCTCTCCCTGAGAAATGGTGCCTGAAACAGAGGCTGGTGGCTTGTTTGATTCGAGTGGCTCAGTGTTTGGTAAAGCTTCAACAGAAGCTGCCATCTGTGGGTTAATTGGGGCAGATGGACTTGATTCCTGAGACATTTTGGCAAGCAGCTCTTTTAATCTGCAAACCTCAGTCTCAAGAATGGTGTTTTGGGCTAAGACTTCAAAGAAAAAGCCCAGGTCATCATCAGTATAAGCTGAATCAACTGACCTCCTGAGTGAATCAGGATGAACATGTGCTGAGTGTAGATCAGTAATCACATGTGCCCCTTTGTCTTGGAACTGGGGACTTCCTGCCTCAGGAGCAAGTCCTTCATTGGCAGTTGCCTCTGGTGAGGTCTTAGAGATGATACCTGCTTCATCCTGTTCATGTGTTGAAGCAGGGGAAGAGGTAGCCTCACCAGATGTTCTAGTCTCCACATCTACACTAGGAGATTGAACTTTATAATCCCTATGCTGTGGGTTGTCAACTACATTTGGATCCTCTCCCTCAGCTGTTGAGGTTTTCCCAGTGTTAATTGGTTTCTGGGGAGGGGTAGAGGAATGTAGTTGAGTCAGCACTTGTGCAATGACTGTAGTTGGGCTTGTAGGGGTGGTATTAGTGGGAGATGGAGGTGAAAAGGTTTGCACCCGGGGAGAGTGGTGCTCTTTAATGGCAATCTTCTCAAGTGAGATAGATTCCAGTAATGTGGTTTCCCCAATATTGGTTGCATCAGGATCCTGTTGAGAGGATACCTGAGCGGTTTCAGCTGGTGGAGTCATTGAAACTACAAGGGGATTAAGGCTTGTAGTTTCATCCTGTGTTTGTGCTGCAGGGGCATCATCAGGGGACTCAACTCCCTGAGTAGCCTTTTTGGTTTTCTTTGGTTTTGGTTTGGAGGGGACTTTAGATTTGGAGGTGGAGGCTGTGGGTTCCCTCTGCTTGGGTTTTAGCAGTTTGGCAGCCTCTTTGAGTTGTGGGTTTGAGTTGTGCCTGGAGTATACCTCTGGCAAAACTACCAGAGCAGGGACTCCAAGGCCAACAAGGCCATCAGATTTTAATTGATTTAAAATTATAGCCATAAGAAACCTTGGATATAATATCCATCTATTTGCCACAGGTTTCATTGCCAAATCTTTTAATTCCAAAAAGATAATTTCAGAAAAATTTAGATTTTGATGTTCAAGGATAGAGTATAATACCTGTTGCCATCAGGATGACATTTGATCCCATGAGGATGTTTTGGGGGCAAGACAGACATTGATCATGTGGAAAATGAGTCGCTCAGCATCATGAAAGTGCTTCTTCAGAATGGTAGTAGCACTTAGGTCACCCTCATAACCATGATTAGCAAAAGATAGATCAATGGTGCCTTTGGGGTATTTGGTGGGATAGGTGGCATCATTCAAGTCTAGGGTTTGACGAATGATCTCTGGAGTGATGACCACCCGTTTCTGGTTGACAAACGACTGAAGAGTGATGGTGTCATCATTCTCAGCAGTATGAACAGTGACGTTTGTCCAGAATTGGCACAGGGTATCGGGGTAGATGGTAGGATTCAAGAGAAAGGCTGTGCGGTATTGGGAATCAACCATCAAGTCAATAGTAGCATCAAACTTGTTCCAAAAGGGTGATTTGGTAAGGTGAGCGACACAGTTGTGTCGAGGTTTGATTTGCATGGTCGCCATTAATGGAAGATGAACGTTTGGAAAGTGGGTTATGAAAAGTTTGAAGTTAGGGTTAGGTATATATAGGTTATAAAACGGCTGAAAGAAAACAACTGAAAGTTTTGGTGTGAGTCATCAGGTGTTAGAAAACAACTGAAGACATGGTTTTAACTTTCAGATGTTGTAAACAACTGAAGACTTGGTGTTGGTCATCAGTAGTTTTACTGTAAAACTACTGAAGACTTGGTTTTGGCTTCCGTTGTTTGGAAATGAAACAGTAGTTGTCGTCAATTCACAAAGTTCAGCTGTTTCAATGACCTTAACACTTACTTATCAGATCATCTGATTTTTAGATGTTTCATTGGACATCAGTACTTATTTATTATAAAAGACATCAGTAGTTTAAACTACATCAATACTTTCTAACAAATGAAGTACTTCAGTACTTTTAAGTAATTTAGTCTTCAGTAGTTATAAAACTACTGGAAGATAAAATGACTTATCAACACTTATTTTTGACAAAGGTATACTAATGCTCATCAGTATTTATTGACTAAGAGCATCAATAGTTGTCAAATTATTCTAGTTGCAGCATACCAAGCCTGAGTACAAGATTATGAAAAGTTGCACTATCCAAAGGCTTAGTAAATATATCTGCAAGCTCATCAGCACTAGGCACAAACTTTGGATCAATCAGACCTTTTTCATAACAATCTCTGATAAAATGATGTCTGATCTCAATATGTTTGGTCCTAGAATGCTGGACAGGATTCTTAACAATACAAAGAGCTGAAGCAATATCCATTAATAAAGGAGTCTTAGTCTCTGTAATGTCATAATCCAATAATTGATTTTGAAGCCAGAGTACCTGAGATGTACAGCTTGCAGCTGCAATATACTCTGCTTCAGCTGTGGATGTAGCAACTGAAGTCTGTTTCTTACTCTGCCAAGAAACCAAACAGTTGCCTAGAAATTGGCATCCACCAGAAGTTGATTTTCTGGTTAACTTACACCCTGCATAGTCACTATCAGAGAAAGCAACCAATTTGCAAGAGTGCCCCAGTGGAATACCAAAGGCCTAGAGATTTAGTTCCTTGCAAATATCTAAACATCCTCTTGACTGCAATCATATGGGAATCCTTAGGAGCAGCCTGAAATCTAGCACAGACACAAGTTGCAAACATAATATCTGGTCTAGAAGCTGTTAGGTACATCAAGGAACCAATCATACATCTGTAAAGAGTTTCATCAACTGCTTTACCTTTTTGATCAGCATCCTGTTGTGTGTTGCTGCATATGGGAGTAGAACAGGGTTTACAGTTTTGTAAATCAAACTTGGTTAAAAAATCTTTTGTGTATTTTGACTGATGAATGAAAGTTCCATCAGTCAGTTGTTTGATTTGCAAACCCAAAAAGAATTGTAATTCTCCCATTGCACTCATTTCAAACTTTTTTTGCATAAATTTAGTAAATGCATCACACAATTGTGGATCAGATGAAGCAAAAATAATGTCATCAACATAAATTTGAACAAGGAGCTTGTGCATGCCTGCTTTCTTTATGAACAAAGTTTTATCTATGGAGCCTCTAGTGAAATTATTTTGAAGAAGAAAGTTAGATAATGTTTCATACCAGGCTCTGGGTGCTTGTTTCAACCCATAAAGAGCCTTATCGAGCTTATACACCCAATAAGGGTGTTTATGATCTTCAAAACCTGGTGGTTGACACACATAAACTTCTACTTTTATTTTACCATATAAAAATGCACTTTTGACATCCATTTGAAAGACTTTAAGGTTATGAAAAGCAACATAAGCTAAAAACAATCTAATTGCCTCCAGTCTGGCTACAGGGGCAAAGGTTTCATCATAATCAATACCTTCTTCTTGTGAAAACCCCTGTACAACCAGTCTGGCCTTGTTCTTGACAATTTGGCCTTTTTCATCAGTTTTATTCCTAAACACCCATTTAGTGCCTATTGCACACTTACCTTGGGGTAAAGGAACCAGTTCCCACACTTGCTGTTTTTGAAACTGAAGAAGCTCAAGCTGCATGGCTTCAACCCATCCATTGTCCCTTAAGGCCACATGATAATTCTTTGGCTCTTGCTGACTGATGAAGAGAGCATATAGACAGAAATTGGACAATTGACTTCTTGTTGAAACACCAGCATTGATGTCACCAATGATCTGGGACATGGGATGATTCTTCAACTCTTGATATGCAATAATATCTGTTCAAGTGTTTGTAGGAGATTCAGCAGCAACAGATGTTGATTCAGACTCTTGAAACCTAGACTGAGATGGCAGTTCAAATGAAGTAGAGGATTCAGAGATTTCATCAGCATTTGTTGTGGATGGAGCTGCTGAGGCTACAGGAACATCAAGTATAGTAGAAACAGGCAGATGATCACTACAACTTGCATTTGTATCATCAGATGGAGAGGATGGAACTTCAGAAACAACAACAGGTGGAGGCTGATATGGAACATATTGCAGTATGTCCAAGTCAAACATCTCAACAGGGTTTTGAGGAATCTTGTCTTTTGGAGATTCATTAAACTTGACTTGCAAAGTTTCTTCAACAATCTTTGTTCTGCAATTGAAAACTCTGTATGCCTTGCAAGTAGATGAATACCCAACAAAATACCCTGCATCCACCTTAGATTTAAACTTCTGAAGTATATTCTTTGTGTTAAGATATAACATGGACACCCAAATGCTCTAAAGAATGAAATCAAAGGAGCCAAATGATGTAAGAGCTCATAAGGAGTCTTCATCAACCTCTGATTCACTAATACTCTATTCTGGACGTAGCAAGCTGTGTTGACAGCTTCAGCCCAAAAGGTTAGTGGCAAACCTGAGTCAGCCAACATTGTCCTTGCGGCTTCAATAAGGGTCCTGTTCTTTCTCTCCACCACTCCATTTTGCTCTAGAGTTCTTTGAATACTATATTGTCTTTTGATTCCCTTAGACAAATAGAATTCATCAAGAGTGTGATTCCTAAACTCTGTTCCATTATCACTTCTCACACATTTGACTGGAAGTGAATGCTGCTTTTCCACATGCAACACAAAATACATGATACTTTGAGCAGCCTCATCCTTGGAATGCAAGAAGAAAGTCCATACATATCTGGAATAATCATCCACAATTACCAGACAGTACTTTTTCTTTGCCATGCTCATTACTCTCACAGGACCAAAGAGATCCATGTGCAGTAATTGCAAGCAGGCAGTGGACTTGGGTTCTTCTATAGGAGGGAATGAAGCTTTGTGTTGCTTTCCTTTTAAGCAAGCTGGACAGTTATCATCACACTTGAACTCCTTCAATGGCAAACCTCTCACTAAACCATGATGAATGAGCTGATTCATGTTCTTGAAATTCACATGACCCAGCCTTCTATGCCAGAGTTCAGATTCTTGAGGAGAGGCTTTGGAGAACAGACATGGATGGCCTTTAAGATCAATTTTCTTTGATAGATCTAAAGCATATACTCTTCCAATCCTGTTGGCTTTCAGGAGAGTATATTCATCCAATATCTTGTCAATCTTGGGCAAAACTTTAAAAGACAGAATCCTACAGTTTTGACTTGTGAAAAGTGCAACATGCCCTTTATCACACATTTGACTGACACTCAAAAGATTGTATTTGAGGTTCTCCACATGGTTAACATCATCAAATCTTATCTCCCCATTTGAGACAAAACCTTTCCCAATGATGTAACCCTTGGCATCATTTCCGAAAGAAACAAATCCCTTCTTCCTTTGGGAATAGTCATGAAGAAGAGAGCTGCTCCCTGTCATATGCATGGATCCTCCACTGTCTACATACCAGATGCTTCTTTGGCATGCTGAAGAACCTTGCATTTATCACAAACATTAGTTAGCCTTTGAGACCCAAACCTTTTTGGTTTTGGGTATGTTTTCATCAACAGATGATAAACTAACAGATTGTGCATGATTAACAGCCTTTGAAGATGTAGATGGTGCTGAAAAGGATTCCTTGGATTTTGGATTAGGTGTCCTTTTCAGTGGTTTAATCACAGAAACATCTAATTGGTTAACTCTCCCCAATAGATGTTGAACCATCATCACAAGTTGTGTCTGATTGGTTGTCAAGGTTTTCAACTCAGTTGACACATCAGTACTTGTAGATGATTTGTTCTTATGATTCACTACATTCTTCTTTTGAAAAGACACAGACTTAGTCTGAGTTTTTAATATTCCCTGAGGAATATTTTCAGCTGTTGTTTGACAAACGCCTTCCTTCTTTGTGACCTTTTGAGAAAGCTTAGGTTTATCAGAATGAGATGATTGAGGTACAAACTTGGTTTGAAATTCATTTTTCATTTTATGCATTTCCTTCTTAATGATTTTCTCTTTATTGAATTTTAAACCCTTCTTATACCAGCATTCATCAGTAAGATGATTGAACAAACCACATATTTCACATGGCTTTCTTTTCATCTTTTCTTGATCAACTGCTGAAGTTGATGAAACTACTGAAGATTTGTTCTTCAGTACTTTCTTCCTTTCAGTATTTTTGGGAAGTACTGAAGGATTTTCACCAACTGAAGATTTCTTCTTCAGAGGTTTTTTATCAGTACTTTTTAGAATCCTGATAGATTTTTCAGCAGTTGTCAAGGAATGCTTGTTTTCCTCTGATTTGAAATGTTCTTCAGGTGTTGTGTTTTGTCCTTCAGTACTTTGAGTACCTTGTGGAACAACACCTGAATTTCTCAGTCTCTTCTTGATCAAGTGTTTCGAAGCAGTGGGACCATCAGTAATTTGATTTGCTGAGGTACTCACACTATCTTCATCCTCATATTTTGAATTATCTTTTGAGGATGAAACACCTGATGATGTGGTTTGGGAATGACAGTCATCCTCAGATTTTACTTCTAACTTGGGAGTAAAATCTGTGGGAGGTATGGTATGATTATACCCAATCCTAAACTTCACATTAGAAGCAGTTTGCTTACTGAGAAGCATTTCAAATCCCTTGCATGATGTTACCCAGCGTTCACAATCAACTTGGGTAGCTGCAAGTGTTTCTTTGAGATTCTTGTGATTTTCTAGAATGACCTCTACCTTTGCCTTTTCATCAGTGATTTGACACTTTAGTTTATAAATCTCCTCATCCTTCTCTTTTAAAACAGACTCAAACTCAGCTTTTCTTTTGGAAATTGCTTTTTCTAGATCAAGATTTTGATTAATTAAAGCTACATTTGCTTCCCTAATGGAAACAAAAGCAGCTATGCATGATTCAGAACATAACTTGGCCTTAGCCTCAGAAGATACCTGTGGTACCTGTGATGATGAAGGATTTTCATTAGTAGATTCCAGGGCCATTAGAGCAAGGTTTCCAAAAGGGTTTTCACCACCATGTTGACCAGCACCAACAAATTGTTCAGAATAACCAGAGACATCATCTGGTAGACTGCTCCAGTCAACAACCTCAGGGGTGAAAAAGCTCTGATGAGATTGAGATTGAGATTGCTGATTTGTTTGACATGGTTGAGGATCAGGTAGAGCATGTGGTTGTTGAGCCATGGGTATAGAAACTTGACCAGACTGAGGCATGTAAAAACATGGATAAGGATATGGCATTGGGCTTTGAGGGACAAAGTATGCAGGAGATGATTGATGTTGTGAATGATGATCAGAACTGGTAGAATGTTGCCCTTTGGATTGTGAGCTATTGCTTGGAAAAGTCACAAAGGGTGCAGATGAGTTAGATCCAGATGATCTACACTCTCTAGCAAAATGTCCAAGTCTATGGCACTTGTGACATCTCAACTTACTCTTGTCAAAACCAACCTTGGTTTTGCCAGAGAGACCAGGGAATTTTCTACCTGTTCTTTTGTAAAACTTTTGAGATCTGATATTAATCAATGCCATTTGGCTCAGAATATCCATCTCCTCCAGATCATCATCAGCAATTCCTTTCAAATCATCCATCATAAAACACAAATTATCAACATTAAAACCTGAGTTACCCTCAACTCCAACAAAAGCATGATTTCCACTGTTTGAAGAGAAATCAATATGCTCATCATATGTACTTTCAGATGAAGCATATTCAGACTCATGACCAACCAGAGCAGTGTTACCTGGTACAAAGTCATCAGTGAGCTTTCCAGATGAAGATAGTTTCCTTTTCTGTTCTATCTCTCTCTCAAATGTTAAGAGTTTCCCATGAAGTTGGGTGAGAGATAGAGTATCCAGATTTGCACTAGAGCGTAGGACAATGGTGTAGGTGTCCCATCTCTCAGGCAGGGATCTGAGGAATCTGTTATTCATCTGGCTGTTTTTGTATTCATGTTGAACCATTTTTAGCCCAGAGATCAAACATGAAAACCGCTCAAACTATTGAGTCAATGTCTCACCCTTCCTATGAGAGAATGTCTCATATTGCTGGGCAAGGATTTCTCTGTTGTTTGCTAAGACCTCATCAGTTCCTCCAAATTGTTCCTTCAGAGCAACCCAGAGATCATAAGCAGTTTCATGATGCATAAGCCCAGAATTGATTTCATTAGGCAGTGCCATGGCCAGAATTCCATGGGCTTTAGCATCAATCTCAAACAGCTTTAAGTCCTCATCAGAATATTGTTCCTTCTTCTTAGGAACCATCTCATTAGTTTCAGGATTACTCACCATAGGCTTGTATGGTCCATGAACCACAGACTTCCAACAACCTGAACTGTTAACAGACAGGTGATGGAGCATTCGGCGTTGCCATATGTTATACTCACTCCTAACAAGCATCGGAGGCTTAGTTGAGGAGCCAGTATTGTGAGGATCATTGATTGAAGTAGTCATTTTCACTAATTCAATCGAATTCAATGAGATTAAAATCGGTCTAGTTTGAAAACTCAACAACACAATTTGAAAACACAATTAGAATCTCAATTAATTAACCGGAAGCAACAGAAAATCAATCTCTATAATCAATTCTTGCAAAAATGCTAATTCGATCAAACTTCGCTATCAAAAGAGCAATTTCAATGATCAATTGTTAGATCGATTAATGATTAATCAGCTCTGATACCATTTATAGGATCGGATCAATTAGATTTGAATTTTGCAGCGGAATATAACAAAATAATATCGAATTCAAGCAAGAAGATAATGAATATGCAAACACACAATAACAATTATAGAGAGAATATTTCTATTAAAGGAATGTTTTCATTCACGCGTAATGCTTCGGTTAGAATACAACTAGGTCAACATCCCTTATATAGAGGAATGTGACGTCTGCTGATGTCACTTGATAGTGACATCTAACAGAATTATACAAACAACTAAAATAATGCAAACTACTGAAATGTTCTCAACAACTGATCACATCTCAGAGAATGCTAAGTACAAAAACTACTGACTTAAAACTACTGAAACAATAAACTACTGAAAGAAAAAATTACAAGTACTGAAAAAGAAAAACCATCACAACTACTGAAGTTAACAACTTCAGCTGTTGTGACAACTACTGATCACTATGGTCTTCAGTCTTTGTCTTCAGTACTTCACTTTCAGACTTTGTCTTCAGTTCTTTACTTTCAGACTTTGTCTTCAGACCTTTGTAATCAGCTGATGTCTTCAGCTGTTGTGATCTTCTTCAGCAGTTGTAATGTCTGTGGGACTTAGAGGTTTTTCTGATCAGGCTCATTGGTTCTTTTGGTCCAACACTAATACGTGACAAAACCAATCTATCGTCTTGCACCGTCTGAAATATAAAAGTTTGTCAGCCAAAAGCTCAATCCAATTTATGATTCTATTCGCTTTGCCAAGAAACTTCCAAATATCCTCACCTTTTTGAATAAGTCTCCTCGTACTTAAATTTCGGGACGGAATTTCCTAACGTAGGGGAGATTGTAACATCCAGCCCGTTTTAAAAAATATAAACCCGAACCCGTTGGGCCAATTATATAAATTAAACACATTATCTAACCATTTTATTTATTTTGGTGATTCAAAAATAACAAATGTATTATTTAACTAATTTTGTGAATTTATTATTAAAATTTTTATTTATTATACCATTTAATAAATTTATAAATTTATGAAGTTTTATTTATCATTTATGAGTTTTAATTATTATATAGAAATACATAATTATATTTTATTATATATCACAAGATTTTAACCATCTAAATAATTAACTAACAAATATTTTATTTATAATCTTTATAATGTTTTTATAAATAATTTGAATAATCATTTAACTTTGGATTTTATAAAGTATAGGGTTTAAACTGTAATTACTAAACTTTTGTTTTAAAAGGTTTAGTCATAAAATGATAAACTATTAAAATTATAGGGACCATAAGTGTAAATTCTATTTAAACCCAACCCTAACCAAACCATTTTCCCCACCGTCGACCACCCTATCTCCAGCCAGCTCTCCGGCGACCATCTCACACTCAAAACACATGAATTCTGTGCCTTTAAACCACCTATTAACTCTCGCGCATCCGTTTCGAACTCGATGCCACTCGGATCCGAATCATTTGACTATTATCTTTGACCAAATTCGAAACTGAATGCATTTAAAGCATTAAACTCGCTTAACTCGAAACTGGTCAAATCGTAATTATATAAACAAAGGTTAATCATTATATTGACGTTCTCGAACTGTACGCGTTCTCAATTGCAACACAAACACATAGACACATTGAATTCGATCACCCCCTTCATCGCAACCTGCAACTTGATTGAAATCGATCTGTTAGACAATATCAGTTCAATTAGTTAAGGGTTATTGATCCTAATCCTCTGTGGAATCAACGCACGACATCAATTGGAGCATAACAATATCAAATCTTCGAATTCAAGCTCACACCAACCGCAACTGTTCATCCTTCTTTTCTTCATCAATTCGTTCCTAACCAAGTGTGTTACACACACCAATATACTCGGTTTCACATAGGAAATCAAAGCCCCATGTTTGATTTCATTAACAGCATCGATTGGTGGTTCAATTTGGATCACAATTGAATTAGGGTTCTTAACAAATTTGGGAAATTAAGCAGTAATGTTTTTTAAATAATTCAGGAAAGTTTTAATCAGATTTAGGGCCTTGGCCCAATGGTAACAGACACAACATACATACGGGCGACCAAGGTTCGACCCTGGGCACCCACATATATTTTTAAATTAGTTTTTTTATAAAATTTAAATTTCAAAAGTTATTTTTATATTATAATATTAATATAAAATTGTTTTGTTAATTAAAATTATTTCAGAAGTTATTTATTAATCTTTGAAAATTTTTAAAAGTTATAATTCTCATTTTCTTATTTAATATCAAGGGTTTAAATGTTATAACAAAAGTCATTTATAAGTTTTATATTTCATAAAAATCACTTTAAGTCAAACCTAAAATATTTCAAATCAATATTTTATAAATTATCTAAATAACTAATTATTCAATTGATTATTTTGGCCAAGTCATTTTTTAATTAATTATTAAATTAATTATTTCTTTGTCACACTTTAATACTCAACCTTTATTTAATCAATTATTATAATTTAAATATTATAAACTAAATATTTAAGTAATATTTAATAATTCAATTTCAGTAAAGATTTATTATTATTTTCAATCTAAATTATTTAATCAATTTATTTCATTTTATTTAGTGAAAATATAATTGGTTATATTATTTTATTTAAAATAATTATCAAAACCCAAATCCCAATCAAAACATTAATTCATACCTAGTCGTTCAAATATTACTATTCTAACAAAATTACACCAAACGTTAGTTTGTACCTTGAGGAGTTTCTAGTGTCACGTCTAGCATTCTTTCATTTCTAAATCGCTTATAATTCAATGTAAGTATTCATAGCTCGTTTTACGTGTTTTATTATCTGGGAAAATCATGTGATTCAATATTCAATCATTGATATTCATTATTATTTTATTTTATTCAAAATTCAATTCAAGATATGCTATGTTATTACTTGTAATTATGTGTTCATAGCTAGATAAACTGGATGATACAATCATTAATTCATTCAACCATGGTAACAATGATATATCTATTGGTTTGACAAACCCATCCCATTTGTTTAGTCACGTGGCAATTGGAACCGGAATCATTCATTCTATAAGGCTTCGTCTGCGGATCGAGTCAATTCAGTCATTAGGTTTGATTGTGTTGGTTTGTCTTTTATGTTACACTATTGCATTATAAGTCTTGACATTGCCATGTGAATTGAATCGTTTTCAATCATTTTAATCAATGTATATATGTATTCAAACATGTGTTACTCACCAGCTAATTCGTTAGCTGACTCGTTACTTTGTCACATGATTTCAGGAATGCAGATTAGTGGATTCTTCATGCTTATTTTCGAATTGGACCTAGTTTAATAAAAGGCTTTTGTTATATTTATTTGGATTATTGTTTAATTGTAACTTATCATTTTATTAGAATCATTCATTGAAAATAACATTTAATATTATTTTAACTTATTTAATTTCATGTGCTATGAACAATCGATTCACATTCGTCCGCCTCGATGATTCTGTCATCGGTCGGGGTGTGACACAACCTTACCATAATGCTAGCATCGAAAACTATCACACTTGCTAGTGTGGTGATAGTTGCATCGTCTGCACTTGGGGTTTTTCCCACGTATCCACTCGGTCCTTGAGATGATGAAAATGATTGATTGTAGTTGCGTTTGTTGTCAAACCTTCTTTGCTGATGCTGTTGTTGTGGCTGCTGCTGCTAGGGTTGAATACTAGACGATGAGACCTGTTGCCAGAGTATCCCACAATAATGATCAATTCCAAACCCAAACATGATTTCCTAATCACTAACCATAATTCAACATCATGTATGATCACCAAAACCTAGATTCCTTACATGATCAACTAAGCATCCATACAACTCAATTAACACATTCTATCATATTAGACATCATCAAAAATCATTCTAACATAATCCTAACATCATAAGCATGCCCAAATCATCATATCTAATGTTTTACAAAAAATAAAGTTTCCCTTTTGGAAAGTAACACCCAAAATCAATCTAGCATCCAATTCAATCATAATTTCATCAACTATATACCTAATCAAGTTCATAACATTCATTCTAACATGATGATCATCACCAAATCATGAAAATCCCCAAGCATCATACATAAAAGTTTCTACTTTTAGTAAGTTATGATCTACACACCAATTTCATGAACTTTCTTGCACAATTCAATTAGACTAACATCCAAGCATTGTATCTAACATCATATCATCATCAAATCATAAATTCCAAGAATAAAAAGTTTCCTCTTAAGGCAGTGTATGAAGTACATGATCAATCCATGGGTTTCTTGCATAAACAACATAATCTAACATTCATACAACCTAGCTAACATCATATTAACATCTAACAATCATCAATTTCGAAATTAGGGTTCATCAAGAACAAACAACATGAAAAACTAATCAAAACTAACCTTTAGGAGTGTAGAAATCAACTACTGAACTTGCTAACACCTTGTAATCTCTTGGAACAAACCCAAAATCGATGTATGTGTGTGTTCTTGATTGAATTCGCAAGGGTGGGGGTGTCTTGGGTTATGTTGCGGACGAATGGGGGGTTAGGGGCGATTAGGATATAATTTTTGGTAATATTTTGTTTAATAATAATTACCAAATAAACCCCTTGATTTTCTTTTATAAAAACCAATTTTTAACACTTTTTAATTAATTTTAACTACAAATTACAAGTATTACTAGTCAATAATCATCATCATAAACATTTACAATAAGTCACACAAACCATGAAATATCTATAACACGTTGTCATGTTATCGCGTAAAATTCACAAAATAAATATTTAAAATTCTATAAATTCATGAATCACATAATCACAACTAATAATCAACATTATTAATTAGATTATTATTGTTAATCATAGATTATTATTACTAAGTCACCAACGTTCAACGACAACTAGTATGTGCTCACGACACGTGTATGTAAGACCTAACGGAACTAACAGAGTTTGGTAATGGAAAATTACCGGATGTCACATTATCCCCATGTTGAAAGAAATTTGTTTCGAAAATTGCGTTACATGGTTGTGCTACATCCCTGGTTTACTGCATTGGCATAGCAAAATCGAGTGAGTTGTCACATCATCCCCATGTTGAAAGAAATTGTCCCAAAATGTAATCAGTACCTTCCCCGACCGTCGTTTTTATTTCAAACAGATGAGGATACTTAAGCTTCATCTGATCCACGTGTTCCCACGTGAATTCTGGTCCATGTCTTGAGTTCTAACGAACTTTGACTATAGGTATCATTTTGCTTAAGTGTCTTCACCTCACGATCCATTACCTCAACCGGTTCTTCAACAAAGCGGAGTTGATCATCTACTTTCACTTCCTCAAGTGGTACAACTAGTGTCTCGTCAGATAAACACTTTTTCAGATTCGAGACGTGAAATACATTGTGAACACCACTCAATGAATCAGGCAGGTCCAATCGATACGCCACCGGACCTATTCTTTCCAAAATCTCAAATGGTCCAACGTATCTTGGATTAAGCTTGCCTCTTTTGCCAAACCGAATCACACCTTTCCATGGTGAGACCTTCAGCAAAACTTTGTCACCAACTTGAAATTCCAAGGGTTTCCCTCGCTTGTCCACATAGCTCTTTTGTCGGTCTCGCGTTGCAGCCATACTATTCGTATCTGTACTATCTTCTCGGTAGTCTCGTGTACCAACTCAGGACTAGTCAACTGACTATAACCAACTTGTGTCCAACAAACTGGTGACCTACACTTCCGCCCATACAACGCCTCAAATGGTGTTGCCTTGATGCTAGTATGATAACTATTCTTGTACGAGAATTCAACCAACGGTAGATGAATGTCCCAATTATTTCCAAAATCAATCATGCAAGCACGTAACATATCCTCCAAGGTTTAAATAGTACGCTCGCTTTGCCCATCGGTCTGTGAATGATAGGCAGTACTCATATCCAGACGCGTACCCAAAGATTTTTGTAACGACTGCCATAAATGAGACGTAAAACGAACATCACGATAAAAAATAATCGAGATCGGTACACCATGTCTCGAAACGACCTCTTTCAGATAAATTCTAGTTAACTTATCCATTTTATCAGTCTCTTTGATTGCCAAGAAGTGAGCTGATTTAGTGAGTCGATACACGATCACCCATATCGTGTCACAACCACTAGGAGTCCTTGGCAACTTAGTAATGAAGTCCATAGAAATCTGTTCCCACTTCCACAAGGGAATCTCCTATTGTTGCAGTAGTCCAGATGGCTTCTGATATTCCACTTTAAACTTAGAATAGGTTAGACACTTGCTCACATACGTTGCTACGTCTGCTTTCATATTAGGCCACCAATAGTGCGCCTTCAAGTCATGATACATTTTGTCACTACTTGGGTGTATAGAATACTTAGACTTATGTGCTTCACTCATCACCAAGTCTATTAGATTTCCATACAAAGGTACCCAAAGTCTATCCATGAAATACCGGATTCTATCGGATTTGACTTCCAACTGTTTGTCCATCCCACGTAAAGATTCATTGCCAACGTTTTCCTCTTTCAAAGCTTCAGTATGAGCTTCCTTGATTTGTTCAGGCAAGTGAGTGCTAATCATAAGCTACAAAGCTCGCACTCGCCGGGGCTTGGCAGTTTCCTTTCTACTCAAGGCATCAGCAACTACATTCGCCTTTCTAGGGTGATATTTAATAGCACAATCATAATCGTTTAACAACTCCACCCAGCATTGATGCCTCATGTTAAGCTCTTTCTGCTCAAAGATATGTTAAAGACTCTTGTGATCAGTGTAAATAGTGCATTTGGTACCGTACAAGTAATGTCTTCAGATCTTCAAGGCAAAGACCATTGCACCTAACTCCAAATCATGAGTGGTATAGTTCTTTTCGTCCACCTTCAGTTGTCACGAGGCATAGGCTATTACCTTTTCATGCTGCATTAAGACACAACAAAGTCCTTGGATAGAAGCATCATAGTAAACCACAAAATCATCACTTCCTTCAGGTAATGCTAATAGCGGCGCGCTATAGAGTTTCTGCTTCAACAACTGAAAAGCAGCTTCTTGACTCTCACCCCATTTATAGGTTGTTCCTTTATGGGTCAAGGCTGTGAGAGGTTGAGCGATTTTAGAAAATCCTTCGATGAAACATCAATAGTACCCAGCCAGTCCTAAAATTGCCTTATCTCACTAGACGTCTTGGGTACTGACCAGTTCTTTATAGCCTCAATTTCGTAGGACCCACATGTATTCCCTTCTTGTTAACAATGTGACCCTAGAATTGCACCTCACGAATCCAGAAATCACACTTAGAAAACTTGGCGTACAACTGTTCCTTTCTAAGTAGTTCCAAGATCAAACGTAAGTGCTCCTCTTGTTCTTCCTTGGTCTTATAATATATCAAGATGTCGTCGATAAACACAATGACCAATTGATCAAGGTAGGGTTTACAAACACGATTTATGAGATCCATGAACACTGCTGGTGCATGTTGATACATATGTACCTAGATTCTGATCTGAATGTAATATGTCTTTATTGTCTTACACTTATGTAATCGTTGGGTACTTAATGAAATACAAATGTTTGGTTGTGTTTATAATGTTTAATATTTCATTATTGAGTTGTTTAACGCATATTGACTTGATTATATAGGTTTGTGGTTGTTTAAATGAATCTTGATAATGTAATGATTAATAAATACATTCAAACTTAGTAATATGAAGTTCTCATACGAATGGCCCATGCGAATGGACCATACGCATGAACAACTTCATACGAATGACTCAGTCGCACGACTGAACCAGGAGACTGGATCAGTCGTATGACTATAACATGAGATTGGCTCAGTCGCACGACTGAATACTCAGTTGTGCGAATGGATCAATCGCATGGCTCAATCGCACGAATGAACCATGTTGATGGTTCAGTCGCCCGAATGAGCAACCCTAACCTATAAATACCACCTAATTCGTGGAAAAACGTAAGCATTCAATCCACTTCGACTCCAGACATACCCTAGCCGTCCAGAAGCCTCTAAGTTCGTACTCCAAGTTCATAGAACGCTGTAGATCGATTCCTAATCGATTCTTGACGTTAGATTCAATACGTTATTGTTTCTACGTGCGTTCTCACTGATTGGATCGCCAATCAAATATGATTCCGCACTATTTGGTTTGGTTTAACACGTTAATCAGTTGGTGTTTCGTTCAAATACCAGATCCTAACAAGTGGTATAGAGCTTTGGCTCTTGATTACGTGTGATTTAATCGTTTTTGATACAAAAGTTGTGTTTTTTCACTAAAAACGCAATCTTTTCGTGTCAAACGGTGTCTTGTACGTCCCCTGCTCATAAAGTTTTGGTTTTTCTGGCATACGGCGATTAGGGTTGGTGAAAATTCGGGTTTTTACGGCCAAAACACTTTAAACCTACAAATTTTCGAAATCCAGCAGCTTCAGTCGCACGATTGACTCAATCGCACGACTGGACTTCATTCGCATCCCTCAGACGTACGATTGGACTCAGTCGTACCTTCATTCGTACGACTAAGTAGACCGTTCGCATTGTTCAACCGCATCAGTTCATTCGCACGACTGGACCAATCGCATTAGTTCAGCCGCACGATTGAACCAGTCGCATCGTTCAATCGCACGGGTAGCCCAATCGCACAGCTCCATTCGCACTAGTAAAACAGGTTGTTTAAGAGACTAAAGTTAATAGAAATGGAGGACCAGTATTCAGCGTTTACTGCCGGGAAGGACTCACGTATTCAGAACTTACAGCTACTGGAGAGTGAAGTGGGGAATCACAATAAACCCCCTAAGCTTATAACATTAGATGAATTCCCACACTGGAAACAACGTTTTGAGATCTATTTAAATGGAGTAGATCCTAATATGTGGGAAGCTATTGAGACGGGGTACAGTATGCCGGTAGGTGCTGATGGGGTGAAACTTACATTAGGAGGCATGACTGATGCACAGAAAGTCAAATATAATGCTGAAAAGAGAGTGTATGTGTTGCTTACTCAGTCTATCCCTAAGGATATTTTCCATCAATTCTCTAAGAATAAGCAAGCCAAGAAGTTATGGGATGAGCTGGAGAAAAGGTATGACGGGAATGCGTCATTGAAGGCTATTAAAGCTAAAGAGTTGAAGAAAGAGTTTGACAACTTCTCATCGATGGGTAATGAGAGTTTAGACGATGTCATTGATAGATTCTACCATTTGATTAGCGAGCTGCACACGCATGGTGTCACAACTACCATGGAATACAAAGTGTCGAATTTTGCAGACGGGATGCCAGAAAAATGGGTTTCTTTTGTTTCAAATCTGAGACAGAATGGAATGCTAGCAAAGTTGGACATCAATGATTTCATTCTAAAGCTGCAAGAAGAAGCACTAAGGATGAAGTACCGAGCTCAAAAGTCTTCGTACACTCAGAATCTAGCTCTATACAATGCAACTCCACAAGTTAAGACGTCTGGAGCACCACTTCAGACCGCCTTTGTGACAAGCTCATCTGGTCCTTCACAAGCCTCTCCTTCAGGATCAGAAACGTCAGGGTCTTCTAGTACCCAATACATTAGATCTGAAACAAATGCTACAAGACTGAAGACCGAGAATCTCGGAAACGTGACGGTAGAAGTAGCAAGCGAGCACATGGATCTCTTAGCAGCAGTAGTCTATTCCTATGATGGACTTGTTGCTGGGAAAATTGGAAACTGTCATCTGGAAGACGAGGACTACGAGCAGGTAGATAAGACAGAGCTGGAGAGGATGGATATCATGTGGGCCTTAGCAAGTGCTGTCCGGAGAGCTAAGGAGTTTGTTAAGAAGACCGGACAAAACTTGGTTGCTACTAAGGACACTACTTTTGGTTTTGACAAGAGCAAGGTGACCTGTTTCAACTGTGGAGAAAAGGGGCACTTCAAACGAGAGTGTGTGAAGCCAAAGAAGACTGGAAACGAGAATCCATTCTCGTCCTTCACTCGTCAAGATAAGCCAGCTAGTAGTCCTACTTCATCAAGCAAGGATCCAAAAGCCTTGACTGCTCATGATGATGAAGGACAGGACTGGAGTTTTCGGTTTGTCTCTTCGGGAGAATCCAATATTGCCAGTGTGGAAGACTTAGATGATGATTCCGCGAGTGAAGGAGATATTGCAGTAGAGCTAGTGATGTCAAACAGTGAAGAGACTGCAACTGAGGTCAACTACAAGCCTGAAGAAGGGACAACTATAACAAAGACAAAATCACCAGAACCAGAAACATCAGATGTTGCGTTGATGGCTGATTCATCAGAACCTCCTCAGGTAAGTACTACTGACCAACTTTTCAAAAATCATGCTTGTTCTGATTGTAATAAATTTTGGGAAAACATAGATCTGAAATTTGCTAGGTTTATTAGATCATAACGATAGCTTAGTAAAGGATTTGCAACTGTGCACCGATGCAAATAGAGTTTTAAAACAAAATGAGCATAGTTACAAAGAAAAGATAGACCTTTTGAATAAACAGCTTAGGGAAACAGAAGTAGTAGCTTTTAACCAAGCAAATGACATTAGGTACTATCTTAACTCCCTAGAAGACACTAAGAAACAAAAAGCAGTTTTAGAAGTAGAAGTAAATTCATTAAAGCAAAAACTGCACAGTTGGACAAGTTCATCTCATATTGTCCAACACTTAGTGAGAGAGCATAACAATGGGGAGGGTTTGGGATATAAAGTGGTTCCACCACCACCTGAGACCTTGATGAACACTAAGAGTAAACCAATAAATAACAATCCAATCAAGGATCATGTGGTGTCTACTCCTCTTGTAAGTGATCCAGATTCCTCATGTACTTCCAATGAATCTGGAACAAAAAAAAAGGAGGCCACTTCAAAGGCAAAGGGTAAAACGCCTTGTGTTAATCTGGAAAAAGAATTTGAAAAGGTTAATATAAAGTCAGGGTCAAACAAAGTCAAATCTGCACCTAAAAAGACTGTTAATGTTAACCTATCACGAGTTTCATGTCAAAGTCCAGTTAACCAAAATGGAAAAGATGTTAAGAATGTTAAAACAATTAAGTTTGTTAAACAAGATAAAACATCAAAAGAAGTAGAGTCAAAGCCCAATTATAATGATGTCACTAGGGTGTCACACACGTCTCCACATATACAGTTTAATCATAAAGTTAATAGCAGGTCATGCTACAACTGTGGAGAGTGTGGACACATTGCGTCTTATTGTCATTACTATCAGACACCTAGGAAGAAAGTTGAACTTCAGGAATCAAAACTTAGGTCTTCTAAGAGGAGCTCATTGACTCCACCTAGAAGAACTAATGAACCCAAAGTTCAACCCATTAGCCAGTCGTCTGTTTATCACAAACAGGCCTTACATAAATTTGGCTTATGGAAAGAAAAGTCATCCTCTGTGTCTGATAATGATGACAAAAAGTCACCTGAGCTACCCTCACCTTCTAAGGGTCAATGGGTTGAATTCATGATGTATGATACCTCTAGGAAACCCAAGCCAGTAAAGGCTTGGGTTCCTAACCTAAACTAATGCTTTAAACTGAATGTGCAGGGTGTTCGCTACAGTGCTGAAACCAACACGTGGATTGTAGATAGCGGAGCATCCAGGCACATGACAGGAAACAGGGCACTCTTATCAAACGTCAAACAAATAAAAGGAGGGCATGTTTCTTTTGCTGGTAACAAAGGAGGTTATATCACAGCTTAAGGGGAAGTTGGAAATCAGAAAGTTAAGTTTGATAAAGTGAACTACGTTCAACAACTTCAAAACAACTTACTTTCTGTTTCCCAAATATGTGACAAAGGATTTAAGGTTATATTTGACAACAAGAAGTGTTATGTCCTGAAGAAGGACTATGTGATTCCGGAGGACCAAGTTTTGATGACAGCTTCAAGATATAAAGATCTTTATGTTTTGGATCTTTCAACGGCTTCTACAACGGATCATGAAGTTCAGTGCTTCTTATCAAAGGCTACTGAGAAGGACTCCATTTCCTGGCATAGGAGAATGGGACACATTAATCAACGGAAGATGAATCACTTGATCCAGAATGATTTAGTGAGAGGAGTTAACGTCAAAAATTTCCAACTTCCGGATTTTTGTGTAGCATGCAAGAAAGGCAAACAGACGAAGAAGTCTCATAAGGAAAAGAAAGTTCATTCTATCGAGCTTCCTCTTAAACTTCTTCACATGGATCTGTTTGGTCCAGTCAGTACAAAAAGCATTGCAGGTGACTTGTACTGCTATGTGGTTACTGATGACTACTCAAGATTCTCTTGGGTAATGTTTCTGAAGTCCAAATCAGAAACATATGAGTCTTTCAAGGAATTAGTAACCACACTGGAACCTCTCTACAAGCTGAAGGTAAGACAGGTACGCTCAGACAACGAGACCGAGTTCAAGAATCAGTGGATGGAGGCTTACTGCAAGGAAAAGGGAATTGTGCACCAGTTCACTTCTGCCTACACGCCTCAGATGAATGGCGTTGCTGAGAGAAAGAATCACAGCTTGATAGAGACAACACGAACAATGCTAGCAAACTCGAAACTGCCTATCCAATTCTGGAATGAGGCAGTAGCAAATGCATGTTACACATTAAATAGAGTTTTGGTAGTCAAACGCCATGGCAAGACAATTTACGAGTTACTACAACGACGTAAACCTAATCTAGAGTATCTCGAACCATTTGGCGTGCCGTGCACACTTATGAAGAAGACTCAAGAAGGAAAATTCAGCGAGAAGGCTGATGAAGGTATCTTCATAGGATACAACATACCGAACAAGAGAGTTTACAACAACTCAATGGGTTTAGTAGAAGTGTGGTGTAATGTTGATGTTCAGAGATGCACCACACCACCTACTGGAAAAGGACCCGCTTACTTTTTCGACTATGATGGATTCTTCAAGTCCTTTAACATACCTATCTCCACTTCTGACGAAGAGCTAGCTACAAGGATGATGTATGATATCTTAAACTCACCGTTATTAGATTCAGCATCATCGGGTTCACAAGGTGACTCAACTCACCACTCAGGGGGAGAACTCGAAGCAAGTGACTCCTCCTCAGAAGATGAAGCATCTAACAGTGATGACCAGAACAATCAGGAGGAACAGGTTCCAATTCCTGCAAGTCCACAAGCATCTGACAGTGATGCCTCTTCGACTTCGGAACCTCAAACTCCTACTACCTCAGATGCAGAACCAAATGTTCATAATCTTGATCTGAGGTAGTTGTTCCCACCACTCTAGGATCACTTCTAAATGTCTATCATCCCCTAGACAATGTCATTGGGGATGTCAGATCAGGAGTGCAGACCAAAAATCAGCTGTACTCAGCTGATTATGCCTCGGTAATGGAAAAAGGATACATTCACGACGGTGCTTATCGTTGTTTTGTCTCGCAGGTTGAGCCAAAATACGTCAGTGAAGCACTGAATGATGAGGCATGGGTGAGTGCCATGCAAGAAGAACTTCTTCAGGTCAAGAAGTTAGGTGTATGGACTCTGGTAGATAGACCTAAAGGTGCTAAGGTCATTGGCACCAAATGGGACTTGAAATGCAAGAAGGATGACCAAGGCGTCATTATCAAGAACAAGGCTCGACTTGTAGTTCAGGGATTTCAACAAGTCAAGGGCATTGATTACAATGAAGTTTTTGCACCCGTGGCAAGGATGGAAGCCATTCGCAATTTCCTTGCCTATGCATCGTATATGAAGATTAAATTTTATCAATTAGATGTGAAAAGTTCATTTCTTCATGGTGAAATCCGAGAGACAGTGTATGTTAATCAACCCGAGGGATTTGAAGATCCATATCATCGGGACAGATTTTACAAACTGGACAAGGCTTTATACGGGCTTCATTAAGCTCCACGGGCTTGCTATGAGAAACTCTCGACTCATCTTGTGAAACATGGCTTTCGCAGGGGAGTCATTGACTGCACACTGTTTATCAAAGAAAAAGAAGGAGACTTACTGCTAGTACAGATCTATGTAGATGACATAATCTTCGGTTAAAAGAACGAAGAATTATGCAAAGAATTTGAAGCAGTAATGAAGGCGGAGTTTGAGATGAGTGCCATGGGGGAGATGAAATTCTTTCTCGGGTTACAGGTGGATCAGACACCAAATGGGATCTTCTTACATCAGACCAAGTATGTAGGGGATATTCTCAGTCGGTTTGACATGGAGAATGCTTCCACCGCGGGCACTCCACTGGCTACAAACCATGATGTAGCACCCGATGAGGATGGTGATCTAGTAGATGCCACTATGTACCGAGGGATGATTGGATCTCTCATGTATCTCACTGCCTCAAGACCTGATATCATGTATGCTACATGTTTATGCTCACGATATCAGGCAAAGCCAAAGGTTAACCATCTGATTGGGGTCAAAAGGATATTTTGGTATTTGAAGGGTACCCCAACACTTGGGTTGTGGTATCCTCATGATGATGATTTTGAGCTCACGACATATAGTGACTCGGATTACGGTGGCTGTAAGATGAATTACAAGTCTACATCAGCAGGGTGTCAATTCTTTGGGAGGAGATTAGTGACATGGCAGTGTAAGAAGCAGACCTCGGTTGCCTTGTCAACCTGTGAAGCCGAATATGTTGCTGCTGCAAGTTGCTGTTCACAAATCATTTGGATTCAACAGCAAATGCGGGACTACGGTTTAAATTTCTCTTCTACTCCTATTTTTGTTGATAACTCTGCTGCAATTGCAGTAACTAAAAATCCAGTACAACATCCTAAGACCAAACACATCGGCATAAAATATCATTTTATACGTGACTGTTTTGAAAAGAATTTAATCGATGTGGTAAAAATAAATATTGATTTTCAACGCGCTGACCTCTATACAAAGGCTTTTGACAAACCACGTTTTCTATATCTGTTAGAGGTCAACGGCGTTAAAAAGAAAAGTTATGTCATTCCAGATGATGACCATATGTAGTCCGAGGCATTCAGTCTAATCTTTTATTTTTTCTTTTTATTTCCGTTATTTATTCTATTTTCTGTTTAAATTAAATATATGTTATTTAGCTGTCTATTAAAATCCTAAAAAACGTAAATCGGTTATGGTTTTAGAATTTTAGGGGGAGAATAGGTCAGCCAGTAACATTAAAAAAAACGAGAAAGAAGGAGAGGCTAGCTGATAGAAAGTAGATCGTATCTGTGATACCGATTCAAATACTTTGGAAAATGATAGTACACAGGAACAAATCAAGTGGGACTTTAAAAGTTTAAATTAGACAAGATGCAAAATTCTAAGTATAAGTCTGTGTAGTCTGAGCAATATAAAAGGAAAAATGATAGAAAAACTGGTAACTACTAAGGTAACACAATAAAAGTAGACCTAGAGGTTGCTAGACCACAGATGATATGTCGGTAGATTCAACACAATAGATGATTAGACCTGTCTGGTGATCTCAAGATCAAACTAAGTTGTTCAACTGACTGTGGGCTCCCATCTTATCACTGGTTAACACAATCAACAATATTCCAATAAGGGGTAACGAGCAAATAAATGCCACAAATGTGAGTGGATGACCATAAATAGAGCAAAGCACGAAAAAAAATGAAAAGCAAATGCTATCAAGCTAATAACTTATGTTGTTGGTGCGTTATGTGCAAAAGAAAAATAAAGATGCTCTAACAAGAAGATAGGTTGTGTGCCTCTCTGCTGTGCGATGGCACCGACCTGAGGATAAGCATAACCTAGATATTCTAGAATTCATTGTTGTTTGCCGCCTCTCTGCTGTGCGATGACACTGACTTGAGGATTGGCTTCTCTTTGAAAGCTCTAAGAATAGTCTCTTCTTGTCAAAATACCCGTAGACCGCTCAAAAACTCCTGAGAAATGTTGATTACCACATAAGAGTAGGATCCACTAATGTTGGTTGAAATAATTAAACCTTAAACTATCACCAATCTGTGTCAAAAGTCTGTGTATGGATTTAAGAGGACAAATATACTGACAATAATCGTGCCTACAATTCTTGAAAGTCCAAATCAATGTGGGAATCTAATAGTACCAGTATGATTTCCTAAATTTGCTAACGACTCTGGATGAACACCAAGAAGTGAGCATCAAAAGGTTTTGATAACATGTCCCAAATGATTTGACTTGCCTGTATGATTCCAAATTGAATCGGTCCAGTTATGGTCAAACTAAATTGAAGCTGCTTATTCCGGAACCGAATCCAGTAGATTTCTATCTTAGGATTTACACCTCACAAAAAGTCAAAAACAAGTTTATTTTTTGTACTTTAGTTTAAGTTTCTATTTATTTAGTCAATTTAGTTTGTTTGATATCGGACTACATCAGGGAATTCAGTAAGGGAGTAAATCACCTAAAAGGGTCATGTCTGAGGTGACCACATGTGTTTTTCAAAAGGTAAAATGGATCACGTCTGAGGTGACAAAATGTCTTAAAAGGATCACGTCTGAGGTGATCAAAAGTTTTTTAAGTCTATAATGATCATGTCTGAGATGATCAAATGTTCATAACGTTAAATTAACAGTTTAAAAGGGTTTAAATGTCAAATGGTCATAAAGTCAGAAAATGTCGAGTGTATGATCCATTCCCACGACTGGACCATGAGTATGGACCAATCATGCGAATGGATCATGCTCATGCATTAAATAGCCAAATGGACATGAGTATAAACCATTCACCCAAATGGCTTATCAAACTGACCCATTCGACCGAATGAGAGTGTGCGAATGAGTCAGTCGACCGACTGAGCTTCAGTCGGCCAACTGAATGTGATCGACTGAGCCAGTCGCCCGAGTGAGTTTCATTCGCCCAAATGAACTGAGCGAATGAGGCTAGTCGGCCGATTGAACTTAGATTCAGTATATAAAGGGCCATAGTCGATCGCATTCTCCTCACTACTCCCAATCACCCTTATATCGCACATTGTACCGTTACGCTGCCCAAATTTCTTTAGACCTCGATTATACGTTCTTCTTGATCTTCTGACGTGTGTTTGCATTTATACAGGTATAATAAGATGAAATCTCGCAGAAATTAGAAGAAATGGTGCCCTAATTTGTGATGTTCGATTGAAACAAGAACCGAACCTTTAAATGACCCAATAACCTACTGAAACTAAGTAAAATGTTAAAAATAAGTCTAATAGGTTATTAGTTATGAGATTACGAGTCTAAAGAACCATTAAACCACATTTAATTACATGAATTGGTCAAGATTCGAACCTCAGTCGACCGAACAGTGGGTCATGCGATTGGTCGTCTGGATGAACTCCAATCGCACGATTGAGTCGGCCGAATGGGTCAATCGGCCGAATGTATTATGCGAATGAGCTCAGTCGGCCGACTTAACCAATCGCAGGCTCAGCCAACAGATTGAACTCAGTCGCCTGTTCATTCACCCGAATGAGTCCAGTCGCATGATAGGACAACCGAGTGACCATAGTCGCATGATTCATTCGCATGAATGAATCAGAATGAATTCAAACAAGATACTTGAACTGAATTGTGGTATGTGATTTTCTAATGTTTTTGTGTCTTGTGTTTCAGATCGATGGCTGATAGATGGTCTATCAACCCTAAGCACAATATATGTGCTCTTCTAGACCATACCACTCGGAATGGTGCCGAGTTTGTAGAGATCATCGCTTTTCTCAGGCGATCAAGGATCCACAAGGCCATCTCTACTCCATGCACTCCCTACAGGTCTTTACATCAGGCCTTCTGGGAGAATGCTTCTGTTGATCGATCACGTGAGCCGTATAGCATACAGAGCTCTATCTGTGGCATGGATATTGAGATTACTGCTGCCGATATTCAGAGAGTACTTGAGCTGGGGGACGATACTGATCACCCCACCAGACTTCACCCACTTATGGTGAGAGGATGTTTCCTGAGGATTAAGTACGCTAGGGACATCAACTCAGGTGTGCTCAACAAGAGCAACCTGTGTCCCCAGTACAAGTACTTAGCACATGTCATTCTGAAGTGCATTGCTTCCAGAAGGGGTGGGTTTGATGATCTTTCAGACCAGATTCAGAATGCCTATGTGGCACTGGTGCTGAACCACCCCTTCAGCTTCTCGAGCATGATCTTCTCTTACCTTGTGGAGAATTTGGAGGCAAAGGGTAAGGAGGGTTTCTGCATGTATCCCAGATTCTTGCAGCTGATTTTCAATGAGAAGCTGCCATCACTTCCAAAGGAGCGCCACGATGCTGTGGCTTTAGAGATCATGGACGATACGACCCTGGGTCGTATGAGAGTTTACCGGGGTAAGCAGGTAAAGCCCAGGTAAAGAGACTGATAGGCCATCTGGACAATGAGAGGTACGTGGCACCTGGCAGACGTCAGTGGCGTCACGTAGACGGCGACTCCGATGATGAGCAGCTACAGCTCCCAGAGCACGACTCTGATGATGACGATAGCGGGGATGCTGGAGATACCTTGCCCACTCGACCAAGGGGCCCCACTACTGATAGTACATCTCCGGTATCTGCCCCCACTGGAGATATAGCAGAGTCTGCTGGGTTCCACCAGAGTTTCATACCTGGTGAGGAAGAGGAGGAGTCGGATAAGGAGCCACTAACACGGACTGTGGGAAGTAAAGTCGTTCCCACAAAACAAGGGCTCCGGGCGGTTGGTGAACGCCCCGGTGGATCGGGAGAGACTGCTGCTGACCCTACATATGCTCCCGATCCGCCAAGTCGTGTTCTAGGGGGAGCATTCTCCTCGACAGGATCGAGGAAGAAGAGGATGGCTCAGCCCCACGGCATGAAGAAGAAGCGCATACTCACCTTCATCACCATCACAGCCACCACCACAGCCACCACAACTACCACCTCTACAGCCACACCATCTATCACACAGCCACCACCACAGCCACCATCCCTACCACCATTCCTCCTAACACTGCTACCACCCTTCCATCCACCACCACATCATTCACACCTACACCACCACCACCTACATCTATACCACCTCCAATCTTCACCACTGTCACCACCACCACTAGCTATCCTGCTGCACCATCGTCTTTCTCTCCATATCCATCAGGATCACCTCTACCTCCCATTGGGGTAGAGGAACAACTATCAGCGCTGAACTGTATGGTGATTCGTCTGTTAGCAGCCGATGACGAGAAGACATCACAGATTCATCAGTTAGTAGATCTTACGGCGCAATCTCAGAAACTTTCTCAGCAGGCTCGACTGATTGATTAGCAGGCTCAGCAGATGTCTCAGCTCCAGGAGCAGCATGACAAGAAGATTGCGGAGTTGGAGGCTGCAAACAAATCTCTGCAACTAAAGCTCAAAGGGTCTCAAGACAAGCCCTTAAAGATAGGAGAAGAAGATGAAGACGATGATACTGATGATGAAAGTGCGGATGATGATGGTGACAATCATGAGGGTGATACAAATGCTAATGGTGATGATGATGATGATGACTTTTCTGCTGCTGGTGCCACAGCTACAAGCGAAAGGAGGACAAAAAGGAATCAAGATCAGAGTGCCTCTACATCCGCCCCAGTAGCAGAAGAGATGAGGATACAGGATAAGAGTAATGCTTAGTTATTTATGTTATTAAAATCATATGTACTTGAATCCTGTATTAAACTTATAAAATGAATATCTATTTTAATGTTAATAGTTTTTGCTTTGAGTATTTACTAATGTTTGGTGTATTACATGTTTAAATCAAGCAGATCCAAATTATCAAAGGGATGAACACGATATTGCTCCCCTCCAACAGATCAAGACTCAACTAACCATGATTCTTGATCTGCAAGGGATTGTTAGAAGATCAGTGAGTTACACCCCTGAAGAAGGGGAAATAATTCATGATCTTACTGATAAGCAACTGGCAGAAATGTTCAAGCTCAATCCCGATGAGATTGTAAAAGACGCTCCAACTTTTGAAAAGGACAGTGTCGATGAGCTGAACGACATTGATGAGATAGAGATCGAGGACGTCACAGCAGAGCATTATCCTGAGTACGCTGAAAAAAAGGGAAATGTGGTTCCCAATCTGGGTGATTCCCTAGTCAGTGATACATTCGAGATATTGGATCTGATGGAGCAAGAATCTGAGAAGATTGAAGAACAAGCCCAAGACTCAAACGCCGATGTTGATATCAGAAAGGCTAAATGGGCTGCATGTTTCGAGGAGATCCGAGCACAACGTGCTGCTCCTACTCCGAATGTCTACACCAAGATCTATAAAGTGAAGAAACATCACAAGGTTTCAGGCAAGATTATCGCGTGGGCTCATTTTGATGATCTTAATGTATACACGGTAAAGAGAGAGAAGGGTATTGAGTACTTTAGATTCCCGCATGATCTAAAGTCTCTACCTGGTTTTGAGCTCAACCAGCTGGCTAAATTGAAGCTACTATATGCTGACCCGAGGAAGATGTCAGGCTGGTTTGAGGCTGCCCTGAAGAAAGAGTACCACACCAGGTGGGTCAACTTCAAACCTCAACAACCTACGAGGTATATTAGACGTTCTGAAGTTGATCCCATAACTGGAAAGCCCAATATAGTGCTGAAGTGGAGTCCCCCAAGAACAATGTCAAGAATCCCTCTCAGGGAAATGCCACAGGACTTCACTCCACACTTTAAATGGTGTTACTATGATTGGAGAACAGGGGAGGCGGTCATAGTTCTGAACAAAGAGGGAAGAATGGATACTATCAGGGTATTTGACCCGATGTGGCTCACTACCTTGTCTGCTGATGATGTATACACATTATACAAGTGGCCACTGTTCTATGACACGCAAGATATTGTACAAGCCCTCCAATTCCAAAATGTGATACGACTTTGCTTTGCGTTTGAGATACACGCAGGAGTCACTAGAGAGGAGAAGTACAAGAAATATGAAGAGGTTATGAAGAAGGTAAGACATTAGATAGATCTAGGTTCAAGGGGGAGTTTGTTGATACATATGTACCTAGATTCTGATCTAAATGTAATATGTCTTTATTGTCTTACACTTATGTAATCGTTGGGTACTTAATGAAATACAAATGTTTGGTTGTGTTTATAATGTTTAATATTTCATTAATGAGTTGTCTAACACATATTGACTTGATTATATAGGTTTGTGGTTGTTTGAATGAATCTTGATAATGTTATGATTAATAAATACATTCAAACTTAGTAATATGAAGTTCTCATACGAATGGCCCATGCGAATGGACCATACGCATGAACAACTTCATACGAATGACTCAGTCGCACGACTGAACCAGGAGACTGGATCAGTCGTATGACTATAACATGATATTGGCTCAGTCGCACGACTGAATACTCAGTCGTGTGAATGGATCAACCGCATGGATCAATCACACGAATGAACCATGCTGATGGTTCAGTCGCCCGAATGAGCAACCCTAACCTATAAATACCACCTAATTCGTGGAAAAACGTAAGCATTCAATCCACTTCGACTCTAGACGTACCCTAGCCGTCCAGAAGCCTCTAAGTTCGTACTCCAAGTTCATAGAACGCTGTAGATCGATTCCTAATCGATTGTTGACGTTAGATTTAATACGTTACTGTTTCTACGTGCGTTCTCACTGATTGGATCACCAATCAAATAGGATTCCGCACTATTTGGTTTCGTTTAACACGTTAATCAGTTGGTGTTTTGTTCAAATACTAGATCCTAACAGTGCATTAGTCAACCCAAATGGCATGACCAAGAATTCATAGTGACCATAACGAGTATGGAATGCGGTTTTTGAGATGTCTTCTTCTTGAACTCTTAGTTGATGATAACCAATGTAACATCCGTCATTTTCAGGTTATTAACTTGAACCCGAACTAAAATTGGACTTTCATACGATATAAATTTCTTAATTTAACTTATTTTTTTACATTAATGAATTAGATGGATTAGACGTGTAGTTTAAACAATATTGTGAATTGATTTTGTTTAATTTATCATTTAAATAACTTATAATAATTTATTGATTTATAAATAATTCTTTTTCATAAAATTATAAAGTTAATAAATCATTTTACAATAAATAACTAATTGGAAAAGACTTATTAAAACTTATAAAGTTTTATTAGTAATTATAAATTTTAATTATTGAAAATAAATAATCAAATTATAAAGTTACAAGTTTTATGAAAGTTAAAAAGATTTTATAAGAAAATAAGTTGATTAAATTAAAATTAAAGTTTTAATAAATTAAAAGTTTAAATTGTAACTATTCTTTTATCTATTTTTTTATTTAATATTATATTTATTTCAAAATCATAACCCCCTTTTAAAAGACTTATAACTCACAATTAACACCATTCATAACCTACTCCTAACCTCAAGTATAAAAACAAGGCTTAGGCCTCACTTTTCATTTGCTCATTCTCTAAAAATCTCACTCTCATATATTTCTTTCATCCATTGGTTATGATCAATTTGAAGAATATTATTTTTCAAGAAATTTCAAGAATTCTTAATACTAAGATAATCTTTTATTGTTTTCATATTATATATTTCAATCATCCTAACATCCAATTGTTCTCATGACTTTATGTTCTTACTATTATTCTTTCTTCTACCAAATCTATTTTTATTTTAATCATTATTATTTTATCATTAATATTTTAATAATCACTAACCTTATAACAATCACTAACATTCCTAAATCAATCTAACAACACACTAACATAAACAAAGAATCTCGTTTGTATATGGACGGCTATGCCGCCACATTTGGTTATTCAACAATATTATTTTTCTAAATGATGGCTATGTCAAAGTATAGAATATTTTTATAACTCAAATAAAGACTAATATACCATATATTGACATAATAAATTGATCTAACCCGTTTCATACTTTAACGATTTTAAAAGTGCACATAAGTGCCTTACTACAATTCTGGCAGAATATAATCTTACTTCAACTGACCATAACTTGATCATAACAAACTAAATTTGAGTAAAATCAGACTCCAATGTTAAGTTCATTTAATTACCTTTTCAACGATAGTTTATACGTCTTCAAACTCAATCAAACGACTCAAAAATAGTCTTCACAAGATAAGTGTGCATTTTAGAACCTTCTATCTTGTGCTGCTTGTTTGACCTATTTATGTATATTTTCATAAAAATGTTTCTGAATGAAAGTTGTCCGGGAAACTTTGAACTAGTCAAATGTAAATTTTTATAATTTTATGAAACCGTTTGCTATTTTAAAAACCTGTTCAAACTCGTACTAAACATTCGGTCCAGAATCTTAAATTGGTACAATAATCATTTATCAATCTACCTTTCGCTTATTGGTATTCTTAAACGTCCTAACTTCGTGTAACGAATTTCAAACTCAAGTTATTGTTTCTTTTTATCATTTAGGACATCACCTTTGACTCTTGAACATCCAAGCTTTCTTATGTATTCTACAACCATCACTATTATTGTGAGTTTTTCATGTGAGTATTTCTATATCTTTTTTCATATTTTTACACTTTGGGGTGAAACATGTTATCTTATAATCATTGCACTTGTAAAATGTTTGATTCTTGTAAACTTATGGCAATTCACTTGTATGTTGTGGTTAGTTGATCTTAGTAATTACCATGTAATATCGATTATATGTACAATCATTAACTATTGCTAGCCTGGCAACGTCATAGATCTATGGGCCTGACAAGCTTGCTTGGTTGATCCAAGTACACTTAGCTAATCATATATACTTGTAAACGTTTGAGACTTGTAAAACTTTATCAAGGTTTGATTGTGCATTCTGTCTTACATCCCTAGTTACTTTGTTCTCTAACTTACAACATGAATTGCCATCTTTTGTATACTTATGTATTGAAAACTATGGAAATCTCACCAACTTTCAAAGTTGACCTTTTATTTTTAACATGTTTCAGGTTTCCTACTTGAAGATCTTCTTGTGCTCATATAGGACTTGGACCTAGACTAATTGAAAGACTTATGTTACTGGTTGTATCTTGATTGTTATGTTATTATTTTATTTGTCTTGTAATGTTTAATGAATAATGACATTTAATATTATTTCAACTTAATTAGTTCCATGTGCTATGAGCAATCGCATTCCATTCGTCCGCCCCGATGATTCCGCCGTCGGTCGGGGTGTGATAACCGAACATCAGATCAATCTTGGAGTAATATCTTGATCCCTAAAGCTGATCAAACAAATCATCAATACGAGGTAGTGGGTATCGGTTCTTGACTGTGACTTTGTTCAACTCTCTGTAGTCGATGCACATTCAAAAAGTGTCATCTTTCTTCTTAACAAAGAGAACAGGTGCTCCCCACGGTGATGAGCTCGGTCGAATAAATCCTTCGTCCAACAGTTCCTGAAGTTGTGTAGATAGTTTCTGCAGTTCGTTCGGTGCCAACCGGTAAGGTGCTCTCGCAATCAAGGCAGCTCCGGGAGTCAAATCGATTTGAAACTCAACTTGACGATGAGGTGGTAGTCCATGCAGATCCTCTAGAAACACCTCTGGAAAGTCACGAACCACCAGAATATCCTCTATCTTCTTTTCCTCTTGTTTCTTGTCAGAGACGAGGGCTAATATGACTAAGTGACCCTTGCGTAGTCACTTCTAAGCCTTCATGAATGATATGATGCCTATCACAGCACCACTCTTCTCGCCCTTAACCGAAAGAGTTTCCCCGTCTACCAGATGAATGCGAATGACCTTCTCATGACAAATTACTTCTGCTTGCTTCTCGGACAGCCAATCCATGCCTACAACAACATCGAAGCTTCCAAGAGTTATGGGCATAAGATCAATATCGAAAGTGTGACCATCAAGCTTTATCTTGCAACCCTTAAGGATGTGCGTAACGAAGATTCGCTTACCATCAGCTAATTCTACGATATACTTAGATTCCAACGCAGAAGGCATATCGTTTAGGAGACTACAGAACTTCGTAGGGATAGAACTCCTATCGGCTCCAGTGTAAAACAATATAGAAGCAAAACGACCATTAACAGGAAATTTACCAGTAACAGTAGGAGGATCGTTTAGAGCCTGTAACACCCGGTTAATTATTTATTTTGAAGCCGACGAATGAAGAAAAAGAAATAAAGTCCAAAGTCGAGGGACCAAACTTGCCAACGAGAGAAAGTTGGGTGAGTGGAGGTATTTGAAGGGAGAGGGCAGCCCTTACCCTCTCCCCACACCCAAAATTCAGCAATAGAGAGAAAGAAGAGAGAAAAAGGGAGAAAAGTTGGTTCGGGTGGATTCAAGAGTGCAAAATCGAAGTGTAGTGTGTTGATTCGATACTCCTCTCATTGTGGTCGTTTGTGTGAGTTCTAGGACCCCTCTTTTACATGTTTTCAAACGATTTTGGGGCTGGAACACATAGAAAACCCGTTTTTGTATGTGTGTGTGTTTGACCCATTTGTATGTGTTTGCGTGTGATGCGTTTGGAGTTTGTTTCTGGAATTGTGTGTGCTTGAATGGTGTTATGGTATGCATTCCTAAGGTTTAGGATGGTTGATTTAGGCTTAGAATGGGTTTGGATGAGCTTGGAGGTCGAAAATGGCAGATTGGGTTTGGGATGAACTCCATTCTGCATCAGCTAGGGCTAGGCGACCGAATGGAGGCCATACGGCCGATTGAGGTGCGATTGAGGTTCATTCGCACGATTGAGGATTCATTCGTACGATTGGGGGCCAGTCGCATGGGGAGTTATGCAACTGAGGGCCCAGTCGCATAGGTGCTCATTCACATTAGTTTCATCCACATGAGGTCCATTCGCATTATCTCCATTCGCATAGGATTCATCCGAATTAAGTCCATCCGCATGAGGTCATTCGCATGGGTGTTCATTTGCTTGGGTGTTCATCCGCATGAGGTCCATTCGCACGACTGGTGTTCATCCGCATAGGTGTTCATCCGCATTGGTCCATTCGCATGATGTTCAGTCGCCTGGAGGCCATGCAACTGAAGGATGTCCATACGCCCAAGTAAGGCTGTTGTACCCGAGGAAATGTGTAGTTTAATTACTGACTTTCAGGGGAAAGTGCAGGTGTAAGTTTGACATGGAAATTCTTGTAAGTTCATGTAAGATGACTGTTGAGACCTTAGAGGGTATGTTGGGCATGATGATGATGATGTTGCATATTTACTCATGATGTATGTTATGTATGTATGATGTTGCCCTGTATGATGATGATGACTGTGTATGTTGATGTTCCTAATTATGATGAATGTTTATCTTTCCTGTGGCTTTACGTGTTATGTTAATGAATGAACGAAAATTATTATGTAACGTATAGTGGAAGATAATGAAAAGAGGAACATGATGAATGCATGCATTAATGAATGATGTATGTAACTAAAGTCTTGCAAGCATTGGATATCGGGACACGCCAATTATAAGGTATTAGCCCAACGGTGTGTGGGTTAGCTACCCCGGGAGGATGCACATCGGGGTCTTTCTTAGTGATTGACCATTTGTATAGAACCTCTACCGCTTACCCTGGTACTGCAGCACCATGTATAGCTGTCTATTTATAGACTTCGGCTCAGTAGCCATATAGTTTGGGGTGTAGCACATGGTATTGGTACGGAAGATATCAAAAGTGAAAGAAAGAACGAATAACGAAGATAATAATGAGATTATCTATGTGTACGTATGATGTGTGATCATGCAAAAGTAACGAACGTTTTTTTAATGAAAGTAAAGTATGCTTTATTATAAAACTAGAACTCACTCAACAACGCTGACTTTTTATGTGTTTCCAGTTGGCAGGTAATGTTGCTGAGGATGACACTGCGAGGCTACTCGGCTCTTTTGGGATGGCATCCATTTATGATGCTTTTGTGATGTAATGCAACAACGTATTTTGTAACTGGTTAACGATGTATTATTTGGCAAAAGCTTTTATAATGAAATGAAATGTCAATTTTAAATGTTTGCGCTGCAATGTTTATGTAAGATAAATGGAAATGTATGTTTTTGTGCGATGAGGATCCAACTGTAAGCGTCCTGGGAACGGGGCCTTACAGAGCCTCACCTGAACCCATGACAAAGGCTCTCCCTTTTGATCCATCATTGTTGCCACCATTATTGTCATCATTTCCAACATTATTATTGTTGCCACCATTCCCGTTGTCGTTCCCATTCCTTTCTAATTGAGGGCAATTTGTCTTGTAATGCCCCTCATTTCCACATTCAAAGCAAATCTTTGGTGTTTCATGGGGCTGTTGAGGCTTCATCATCAACTCCCCACGGCAATCCTTTGCCGCGTATCCAACCTTCCCACAACGCTAGAATCAAAAACTGTCACACCTGCCAGTGTGGTGGTAGTTGCATCGGTTGCACTTAGGATTTTTCCCCACGTATCCACTTGGTCCTTGAGATGATGAAGATGATTGATTGAAGTTGTGATTGTTATCAAACCGCCTCTGCTGTTGCTGTTGTTGAGGTTGGTGTTACTGAGGTTGATTACCAGACGACGAGCCCTTACTAGCATTGTTTTCCCACTTGCGTTTGTTTTCGGGCACGCTTGCCACAACGCGCTGCTTGGGTAGCTTCCCTTACTTCACCGCCTAATCAGTGAGTTTATGAGCCAATCGAATGACCTGTTGAATAGTAGAGAGATTTGCAGCATTCACTATACTCTGAATCTGCGGAACTAAACCACGTAAGTAGAGCTCAATTCGTCGGCTCGGGTGGTCAACCATGCCAGGACAGAACGTAGCTAGCTCATGAGACCAAGTAGTGTAAGCCTCACTGTTAGATCCTTCCATCTTTAATTGCCAGAACTCAGCTTCCTGCTTTTGAACTTCATTATGGGGACAATATTCCTCCGTCATCATGGTCTTGAATTCGTCCCATGGCAATCCATTCGCCATCGCCTGACCAAGCATTTGCACTTGTGCATTCCACCACGTAAGTGTTGCACCCTTTAGCGTCCACGTGGCGTATTTAACCTTATCCGACACTTGACAGTTACATTTGGTGAAGACTGACTCAGTCTTCTCAAACCACCTTACGAGCCCTATAGATCCCTTAGCTCAACTGTAGGTATGCGGCTTACAGTCCATGAATGCCTTGTACGTGCATCCAGGCGGTCCAGTATTCAACGTGTCAGGATATTTAGCCAAACCGAAAGAATTAATCACCTAACGGAATATTCGTGTAATTCATGACTAGAGTCACCGTTTACCTCCAAACTGAGCGGGTTGAGTATTCAATGTCGCCTGTACATGCTGGTTTATCATAGCTGTTGATACATATGTACCTATTTTACGATCTTAATGTAATATGTCTGTCATGTCCTAAATATAAATGAATTGTATGAGTTGAATGAAACAGAATATGTGATTGATGATCTTAATATTAAATGTTTCAGTGTTTGTTTCAATGTTTATTATTTATTAACGCATATTGAACTAACTATATAGGTTTGTGGTTGTTTAAATAGATCTTAGTCAAATAATGATTGAGAAACATATTCAAACTTAGTCGTATGAAGTTTTCATGCGAATGGACCATGCTAATGGACCATACGCATGAACAACTTCATGCTAATGAACCAGTCGCACGACTGAACCAGGAGACTGGATCAATCGCACGACTGAACCAGGAGACTGGATCAGTCGCACGATTGTGACATGAGATTGACTTAGTCGCACGACTGAAGCCTCAGTCGTGCGGATGGAACAATCGTATGACTCAGTCGCACGACTAAACCATACTAATGGTTCAGTCGCACAAATGAGAAACCCTAACCTATAAATATCACTTAATTCGTGGAAAAACGTAACAATTCAAATCCCTACGTACTAAATCGTACCCTACTAGTCCAGAGACCAGAGAGAACCTGTTCAAAGTTCATAGATCGCATTAAATCGTATTGCAATCGTTCTTAACGTTTAGATTCATTCTAAGATCGATTCTACGTGCGTTCTCACTGATTGGATCGCCAATCAAATAGGATTCCGCACTATTTGAGTTGGTATATGCGTAAATCAGTTAGTACTCCGTCCGTACACGGTCCTAACAAGTGGTATCAGAGCCTTGGCTCTTGATTTACGTGTGATTCAATTGATTTTGATATAACAATCGTGTTTTTCACTCAAAAAATGCAATCTTTTGTGTTAAATGGTGTTTTAGACGTCTCCAGGTCAAAAAGTTGATTTTTTCCGGCATACGGCAACTAGGGTTAGTGAGAAATTCGTGTTTTTGCGTCAATATACCTTAAACCTTCGAATTCTGAAAATTCAGCAGCTTCAGTCGCATGATTGACTCAATCGCACGACTGAATCCATCTGCATCCCTCATACGCACGATTGGACTCAGTCGTTCATCCATTCGTACGACTAAACCGCCTATTCGCATTGTTCATCCGCACCTGTCCATTCGCACGATTGAGCCATCCGCATTAGTTCATTCACACGATTGAGCCATCCGCATTAGTTCATTCGCACGTCTGAGCCATACGCATTGTTCAATCGCACGAAGTGTTCAATCGCATTCCTTCAGTCGCACAAGTAAAACAATTTGTTCTAAAGTTCAAAGTCGATAGTAATGGAGGATCAATATTCAGCTTTCACCGCAGGGAGGGATTCAAGGATCCAGAATCTATTGCTTCTGGAAAATGAAGTGGGAAATCACAATAAACCCCCTAAGCTGATAACGTTAGATGATTACCCACAACGGAAGCAAAGATTCGAGATCTACTTAAATGGAGTTGATCCCAATCTGTGCGAGTCGATAGAGACAGGGTATAGCATGCCTGTAGGTGCAGATGGAGTCAAACTTAGCTTAGGCGGCATGACTGATGGCCAAAAGGTAAAGTACAGTACTGAGAAGAAAGTATATGCAATGCTAACTCAGTCAATTCCTAAGGACATTTTCCATCATTTTTCTGAGAACAAGCAAGCAAAGAAGCTCTGGGATGAATTGGAAAAACGGTATGACGGGAATGCGTCATTGAAAGCTCTAAAGGTTAAAGCGGTGAAGAAGGAGTTCGACAACTTCTCGTCAATGGGTAAGGAAAGCTTGACGACGTCATCGATCGGTTTTACCACTTAATGAGTGAGCTGCACACTCATGGAGTTACAACGACTATGGAGGACAAGGTGTCAAACTTTGCAGATGGGTTGCCAGATAAGTGGGTTTCCTTTGTATCCAACCTTAGACAGAATAAGATGCTAGCGAAGTTAGATATCAATGATTTCATTCTGAAGCTGAGAGAGGGAGAGTTGAGGATGAAGTACAGGGCCCAAAAGTCTTCATATGATCAGAATCTGTCACTGTACAACTCAACTCCACAAGCTAAAACGTCTGGAGCACCACTTCAAACGGAATTTGTGTCGACTTCAGCTGCTACATCTCAAGCTACTACTTCAGGATCTGACACGTTAGGGTCGTCTTGTACCCAATACATAGCACCTGAAGCTAATGCTACAAAACTGAAGACCGAGAATCTTGGGAATGTGACAGTAGAGGTTGCAGAGGAGCATATGGATCTCTTAGCAGCTGTCATTCACTCCTATGACGGACTAGTTGTTGGGAAAATTGGGAACTGCCATTGGCAGATGAGGACTACGAGCAGGTAGACGAGACAGAGTTGGAGAGAATGGACATTATGTGGGCCTTAGTAAGTGCTGTCCGGAGAGCTAAGAAGTTTGTCAAGAAGACCGGATAGAACTTGATTGCCACTAAGGATACAACTTTTGGTTTTGACAAGACCAAAGTTACCTGCTTCAACTGTAGGGAAAAGGGGCACTTCAAGCGTGAATGTGTGAAGCCGAAGAAGACAAGAAATAGGAATCCATTCTCATCTTTCAATCGTCAGGATAAACCCACAAGCAGTCCTACTTCGTCAAGAAAATATCCTAAGGCCTTGACCGCTCAGGATGACGAAGGACAAGATTGGAGCTTTTAGTTTGTGTCTCTGGGAGAATCCAATATTGCAAATGTCGAGGTGTTGGATGACGATACTGAAAGTGAAGACGATATCGCAGTCGAAATAGCCATGTCAGAAACTAAAGAAGCTGCGAAAGTGGTCAAGCCTGTGATTGAAGAAATGACAAAACTACATGTTCAGAATCTCCAGAAGCTGAAGAGACAATCTCTGCACTGATAGCGGATTCAACTGAATCTTCTCAGGTAAGTTCTAAAGACCAATTGTTTGATAATCATGCTTGTGTTGAATGTAATAAATTTAGGGAAAACATTGATTTGAAATTTTCTAGGTTATTAAATCATAATGATAGCTTAGTAAAGGACTTGCAACTGTGCACAGAAGCAAATTGCGTTTTAAAACAAAATGAGCACAGTTACAAAGAGAAAATAGAACTGTTAAATAAACAACTTAGGAAAACAGAAGTTGTGGCTTTTAACCAAGTAAATGACATTAAGTTCTATTTAAACTCCCTTGAAGAAACTAAAAAGGAAATAGCAGTTTTGGAAGTCGAAGTAAATTCATTAAAACAAAAACTGCACAGTTGGACTAGTTCTTCTCACATAGTTAAAAACTTAGTGAAAGAACAAAATAACGGGGAGGATTAGGTTACAAAGTGGTTCCACCACCACATGAGATCTTGTTAAATACTAAATGTCGACCAGTAAATAACAATCCTATTAAGGATCATGTGGTGACCACTCCTCTAGTTAGTGATCCAGATTCCACTTGTCAAACGATGGAATCTGTCACTAAACTGAAGGAGGACACTTTGAAATCTAAGGGTAAAATGCCTATCGTTAATTTGGATGAGCACTTTGAGAAGGTTGAGGTTAAGTCAGGTTCAACAACGTCTAATAATGAACACAAAAAGACCAAACAAGTTAACCAATCACGTGATTCATGTCTAAGTCCAAATAAACAAAAGGGTAAAAATGTTAAAAAGGTTCAAACAATTAATTTTGTTAAAGAAGATAAAACATCTAAACAAGAAGTGACAAAACCCAACAAGCCCAAAGTCACTCCGGTCTCACACACTTCCCCACAGAGACGTCTTTCCCAACATGTTGAAGGTCGATCGTGCTACAATTGTGGAAAGAGAGGACACATCGCTTCTAACTGTCCTAAGTATCAGACACCAAGAAAGAAAGTTGAACTTTATGATACAAAACAGTTTTCTTCTAAAAGGAGTTCTATTACTCCAACTAAAAGAAATAATGAAACTAAAGTTCAAACCATAAATCAGTCGTCTGTTTATCACAAACAGGCCTTGCACAAAACTGGCATGTGGAAAGGAAAATCTAATCAAGTGTCTGATACTGAGAGCAGTAAGAAGCATGATATGCCCTCGCCTTCAAATGGATAGTGGGTTGAATTTATGATGTGTGATGCCTCTGGGTCACCCAAGCCAGTTAAGGCTTGGGTACCTAACCTAAACTAACCATTTCCTTTATATCTGCAGGGTGTTCACTATATTGTTGAAACTAACACTTGGATCGTAGATAGCGGAGCACCAAGGCACATGACTGGAAATCGGCACTCCTGTCAAACGTCAAACAAATTAAAGGAGGTCATGTTTCTTTTGCGGGAAATAAAGGAGGTTACATCACATCTCAAGGGGAAGTGGGGAATCAAAAAGTGAAGTTTGATAAAGTAATCTACGTTCAACAACTTCAAAACAACTTACTTTCTGTATCCTAAATATGTGACAAAGGATTTAAGGTAGTATTCAACAACAAGAAGTGTTATGTCCTGAAAAAGGACTATGTGATCCCGAAGGACCAAGTCTTAATGTCTGCCTCAAAATATAATGACCTTTATGTCTTTGATCTATCAAAGGCCTCCACAACAGATCATCACGTTCAGTGCTTCTTGTCAAAGGCTACTGAGAAGGATTCTATCTCCTGGCATAGGAGAATGGGACACATCAATCCACGGAAGATGAATCACTTGATCCAGAATGATCTAGTGCGAGGAGTAAACGTCAAAAACTTCCAACTCCCGGATTTTTGTGTCGCCTGCAAGAAAGGCAAACAGACGAAGAAGTCTCATAAGGAAAAGAAAGTTCATTCCATTGAACTGCCTCTTGAGCTTCTTCATATGGATCTGTTTGGTCCAGTCAGTACAAGAAGCATCACAGGTGACTTGTACTGCTATGTAGTTACAGATGACTACTCAAGATTCTCTTGGGTGATGTTTATGAAATCAAAATCAGAAACATTTGAGTCATTCAAAGAGTTAGTAACTACACTGGAGTCACTCTACATGCTGAAGGTCAGACAAGTACGCTCAGACAACGAAACCGAGTTCAAGAACCAATGGATGGAGGCTTTCTGCAAAGAAAAGGGAATTGTGCACCAGTTCACTTCCGCCTACACTCCTCATATGAACGGCGTTGTTGAGAGAAAGAATCGCAGCTTGATAGAGATAGCACGGACGATGCTAGTAGACTCGATACTGCCCATCCAATTCTGGAATGAGGCAGTTGCCAATGCGTGTTACACGTTAAATCGAGTTTTGGTGGTAAAACGTCATGGCAAGACGTGTTACGAGTTACGTCAACGACATAAACCAAATCTAGAGTATCTCGAACCATTTGGCGCACCTTGCACCTTATTGAAGAAAACTCAGGAAGGCAAGTTCAGCGAGAAGGCTGAAGAGGGAATCTTTCTAGGATACAACATACCGAATAAGAGAGTTTACAATAACTCAACGGGTCAGGTAGAAGTGTGGTGTAACATTGACGTTCAGAGATACACCACCCCTCCTGTTGGAAAGGACCCGCATTCTTTTTTGATTATGATGGATTCTTCAAGTCCTTCAACATCCCTCTCTCCACTTCTGACGATGATTTAGCAACCAAAATGATGTATGATGTCTTAAACACACCATCACAAGACTCCACATCATCTGGTTCACAAGGTGAATCGTCTAACCATTCAGGGGGAGCACTCGAGGTAAGTGACTCCTCCTCTGACGATGAAGCCGTGGAGAATGACCAGAACAATCAGGAGGAACAGGTTCATACTACTACAAGCCCCTAAGCATCTGACGTTGATGCCTCTGAGTCTTCAAAACCTCACACTCCTACTACCCCAGATCCAGAACCAAACGTTCATAATCTTGATTCTGAGGTAGTTGTTCCCACCACTCTTGGATCACGCCTCAATGTCTATCATCCCTTGGACAATGTCATTGGGGATGTCAGATCAGGAGTTCAGACAAGAAATCAGCTATATTCAGCTGATTATGCCTCAGTAATGGAAAAAGGATACATTCACGACGGTGCTTATCGTTGTTTTGTCTCGCAGGTTAAGCCAAAATACGTCAGTGAAGCCCTAAATGATGAGGCATGGGTAAGTGACATGCAAGAAGAACTTCTTCAGTTAAAGAAGTTAGGTGTGTGGACACTGGTGGATAGACCTAAAGGTGCTAAGGTCATTGGCACCAAATGGGTCTTGAAATGTAAGAAAGATGACCAAGGTCTCATCATCAGGAACAAGGTTCGACTTGTAGTTCAAGGATTTCGACAAGTCGAGGGAATTGATTACATTGAAGTATTTGCACCTGTGGCGAGAATGGAAGCCATCCGTATCTTCCTAGCCTATGCCTCTTACATGAAGATTAAAGTCTATCAACTGGATGTAAAGAGTGCATTTCTTCATGGTGAAATCCGGGAAACAGTGTATGCCAGTCAACCCGAAGGATTTGAGGATCCATATCATCAGGATAGAGTTTACAAACTGGATAAGGCTCTCTACGGGCTTCACCAACCCCGAGAGCATGGTATGAAAAACTCTCAACTCTCCTTCTGAAAAACGGATTTCGCAGAGGTGTAATTGACTATACACTGTTCATCAGAGAAAAGGATGTTGATCTACTGCTTGTTCAGATCTATGTTGATGACATAATCTTCGGTTCTAAGAACGAAGACTTATGTAAAGAATTTGAAGCAGTAATGAAGGCAGAATTTGAAATGAGTGTCATGGGAGAGATGAAGTTCTTTCTCGGGTTACAGGTGGATCAAACACCAAAGGGGATATTTCTACATCAGACCAAGTATGTAGGGGATATTCTCAGTCGGTTTGACATGGAGAATGCTTCCGCAGCTGGGACTCCACTTGCTACAAACCATGATGTAGCACCCGACGAGAATGGTGATCTGGTCGATGCCACCATGTACCGAGGAATGATTGGATCCCTCATGTACCTCACTGCCTCAAGACATGATATCATGTACGCGACGTGTCTATGTTCAAGATATCAGGAGAAACCAAAAGTTAACGATCTTATAGGGGTCAAGAGAATATTTCGTTATCTGAAGGGTACACCAACACTTGGGTTGTGGTATGCTCATGACGATGATTTTGAGCTTACCGCGTACAGTGACTCGGATTATGACGGCTGCAAAATGAACTACAAATCCACCTCAGCAGGTTGTCAATTCTTTGGGCGAAGATTAGTCACGTGGCAGTGTAAGAAGTAGACATCAGTTGCATTGTCAACTTGTGAAGCTGAATATGTTGCTGCAGCAAGCTGCTGTTCTCAAATCATCTGGATTCAACAGTAGATGCGGGACTACGGTTTGCAATTTTCTAACACTCCTATATTTGTTGATAATTCTGCTGCAATAGCCGTTACAAAAAATCCGGTCCAACATCCTAAGACCAAACACATCGGTATTAAATATCACTTTATACGTGATTGCTTTGAAAAGAATATAGTCGATGTTGTTAAAATAAGTACGGATTTTCAATGCGATGACCTCTACACAAAAGCCTTTGATAAACCACGTTTTCTATATTTGTTAGAGGTCAACGTCGTTAAAAAGAAAAATGATGTCATTCCAGAGGATGAAAATGATTAGTCCGACAACGTTTTCTTTTTATTTTCTTTTATTTTCTTTTATTCTTCTTATTTTAATTTCATGTCTCGTTAAAAATCCAAAAATGCAAAAAAAAATATTTTCGGTTTTAGAATTTTAGGGGGAGAATAGGTTAAATTAGTATTTTATTAGTTGTTTTAATTTCAGTACTTAAAAAAAACGAGGGAGAAGGACAGGCTAGCTGATAGAAATGAGATCGGATATGTGAAACCAATTCAATGACTATGGAAAATGATAGTACACAGTAACAAAGCATTTGGGACTTTAAAAGATTAAATTGAATTAGATGTGACATTCAAAGTATAAGTCTGAGAAGTCTGAGCAATATAACAGGTAAAATGATAGTAAAACTGGCTACTACTAAGGTAACACTAAGAAAGTAGATTAAGAGGTTGGTAGGCCACTACATGATGTGTCGGTAGATTCAACACAATAGATGATTAGACGTCATTGGTGACTTCAATTTAAACTAAGTTGTTCAACTAACTGTGGGTTCCCATCTTATCACTGGTTAACACAATCAGTTATTTCCAATAAGGGATGACGAGCAAATAAACGCCAGAAATGTATGCGGATGACCACAAAAAGAGCAAAGCACGAAAAAAAATGAATGAAAAATAAACGCAATCAAGTTGATAACAAATGTTGTTGGTGCGTTACGTGCAAAAAGAAAAGAAAACTGCTCTCACAAGAAGATAGGTTGTGTGCCTCTCTGTTGTGCGATGACACTGACCTGAGGATAAGCATAACCTACATATTCTAGAATTCATTGTTGTTTGCCGCCTCTCTGCTGTGCGGTGGCAATGACCTGAGGTTTGGCTTCTCTTTGAAAGCTCTGAGAATAGTTTCTTCTTGTCAAAATACCCGTGGACCGCTTAAAAATCTCATGAGGAATGTTGATTACCATATAAGTGTGGGATCCACAAATGTTTGTTGAAATAACTAAACCTTAATTCTTCACCAATGAGTGTCAAAAATCTGTGTATGGATATAAGAGGACAAGTATACTGACAATCATCGTGAGCAGCAACTCTTGAAAGTCCAAATCAATGTGTTCATCTTATAGTACTAGTATGATTTCCTAAACGTGCAAATGACTCTCGATGAAAACAAGAATCTAGCATCAAAAGAATTTGGTAACATGTCCTAAATGATTTGAAATACCTGTATGATTCCATAATGAATCGTACCAGTTATGGTCAAAATAACTTGAAGCTGTACTGTTCTAAAAAGAAATCTGCTAGATATCTATCTTAGGATTTCCAACTCACAAAAAATCACAAAAAAACTTGTTTTGTTATTGTCTTTTAGGGTTAGTTCCTTTATTTTGTTCTAACTCTTAGTAAAATTCAGTTTTTATCTGTCGGATTATGACGTGGAGTTCAATCAGGGATTTAATCACCTAAAAGGGTCATGTCTGAGGTGACCAAACATGTGTTCAAATGGTAAACGGGTCACGTCTAAGGTGACAAAATGTGTCTTGTTTGAAAGGATCACGACTGAGGTGATCAAAAGTTTTCAAAGTTAAAAGGATCATGTCTGAGATGATCAGATGCTCAAAATGTTTAATCAATAGTTAAATGGAGTTAAATGTCAAATGGTCATAAAGTCAAAATCATGAGTATGATCCATTCGCACGACTGGACCATGAGTATGGACCAATCGTACGATTGGACCATACTTATGTACTAGACAACCGAATGGAGCATGAGTATGAACCATTCACACGAATGGATTACAAGATTGAGCCAGTTGTCCGAATGAGTTCGTCGCCCGACTGAAACCCAGTCGGCCGACTGAATGTGATCGACTGAACCAATCGCACGACTGAGATCCAATCGCCCGAATGAAAAGAGCGAATGGGTCCAGTCGCCCGATTGAAACCAGATTCAGTATAAATAGGGCCATAGTCGATCGCATACACTCATCACCCCTCATTCGCCCTAAAATCGCACAGCATACCGTTACTCTGCCAAAATTTCCTCTGACCTAATTTGACTTCATATTTCGATATTCTGACGATTGCTAGTTGTTATACAGGTACAATGTGGTGCAATCTACTCAAATCTCAGTCGATTTGTTTCCCTAAATCAATGAATTCGGCCCTAACAAGAACCGAGACTTAAGTTGGAAAGATAAGCTAATAAAACTAAGTAAAATGTTGAAATCAAAGTTGTTAGGTGCTAAGTAGGGTTATTGCGAGTCCAATGAGCCAAACCACGATGTCTAATATTAAGATTAGCTCAAAATTTGAATCTCAATCGAATACAGTAGGTCATGCGACTGGACACCCGGTTGAACTACAATCGCACGACTGAGCGGGACGAATGACTCAATCGGCCGAATGAACAATGCGAATGAACTCAGTCGGCCGACTGAACCAATCGCAGGCTCAGTCACGCAATTGAACTCAGTCGCATGATAGGTCATCCGACTGTATTCAGTCGCATGTTAGGTCAAACGACTTAACCCAGTCGTATGGGTCAATCGCACGATTGAACCAGACTGATCTCAAACAGGCTAATTAGAAATGGTTTCTGTTGTGTAATGATCTAACTTGTATGCTTATTGTGTTACAAATTGATGGCTGATCGGTGGACCATAAACACCAAGCACAATATTTGTGCTCATCTGGACGCCACAACTCAGAACGCTGCCAAGTTTGCTGGCATCATAGCTTTCCTGAAGAGATCACGGATCCACAGAGCCATATCTACACCATGCACTCCCTACAGGTCTATACAGTAGGCCTTCTGGGAGGGTGCATCAGTTGATCGATCTCGTGAGCCTTACAACATCAGGAGTACTATATTTGGGTAGGATATAAAGGTGTCAGCTACAGATCTTCGACGAGTACTAGATCTGGGTGATGATGCCGATCACCCAACCAGGCTACACCCTCTGACTATGAGGGGATGCTTCCTCAGGATGAAGTACTCTGGGGACATCAATGCAGGTGTGCTAAACAAAAGCAACCTGTGTCCCCAGTTTAAGTACTTGGCACACGTGATACTGAAGTGAATAGCGTCAAGGAGGGGTGGATTTGATGACCTATCAGACCAGATCCAGAATGCCTACGTGGCACTGGTTCTTAACCACCCCTTCAGCTTCTCCAGCGTGATATTTGCCTACCTGATAGAGAATCTTGAGGCCAAAGGCAAGGAGGGCTTCTGTATGTACCCAAGATTCTTACAAATGATTATTGATGAGAAGCCGCCTGCCTTGCCTAAGGAGAGCCATAAAGCGGTATCACTTGAGGTGATGGATGACACGACTTTGGGCCGCATGAAGGTCTACAGGGGAAAGCAAGTCAAGCCCCCTGTGAGAAGACTGTTCGGGCACCTGGCCCGAGAGGAGTACGTGGCGCCGGCAAGGCGTAAGTGGCACCATGAGGAGAGTGACTCAGATGTAGAGCAGATTGGTCTCCCATCTGGTGACTCCGATAACGATGACGGTTACGCTGGTGGAGATTCTGGCCCCGCTGCTTCTAGGGCCAGCACTGCACATGTTACACCTCCACTACCCACTCATGGAGAAGCCACCACCGCCAGTTTTCATTAGGACTTTTGCCCTCCTAATGAGGAGGAGGAGAGTGATGAGGAGCCTCTGACTAGGACTGTGGGCAGCAGGGTGGTTGCCACAGAAAGAGGTATAAGGGCGGTTGGTGGACGACAAGGGGAGTCCGGGGATACTGCTGCTGCTGATTAAGATCCCTCATATACCCCGAACCCGCCCTGCAGCCAAGGGGGAGCCACAGTGCCTAAAGGCACAAGGAAGAAGAGAATGGCTCACCCCTATGGTAAGAAGGGGAAGAGACTGAAGTTCACCTTGACCTCAGCCACCACCACAGCCACTACCTCAACCACTACTTCCACCACTACTACCACCTCACACACCACTACCTCAGCCACTCCACCACTTACCCACATCCCATCCACCACTACTACAGCTCTCCCATCACCACCCACACATATACCACCTCCCATATTCACCACTGCCACCACCACAACCACTAGCCACCAGGCAGGACCATCATCTCACCCATCTTTCCTTTCCGGATCATCTCTACCTCCCAGTGGGGTAGAGGAACAGCTTTTAGCACTAAACCGTATGGTGCTGAAGTTGTTAGCCGCCGATGACGAGAAGACTGCACAGCTCAGACAGTTAGTGGAGCTTACTGCTACACAATCACTACAGATCTCTCAGCAGGCACAGCAGATTGAGGAGCAGGCTCAGCAAATGGCTGCTAAGAGGCTAGAGATTACCCAACTCAAGGAGCAGAACGTGTTATCTACTAAGAAGATTGAGGAGTTGGAGGATGCCAAGAGGACCATCCTGCTCAAACTTAAAGGCACAAAGGATGAGCCTCTGAAGATACGAGAAGGAGATGGTGATGATGATGATGATGATGGTGAGGATGAAGATGATGATGAAGAGGATGAGATTGAGGGAGGAGAAGATGAGAGTGCAGGAGATGGAGGAGATGATGAAGAAGGAGGAGATGCACCTGCATCGGGTGCCACAAAAGCAAGAGAGAGGCCAACCAAGAAAAATCAAGATCAGGGTGCCTCAACATCAGCCTCGACTGCAGAAGAGCATATGATTCGGGACAAAAGTAATGATTAGATGTTTCTGTATTTTGAACTTTTGTGTAATTGAATCATGTATTAAAACTTATGAAATGAATGTTTATTTATATAATTGATTATTTAACTATCTTGATTTTCTACTAATGACTGATGTGTTACATGTTTTAAATCAAGCAGATCCACAATATCAGCAAGATGAATATGATGTTGCTCCCTTGCAGCAGATCAAGTCTCAATTGACTATGATACTTGATCTGCAAGGGATTGTCAGGAAGTCAGTAAGCTATACTCCCGAAGAAGGAGAAATCATTCACAACCTCCTGATGAGCAACTCGCAGAGATGTTCCGGTTAAATCTGGATGAACTGGTTAAAGATGCACCTACCTTCGATGTTGCTAGTGATGACGAGCTCAACGATGTGGATGAGATAGAGATTGAAGACGTCACTGCACAGCATTATCCAGAATATACTGATCGAGAGGGAAATATGGTTCCTGATTTTGGAAATATTCTCGACCGTGATATGTATGCTAAACTGGATGCAATGGAGAGGGAGGCCGAGAAATCAGAAAGCCAAGCCCAAGCCTCGGACGCCGATGTTGAGATCAAAAAGGCTGAATGGGCGGCTTGTTTTGCAGAGATCCGTGCCCAACGCACAGTGCCAAAGTCGAGTGCCTACGCCAAGCTCTACAAAGTAAAGAAGCATCTAAAGGTGTCTGGCAAGATTATAGCGTGGGCTTATTTTGAGGATCTTAATGTATATGCCGTGAAGAGGGAGAAGGGAATCGAGTACTTCAGACTTCCATATGATTTGAAGACTCTCCCTAGTTTTGAGCTCAACCAGCTAGCACGCCTGAACCAGCTGTATGCTGACCCCAGGAAGATGTCAGGCTGGTTTGAAGCTGCATTTAAGAAAGAATACCACACTAGATGGGTTAACTTCAAGCCTCAACAACCTACGAGGTATATTCGAAGGTCGGAGGTGGACCCAAGGACTGGGAAACCCAAAGTGGTGCTGAAGTGGAGTCCTCCGCGCAGAAAGAATACCACACTAGATGGGTTAACTTCAAGCCTCAACAACCTACGAGGTATATTCGAAGGTCGGAGGTGGACCCAAGGACTGGGAAACCCAAAGTGGTGCTGAAGTGGTGTCCTCCGCGCACTATGTCAAAGATTCCCATTAGGGAAATGCCAAAGGACTTCACTCCCTACTTCAAGTGGTGGTATTATGACTGGAGAACAGGAGAAGCGGTCATAGTATTGCAGAAAGAGCGCCAAATGGAGACCATCCGGACCCAATGTGGTTAACAAACCTGTCAGCTAGTGATGTTTATACTTTATACAGGTGGCCATTATTCTATGATCCGCAGGATATTGTACATGCACTCCAATTTCAGAACGTGATAAGACTCTGTTTTGCATTCGAGATACATGCTGGAGTCACAGTCGAGGAGAGGCATAAGAAGTTTAACGAGCTAATGAAGGATGCCAGATGATGAAGGAAACTAGGTCCAAGGGGGAGTTTGTTGATATTTATGTACCTAGTTTACGATCCTAATGTAATATGTCTGTCATGTCCTAAATTTAAATAAATTGTATGAGTTGAATGAAACAGAATATGTGATTGATGATCTTAATGTTAAATGTTTCAGTGTTTGTTTCAATGTTTATTATTTATTAACGCATATTGAACTAACTATATAGGTTTGTGGTTGTTTTAATAGATCTTACTCAAGTAATGATTGAGAAACATATTCAAACTTAGTCGTATGAAGTTTTCATGCGAATGGACCATGATAATGGACCATACGCATGAACAACTTCATGCTAATGAACCAGTCACACGACTGAACCAGGAGACTGGATCAGTCGCACGATTGTGACATGAGATTGACTCAGTCGCACGACTGAAGCCTCAGTCATACGGATGGAACAATCGTATGACTCAGTCGCACGACTGAACCATACTAATGGTTCAGTCACACGAATGAGAAACTCTAACCTATAAATACCACTTAATTCGTGGAAAAACGTAACAATTTGAACCCCTACGTAGTAAATCATACCCTAGCCGTCTAGAGACCAGAGAGAACCTGTTCCAAGTTCATAGATCGCACTAAATCGTATTGCAATTGTTCTTAATGTTTAGATTCATTCTAAGATCGATTCTACGTGCGTTCTCACTGATTGGATCTCTAATCAAATAGGATTCCGCACTATTTGAGTTGGTATACGCGTAAATCAATTAGTACTCCGTCCGTACACGGTCCTAACAATAGCAGCTAATTCAGTTGGGGTCATATTCATGTTTCCGGCACCACGTCCACCGTCACGCCCACAGCCACGTCCGCGTCCTCTGCCTTGACCATTCATATTTCATTTTAAATTCACAAATACAATAATGAATAACATCCAACACATTAATCTCATTGAAGTATGGTAAATAATAAGAAATAATGTACAGTCACAACCACAATATTTATAACACATATAATAACTTATCATAAATAAATTGTAAGTAGCTCACAAAATATCCAATCAATGTCAAAATTTCAAGTTTTCAGTTGTGTGAGAAACAACCCTTCCCACATAGGTTTAAGAAAACGCTATGCAGTCAAAGTCATATAAATAAAAAAATCATTCCAACAAGTCCGATCCATCACTGTCTCTGTCGTCTGGGGCTTGTTCCGGTGCTTCCTCGGGGTCTTCATCAGAATCCTCTGCTGGTGTAGGATTGTTCAAAATCTGCAGTGATGCAAGTTGTGCTTCTAGTCCAGTAAATCTATTCTCGGTGCCCATATTATGGTGATCCTGCTCGTCCATACACTCTATAAGATCCATCACTCTACCAGCCATGTTGGAATTTCCAATGATAGACATCGACAACCCTTCCTCAAGTGTCGCTACGTGCAGGCGTAGCTGGCGTATCTCATCCTTTAGAGTGGAGTTCGCTTCAGTGAGTACCCTTACGCGCCGCCGCTCTGTGTTCAGTCCCGCAACCAATGCTGCAATCACCTGTTCGCTAGGATATTCTAATGAAGGAAGAGTAGGTGTCGGGTTCACGGAAGTAGACGTAGTCCTATGTCTAGAATACGAAGGCTCGGGAACACGCTCCCTATGAACCACCCGGTAAATATAGATGGGGTAATAGTTCAATCCCGAGGAGGATCACGCTCAGGTATCGCGAACAACTGATCCCAATTCATCTCTGCCGATGGGTATGGGAGTCGGGGCCACTTAGGTGCCCTGTCGGTTACGGGAGGAGGAGGAGGGGATTCGGAACGTGCAGGTCTCTTACCTGTAGCTTGCGATGATAATGCCATGATGCAGTGCACGTGATATGTATGCCAATGAGTATACAGTAAGAGGATAAGCAAACGAGTAACTAACTAATTGTGTGTGGTTATAGACTAGTGTGTATGCACCTAGTTCCCTATAACCAATGGCTCTGATATCAATCTTTCACACCCTCAAAATCCATGTGCGGAGTTTTACCGCGAGGTGTATGAACAAACCAGGATCACAGTCACTAGTTACTCAGAACGACACTATATGCCGCATTTAAAACAAAACCAATCAAAGTTCAAACTTCAAAACCATATGGAAGCGTTTTGAAAATAAAACAAACCCAAAGTATGTAAATGTAAATATTTGGCAAAACACGTGCCAGCCCAATATAACTCATAAATGAACACCACGAGTTATGTCTTTAAAATAAAGTTTTAGGATGCATGTTGGACCCATGATGTGCTCCTAATAGCAACCTGAGTTATGGACCTGAGAATAGCATACTAAAAATGTCAACACAATGGTTGGTGAGCTCAAGAGTTTGCGTTTAACATAAACAATAACCTTTGTATAACATAAGAATTGCATTGAAATAGATAGCTAGTCTATATTCATAAGTAATATCAATAGTGATTTCGCGATCGAAGCTGACTGTATTGCGTTTGTTGCCTCCCGTCACGACTTACTAGGTCGTGATGATGTTTGTGTTTAGGACAATGTTGCACCCGTTTGACCTCGAGTCGAACAGACGGGGCTTGTCAAACCCAGTAGTACTACCCAAGATTTCCCGCTTGTTACCATTATTAACGATTCGAAAGTGTGAGGACTTTTCAGGTATTATGCACTATGTTAAAACATACACAACTTATAATAAAATATAACGTTTCGTAAACAAGTATAATATATCCCCCAAAAGAGAGCGTGTAAAAAGTGGGGCATGAACTCACCTGATGCGCAACGAACAATAACAAAGAAAACTAACGATGGATGGAAAGACAATTCAAAGGTTACCTTGAACACACAAGTACATAAATACGTGTACACAGAAAGCTTAACAACTCTAAGAGTACCTAGTTGACCCGTTTGACCCGTTGGTGACATATTAGTTGAGATATTGATTAATCAAGCGTAACAACTTAGCATACATGAATATCATACATATTACCCACGCGTATCATATTATCAACCCAAGTCTACCAAAATCATCATACAACATTAGATCATCATACAACATTAGATCATCATACAACTCATGCAAATCTCAACAGCCAACATGTTCAACATAATTATAAATACATCACAACCAATAATTAATACGTGGAGTCTAATCATGCACTACATGTCATGTGAAGCCACTCACGACTTCACATCCCAAACCCTGCTAATTCTACTAAGTAGGTGCCTCAGATTCACACGCGTGTATGACAATCATAATCACATTCATCAACAAGGTTCATTCCAACCAACATACACAATAATGATAAATTCCAAACCCAAACATGATTTCCTAATCACTAACCACAATTCAACATCATGTATGATCACCAAAACCTAGATTCCTTACATGATCAACCAAGCATCCATACAACTCAAGTAACATATTCTATCATATTAGACATCATCAACAATCATTCTAACATGATTCTAACATCATAAGCATGCCCAAATCATCATATCTAATGTTCTACCAAAAATAAAGTTTCCTTTTTGGGAAAGTAAAACCCAAAGCAATCTAGCATCCAATTCAATAATAATTTCATCAGCGTTATACCTAATCAAATTCATAACATTCATTCTAACATGATAATCATCACTAAATCATCAAAATCCCCAAATATCATACATAAAAGTTTCTACTTTTAGTAAGTTATGATCTACACAACAATTTCATGAACTTCCTTGCACAATTCAATTAGACTAACATCCAAGCTTGTATCTAACATCATATCATCATCAAATCATGAATTCCAAGAACAAAAAATTTCCTCGTAAGGCAATGTATGAACTACATGATCAATCCATGGATTTTTTACATAAAAAACATAATTTAACATTCATACAACCTAACTAACATCATATTAACATCTAACAATCATCAATTTCATGTTTTTATCACCGTTTTTGAAATTAGGGTTCATCAAGAACAACCAACATGAAAAACTAATCAAAACTAAACTTTAGGTTTGTAGAAATCAACAATTGACCTTGCTAACTCCTTGTAATCTCTTGGAACCAACCCAAAATCGATGTGTGTGTGTGTTCTTGATTGAATTCGCAAGGGTGGGGTTGTCTTGGGTGATGTTGCAGCCGAATGGGGGATTAGGGATTAATTTTTGGTAATATTTTGTTTAATAATAATTACCAAATAAACCCCTTGATTTTGTTTATATAAAAAACAATTTGTAGCACTTTTTAAATAATTTTAACTACAAATTACAAGTATTATTAGTCAAAAATACTCATCATAAATATTTACAATAAGTCATACAACACATGAAATATATATAACACGTTGTCACGTTATCACGTAAAATTTACAAAATAAATATTTAAAATTCTATAAATTCCTGAATCAATATGGCCGTCCATATTTCACATTACATTCACAACAAGTCCGAACCATCACTGTCCCCGCCGGCTGGAGCTTCTTCCGGTTCTTCTTCAAGATCTTCATCGGAATCCTCAACCGGTGTAGGGTTGTCCTCGATTTGTAGCGCTGCGAGTTCTGCTTCCAGTCCGGTTAGTCTACTCTCGACGCCAACATTATGGAGATCCTGCTCATCCATAAGCTCAGAAAGATTCATCACTCTACCAGCCATCTTGTAATTCCCAGTGATAGACATAGACAAACGCTCCTCAAGTATATCCATCTTTAGCCATAGTCGGCGTATATCGTACTTTAGTGTGGAGTTCTCGTCAGTAAGCACTCCAATTCGTCGACGCTCGGTCTCCAAAGTCGTAGTCAATGCCGCCACAGCCTGCTCCAGGGGCACATCTAGAGACGGGAGAACGGGTGCTGCAGAAGTAGTTGCTGACCTAGTCCTAGGTCTAGCAGTGGCTGGCTCCGGTACACGTTCTCTACGAACCATACGATTTATGCAAGTCGGGTAATAACTCCAATCTCGTGGAGGGTCGCGCTCAGGCAGCACGAACGGTTGATCCCAGTTTAACTCACCACGAGGGTAAGTATCTCTTAGCCAGTCAGGTACTCGGTGAGGTACAGTGGAAGGGATCCAGAACGAGCACGTCTTTTTCCCAAGACCCGGGATGATGATGCCATGCTACAGTGTACGTGATATGTATGCAAATGAGTATGCAGTAAAAGGATAAGCCAAGAGTAACTAACTAACTGTGTGTGGTTATAGACTAGTGTGTATGCAACCTAGTTCCCTATAACCAATGGCTCTGATACCAATCTGTCACACCCTTAAAATCCACATGCGGAGTTTTTCCGCGAGGCTTGTGAACAAACCAGGATCACAGTCACTACTTACTCAGAACGACACTATATGTCACATTTAAAACAAACGAAACAAAGTTCAAACTTTAAAACCATGCGGAAGCGTTTAATAAATAAAACAAACCCAAAATATAAAAATGCATAACTCGGCAAAACTCGCGCCAACCCAATAATTTAAAATCCATAAATGAAAACCAACAATTATGTCTTTAAAATAGAGTCTTAGAATGCATGCTGGACCCCTGTTGTGCTCCTAATGGCAAACTGAGTTAACGACCTGAGAATAGCATATAAAATGTCAACAAAATGGTTAATGAGTTCAAGAGTTTGCGTTTATCATACACAATAACAATTGCATAACATAAGAATTGTATATAAATAGATAGCTAGTCTATGTTCACAAGTAATAACAATAATGATTTCGTGATCGAAGCTGACTGTGTTGCGTTTGTTGTCTCCTGTCACGACTTACCAAGTCGTGACGAATGTTTGTGTTTATGACAATATTGCACCCGTTTGACCTCGAGTCGCACAGGTGGGGCTTGTCAAACCCAGTAGTACTATCCAAGATTTCCCGCTTGTTACCATTATTAAAGATCCGAAAGTGTGAGGACTTTCAAGGTATTAAGCACTATGTTAAAACATACAGAACTTAAAATAGTAAAATAGTGTTTGAGTACAAGTATGCTACCTCCCCCAGAAGAATGTTTATAAAATAAAAGGGGTATGAACTCACCTGGTGTGCAAAAATAATGGCAAAAGAGAACCGATGATAGGTGCAAAGACAACCCTTCAAAGGTTAACTAGAACACACAAATACATAAGTACGTGTACACAGAAAAACTTAATAATCCTAGGTTAACCTAGTTGACCTGTTTGACCCGTTGGTGACATATTAGTTAAAATATCACTTAATCATATATATCAACTTAACATACAAGAATATCATACAAATTATCCACGTGTATCACATCATCAACCCAAGTTCTACCTAACTCATTCAAATCTCAAACAACCAACATGTTCAACACAAATATGTATATACATCACAACCATTAGTTCATACGTTAAGTCTAATCATACACTACATGCCATGTGAAGCCACTCACGACTTCACATCCTAAACCCTGCCAATCCTACTAAGTAGGGGCCTCAGATTCACACGCGTGTATGTTAATCAGAATCACATTCATTCATTTAGTTCATTCTGACCAACATACATAGTGACAATCAATTCAATCCCAAACATGATCTCCTAATCAGTAACCATAATTCATCATCATGTATGATCACCAAAACCTAAACTCCTTACATGATCAACCAAGCATCCATACAACTCAATTAACACATTCTATCACATCAAATATCATCAACAATCATTCTAACATGATTCTAACATCATAAGCATGCCTAATTCATCATATCCCATGTTCTTCACAAATAAAGTTTCCCTTTTGGGAAAGTAACACCCAAAAAGCAATCTAGCACCCAATTCAATCTTAATTTCATCAATTTTATACCTAATCAAGTTCATACATTCATTATAACCTGCTAATCATCACTAACTCATCCAAATTCCCAAACATCATTCACAAAAGTTTCTACTTTTAGTAAGTCATGATCAACAACTCAAATTCATAGATTTTCTTGCACAATTCAATCAAACTAACATCAAAGAATTGTATCTAACATCATAACATCATCAAATCATGAATTCCAAGGACTAAAAGTTTCCTCTTATGGCAATGTATGAACTAGGTGATCAATCCATGGATTTCTTGCATAAACAACATAATCTAGCATTCATACAACCTAACTAACATCATATTAACATCTAGCAATCATCAATTTCATGTTTTCATCACCAATTTTTGGATTAGGGTTCATCTACATCAAAAACTATGAAAAACCAATCAAAACTTACCTTTAGATGTGTAGAACTCAACAATTGGACTTGCAAAACACCTTGTAACACTTGAAATCAACCAAAATCCGAATGGTATGTGTGTTTCTTGATAGAATATCAAATGGTGAGAGGGTTTGGGTGACGGTTGCGGCCAAATGGGGTTGTGGGGGGGGGGGTTAGGGTTGTATTTTAGGTAATGTTTTGTTAAAAGATAATTACAAATTAAAACCCAATGTTTTTATTTTATAAAAAACCCATCTTTTAAACACTTTTTAAATAATCTTAACTACAAATTACAAGTATTATTAGTCAATAATCATAATCATAAACATTTTCAATAAGTCACACAACACATGAAATATATATAACACGTTGTCACGTTATCGCGTAAAATTTATAAAATAAACCTTTAAAATTCTATAAATTCATGCATCACATAATCATAACCAATAACCAACATTATTAATTAGATTATCATTGTTTATCATAGATTATTGTTATTAAGTCACCAACGTTCAACAACAACTAGTGTGTGCTTACGACACGTGTATGTAAGACCTAACGTAACTAACGGAGTTTGGTAAAGGAAAATTACCGGATGTCACATTATCCCCATGTTGAAAGAATTTTCATCCCGAAAATTGCGTTACATGGTTGTGCTACATCCCTGGTTTACTGCATTGGTATAATGAAATCGAGTGAGTTGTCACATCATCCCCATGTTGAAAGAAATTTCGTCCTGAAATTTAATCAGTACCTTCCCCGGCTGTCGTTGTCATTTCGAACAGATGAGGATATTAAGCTTCATCTGATCCTCACGTTCCCACGTGAATTCCGATCCACGTCTTGAGTTCCAATGAACTTCGACTATAGGTATCTTACTTTGCTTAAGAGTCTTGACCTCGCGATCCATTACCTCAACTGGTTCTTCCACAAATCGCAATTGTTCATCTACTTTTACTTCCTCAAGTGGTACAATCAGTGTCTCGTCAGATATGCACTTCTTCAGATTCGAGACGTGAAATACATTGTGAACACCACTTAGTGAATCAGGCAGGTCCAAATGGTACGCCACCGGACCTATTCTTTTCAGAATCTCAAATGGTCCAACGTATCTTGGATTAAGCTTGCCTCTTTTGCCAAACCGAATCACACCTTTCCATGATTAAACTTTTGGCAAAACTTTGTCACCGATTTGAAACTCCAAAGGCTTCCGTCGTTTGTCTGCGTAACTCTTCTGTCTGTCTTGCGCTGCAGCCATGCGGTTCTGTATCTGTACTATCTTTTCAGTGGTCTCGTGTACCAACTTAGGACCAGTCAACTGACTATCACCAACTTCTGCCCAACAATCTGGTGATCTACACTTTCGCCCATACAATGCCTCAAATGGTGTTGCTTTGATGCTAGTATGATAACTATTGTTGTACGAAAACTCGACCAACGGTAAATGAACTTCCCAATTATTCCCGAAATCAATCACACAAGCTCGTAACATATCTTCCAAAGTTTGAATAGTACGTTCGCTTTGCCCATCGGTCTGTGGATGATAGGCAGTGCTCACATCTAGACGTGTACCCAAAGATTTCTGTAACGATTGCCAGAAATGAGACGTAAAACGAGCATCACGATCAGAACTAATCGAGATCGGCACACCATGTCTCGAAACTACCTCCTTCAAGTAGAACCGAGTTAACTTGTCCATTTTCCAAGTCTCCTTGATCGCAGAAGTGAGCTGACTTAGTGAGTCGATCCACGATCACCCATATCGTGTCACAACCACTAGGAGTCCTGGGGAGCTTAGTAATGAAGTCCATGGAATCTGTTCCCACTTCCACAAGGGGATCTCAGGTTGTTGTAGTAACCCAGATGGTTTCTGATATTCCATATTAATCTTAGAACAGGTCAAATAGTTGCTCACGTATGTAGCTACATCTGCCTTCATGTTAGGCCACCAGTAGTGTGCCTTCAAGTCATGATACATTTTGTCAGAGCAATGGTGTATGGAATATTTAGACTTGTGTGCTTCAGTCATAACCAAGTCCATTAGGTTTCCATATAAAGGTACCCAAAGTCTATCCATGAAATACTGAATTCCATCGGATTTGACTTTTAACTGTTTATCCATCCCGCATAAGGATTCAGATCCAATGTTCTCTCCTTTCAAGGCTTCCGTCTAGGCTTCCTTGATCTGTTCGGGCAAGTGAGTGCTAATCGTCAGTTGCAAAGCACGCACTAGTCGGGGCTTAGTGGTTTCCTTTCTACTCAAGGCGTCGGCGACTACGTTCGCCTTCCCTAGGTGATATTTGATAGCACAATCATAGTCATTTATCAATTCCACCTAGCGTCGCTGCCTCATGTTCAGTTCTTTCTACTCAAATATATGTTGAAGACTCTTGTGATCGGTGTAAATGGTGCATTTGGTACCGTATAAGTAATGTCTCCAAATCTTCAAGGCAAAGACCACTGCTCCTAACTCCAGGTCATGAGTGGTGTTCTTTTTGTGTACCTTCAGTTGTCGCGAGGCATAAGCTATTACCTTGTCATGTTGCATCAGGACACAACAAAGTCCTTAGATAGAAGCATCACAATAAACCATAAAATCATCACTTCCTTCAGGTAATGCTAATATCAGTGCGCTACAGAGTTTCTGCTTCAGCAACTTAAAAGCAGATTCTTGACTCTCACCCCATTTATAGGTTGTTCCTTTAAGGGTCAAAGCTATGAGAGGTTGAGCGATCTTTGAAAATCCCTCAATGAAACGCTGATAGTACCCTACTAGTCCAAGAAATTGCCTTATCTCACTAGGCGTCTTGGGTACCGACTAGTTCTTTATAGCCTCAATCTTCGTAGGGTCCACATGTATTCCCTTCTTGTTAACAATATGACACAAGACTGCACCTCACGAATCCATAAATCACACTTAGAAAACTTAGCGTACAACTGCTCCTTTCTAAGTAATTCCAGGATTAAACGTAGGTGCTCCTCATGTTCCTTCTTAGTCCTAGATTAGATCAATATGTCATCGATAAACACGATAACAAATTGATCGAGGTAGGGTTTGCACACACGATTCATGAGATCCATGAATACCGTCGGTTCATTAGTCAACCTAATTGGCATGACCAAGAATTCATAGTGACCATAACGAGTACGGAACGCGATTTTAGAAATATCTGCTTCTCGAACTCTCAGTTGGTGATAACCAGACCTCAAATCAATCTTTGAATAATAGCTTGATCCCTGAAGCTGATCAAACAAGTCGTCGATACGAGGTAAAGGGTATCGGTTCTTGACTGTGACTTTGTTCAATTCCCTATAGTCGATACACATTCGTAAAATGACATCCTTCTTCTTAACAAAGAGAACAGGTGTTCCCCACGGTGATGACCTCGGTCGAGTAAACCCTTTATCCAATAGTTCCTGAAGTTGTGTAGATAGTTTCTGCAGTTCGTTCGGTGCCAACCGGTAAGGTGCTCGCGTAATCGGAGCAGCTCTTGGAGTCAAATCGATCTGAAACTCAACTTGACAATGAGGTGGTAGTCCAGGCAGATCCTCTGGAAACGCCTCTGGAAAGTCACGAACCACCGGAATATCCTCTACTTTCTTTTCCTCTTGTTGCTTGTCGGAGACGAGGGCTAATATGGCTAAGTGACCCTTACGTAGCCACTTCTGAGCCTTCATGAATGATATGATGCCTATGGAAGCACCACTCTTTTCGCCCTTAACCCAAAGAGTTTCCCCGTCCATTAGAGGAATGCGGATGACCTTCTCACGACAAATCACTTCTGCTTGTTTCTCGGACAGCCAGTCCATGCCTACGACCACATCGAAACTTCCAAGAGTAACAGGCATGAGATCAATGTCGAAGGTATGACGAGCGAGTTCTATCTTGCAATTCTTGAGGATGTGCGTAAAGGAGATTTGCTTACCATCAGCCAATTCTACGACATACTTAGATTCCAACACAAAAGGCATATCACTTAAGAGGCTACAAAACTTAGTAGAGATAAAACTCCTATCGGCTCTAGTGTCAAACAGTACAAAAGCAAAATGACCATTAACAGGAAATTTACCAATAACGGTAGTAGGATCGTTTAGAGCCTCACCTGAACCCATGACAAAGGCTCTCCCTTTCGCTCCACCATTGTTGCCATTGTTGTTGTCACTATTGCCAATGTTGTTGTTATTGCCACCATTCTCGTTGCCATTCCCATTTCATCTTAGTTAAGGACAGTTTCTCTTGTAATGCCCTTCCTTTCCACACTCAAAGCAACCATTTGGTGTGTTATGGGGCTGCTAAGGCTGCTGAGGTTTCTAAATTAACTCTCCACGACAATCCTTTGCCACATGTCCAATCTTCCCACAACGCTGGCATCGAAAACTGTCACACCTGCCAGTGTGGTGGTAGTTGCATCAGTTGCACATAGGATTTTTTCCCACGTATCCACTTGGTCCTTGAGATTATGAAGATGATTAGTTGAATTTGCGTCTGTTATCAAACCGTCTATGTTGCTGCTGTTGAGGTTGATGTTGCTAGACGACGATCCTTTGTTAGCATTATTTTCCCACTTGCATTTGTTGGCGGGCACGCTTGGCACAGCGCCTCGCTTGGGTAACTTCCCTTGCTCCACAGCTTGATCAGTGAGCTTGTGAGCTAGTCGGATAACCTATTGAATAGTAGGGAGAATTGCAGCAGTCACCATACTTTGAATCTCTGGAACTAAGCCACGTAAGTAGAGCTCAATTCGTCGGCTCGGCGGGTTTACCATACCAGGACAGAGTGTAGCTAGCTCATGAGACCCAGTAGTGTAAGCCTCGATGTCAGATCCTTCAATCTTCAATTGCCAGAACTCAGCTTCCAGCTTTTGAACTTCATCACGGGGACAGTATTCCTCGGTCATCATCGTCTTGAATTCCTCTCACGGCAGCGCATTTGCCATTGTCTGACCAAGCATTTGTACTTGGGCATTTCACCACGTGAGTGCTGCATCTTCCAACGTTCCCGTTGCGTATTTCACCTGGTCCGCCACTGGGCAGTTACATTTGGCGAAGACCGACTCCGTCTTCTCAAACCATCTTACAAGCCCTATAGCTCCCTCAGCTCCACTGTGATAAAATAAAGTCTTAGGATGCATGCTGGACCTATGATGTGCTCCTAATAGCAACCTGAGTTATCGACCTGAGAATAGCATACTAAAAATGTCAACACAATGGTTGGTGAGTTCAAGAGTTTGCGTTTAACATAAACAATAACTTTTGTATAACATAAGAATTGCATTGAAATAGATAGCTAGTCTATATTCATAAGTAATAACAATAGTGATTTTGCGATCGAATCTGACTGTGTTGCGTTTGTTGCCTCTCGTCACGACTTGCCAGGTCGTGATGATGTTTGTGTTTAGGACAATATTGCACTCGTTTGACCTCGAGTCGCACAGGTGGGGCTTGTCAAACCCAGTAGTACTACCCAAGATTTCCCGCTAGTTACCATTATTAACAATCCGAAAGTGTGAGGACTTTCAAGGTATTATGCACTATGTTAAAACATACACAACTTACAATAATAATATAACGTTTCGTAAACAAGTATGATATCTCCCCCAAAAGAGAGTTTGTAAAAAGTGGGGCATGAACTCGCCTGATGCGCAACGAACAATAACAAAGAAAACTGACGACGGATGGAAAGACAACCCTTCAAAGGTTACCTAGAACACACAAGTACATAAGTACGTGTACACCAGAAAGCTTAACAACTCTAAGAGTACCTAGTTGACCCGTTTGACCCATTGGTGACATATTAGTTGAGATATTGATTAATCAAGCGTAACAACTTAGCATACATGAATATCATACATAGTATCCACACGTATCACATTATCAACGCAAGTCTACCAAAAACATCATACAACATTAGATCATCATACAACATTAAATCATCATACAACTCATGCAAATCTCAACAACTAACATGTTCAACACAATTATAAATAAATCACAACCAATAATTAATACGTGGAGTCTAATCATGCACTACATGCCATGTGAAGCCACTCACGACTTCACATCCTAAACCCTTCCAATCCTACTAAGTAGGTGCCTCATATTCGCACGCATGTATGGCAATTATAATCACATTCATCAACAAGGTTCATTCCAACCAACATACACAATAATGATAAATTCATGATTTCCTAATCACTAACCACAATTCAACATCATGTATGATCACCAAAACCTAGATTCCTTACATGATCAACCAAGCATCCATACAACTCAATTAACACATTCTATCACATTACACATCATCAAAAATCATTCTAACATGATCCTAACATCATAAGCATGCCCGTATCATCATATCTAATGTTCTACAAAAAATATAGTTTCCCTTTTGGGAAAGTAACACCCAAAGCAATCTAGCATCCAATTCAATAATAATTTCAACAACTTTATAACTAATCAAGTTCATAACATTCATTCTAACATAATAATCATCATTAAATCATCAAAATCCCCAAACATCATACATAAAAGTTTCTACTTTTAGTAAGTTATGATCTACACAACAATTTCATGAACTTTCTTGCATAATTCAATTGGACTAACATCCAAGCATTGTATCTAACATCATATCATCATCAAATCATGAATTCCAAGAACAAAAAGTTTCCTCTTAAAGCAATGTATGAACTACATGATCAATCTATGGATTTATTGCATAAACAATATAATCTAACATTCATACAACCTAACTAACATCATATTAACATCTAACAATCATCAATTTCATGTTTTCATCACCATCTTTGAAATTAGGGTTCATCAAGAACAACCAACATGAAAAACTAATCAAAACTAACCTTTAGGTGTGTAGAAATCAACAATTGAACTTGCTAACACCTTGTAATCTCTTGGAACCAACCCAAAATCGATGTATGTGTGTGTTCTTGATTGAATTCGCAAGGGTGGGGGTGTCCTGGAATGATGTTGCGGTCGAATAGGGGGTTAGGGGGGATTATGGATCAGTTTTTGGTAATATTTTGTTTAATAACAATTACCAAATAAACCCCTTGATTTTTATTTTATAAAAACCAATTTTTAGCACTTTTTAAATAATTTTAACTACAAATTACAAGTATTATTAGTCAATAATCATCATCATAAATATTTTCAATAAGTCACACAACACATGAAATATATATAACACGTTGTCACGTTATCGCGTAAAATTCACAAAATAAATATTTAATATTCTATAAATTCATGAATCAATATGGTCGTCCATATTTCACTTTACATTCACAAATACAATAATGAGTAACATCCAACATATCATTCTCATTGAAGTATGGTAAATAATAAAAAATGATGTATAGTCACAACCACAACATTTATAACCAAAATAGTTACTTGTCATAAAAAAATTGTATGTAACTTACAAAATATCGAGTCAATGTCAAAATTTCAAGTTTTCAGTTGTGTGGGAAACAACCCTTCCCACATAGGTTTTTACAAAAAACACCATGCAATCCAGGTCATAAGAATAAGAAAATCAATCCCACAAGTCCGACCCATCACTGTCCTTGTCGGCTGGAGCTTCTTCTGGTTCTTCTTCAGGATCTTCATCGGAATCCTCAACTGGTGTAGGGTTGTCCTCGATTTGTAGCGCTGCGAGTTGTGCTTCCAGTCCGGTTAGTCTACTCTCGACGCTAACATTATGGAGATCCTACTCATCCATAAGCTCAGAAAGATTCATCACTCTACCAGCCATCTTGTAATTCCCAGTGATACACATAGACAAACGCTCCTCAAGTATATCCATCTTTAGCCATAGTCGGCGTATATCGTACTTTAGTGTGGAGTTCTCGTCAGTAAGCACTCCAATTCGTCGACGCTCGGTCTCCAAAGTCGTAGTCAATGCCGCCACAGCCTGCTCCAGGGGCACATCTAGAGACGGGAGAGTGGGTGCTACAGAAGTAGTTGCTGACCTAGTCCTAGGTCTAACAGTGGCCGGCTCCGGGACACGCTCTCTACGAACCATACAATTTATGCAAGTCGGGTAATAACTCCAATCTCGTGGAGGGTCACGCTCAGGTAACACGAACGGTTGATCCCAGTTTAACTCATCACGAGGGTAAGTATGTCACGGCCAGTCAGGTACTCAGTGAGGTACAGGTGGAGGGATCCAGAACGAGCATGTCTTTTTCCCAAGACCGGGGATGATGATGCCATGCTGTAGTGTACGTGATATGTATGCCAATGAGTATACAATAAAAGGATAAGCCAAGAGTAACTAACTGTGTGCAGTTATAGACTAGTGTGTATGCAACCTAGTTCCCTATAACTAATGGCTCTGATACCAATATATCACACACTTAAAATCCACGTACGTAGTTTTACCGCGAGACGTGTGAACAAACCAGTATCACAGTCACTAGTTAGTCAGAACGACTGTTGGAGCTGGAAAAGATAGCCTATATTATCAACACAGTGAAAGTCAACAAAAGTCAACGTCACGGTCAAAGTCAACAAAAGTCAAACCGAACACGTTCGAGACGAGGAACCGAGACGAGACGTTAAAGATTTAAATGACTAGGAGTTTTATTGTAATAAATATATTTTGTGTGAACAAAATATATTTTATCTTTATTTTAGTCATTTTTATGCTTAATATGTAATTTTGTATTAATTAGCCTAAGTCTAGAGGGTTAAGTGCAATTAGTGAATATTAGTCTAGACTATAAATAGGTTAATTGTCATTAGTTTTGGTTAATGGTTGAATGACCAATTGATTGACGGCTTTACTTGAAAACAAATTATATGCAATCAATAGAGATCAAGGGGTTTTCATTGTATTCATCTTTATTTGATCTATAATCTTCATGATTTGATTCAAGTTTGATCATCCTAGAGTTACAATTTGGTATCAGAGCCTTATTGGATCAAATGCATTGAAGAATTGTTGCTAATTTTGAAGATGTTCATCAATTTTTAGAGAGAGAAACTGGGTTTCTAGAGAGAGAAAGTAGATCTGAAAATTCAAATCTCATCCCAAGCACAATCAATTCAGCAGATCTACAACAATTTACTACAAATTTGAAGATATACAACTAAAATTCCTGATCTACAACATATTTTATACAAGAAATTGAAAGAAAAATTCAGATCTGAAAACGTTTCTCTCACACACACTAGTGTGTGTTCTTGAGCTTCAACATCTTCATCCAGCGAATTTAGAACCACTCTGAACGAAAGTTCAAAGTTTCCAGCAAAATTTCAGCCGAAACTAGTAATTTCGCTCGTTTTCCGGCGAAATTGTACTTTTCCGGCGAAACTGCACTCCGGCGAAACTATCAAATTTAGACGAAACTGCAAATTTTCCGGCGATACTATAAAAACCTGCGAAATTATAAAATTCAAACTGCGAAATTATTAAAATCTTGCTGCGAAATTAATAATAAATGTTGCGAATTTAAAAAAAATAAAAAAAAATAAGACACCTCATAAAGCACCGTTTGATTCACAATAAACTCCATCAGCAACATCAACAAACAATCCATTGATGTCTTCGAGAACAGAAAGAACACTAGCTAATTGACACACAACGGTTAGGTATTGGAACTCTAGGATGAATAATATCAGGATGATGATCATAAGCACTAAGCTAAAGGTTGTGAAACTGAATATCGCTCTGCAAATCGCCATAACGATGCTGACGAACGCATCATAGATGAATTGCGCGATGTAGATGAAGGCGAAAGTGATGTAGAGAGGCTTCCATACCTTCGGGATTATTGTTAACACGTTACAGAAAGTGACGTCACGGCCGGTGTAGACGTAGGCGACGGTGAAGACGACGACGGCGGTGGAGAAGACAGAGAAGACGGTGAGGAGGATGAAGTAGGCGAATATGAATAGCTGGGAGCAGATCCACTCCTTTGGCGGTTGCTTTTAGTAAATCGTTGGTGTTGTATGGTAGTGAGTTGCTTTGGATTCTTCTTAAGTGGTGATATGAGATCTCCATGTGAACAGATGAAGATGACAGAGGCAAGGGTTTTGAATAACTAGAAGAATTAGGTTATTTTTTGTTGGTGGTAGAAGGATGACTTCGAGAGACTATAGAGCCTTTAGTGAATTTTCATCAGCAAAACTAAGGAGATTAGAATTTTTTTAGGTTTTTTTGAGTGGTTGTAGCAGGGGGTTTCGATTGAGGCTTTTTGGTGGTGGTGGCATGGTTTTGAGTAGTGAGTGTGTGAAGGTGTAGAGGGTTAAGGTTTTTTTTGTTTAGTTGTGGGCTTTTCTTGGGCTAGGTTTATCAAGAGTAGGTTTATAAATTGGGCTAGTAGAGATTAAAAATTGGGCTGGGTTTTATAAAAGAATTGGTTAATAAACTTTTCTCCAATTGGTTTAATAATTGGGTTTGGATTAGGTAATCAATTTACTTGTTAATTGGGTTCATGTTATTATGTGGGCTTATTAAACATAAAAAAAAACAAAGTTGGACTCATTAAAAAATCAAAGAAAGAATCATTTTTTTTTCAGTCCGATAAAGAAATATTCAACGATTTTGCAAGATTTATAAAAAAAAAAAAACAAGCTGACCAGCTTGACCCCAGTTGCTAAGATTTTCTAGCGTGACATTTAAAAAAAATATTTTTCCCGGGGGAGAATTATTTTATAATTTTTGGGAAAAATATTTTGGGGCGTTTAATTGTTCAAAATTTTTACAATCATGTCATCTTCAGAAGACTTTAAATCAGATAATCTCACAATGGCACAAAGCCGGTTTGACTCTTTTGCAGGTACAAAGAAAGAAAAATTGTCAGATTTAATTGATCGATTTTTAAAAATAGCAAATAATCTAAAGAAGCATGTACCTGATCTCAGTAATCATGAACAAATTCAAAAGCTTCTCGAGTCTCTTCCATCCGAATGGAATCATCAAGTTAAAATGCTGAAGCAAGAAAGAGGTTATGTCGACACAAAACTTATGGATATGATCAACAGACTAAAATCTCTCGAGCTGGATATCCAAAGAAACGAATTTCAACAAGCCGTGTTCCCACATCAAACTAACGCGCTTAATACTGATCTTGTCTCTTCTGTAACAAGCATACTTGATTACAAAACAGAGATGATTGAAAAGTTGAAGTTATTGAGAACTGATTCGGATTTAAACTCTAAATTCAGAGAAGTTGTTGAAGAGAATCGTGAAGTTTAAAGAGTCGACAATGACAGTAAACCAGAGTCTATGAGAACAGATGATGATAAGGCTGGAAAAGCTGATAAAAGAGAGAAAGAGTCTGAGGCTAACAAGATGCTAAAGGTCAAAGAAGAGGAACAACAAGAAATCACATGTGTTTGCAACTGTGAAAAGAGCTTAGCTGCAGAACGAACTATCATGGGTCTTCCTTATGAGACTGTTCAGGATATGTGTTCTTCGTCATGCAAAATCCGGTTATTTGGGATTTATAAGGCAAACAGATTGTTATTGGAAAATGAAAAAGAATTAAAAACAATCAATCAAGAATTAAAGAAAAATGAAATTGCTTTTTCAAGAAAACTTAATGAAGCATTGGCTGAAAATGATCTTTTAAGAAGAACCATTTTGGAGCGTAACGTTGAAATTAATATTCTGAGAGAAAGGGCTGTTTTAGCTCAATTTGAAACGACAAAGCTTCGAATAAAGCTTGATAAGTGGACCCTTTCACACATGAAAAAGGATGAGCTTATTGCTAAACAACAAGGGGCGCGGGTGAAACATGGGATTGGATATAAATCTGATAGTGAAACTGTATTTAATTCAGTTCCACCTCCTTCTACTTTATGTTATTCACCAATTCCCAAACTTCATCCTAAAAATGATTTGTTTGAACAATCTAATAGTAGTTTGCATGCAGGTTTGAGCGGTGTGAATCTTAAAGAGGTGCGAGATGATTATGATTCTACAACTGGTATGGGATACTATAAATTGAATGCTGACATCCAAGCTAACGATTGTTCAGTCCCGGTTGTTTGTAAATCTATATCTACTATTTCTTCTAACTTCTTTGATAAGTTTAAAGCAGGTGAAATTCCTACTTTTGAGCCTGTCAGGGTTGTGAAAGAAGAGATAAATCCGAAATCACCTAATCATCATGTTCCAACAACAACACATCCTATTCCTATCAATCAAGATCCATTGGAAGCAGATCTGTGTATACGAGACTGGTCAAGCTCAGATGATGAATCAAACACAAAGGACCGTGTCAGTTTATCAAAGATCAAGATATCACCTGCAATTGTCAAGTCTCAAACGCTTCCAAAATCTAAATCAAGACCAATACGGATCTCTTCTCCAACTGCAAAACAAGCTAGACAACCAGTGAAGATCTCATTCCCTGTTTTGCACAGGAAACTTCAGAACAAGCAAGAATCTGCTACAAGTTCCAAGCAATCCTCATCACCATCTGCACAACACGAGACTACAAAGAATCAAAAGCCATTCAAGGCTTGTTTTGAGTGTGGAAAAGAAGGTCATGTGGTAAAGAAGTGCCCTCAAAGACTTGCTTCAAATGGTAAAGGCAAAACGAATTGCTTCTCCGAATGTAAGTCTACAAAGAATATTCCAGACGGTAAAGGCAACATAGGTTGCTTCTCTGGATCAAGAGATAAAAAGCACACATCTTTGAATGGTTGGATGAAAAACCCTCCATCCAAACCTTTTCATGTGAAGCCGGTTTCACATGATACAAAGATGAAAATGACTAAAGTTTCAAAACCAAATTCTTTTCCTTGTGGTCTTAAACAGAAAATGATTTCCAAATTTAATTCATTCAAATCCAAGTTAATTGAACCGAAACAAATTTGGCAAATTAAAAAGAAGGATACAGCAATCCCTGATTGTTTAAATGGTTGTGTGCAGAAGCTTGTTACTTATCTTGATGAAAAAGGAACTTCCAGGACTACGATGGTCTGGGTTCCCCTTTCAAACTAATCTGTTTATGAGTGCAGGAACAATTCAGGAGGACTGTTAGTAATCCGGTTTACTGACAGGGATTGTTCCAAATTCAAATTTGAGGCGGCACAAACAGGTTAAGGTCATGATATTATATCCACAATCTGGATTTTATCTACATTATCACAGTTCTCACTTCACAGTCACTGCATATTTTTTGAGAATTCATTTCTTATTTTCATGTCAGTGTAGTTTGGAAGACCTTCTTTGATAAATTTTTATTTTTGTACAGTTTAAAAACAATTAAAAAACTAAATAAACAAAAAAAATAAAAAAATAATAATAAAAAAATAAAAAATAAATAAATAAATAAATAAATAAATAATTAAAAAATAAATAAAAATAATAAATATAAATAAAAAAAGAAAAGTTTGCAAAAATAAAAATTTAGGGGGAGAGTATAAGTAAATAAAAATGAAAAGTGTACTGAGAACTTGATTCGAGATGACTGAGAAATGATTGTATATCATCTTGAAATGCTTGTTTTTTGCATGACTTGCGTTTTAAAATGAGAAATGATAGTAACTGATGCTGTTATCTGATTTAAATCTTCTATTTAAATGCAAATAATAGAAAAACAAACAGATGCTTTAATGATATACTTGGTAGACTCAGCCTGAAGAATAAAGTAGACAGCAGCATCATGATTTCAATTAAAATATATGCTTAAGGATGTCTGGATTTACGCAATCATTTTGGCCTGCACAAAAACTGAGTCCCGACAAAAATTGGATTGAGAATTGATCTTTCACCCACCATGATACAAATCATATAAGTCATATCTTTGAGCCATGATTGGTGTAATTATGTGTCTTGTGTTTGTGCTAATCTCCTCTGCTGTACGGAAGTACTGACCTCGAGTGATGATCTCCTCTGCTGTACGATAGTACTGACCTGGAGCTCTCATCGGCACATGATTAAATGGTCATCTCCTTTGTTATACGTGAGTATAGACCTGGAGCTCTCACCATTTTGGTCTAAGTAGTGTCAAATCATCTAATTCATCACAGAATGCAATATTCTGTCGATAATCACTTGCACACTAATGTACAAGCCTTGCTCTGTAAAGATCGTTACAAAATTCAAGAAATCCTGAGGTTGGGTGAGGGTTTTTGCCAAATGATTGTGGGGTCCTAGCATTCTAAAGCATTTAATCGAACCTTAACGAATCATCTTCTGCTTGTTGAAAAAGATAGGGCATGAGTTTAAGTGGACAAACATACCAGCAATCGTTATTGATCTGTTTGACAATTTCAAAAATCATTCAAAGACTGTTATTAGATTCAGTTATCAGTGTGATCTCATTGCTTGTCGATGATTAAATTCATCTTTGTGCTAAAGTATATCTTGAGGATGTGATCTCATGATCGATTCAGTTCTCGGTTATAAAAAAAATATATAGATTGAAAAAAAGAAATGTTATAATAAATGTATATAATAAAAATAGAAAAATATAATAAAATTTCTTTTCAAATTTTTTTTAGGTCTTCCATATTATGCTGTTACAATTTTATCATTTTCATGCATTTCAAAGAAATTGCGTACAACCGAACACGGGTTCGCTTGTTTTCAAACACAAATAAACACGGGTTTATTTTGTTAAAATGAAATGATCTAATTAGAAATGTCAAGATTGTGTTTGTGATTGTGTTTCAGACTTTTGCTGTAAGTGATGGCCGATCATCAGTTGAGCAGTGTACCTGATCAGAGAACCTGTTCCTCAAGTTTGTAGAAGATACCGAGCTAGGAATCCTCCTCCTACATCTTCTGAAGCACTCGAGATTAGATATTTGGGAAACCTGTTCCAATATCCTTGTTAAGCACTCGAAAAGGGGGAGCATATAAATAGGGGGAGCTTATGAGATGAATAATTTTTCTCATCAGATTCAGAAAGCTTCAATTTGAAGATCTTTCTATTGTTGACTTCTCGGTGCTGAATTTGTTTGAAGATGTTCATAATGATAGACTAAGGGGGAGTATTGTTGGAGCTGGAAAAGATAGTCTATATTATCATCACAGTGAAAGTCAACAAAAGTCAACGTCACGGTCAAAGTCAACAAAAGTCAAACCGAAAACGTTCGAGACGAGGAACCGAGACGAGACGTTAAAGATTTAAATGACTAGGAGTTTTATTGTAATAAATATATTTTGTGTGAACAAAATATATTTTATCTTTATTTTAGTCATTTTTATGCTTAATATGTAATTTTGTATTAATTAGCCTAAGTCTAGAGGGTTAAGTGCAATTAGTGAATATTAGTCTAGACTATAAATAGGTTAATTGTCATTAGTGTTGGTTAATGGTTGAATGACCAGTTGATTGACGGCTTTACTTGAAAACAAATTATATGCAATCAATAGAGATCAAGGGGTTTTCATTGTATTCATCTTTATTTGATCTATAATCTTCATAATTTGATTCAAGTTTGATCATCCTGGAGTTACAACGACACTATATGCCACATTTAAAACAAACCAAACAAAGTTCAAATTTTAAAACCATGCGGAAGCGTTTAGTAAATAAAACAAACCCAAAATATAAAAATGCAAAACTCGGCAAAACTCGCGCCAACCCAATAATTTAAAATCCATAAATGAAAACCAACAATTATGTCTTTAAAATAAAGTCTTAGAATGCATGTTGGACCAGTGTTGTGCTCCTAATGGCAAACTGAGTTAACGACCTGAGAATAGCACACTAAAATGTCAACACAATGGTTAGTGAGTTCAAGAGTTTGCGTTTATCATAAACAATAACATTTGCATAACATAAGAATTGTATAGAAATAGATAGCTAGTCTATGTTCACAAGTAATAAAAATAGTGATTTCGCAATCGAAGCTGATTGTGTTGTGTTTATTGTCTCTCGTCACGACTTACCAAGTCGTGACGAATGTTTGTGTTTATGACAATATTGCACCCGTTTGACCTCGAGTCGCACAGGTGGGGCTTGTCAAACCCAGTAGTACTACCCAAGATTTCCTGCTTGTTACCATTATTAAAGATCCGAAAGTGTGAGGACTTTCAAGGTATTAAGCACTTTGTTAAAACATACAGAACTTAAAATAATAAAATAGTGTTTGAGTACAAGTATGCTACCTCCCCCAAAAGAATGTTTATAAAATAGAAGGGGCATGAACTCACCTGGTGTGCAAAAGTAATGACAAAAGAGAACCGATGATAGGTGCAAAGACAACCCTTCAAAGGTTAACTAGAACACACAAGTACATAAGTACGTGTACACAGAAAAACTTAATAATCCTAGGTTAACCTAGTTGACCTGTTTGACCCGTTGGTGACATATTAGTTAAAATATCGTTTAATCATATATATCAACTTAACATACAAGAATATCATACAAATTATCCAAGTGTATCACATCATCAACCCAAGTTCTACCTAGGTCATCATACAACATTATCATCACACAACTCATGCAAATCTCAAACAACCAACATGTTCAACACAAATATGTATATACATCACAACTATTAGTTCATACGTGAAATCTAATCATTCAATACATGCCATGTGAAGCCACTCAAGACTTCACATCCTAAACCTTGCCCATCACTAAGTAGGGGCCTCAAATTCACACACGTGTATGGTTATCATAATCACATTCATTCATTTAGTTCATTCTGACCAACATACATAGTGACAATCAATCCAATCCCAAACATGATCTCCTAATCACTAACCATAATTCATCATCATGTATGATCACCAAAACCTAAACTCCTTACATGATCAACCAAACATCCATACAACTCAATTAACACATTCTATCACATCAAACATCATCAACAATCATTCTAACATGATCTTAACATCATAAGCATGCCTAATTCATCATATCCCATGTTCTTCACAAATAAAGTTTCCCTTTTGGGAAAGTAACACTCAAAAAGCAATCTAGCACCCAATTCAATCATAATTTCATCAATTTTATACCTAATTAAGTTCATACATTCATTATAACATGCTAAACATTACTAACTCATCCAAATTCTCAAACATCATTCACAAAAGTTTTTACTTTTAGTAAGTCATGATCAACATCTTAAATTCATGGATTTTCTTGCATAATTCAATCAAACTAACATCCAAGTATTGTATCTAACATCATAACATCATCAAATCATAAATTCCAAGAATAAAAAGTTTCCTCTTATGGCAATGTATGAACCAGATGATCAATCCATGGATTTCTTGCATAAACAACATAATCTAGCATGCATACAACCTAACTAACATCATATTAACATCTAACAATCATCAATTTCATGTTTTCATCACCAATTTTCGGATTAGAATTCATCTACATCAAAAACTATGAAAAAACAATTAAAACTAACCTTTAAATGTGTAGAACTCAACAATTAGACTTGCAAAACACCTTGTAACACTTGGAATCAACCAAAATCCGAATTGTATGTGTGTTTCTTGATTGAATTTCGAATGGTGAGGGGGTTTGGGTGATGGTTGCGGCCAAATGGGGTTATGGGGGGGGTTAGGGTTGTATTTTAGGTAATGTTTTGTTAAAAGATAATTACAAATTAAGCCCCAATGTTTTTATTTTATAAAAACCAATCTTTTAAACACTTTTTAAATAATTTTAACTACAAATTACAAGTATTATTAGTCAATAATCATAATCATAAACATTACAATAAGTCACATAACACATGAAATATAGATAACACGTCACGTTATCGCGTAAAATTTATAAAATAAACCTTTAAAATTCTATAAATTCATGCATCACATAATCACAACTAATAACCAACATTATTAGTTAGATTATCATTGTTTATCATATATTGTTATAAAGTCACCAACGTTCAACGATAATTAGTGTGTGCTCACGACATGTGTATACAAGACCTAACAGAACTAACGGAGTTTGGTAACGAAAAATTACCGGATGTCACAATAACAGCTATAAAACCTTTCGAAGTGAAGCGCTAAGTGTTTATATAAACAAGTATAATTTTTTTGATATAAAAATGTTGTAAAACGCTTTTGGGAGGGCTTTTCGTACGTGAAGAGTTAAATTATATAAACAAGGTCTAAAACCGAAGCGCAAAAGCGGATGGCTTTTCGTACGTGAAGCGCCAAGTGTTTATATAATTTTTCTAATATAATCCTATAGGTTTTAGCAGCCCCACCCAAAATATAGCTATAAATAATATTTATATAATGCTTTAATGTATAAATTACATGTATTTATAACTTTTTAGCAACATTTATAGTATTTTGAAGCAAAAAAAAAACCCTGTACAAGAAGCGCGCGCCTTTGAGGGATTTTTCCTCAAAAAATCGTGTTTTTCTTGCGCTTCTTGTACAACATGTGCCTTGTGTTACAAAAAATCCCAACCCTCGCCTCAAGAGTCGCTTTGTGTCACACCCTCAAAATCCACGTGCGGACTTTTACCGTGAGGCGTGTGAACAAACCAGGATCACAGTCAATAGTTACTCAAAACGACTCTATATGTCACATTTAAAATAAAATCAATCAAAGTTCAAACTTTAAAACCATGCGGAAGCGTTTTGTAAGTAAGGAAACCCAAAGTATATAAATGCATAATATGGCAAAACAAGCGCCAACCCAAATAAGTAAACATTAATAAATAGAAACCAACAAAGATGTCTTTAAAATAAAGTCTTAATATGCATGATAAACCCGTGCAGTGCTCCTAATGGCAAGCGAAGCTAACGACCTGAGAATAGCATACTAAAAATGTCAACACAATGGTTGGTGAGTTCAAGAGTTGGCGTTCAAATATACACAATTTAATAGTTGTGATATATAAGCAGTGTATTCTAATAGATAGCTAGTCTATCAACAATAAATATTAATTCATAGTGATTTCGCAATTGAAGCTGACTGTGATAAGTTGTTGCCTCCTGTCACGACTTACCAAGTTGTGACAATGTTCAATAGGACATATTGCACCCGGTTGACCTCGAGTCACACAGGTGGGGCTCGTCAGACCCAGTAGTACTACCCAAGTTTCCCCGCTATTCAATATTAACAATTCGAAAGTGTGAGGACTTTTCCAAAGGTAAACTGCACTATATTAATATTATACACAATTCAAATCTATAAAGCGTTTGTAAATTACCAGTATGCTATCTCCCCCAAAAGAGATTAAGTAAAGATAGGGCATGAACTCACCTGATATGCGTAACAACTACTTAGGGTTTACTTGGAAGAAAGAGTGGACAGACAACCTTCAGAGGTTACCAAGATCATGTAAGTACATAAGTACGTGTAAACAGAGAACATGTGGAACCCTAAGCACACCACAACCAAAGACTCAAGGTTTCAGAAAACAGACACGTTTGACTCAGTTGACCCGTTTGACCCGTTGGTGACATCATGAGTTATAATTCAATTAAGCAAACGTGAACATATAACATACATGGTTAACATTCAAATGGATCAGATGAGGTGCTACATTACCCAATGCATTACTTATATCATCACACCGCTAAATATCATACAAGTCATGCGAATCTAAAACATTAACATGACCACCAGTTATAACATAACTAACACGCCACACATAGATCAAATCACGCACTACATGCCATGTGAAGCCACTCACGACTTCACATCCTAAACCCTGCCAATCCTACTAAGTAGGGGCCTCAGATTCAAACGCGTGTATGATGATCACAATCATATTCATTAACCATTCATTACATTCAACATACACCACAATAATTAATTTTCAATCCAAACATGATGTCTTAATTACTAATCAACCATCAGCATCATACATGATCATCAAAGTCCATACATCACACATGATCATCCAAGCATTCCATACAACTAAATTAACATATTCTATCACATTAGAAATCATCCATGAACGTACTAACATGCTCCTAATATCCCAAACATGCTCAAACTATCATCTTTCAAATTTTGTGCAAATAAAGTTTCCCTTTTGGAAAAGTACATTCCAAAATCTATCAAACACCCAATGTATTCATGAATTCATTAATAATACACCAATTCAAGCTCATAACAACATCTAGACATGATCAACAATACCTAATCCTCATAATCCATCAATCATCATGAACAAAAGTTTCCACTTTTGGCAAGGTATGAACTAGACTACATCATACATAGATTTCTTGCACCAAAATCATTATCTAATACTCATGAACCATTATCAAGCACATTACATCACCAACTCTTTACAATTCATTAACATTCAACATCAAAAGTTTCTACTTTTGGCAAACTATGACCTACAACTTCCATTCCAAGGTTTCTAGCATTCATATCAACAATCTAGCACCTAATCATCACCATAAACACATCATAAACATCAAGTCATGATCAAATCACCCTTTCATGCAAAATAAAACTACTATTCTTAGTAACCTATGAACCACACGTCAAAAACATAGTTTGTTGCATAATCAACGTAAACCAACATCAATCTAACCTCACTAACAACATAACATCATCAAACAATCATAAATCAACACCCAATTCACCAATGTCGACCTAGGGTTTCGGCTAGCATCAAATACCACGAAAAACATGTAGATTTCTAACCTTTAAACGTGTGTTAACTTGTAATTGATGATTCCAACGTGTTCTATGCCTTGTAATCGACCAAAACCAATGTCTTCTTGCTTGCTCTTGGTTGAAATCGCAATGGTGGGGTGTGGGGGTAGGTGTCGCGGCCGAAGGGTGGGGGGTTAGGGTTTGGGGTTGTTTTATTTCTTTTAATTTTGCATAATTACCCTTTAAACCCTTGTGTTTTGTATTTTATAAAAATTAGACTTTAAACTCCTTTCTAAAAGTGTTTTTAACTAAGTTATTAAACATATTACCTAATAATAACAACTATATATTTTATCTTTACTAAACACCAAGCATTCGAATTAATACACACGTTTCTACGTTACGCGATTAATTTCACAATGAACATTTAAAACACGCAAACACATAAGCATAATACAATAATCACATTATTGATTAGATTAGTACTAGTTTGTCATTATTAATTATTTTAAAGTCACCAACGTTAAACGACAACTAGTGTGTGCTTACGACACGTGCATGCAAGACTTAACGGAACTAACGGAGTTTGGTAACGGAAAATTGCCGGATGTCACATTATCCCCATGTTGAAAGAATTTTCGTCCCGAAAATTGTGTTACATGGTGAGAGTGTTCCATCACTGATCTACTGCATTGGCACACAAAAATCGAAATCGAGTGAGTTTTGGATGAGCTGTCACATCATCCTCATGTTGAAAGAAATTTCGTCCTGAAATTTAAATTAATACCTTCGTCTGCTGGCATCGTCTTTTTGAATAGTTGAGGGTACTTAAGCTTCATTTGATCTTCTCGTTCCCACGTGAATTCCGGTCCACGTTGCGAATTCCAACGGATTTTGACTATGGGTATCTTGCTTTGCTTAAGTGTTTTCACCTCACGGTCCATCACCTCGACTGGTTCTTCAATAAAGCGTAATTGTTTATCCATTTGAACTTCTTCTAATGGTACGACTATTGTTTCATCAGTAAGACACTTCTTTAGGTTCGACACGTGAAATACATCGTGGATTCCACTCAGCGAATCAGGTAGGGCTAGTCGATAGGCCACTGGACCTATTCTTTCCATTATTTCAAATGGTCCAACGTACCTTGGATTTAGCTTTCCTCGCTTGCCAAACCAAACTATGCCTTTCCATGGTGAGACCTTCAATAAAACCTTGTCACCAACCTGAAACTCTAAAGGTTTTCGTATCCTGTCGACATAACTCTTCTGTCTGTCTCGTGCTGCAGCCATGCGGTTTTGTATCTGCACACTTTTCTCGGTTGTCTCATAAATTAACTCGGGACTTGTCAGTTGACTATCACGAATTTCCGCCCAGCAAACTTGTGATCTACATTTTCTCCCATACAACGCCTCGAAAGGTGCTGCCTATATGCTAGTATGATAACTGTTGTTATAAGAAAACTCCACCAATGGCAGGTGAATTTCCCAGTTATTCCCGAAGTCAATCACACAAGCACGTAGCATATCCTCCAACGTCTGTATGGTACGCTCACTCTGGCCATCCGTCTGTGGGTGATAAGCAATACTCATATCCAATCGTGTACCCAAAGATTTCTATAGTGATTGCCAGAAATGTGACGTGAAACGAGTGTCGCGGTCAGAAATAATTGAGATCGGTACACCGTGTCTCGAAACGATCTCTTTAAGGTACAATCGGGTTAATTTCTCCATCTTGTCAGTTTCCTTAATTGCAAGGAAATGAGCAGACTTTGTCAATCGATCCACAATAACCCATATCGTGTCACAACCAGTATTAATCCGGGGTAACTTGGTAATGAAATCCATGGAGATTTGTTCCCATTGCCACATTGGTATCTCTGGTTGTTGCAACAGTCCGGATGGTTTTTGGTATTCCACCTTTACCTTCGAGCAGGTCAAACACTTGCTCACATACGTAGCTACATCTGCCTTCATGTTAGGCCACCAGTAGTGCGCCTTTAGGTCATGGTACATCTTGTCGAATCCAGGATGTATAGAATACTTAGATTTGTGTGCCTCACTCATAACTAAATCCCTTAGACTTCAATAGACAGGCACCCAAAGTCTATCCATGAAGTACTGAATTCCGTCCTCCTTTACCACTAGTTGTTTATCCATTCCCCTTAACGACTCAGAACCAACATTTTCCGCTTTTAAGGCTTCTATATGTGCCTCCTTAACTTGTTCGGGCAGTTGGGTACTGATAGTAAGCTGTAAAGCTCGCACCCGTCTGGGTTTAGCTGTTTCCTTCTGGCTTAAGGCATCGGCAACCACGTTCGCCTTTCCCGAATGATACTTGATAGCGCAATCATAGTCGTTTAGTAGCTCCACCCAATGTCGTTGTCTCATATTCAACTCCTTTTGCTCGAAGATATGTTGAAGACTCTTGTGATCGGTGTAGATAGTGCACTTGGTACCGTACAAGTAATGTCTCCAAAATCTTTAAAGCAAAAACCACTACACCCAATTCTAAGTCATGAGTGGTATAGTTCTTCTCGTGAACCTTTAGTTGTATCGAAGCGTAGGCTATCACCTTTTCTCGTTGCATCAATACACAACCCAATCCTTGAATGGATGCATCACAATACACCACAAAATCATCCGTTCCCTCTGGCAGTGCCAATATCGGTGCACTACAGAGTTTCTGTTTTAACAATTGAAAAGCCGATTCTTGACTCTCACCCCATTTGTATGTCGTTTCTTTGTGAGTGAAGGCTGTGAGAGGTTATGCGATCTTAGAGAATCCCTCTATAAATCGTCGGTAATATCCTGCTAATCCCAGAAATTGCCTTATGTCCCTCGGCGTTTTGGGTATTGTCCAATTCTTTATCGCCTCAATCTTAGCAGGATCAACATGTATCCATTTTTCATTAACAATATGACCTAGAAATTGCACTTCTCGTATCTAAAAGTCACGCTTAGAGAATTTGGCATACAACTGCTCATTCTTCAATAATTCTAAGATCATTCGTAAGTGTTCATCATGATCCTCCTTGGTCCTAGAATATATCAGTATATCATCGATAAACACAATGACGAACTGATCGAGATAGGGTTTGCACACACGGTTCATGAGGTCCATGAACACAGCAGGTGCATTAGTCAACCCAAAAGGCATGACCAAGAACTCATAATGACCATAACGAGTACGAAACGCAGTTTTGGGAATGTCTTCTTCTCGGACTCTAAGTTGATGATAACCGGATCTCAAGTCAATCTTCGAATAATAGTTTGATCCTTGGAGCTAGTCAAACAAGTCGTCCATACGAGGTAAAGGGTATCGGTTCTTGACTGTTACTTTGTTTAACTCCCTATAATCGATGCACATCCGGAATGTGTCATCCTTCTTCTTAACAAAAAGAACAGGGGCTCCCCAAGGTGATGTGCTAGGTCGAATAAAACCCTTATCTAAAAGCTCCTGAAGTTGTGATGACAACTCTTGTAGTTCGTTCGGTGCAAATCGATAAGGTGCCCTAGCAATCGGGGCTGCGTCGGGAGTCAACTCGATTTGGAATTCCACTTGGCGGTGAGGTGGTAGTCCAGGAAGATCCTCTGGAAACACCTCAGGATAGTCACGCACTACGGGAATGTCCTCTATTCTTCTTTCTTTCGCTTGCTTATCGGTGATGAGTGCTAAAATAGCCAAATGACCTTTTCGCAACAACTTTTGAGCTTTCATGTATGAGATGATGCCTATCACCGCACCACTCCTATCACCTCTGACTGTAAGGATTTCGTCACCAACCGGAATCCGTATGATTTTCTCATGACATATGACTTCCGCTTGCTTACTAAAGAGCCAATCCATGCCTATCACTACATCAAAACTCCCCAGCGTAACAGGCATAAGATCTATAGCGAAAGTATGACCGGCAAGCTCTATCTTACAATCTCTAAGGATATGCGTTACATGGATCTGTTCACCGTCGGCTAATTGTACGGTGTATTTAGATTCTAAGGCGGAGGGTATATCACTTAAAAGACTACAGAACTTTAAGGACACGAAGCTCCTATCGGCTCTAGTATCGAATAGTACCGTAGCAAAACAACCATTAACAAAAAACCTACCAGTAACAGTTGTGGGGTCATTTAGAGCCTCACCTGAGCCAATGACGAAGGCTCTCCCTTTGGCTCCATCGTTGTTGCCGCCATTACCAGTACCATTGCCACCATTGTTGTTGTTACCGTGGTTGTTGTTGTTGTGGCCATTGCCGTTATTACCATTACCATTTTTCCTCAGTTGTGGGCAATTTCACCTGTAATATCCTTCCTTCCCACATTCAAAACAACCTTTGGGAGTCTCCTGAGGTTGTTGTGGCTTCCTTAACAGTTCGCCATGACAATTCTTAGCAGCCTGTCCAATCTTACCATAGCGTTGACACTTGAAATTATCACACCTTCCCACATGATGGTAATTACACCGAGTGCACTTCGGATGTTTACCACCATAACCACTGGGTCCTTGATTGTTTGAAGCCGTCTGGTTGAAGTTACGGTTATTATCGAACCTCCGTTGTTGCTGAACTGGCTGTTGTTGTTGTTGAGATTGGGGTTGACCGCTGGATGATGATGATTTGTTGTTGTTGGAACTATCCCACTTCCTCTTGTTGTCGGGCACGCTCGCCACAGCGCCCCGCTTAGGTAAACGTCCTTGCTCCACCGCTTGATCAGTTAGCTTATGAAGTAACTGGATGGCTTGCTGAATTGTGGTCGGGTTGGAAGCAGTCACCATGCTTTGAATTTCGGGTACTAATCCCCGTATGTAATGCTCAACCCTCTTGTGCACTTCGTTCACCATCCCCGGGCATAAGGTGGCTAGTTCATGGGTTCGGGTGGTATAGGCCTCGATTTCCGAGCCCTGCATCTTAAGTTGCCAAAACTCCATCTCCAGCTTTTGTACTTCATTTCGAGGACAGTACTCCTCAGTCATCATATCCTTGAATTCAGTCCAGGGAAGCCCATTTGCCATCGCTTGTCCTAGCATCTGGACTTGCGCATTCCACCAGGATAGAGCGGCACCTTCCAGAGTCCCAGTGGCATATTTCACCTAGTCAATAGGTGGACAGTTGCATTTGGAGAAAACAGACTATGTCTTCTCAAACCATCGTACCAGTCCTACAGCCCCTTCAGTACCGCTGTAGGTGTGTGGTTTACAGTCCATAAAGGACTTATAGGTACACACCGATGGTCATGCTTTAACACAACAAACATTGATCAGACATCTTATACGGTTACTCAGGATATTTGGTTTAACTTTCTATCATTGTTTACCTGCTGGATGTCCCGTCTGGGCAGCAACCATCGCTGCCTGAACATGCTCGTTTATCAGGGCAGCTAATTCAGCAGGGGTCATGTTTACAGCACCACCACCATGGTCTTCGGCGCCACGTCCACGTTCGCGCCCACGCCCACGTCCACGTCCACGGGCGTCCATTTTTTACTTTACATTCACAAATACAATAATGAGTAACATCAAACACATTTATCCCATTGAAGTACAGTAAACAGTAAGGAATAATGAATCATGACAACCACAACATTCATAACAAAAATGATAACCAAGATAAATAAATTGTAAATGAGTCACAATGTATTCACCAATGACATAATTTAAGTTTGTCGTTAGGGTGGGGAAACAACCCTTCTCACATAGGTTTCAAAAGAGAGAAAACATTACATAGTCCAAGTCATATATAAAGGAAATAAATTGACGACATCCGACCCATCGATGTCATCTTCCGTCTCCACTGGTTCCTCCTCCCCGGGCTCCTCCTCAGGATCCTCATTCCCAGGGTCCTCTGCAGGAGCAGGAGCTATGGCAATCTGAAGCGCTGCCAAAAGGGCTTCTAAGGTAGCAATTCTGTTATCGGCTACTGCATCCCGCTGTTCACGAGCAGATACGTGTCCTCTAAGTGCTATAAAACCATCTTCCATGTGGTGACACCCATTTAGGGTTTTCCCGTGTTGCTCCTAAGTTCATCCACTTGATGTCGTAGTTTGTACACCTCGTGCTGCAGTGTACAAACATCACTCGTGAGTCGCCTGACTCGTCGCTGCTCAGCCACCAGTGCAGCCACCAGTGCAGCAATCAATTGCTCATTGGACTGCACCGTCCGTGGGAGTGAAAGCATTGGCTGATCAACGTTGCTCCTAGTCCTGAGCCTCGGGACAGGTACGCGCTCCCTATACATTATGTGATTAACGAACTTGGGGTAAAAACTCCAGTCTCGCGGGGGGTCACGTTCCATCAATGCAAAAGGTTGATCCCAATCAATCTCCCCTCGAGGATAAGCTAGACGGGGCCAGTCGGGTACAGGTGCGGGAGGTGGGGACTCAAATCGTGTAGGTGATGCAGGTCGCTTACCCGGAGTTCTCGATGACGATGCCATGCTGCAAAAAGTGTGACGTGTATGCCAATGAGTATGCAGTAGATGAAATAAGGAACAGGTAACTAACTAACTGTGTGCGGTTATAGTCTAGTGTGTATGCAACCTAGTTCCCTATAACCAAAGGCTCTGATACCAATCTGTCACACCCTCAAAATCCACGTGCGGAGTTTTACCGCGAGACGTGTGAACAAACCAGGATCACAGTCAATAGTTACTCAAAACGACTCTATATGCCACATTTAAAATAAAATCAACCAAAGTTCAAACTTTAAAACCATACGAAAGCGTTTTGTAAGTAAGGAAACCCAAAGTATATAAATGCATAATATGACAAAACACGCGCCAACCCAAATGAGTAAACATTAATAAATAGAAACCAACAAAGATGTCTTTCAAATAAAGTCTTAATATGCATGATGAACCCGTGCAGTGCTCCTAATGGCAAGCGAAGCTAACGACCTGAGAATAGCATACTAAAAATGTCAACACAATGGTTGGTGAGTTCAAGAGTTGGCGTTCAAATATACACAATTTACTAGTTATGATATATAAGCAGTGTATTGTAACAGATAGCTAGTCTACTAACAATAAATATTAATTCATAGTGATTTCGCAATTGAAGCTTACTGTGATAAGTTGTTGCCTCCTGTCACGACTTACTAGGTCGTGACAATGTTCAATAGGACAAATTGCACCCGGTTGACCTCGAGTCACACAGGTGGGGCTCGTCAGACCCAGTAGTACTACCCAAGTTTCCCCGCTATTCAATATTAACAATTCGAAAGTGTGAGGACTTTTCCATGGTAAACCGCACTATATTAATATTATACACAACTCAAATATATAAACCGTTTGTAAATTACCAGTATGCTATCTCCCCCAAAAGAGATTAAGTAAAGAGTGGGGCATGAACTCACCTGATATGCGTAACAACAACTTAGGGTTTACTTGAAAGAAAGAGTGGACAGACAACCTTCAGAGGTTACCTAGATCATGTAAGTACATAAGTACGTGTAAACAGAGAACATGTGGAACCCTAAGCACACCACAACCAAAGACTTTAGGTTTCAGAAAACAGACACGTTTGACTCAGTTGACCCGTTTGATCCATTGGTGACATCATGAGTTATAATTCAATTAAGCAAACGTGAACATATAACATACATGGTTAACATTCAAATGGATCACATGAGGTGCTACATTACCCAATGCATTACTTATATCATCATACCACTAAATATCATACAAGTCATGCGAATCTAAAACATTAACATGCCCACCAGTTATAACATAACTAACACGTCACACAAAGATCAAATCACGCACTACATGCCATGTGAAGCCACTCACGACTTCACATCCTAAACCCTGTCAATCCTACTAAGTAGGGGCCTCAGATTCGCACGCGTGTATGATGATCACAATCATATTCATTAACCATGTTCATTACATTCAATATACACCACAATAATTAATTTCCAATCCCAAACATGATGTCTTAAGTACTAATCAACCATCAGCATCATACATGATCATCAAAGTCCCTACATCACATGATCATCCAAGCATTCCATACAACTAAAATAACATATTCTATCACATTAGAAATCATCCATGAACGTACTAACATGCTCCTAATATCCCAAACCTGCTCAAACTATCATCTTTCAAACTTTTTTGCAAATAAAGTTTCTCTTTTGGGAAAGTACATTCCAAAATCTATCAAACACCCAATGTATTCATGAATTCATTAATAATACATCAATTCAAGCTCATAACAACATCTAGACATGATCAACAATACCTAATCCTCATAATCCATCAATCATCATGAACAAAAGTTTCCACTTTTGGCAAGGTATGAACTAGACTACATCATACATAGATTTCTTGCACCAAAATCATTATCTAATACTCATGAACCATTATCAAGCACATTACATCATCAATTCTTTACAATTCATTAACATTCAACATCAAAAGTTTCTACTTTTGGCAAACTATGAACTACAACTTCCATTCCAAGGTTTCTAGCATTCATATCAACAATCTAGCACCTAATCATCATCATAAACACATCAACAACATCAATTCATGATCAAATCACCCTTTCATGCAAAATAAAATTACTATTCTTAGTAACCTATGAACCACACGTCAAAAACATAGTTTGTTGCATAATCAACGTAAACCAACATCAATCTAACCTCACTAACAACATAACATCATCAAACAATCACAAATCAACACCCAATTCACCAATTTCGACCTAGGGTTTCGTCTAGCATCAAATACCACGAAAAACATGTAGATTTCTAACCTTTAAACGTGTGTTAACTTGTAATTGATGATTCCAACGTGTTCTATGCCTTGTAATCGTCCAAAACCAATATCTTCTTGCTTGCTCTTGGTTGAAATCGCAATGGTGGGGGTGTGGGGGTAGGTGTCGCGGCCGAAGGGTGGGGGGTTAGGGTTTAGGGTTGTTTTATTTTTTTTTAATTTTGGATAATTACCCTTTGAACCCTTGTGTTTTGTATTTTATAAAACTTAGGCTTTAAACTCCTTTCTAAAAGTGTTTTTAACTAAGTTATTAAACATATAACCTAATAATAACAACTATATATTTTATCTTTACTAAACACTAAGCATACGAATTAATACACACGTTTCCACGTTACGCGATTAATTTTCACAATGAACATTTGAAACACGCAAACAAATAAGCATAATACAATAATCACATTATTGATTAGATTATTAATAGTTTGTCATTATTAATTATTTTAAAGTCACCAACGTTAAACGACAACTAGTGTGTGCTTACGACACGTGCATGTAAGACTTAACGGAACTAACGGAGTTTGGTAACGGAAAATTACCGGATGTCACACTTTGCGCCTAGGGGCGCTTTTTAAAACCAAGATCCCTAGTCATGTTTAAGAATTTAAAATATCAAAAAATAAAAAGAAAATATTGCATCAACTAAAAAGAATCAAAATAAGGTTGTAAGAGTTAACATTACATTCAGGCGTTTACTTATGAAACAATTATTTTATAAGATTGCTAAATAGTTATTAGAGTTAAATTTGATTTTACTTTTTAAGGTTTGATAAAAATAATAATTTTTTTGTAAAAGATTAAAATATCAATTTACCTACAAAAACTTCTTTAGTTGTTTTATTTTAAATCCAAAAGTTTATCAATTGTTTTAACTTGAATTTAAAATAATAAATTTTTTGAACCGAAGTTAAAACAACTTATCAAACTTTTGAAGGTAAATTAATATTTTTAATCTTTTGAAGGTAAATTGGTTAATTTTTTTTGACTTTAAAAAGTAAAATTAAAATTTACTCAAGTTATTATATCGGTAAAATGTTTGTATATATACAATTTCAACTAAAACCAGTTGGCCACATCTTTGAAACAAACTACTATGAGCATTTGTGTTTCTATAGAGCAACAAAAATGGCTCGATTAAGAATCATCACAATAACAAACTAAACATGTATCACAATAATCAATTAAAATAAACTAACCTTGTTTATATAATTATAAAAATAATCTAGTCCACTTGTATCGATTGCTTGTCTTTTGCATTTATACATAATGTCAAAAGCATCTGCTTTGTACACCTTTCTAAAACCCCCATTTCCAATTGTTGGTTCATCATCATCATCATCATCCATCTGAACATCCATAACAATACATAATCTAGTTATCACCAAACTAAAACTATTGAGGAAAATGAAATTTAGCTTTAAAGAACCACCAATTTCAATTGGGGTTTAATCAAATCCAATCTATTTTATTACAACTAGAAGTTGGGTTAAACTAAGCAAGCAAACATTATATGAAGCATGAAAGAAAATTACATCACCGGAAATGAAGAGAGAACGCTAAAGATTGACTGCTTGATCGACGCCGGAGGGTGGTCGCCGACGGTGATTGTCGCCGCCGGCGGGTGGTCGACGCCGATAATTAATTTCCAGTCCCAAACATGATGTCTTAATTACTAATCAACCATCAGCATCATACATGATCATCAAAGTCCATACATCACACATGATCATCCAAGCATTCCATACAACTAAATTAACATATTCTATCACATTAGAAATCATCCATGAACGTACTAACATGCTCCTAATAACCCAAACATGCTCAAACTATCATCTTTCAAACTTTGTGCAAATAAAGTTTCCTTTTTGGGAAAGTACATTCCAAAATCTATCAAACACCCAATGTATTCATTAATTCATTAATAATACACCAATTCAAGCTCATAACAACATCTAGACATGATCAACAATACCTAATCCTCATAATCCATCAATCATCATAAACAAAAGTTTCCACTTTTGGCAAGGTATGAACTAGACTACATCATACATAGATTTCTTGCACCAAAATCATTATCTAATACTCATGAACCATTATCAAGCACATTACATCACCAACTCTTTACAATTCATTAACATTCAACCTCAAAAGTTTCTACTTTTGGCAAACTATGAACTATAACTTCCATTCCAAGGTGTCTAGCATTCATATCAACAATCTAGCACCAAATCATCATCATAAACACATCAACAACATCAATTCATGATCAAATCACCCTTTCATGCAAAATAAAATTACTATTCTTAGTAACCTATGAACCACACGTCAAAAACATAGTTGTGTTGCATAATCAACGTAAACCAACATCAATATAACCTCACTAACAACATAACATCATCAAACAATCACAAATCAACACCCAATTCACCAATTTCAACCTAGGGTTTTGACTAGCATCAAATACCACGAAAAACATGTAGATTTCTAACCTTTAAACGTGTGTTAACTTGTAATTGATGATTTCAACGTGTTCTATGCCTTGTAATCAACCAAAACAAATGTCTTCTTGCTTGCTCTTGGTTGAAATCGCAATGGTGGGGGTGTGGGGGTAGGTGTCACGGCCGAAGGGTGGGGGGTTAGGGTTTGGGGTTGTTTTATTTCTTTTAATTTTGCATAATTACCCTTTAAACCTTTGTGTTTTGTATTTTATAAAAATTAGACTTTAAACTCCTTTCTAAAAGTGTTTTTAACTAAGTTATTAAACATATAACCTAATAATAACAACTATATATTTTATCTTTACTAAACACCAAGCATACGAATTAATACACACGTCTCCATGTTACGCGATTAATTTTCACAATGAACATTTAAAACACGCAAACACATAAGCAGAATATAATAATCACATTATTGATTAGATTATTACTAGTTTGTCATTATTAATTATTTTAAAGTCATCAACGTTAAACAACAACTAGTGTGTGCTTACGACACGAGCATGCAAGACTTAACGAAACTAAAGGAGTTTGATAACGGAAAATTACCGGATGTCACACTTTGCGCCTAGGCGTGCTTTTTAAAAACCAAGATCCCTAGTCATGTTTAAGAATTTAAAATATCAAAAAATAAAAAGAAAATATTGCATCAACTAAAAAGAATCAAAATAAGGTTGTAAGAGTTAACTTTACATTCAGGCGTTTACTTATGAAACAATTAACTTATAAGATTGCTAAATAGTTATTAGAGTTAAATTTGATTTTACTTTTTAAAGTTTGACAAAAATAATAATTTTTTTAATAAAAGATTAAAATATCAATTTATCTACAAAAGCTTCTTTAGTTGTTTTATTTTAAATCCAAAAGTTTATCAATTGTTTTAACTTGAATTCAAAATAATAAATTTTTTGAACCGAAGTTGAAACAACTTATCAAACTTTTTAAGGTAAATTAATATTTTTAATATTTTAAAGGTAAATTGGTTAATTTTGTTTGATTTTAAAGAGTAAAATTAAAATTAACTCAATTTATTATATCGATAAAAAACTTGTATACATACAATTTCAACTAAAACTAGTTGACCACATCTTTGAAACAAACTACTATGAGCATTTGTGTTTCTATAGAGCAACAAAAATGGTCGATTAAGAATCATCACAATAACAAACTAAACACGTATCAAAATAACCAATTAAAGTAAACTAACCTCTGTTTATATAATTATGAAAATAATCTAGTCCACTTGTATCGATCGCTTGTCTTTTGCATTTATACATAATGTCAAAAGCATCTGCTTTGTACACCTTTCTAAAACCCCCATTTCCAATTGTTGGTTCTTCATCATCATCCATCTGAACATCCATAACAATACATAATTCTAGTTATCTCCAAACTAAAATTATTGAGAAAAGAAATTTAGCTTTAAAGAACCACCAATTTCAATTGGGGTTTAATCAAATCCAATCTATTTTATTACAACTAGAAGTTGGGTTAAACTAAGCAAGCAAACATTATATGAAGCATGAAAGAGAGAACACAAAAGATTGACTGCTTGATCGACGCCGGTGGATTGTCACCGCCGGCGGGTGGTCGACGCCGATGGTATGGATCTTGAGAAATATGAAGTGGGCTGCTAGGGTTTGTGAAAAGAGGATATTTGTAAGCTAAAGAATTGTAATATTCTAAATTGTTTTTTAGATTTTTTTGGTTTAGTGAGTTAATTAAAGGAAAATGTTAAACGGTGATTGCCTTTTTTTATGAGTTTTCAATTTTCGTAAATGCAGGCTTAATTATCAAATGCAAGTTAATTATATTATATTATTTATAAATATATAATATAAATTATTAACTTATTTATGTATTATGGATTGTACTTAAGTTTTAGTGAGTTGTATATACCTTTTTTTTCTAATTTATTACTTTTATATATTTTATAATTTAACATTTATAATTTTCAATTTTCAACTTTGGTTCATTATATTTACAATCTATTATAAATTTTTCGTTTTACATTTCGGTTTAAGTTTTTTACGACTTAATCGCCGTAACGTGCTTTTTTTGTTCAATGTTCTTACTCCTATTTTTTTTCTTTAACAGCCCATCATAAGGCGCAAGGTCTTAGATTGACTTAGTATTTGTTTTTAATATCTTAAGTTTCACGTGCGGGATTCGGCATTTTTACATCAACCTTCGATTCAGTTTCATTTTTTCGGTTTTTATTTCTTTTTTAATACGATTTTTTTTTAATTGATGATCACTGAATGTGGTGTGAAATTAATGTTATTTGGCATGGTTTTACGCCTCTCGTTACACGAGGGGGCTTAATACTAGCATAATATAATTATCAACTTATTGTACATTATGTGTTGTACTTAAGCTTTAGTGGATTACTTAATTTTAATTTAAATCTCTTTTATTTTTATAACTAGTTATTTTTAAATAACAAATATATTATTTAAAATTAAAATAAAAATAATACAATACATTTGGGCATTCCTAAATATCATCGCATGGGTTAAGGTCTACATCTTTAACGCCCTTATCATGCTGAAAAAAAATTTTCTTCCTAAATTGTACACTAATACAAAACATAAATTGTGCGACATTGTCATCAAATACTATACTGTTGATGTCAAACTCAACTTTAAAATCATTGGAATGTAAAGTTTCTTTTTACATTTGGATGCTCCCCTCATTTTCTTATCAGACATATTTATGGTTGATTACTTCAAAAATACATTAAAAGGTTGTTTTGCAGTCTTTTAACCAGTTTTTTAATGATTGAGATGTCTGAATGGTTCAGCACTTAATAATTCAGATTGTTTGTTTCGCGAGCAAATGTATGAATGTTTTAGACATTTGTCTCTGAATGGTTAATCATTATACTAATGTTGAATGGTTAAGAGGTTTAATGCTAAATGGTTAATATCTCTTATCTGAATTGGTCATACATTTGTTTTTGAATAGTTAAACGATATACTAGCTCTTAATGGTTCTGACCTCTTAATGGTTTATCACTTAATGGTTCAGAGCTCTTATTGGTTCAGCACTTAATCATTCAAATATTGTCAAACAGCCCCTAATGCAGATGAAAGAATATGAGAAAATTACCAAAATGACAAAATCAAATTTCTAAAATAACCGGTCAAATTTGAAGTTAAAAAAACCAATCAGAGCTTGCCACGTGTCATCCCTCGCTGACGTGGCGAGGGATTATGGGAATTCCTCCCCCAAAAAAGCGTGTCTGGCAAGAATATGACATAATCTCTCGCCCATGTGGAACCCTCACTAACGTGTCTTTGATCCCTCGCTTAGTTAGTGATGGATTAAGAGAATTCCTCGCCCATAATTACGAAAATACCCCCCCCCCCAATTTAATAAAAAATCCGAGATTTTTAATTATTTATTGTCTTTTAAATACTTAAAAGTTTAATTTAATTTAATTTTGCCATATATAATACCATTTACACTTAACAAATCTTACATTCCTTACAATCTTCTTCTTAAAATTCTCTGAAGAATATCAATCATTAAAGTTCTTAGTTTATCTAGAAAAATGTATTAATTCTTATTTTTATTTTTAAATTATTAAAAAAATTTGAAAAGAACCCTCTCTGACTAGGCGAGATAATGGTCAAATCCCTCGCCTAGTTTCACGCGCCCCTCGCCTGACAAGAATTGCCCCTCGCCTGACAAGACATCCCCCTCGCCTAGGAGAAAGGAACCCTCGTTGAGTAGACTCTCTTCTCGCCCGCGGGGAACATACCCCTCGCTGACTCAGCGAGGTGCTTGTCACATCCCTCGCCTAGGGGTTTGTGTCCCTTGCCAACCTTATTTTATTTTATTTTATTTTTCTTTTCGTTTTAATAAAATTTAGTTTATATGTGTGCGAGATAATGCAACGTGGGCGAGGAGAAGTCTCGCCACGTGGGCGAGGGATCATGAGTTTTTCTTGCCGTGGGCGAGGGTCAAAGTCAAATGTATAATTTCGTAATTCTAGAAGTCAATTGGTTATTTTGTTAAGTTGGTTCAGTCAATTGGTTATTTTGCAAGGTTTAGAGACCATATTCTTTGTAAAAATATTAAAATATAAGCCAAACGATTATATTGGTTAGCAACAATATAGGCTAAATATGACTCAACCCATTTTATAAAATTATCAACTTTAATTTAAAATTAGTCAAAATGACTCGAACACAATTTATTAAACTTAAACTATTTATTTTCAAGTTAAACGAGTCAAAATGACCTAAAACCATTTTATGAAACTAAGAGTATTTGCTTTCAAAGTTTATACAGCAACCTAGTATTATTATGTTATTTTTACCTAAAAAGGATTACTATATAATGAGATACATATATCTGCGAGCTCCTAACTCCTAATTTTGTATACTAAGGCTTAAAAACTTAAGTAAAGCTAATTAAAAGTTCGGGTTGTCTTTCATTTGCTCCGAGATCTCAAATCTGATCGGGCGCTTCAAGAGCTTTGGGAGTGTTGCTTTTGCAAATTTCAATAGATCATTCTTTTTTAGGCTGACACTATCTTCCGCTTCCGTTGCTTCATCAACCAACCTTATCATTTGTTCTTTTAAGCCCTTCTTTTCAATATATTCATGGTTTGATGATTTTATCAACAAATCAATAAATGATGAATTTACTTAAGAGTTTCTTTCGATTGACAATGGATTTTTTTATTTGATGCATGAACACTACAAGAATAAGCCTAAGGCGACGACAAGTGTAATTGCCACAATCTTGTCGCTATAGGTCAAAAACAACTCGTCGTCACAGCTTTTGCACCATAAAGTCCTATGGCAACTACAAGTCATCGCCACTAATGTGTCGGCATTAGTTTTATCATAAGTTATTTAATTGAGATTTTTTAATAATACAAATATGTCATCATTATAGGTAATATATTTTTTAATTAATAAAGATATATATCGTCTACATCATAGGGTCTGTTGCTTTAAAATACAATACTTAAAACTTCATTTTTTCAAATTTTTTACCTAAAATCAATGCTTTGAACCCAAATCAATACACACAAACAAAAACTATTGTTACGAGTACATAAACGAAAATCATACGATTTTAGTTAATTACATACCAAAAAAAAACAAAAACTATCAATGTAAATATGTTTTAAATTTTTACAACCAAACAAATTAACTTCCTAATTGTCATCGTTTTCATTATCTTCATTGCTATTGGAATTTGACTTTCTTCTTTTAAATTCATCCATTCTTTCTTGCATTTCACGCACTTGTTGGCTTAGTGCTTCTATTTATTCATCCTGATGTGAATACGACCCGCTTGATAGTTCATAATAAGAGATATTTTTTACTTTTCGACCGACACCTCACGTATGATCACATATTTGTTCTAATGCCAGCTCTAAACATTCCATCTCATTTACATGCGACTCACACGCCTCCATTTTCATTTGAACGTATTGATTTTCAATTTTTGCCTGCAATTTTAAATAATAAAAATAAAATGTATTAATATTCTTATGAAATTTCAGGAGCATAACTGACATAAAATGGAAAAAAACCGTATTTTTTAGTCATAAGCATGTATAAAACATAACAATTCTCAAGTTTCAACATATAAACCAACAATTCATTAAAACCATTTTAATAGACTTAATGTCGACCAAAACCAACAATTCCCAAATAGATAGCATATAAACCAACAATCCATCAAAACTATTCCAAAGGCACAAAACATGAAGTTGATTGAAGTGTGTTTGGGTGATTGTGACCCATTTAAACAAAATGTTAGTTAAATGCACCAAAACCATTTTAATAAACTTAATGTCAATAACAATTATTTTAAATGGGTCAAAATAATCTAAACACAACATATTAAAAGCACATAAACACATGATAGTAGCATACTTAACAAATCGTATAAACAAAAGTTTAAACTTACCCAATCTTTTTCTGCCTTCGGGTTGACCCATCCTGACCCTTCTTTGTAATGCGACCTTCTCCACATTTCAATGTGACTTGGGGTCTCGATTTGTTGCTCCTAAAAATATTAAAAGCAATATTCCTAAGATTTGAAAAGATTTAATAATACATATTTGAATACTGCATGTTTTCTTACCCGAAGATATCACATCTGAGCGTATGATCGACTACCATGCAAACTTTGATAAAGCTGTTTAGCTTTATTCCCTGCGCTTTTTGAGAGAAATGTTCATGTTGTTTATTTGTGAACAACTCAACCACCTTCTTCCACGTCTTTTGAATTTGACCTTCAGATGGATTATTTATAGCATGCTTAAGATTATCATAATCTATTTGCCTCTAAAATAATAAATATTATATTTTTCCACCTACAACTATCATCGTCAGTCGCCATACATGTTTCACAACGGCGAGATCTTTTCCCTCCAAACTATTTTAAAGGAAAGAAAAGGAAAAAAATTAACCTATGGCGACGATATGTCATGACCATAAGGGTATATAATTTTTAAAATTGCAATATCATTTAAAATAAATCAAACTGTTAGAATGTATATCTATGCCGACCACTGTTGACGACTACTTTGTGTTGTCGAGATAGATTCCTCTAAGGCAACAACTTGTCGTCGCCTTAGATCTCAAATAGCCAAAAACCTGATTGGCCCTATAGCCAAAAACCTGATTGGCCCTATGGCAACAACATTTCATCGCCTTAGGGTAACCTATAGCAACTAGACCTTGTGGTTGTCATAGGTGTTATCGCCATAAGCCTCAGATTCTTGTAATGGAAGCTTATGTTAAAACTACAAATCATTTTGCCATGGACCACAAAGTTTACCTATCTTGTTGTTGAAGTTTTTGTTGACCAAAATAGGACTGTACAAAAAGTTCGTGGCTCGAAGTTCGCTCGAAAAAAGCTCGGCTCGAAAAAAACTCGTATCTAACGAGCCGGCTCGGCTCGAATTCTAAACGAGCCAAACTCGAGCCATGGTTAGCTCGGTTCGAGCTCAGCTCGTGGCTCGGTTCGTAGGCTCGGCTAGTGACTCGATGCATATAATATATGTGTGTATATATATATTTATATAGTATAATAACAATTATTATTAGTATTAGTACTACTATTATTATGATTATTATTTTTATATTAGGATTTTAAAAACGTTTTCTTAAAATAAAAATGGATTTTTTTTAGAAGTATTAAGAATTTTGTATAAAAAGTATATATCTTGATAGTAAATTTTTATATTAAAATAATGATCTTTTCTCCCTAAGTACGGAGTATCCAACAAAATGTAAAAGCCATTATATATATGTTTTGTGTTTTCATGTAAATTTATATGAAAAAATAAAAATAAAAAAATTTAAATCAAACCGGCTCGAACGAGCCACGAGCTAGCTCGAGCTTTTCAGAAGCCGAACTCGAGCTTGTGTTTTGAGCTCGTTAAAATTTTCGAGCCGGTTCGCCTCGGCTCGATGAGTTTCGAGCTCGAGCTCGAACCCATCCTGGCTCGGCTCGGCTCGTTTACAGCCCTAGACCAAAACATCTATGTTCCAATAAGTAAGACATGAGCACACTATCTTTTGTTGGAGTTAAAGTTGTTGTAGTTCATTGAAATATATATGTTCTGATATACTTGTCATGGGTAAAATCTCATCACATTTGGAATAGGAATAGTTCACTTTAAAGCCTACCGATGTTCGATTTTATTCCAACAATAGGTTACTCTTAGCTTATTAATAAAAATAAAAAAAATTCATAGAACCAAGTCCAAGTTTATTTATTCATTATCTTTCCATAAAAATATTAGTTAACAATAAAATTTCTCAATTAAATAATAATCATAATAACCAATTATAAAGTAAAGAATAACCTGTATTTTTATTTTTATGAAAGTAGTCTAGTCCACTTGTTCCATTTATTCCTTCCTTTAGTAGATATATCAAATTTGGTGTAATATAGGCTTTGTACACTTTTCTAAATCCCCCTCTCTTTGTCCAACATTGGTTCTTCTTCTATACTTTAATTGTAGAATGAGATGTTGAGATCTGCATTAAATTTGTTAATGATAACAGAATATTAGCTTGAACTAGATAAAAAATAATAACATAGCTGATAGCACTTGCATTCATGTTTACAAACTCAAATTACAGTTTAGGTGTATAAAAGTTCAACCATTGTCAGAAATGTGCAATCCCAAGTTAGCTGTTGGGTCTGAGGCTTATTGTAAGACTGAAACCTGCTTAATATAACAAATACTGTTGCTATTAACAATTGTTATAATTCAGGGGTGTTTAGCATTTTAACTGAATATTTAAAAAAACACACACTGGAATTCTTTAGTCAAACACATGGAAATCACTAAATCAGTTAAAAAAACAAATAAAAAACAAATTCTTTAAACCAAACTAAATCTTAAACCAAAAACCGTGAGATCTTACAAATGGTACAATCAAACCAAATGATTACACATAAATAACGATATAGCAAAAGACTTTGCATGAAGCATGAAATAATAATGAGAATTTACAAACACATATAGCAGTTGAAGGTTGAAAGAAAATTACATCAGCGAACATGACGATTGAGGGACGATTTGAAGCATCAGTTAACGATAGAATGCTTGAGCGACGGCATCAGGGTGGCCGGAGAGAGTACGACGGCCGCCGGTGGGTGAGTAGGTGGCGATTGGGAGAAGGGGTTTGTAAATTGAAGTGTGGTGGGCTGCTAGGGTTTGTAAAAGAGAGTGTATTTGTAGTTTGTGAGAACATTATGTTTTATGTCTTTTTTTTCAAATTCTTTGTTTTTTTCATAATATTTTTTAACGACGAAAACTTTTATTAAAATAAGAAAGATTTGAATAGTTCTAATTTAAGAATAGAGTACCACATTTTTATGTATAGGTTTTTTTTTCTTATAGTATGATTTTGTTTTTCATAATAGCTCTTAAGTTTAGTTTTTTTAACAGCTAATTGGATTATTGATGGGTGGATTGACTCACTAGATCACTTGGTTTTAAAAAGCGAGAAGCGCACCGAGGCGACAAGGTCTAAAACTGAAGCGCGAAGCGCAAAAGCGGAGGGCTTTTCGTACGCTAAGCGCTAAGTGTTTATATATTTTTTTTAATATACTCCTATAGGTTTTTAACATCCCCACCCAAAATATAGCTATAAATAATATTATATATGCTTTAATGTATAAATTACATGTATGTATAACTTCTTTAGCAACACTTATAGCATTTTTAAGCAAAAAAACACCTCCTGTACAAGAAGCGCGCGTCTCAGGGGGATTTTTCCCCAAAAAATCGCGCTTTTCTTACGCTACTTGTACAGCGTGCGCCTTATGTTACAAAAAGCCCCACACCTCGCCTCAAGAGTCGCTTTGCGCCTAGGCGCGCCTCAGGCGCGCTTTTTTAAACCATGCTAGATCATCTACATTACTCAAGTACTAAGCCTTGGACACTAGACTAGCACGTCCTCAAAAAAAAAGCTCGTACATCAGGTCGTCTTCATTAACCCCGAACTTGAGACCACCCTCGATGATGACGATGACGATGACGATGACGACGACGACGACGATGACGATGACGATGATGATGATGATGATGATGAAAATACTAATAATAATGTAATCAGTATTTAAGGCTGGTTGGAAAAGATACTCGGTAGCACCCGCGCATCACACGAGCCAATTCATTATACATAACATATTGAAAACAATAATGGATATCTATATTATCTATTCTATTTATAAAGCATTTTAGGATGTCAAGATAATAATTTTATCTTAACCTTAAGACAACTATAGGGTTAGTATGTTAATATTTTGGTGGATTGTAATTTAAATTTTTAATCCATATGAATTCATTGAATTTAATAATAATAATAATAATAAAAATAATAATAATAATAATAATAATAATAATAATAATAATATAATAATAATAATAATAATAATAATAATAATAATAATAATAATAATAATAATAATAATAATAATAATAGTTATAGTATTTAAAGTAATTATAATAGTTATTTACAAAACAAAAAACAGTTTTAGTAATAAGTAATAATGTGTAATAATATACAAGTTATCAAACAAAAAATATATAAACTCTCAAAATTGATTCAAGGTTCTGAATATTATATCGTTTTCTCTTATAATAAACAAAATATATGATAGTTTATAAAATCTAAATTTATTGTTAAGATGTGCTAAATTATATTAATGTTTCGACATGATTGTTTTTTCCAAAACATAGTTGTCAATATAATTTTTATACATATCTATAGATTGAATACTAATGTACAAATAACTAAAATCAAGTATTATAAATTTTTACAACCCGGGACAAAACGCGGGTTCACACACTAATTACTATACAATCTATAACGTTTTTAATAAAAGAAATTATGTTATTGTTTAAAAAGTTAAAATTAAACGATAGTTGATTGATTTTGATTAAAAACTTTACACTCCTGTTGATGGATAAGGGGGCAATGAGATTTGTAACGGACTTTTGAAAATCATGTAAAACATATTTACCAATAGCTTTATTCAATTAACAAGTTAACTTCGACTAATCAATATATGTCGATTTTTATTGAAGAAGTTTATCATTAAATATCAATGTTTCGATTCATTCTTTAACCAAATTTAAATTATAAACTCAATAAAATACTTGTGTAAACAATTTTTTGTATAGAGTTTGAATATAAAAAATAAATGGGCCAAAATCCAAAAAGAATTGAATTGCGATCAAAGCTGGTGATCCAAGTGGCCCATGAAAGAACCCAATAGCTGAAAACCCAACAGCTAACGTGGGTCGGTGGGGAAAATGTTTGTTTTAAACATTGTTGCTTTTTAATTATCACAAAAAGAATCGCTGGGTTGATTAAATCAGATTCAACACATATAAATACTTTTTATACATTTTATATTACTATTAAACATTTATACCGTTTCTATTAAAAAACTATACATTAATATTATTGGTGGAAACGAACGAAGCGCTCTCAAACAACTTGAGATTAGATTTATAAAAACTCAAAATAAACAGAATTTGAATTTTACTGGCTAAAACCGCATATTCTTGTGAGCCTAAACTGATCTTGAAAAGTGCTACAATGATATCCGAGATGTTCAAGGTCCATCTCTTTCAGGATGTTCAAGTTTTTTAGTGTCTTGAAACTCATGATGAATTCAGGTAATATATATGTGTTCATCAGACTTATCCACACTAGATACTCGACCATTGGCGGCAATAATTGTGTAGAATGATCAAGAAAACCATTCGACGAAAATTTCCCCATCTTAGTCTATCATTCTACGATCCACCACGACCACCAATGATCATGACATCGTTTAAACGTTTCCCAACTAACCAAATCAGAATTAGCAACTATAATATATGTAACCTAAGAATGAATTGCAACTAACACAACTAGAACAAACTGTTAATTCAAGAAGATCTTGAAAAACCTATAGTTAGATCTATGTGTTCGAATTTGTAATGAAAAACCTAAAACAAAAGCATGCAGTAAGATGAAGACTCGTATATATATTACTTGAATTCGTCATAAGTTTCGTAACACCAATCATTTAGCGTGGGATTATGGGTAGGTTTGAGTTAATATAAGATGCATGAGTAAGGCCTTTTAAAAGCCTAAGGACTTTGTATTCAGTTTAATTATTTTTCTTTTTTCTTTATCATACATTTTTTTGAAAAAAGTTAACTATAGATATATTTTCTATTTAAATATAAATTTGTAAAACGTTTGTAAAATTATTGATAAAAGTAAGTGCATTAATTTATAATCATAAATATTAAAGCTATACGATTTAGATAAAGTGAGAATTTTAAAAAAGTTTGTTCGTAATCTTTTTTTAAAATGTCCATTTGACATTTCACTATCACAAGATATTCCGAGGCACCTAGGCAATGTGGAGAAATAAGATGTATATTATTTGAATTAGTCATAGGTTTGAAACATATCTGCGATGGGAGGTCAATAACGCCCGTGTGGAAGTAACGAACACGCATCAAAGCCCAGAATCGCCAATCGTGATGTTGATTTATAGTGGGTCTTCGGTTAAGAGTGAGGGAGGTGGATCCTAAATAAGTGAATAACCCAAACGATACCCCAATTAAAAGTTGTCACGTTAGTGTATACCTAAATATCATCGCATGATTTAAGGTCTATGTCTTTAACGACTTTAACATACTGATTTTTTTTTTCTAAATTTTACACTAATACAACACATAAATTGTGCGACATTATCACCGATTACTATACCGTTGATGTCAAACTCAACTTTAAAATCATTGGAATGTAAAAGTTCCTTTTTATATTTGGATACTCCCCTCCTTTTCTTGTAGGACATATTTATGGGCAATGTTTTCAGAACTGGATCGGACGTTGAACCGGACGTCTTACTGGTTCACTGGTCAAACCGGTCGGACCGGTCAGATGGATTTAACAACCGGATAAGAATTTGATTAATTTTAACTTATTAATATACAAGCTAGAGTTTAGAAGGTAAATTATATAACAATTAAATTAAATACATACAAAGCTATAAAATACATACTATTTCTAATATCAAAAAAATAATAAATTTTTTCAAAACCATCCATTCATATGGCACAACTGTCGAAAAATAGTAATATCCAGTCATTTTTTTTACTTCTCCTATAAAAGTTAAACTTAAAAAGTCTTAAATCATCACCACACTTTTTTACACCTCCCCGTACTTTTCTATACATTTCTCTTTCACACAAACCATCCAAAAGCAAGAAATACCAACCAAAAGTCATCACACTTCAGCAGCTCCGGTGCACCCCACCTCCCCCCCCCCACCAAAAGTCGTCATTGAAGTTTGCAAGAGTTCCGGCGGTCACCGGCGTTACAGCAGACCGACGGTCAACGTCGTTACAATAACCTCGACGGTCACCATCGTTACAGCAGCTCCGACGTTCTTGTAGCTGATCTCCTCTTTTCCATTTAGATCTTCGAGATTTCGACCTTTTATGGCCGGATCCGATCCAACCGGTTAGTCGAATCCCGGTTCAGCCGTCAAATCGCTTCCCAACCGGCCGGTTTGCTATATACAAAATGAACCAGGGTAGATCGGACCACCAACCACACCAAATCCCGGTTTGACCGGTCGGAACCGGCCGGTTCGATCCGAGCCTGAAAACATTGTTTATGGGTGATTACTTAAAAACACATTAATAAAGATGAAAAAATGAATCCAGAGTATAAAAAACACATTAATAAAATGTGCAAGGTTTAGAGACTATATTCTTTGTAAAAATATTAAAAATATAAGCCAAAATATTATATTGGTTAGCAACAATATAGGCTAAATATAACAACCCAATTTATAATATTATCAACTTTAAATTAAAATGAGTGATAATGACTCGAACACAATTTATTAAACCTAAACTATCTACTTTCAAATTAAACGAGTCAAAATGATCTAAAATCACTTTATGAAACTAAGAGTATTTACTTTCAAAGTTTATACATCAAACTAGTATTATTATGTTATTTTCACTTATAAAGGATTACTGACATACTAAGGCTTAAAAATTTAAGTAAAGCTAATTAAAAGTTAACAGAGGGTAATTAAAAGTTCGGGTTGTCTTTCATTTGTTCCTAGAACTTCAAATCTGATAGGGCGCTTCGAGAGCTTTTGGAGTGTTGTTTTTGCAATATTCAATAGATCCTTTGTTTTTAGGCTGACACTATCTTCCACTGTTTCACCAACCAACCTTAGTATTTGTTCTTTTAAGCCCTTCAATAAATGATGAATTTACTTAAGAGTTTCTTATGATTGAAAATGTTTTTTTTTATTTAATGCATGAACACTGCAATAATTTAAGCCTAAGGTGACAACAAATGTCGTCTCGTAGCCGGTGGTAACGACAAGTGTAATTACCACAACCTTGTTACTATCGGTCAAAAAAAACTATTCGTCGCAGCTTTTGCACCATCAAATCATATGGCGAATACAAGTCATCATCGCTAATGTGTCAGCATTAGTTTTATAATGATTTATTTAATTGAGATTTTTTTAATAATACCAAGGGGTAATATATTTTTTAACTAATAAAAATTTATAATGTCTTCATCATAGGGTCTGCTGTTTTAAAATGAATGCTTTGAACCCAAATCAATACACACAAACAAAAACTAATGTTACGAGTACTTAAACAAAAGTCATATGATTTTAGTTAATTACATACCAAAAAAACAAAACTATCAATGCAAATATGTTTTAATTTTTTACAACCCAAACAAATTAACTTCCTAATTGTCATCATCTTCATTATCTTTATCGTTATTGGAATTTGACTTCTTTCAAATTCGTTCATTCTTTCTTGCATTTCACGCACTTGTTGCCTTAATGCTTCTATTTCTTCATCCTGATGTGAATACGACCCGTTTGATAGTTCATAATAAGAGATATTTTTTACTTTTCGACCACACCTCATGTATGATCACACATTTGTCCTAATGCCAGCTCTAAACATTCCATCCCATTTACGTGCGACTCACACGCCTCCATTTTCATTTAGACGTATTGATTTTTAATATTTGCCTGCAAATTAAAATAATAAAATAAAAAATTATTAATATTCTTACAAAATTTTGGAAGCATAAAATAAAATGAAAAAAAAAAAACTCAAGTTGTTATATAAAATAACAATTCCCAAGTTTCAACATATAAACCAACAATTCATTAAAAACATTTTAATATACTTAATGTCGGCCAAAACCAACAATTCCCAAATAGATAGCATATAAACCAACAATCCATCTAAACTATTCCAAAGACACAAAACATGAAGTTGATTGAAGTGTGTTTGGATGATTGTGACCCATTTAAACAAAAAGTTAGTTAAAATGCACGAAAACCATTTTAATAGACTTAATGTCAACAACAATTATTTTAAATGAGTCAAAATCATCCAAGCACAATATATAAAAAACACATGAACACATGATAATAATATACTTAACAAATCATATAAACAAAAGTTTAAACTTACCTAATCTTCTTCTGCCCTTAGGTTGACCCATCCTAACCCTTCTCTTTAACAAGACCTTCTCCACATTTTAATGTAGCTTGAGGTCTCGATTTGATGCTCCTAAAAATATTAAAAACAATATTCATGAGATTTAAATAATACATATTTGAATGCTACATGTTTTCTTACCCGAAGATATCGTCTCTGAGCATATGATCGACTACCATGCAAACTTTGATAAAGATGTTTAGCTCTATTCCCTGCGCCTTTATGAAAAAGGTGCTCATGTTGTTCATTTGTGAACAACTCAACCACCTTCTCCCATGTCTCTTGACTATGACATTCAGGAGGATTATTTATAGCATGCTCAAGATTATCATAATCTACTTGACTCAAAGAATATTGTTTCATGTCATATCTTCTATCCCTAAAAGCTCGTTGGCAGTCCATATGGATTCCAAGTTGTATCCCATGCTAGTGGTCTAAACCACGATAAGCTTGTAAATCAAAAAATTTCTGCAAAACAAAGTAGTTAAAATATATACATGTTATGATAATCAAATTACAAATAGAACACTATATAAAATACTCACCTTAAGAAAATTAAATAGTGATATCTTAAACATAACAAAAACTTTATCTCAAATGGGATAGTGAAAGAGCTTAAGAAACACGATTAAACAGTGGTACTATTAGTGCGTGCAATTCAACACCGATAATCATAATTGGATCATAGTTAAACTTTGACGTATGTAATTGACCTCAACTATCATAATCGAACATATTTGACCCTAATTTCACATTATATGTCTATAATTATAAATAGTAAATATAATATTTTTTATAATATTATTATTATTACTTAGAATAATAATACTTATGATAATAATAACAAAGATATGTATGTAAATTATTAATAACAATAATAATATTAACTGAATAAAAATAATAAATATTATATTTTTCCACCTACTTCCAAACTATTTTAGAAGAAAGAAAAGGGAAAAAATTTAACCTATGGCGATGCTATGTCGTAGCCATAGGGGTATATAATTTTATAAAATTGCAATATTGTTGAAAATAAATCAAACTATTAGAATGTACATCTATGGCGACCACTATTGACGACGACATTGTGTTGTCGCGATAGATTCTCCCAAGGCAACAACTGTCGTCGCCTTAGGTCTCAAATAGCCAAATCCGGATTGGCCCTATGAGGACGACATTTCGTCGCCTTAGAGTAACCTATAGCAATAGACCTTGTGATCGTCTTAAGTGTTGTCGCCATATGCCTCATATTCTTGTAATGGAAGCTTATGTTAAAACCACAAATCATTTTGCAATGGACCACAAAGTTTACCTATCTTGTTGTTGAAGTTTTTGTTGACCAAAACATTTATGTTTCAATAAGTAAGACATGAGCACACTATCTCTTTGTTGGAGTTGAAGTTGTTGAAGTTCATTGAAATATATATGTTCTGATATTCTTGTCATGGGTAAAATCTCATTCACATTTGGAATATGAATAGTTCATTGTAAAGCCTACATATGTCCAATTATATAATTCCAACAATAGTTTACTCTTAGCTTATAAATAAAAATAAAAAAAAAAATCATAGAACAACTAGGTCCAAGTTTATTTATTCATTATCTTTCTGTAAGACTGTTAGTTAACAATAAATTTTTTTCTTTCTGATTAAATAATTATCATAATAACCAATTATAGAGTAAAAAATAACCTGTATGTTTCTTATGTTATGAAAGTAGTCTAGTCCACTTGTTCCATTTATTCCTTCCTTTAGTAGACATATCAAATTTGGTGTAATATAGGCTTTGTACACTTCTCTAAATCCGCCTCTCTTTTTCCAACATTGGTTCTTCTTCAATACTTTATTTGTAGAATGAGATGTTGAGATCTGCATTATATTTGTTAATGATAACAGAATATTAGCTTGAACTAGATAAAAAATAATAACATAGCTGATGCCACTTGCATTCATGTTTACAAACTCAATTGTTATAATTCAGGGTTTTTCAGTTTTTTTTAACTAAATACCAAAATCGAGCCGATATTGAACTATTTGAAAAAAAAAACCAAACTGGAATTCTTTAGTCAAACACATGGAAATCACTAAATCAGTTTTGTTGAAACCAAATAAAAAACAAATTCTTTAAACCAAACTAAATCTTAAACCAAAAACCGTGAGATCTTACAAATGGTACAATCAAACCAAATGATTACATATAAATAACGATATAGCAAAAGACTTTGTATGAAGCATGAAATAATAATGAGAATTTACAAACACATATAGCAATTGAAGGTTTAAAGAAAATTACATCAGCGAACATGACGATTGAGGGACGATTTGAAGCATCAGTTAACGATTGAATGCTTGAGCGACGGCATCAGGGTGGCCGGAGAGAGTACGACGGCCGCCGGTGGGTGAGTAGGTGGCGATGGGAGAAGGGGTTTGTAAATTGAAGTGTGGTGGGCTGCAAGGGTTTGTAAAAGAGAGTGTATTTGTAGTTTGTGAGAACATTATGTTTTATGTCTTTTTTCTTTTTTCAAATTCTTTGTTTTTTCATAATATTTTTTAAAGACTAAAACTTTTATTAAAATAAGAAAGATTTGAATAGTTCTAATTTAAGAATAGAGTATAACATTTTAATGCATAGGTTTTTTTCTTATAGTATGATTTTGTTTTTCATAATAGCTTTTAAGTTTAGTTTTTTTAACAGTTAATTGGATTATTGGCGGGTGGATTGACTCACTAAATCATCTACATTACTCAAATACTAAGCCTTGGGCACTAGACTAGCACGTCTTAAAAAAAAGCTCGTACATCAGGTCGTCTTCATTAGCCCTGAACTTGAGACCACCCTCGATGATGACGATGACGATGACGCTGACGATCACGATGACGATGACGATGACGATGATGATGAAAATACTAATAATAATATAATCAGTATTTAAGGCTGGTTGGAAAAGATACTCGGTAGCACCCGCGCATCACGCGAGCCAATTCATTATACATAACATATTGAAAACAATAATGGATATCTATATTATCTGTTCTATTTATAAAGCATTTTAGGATGTCAAAATAATAATTGTATCTTAACCTTAAGACAACTATAGGGTTAGTATGTTAATATTTTGGTGGATTGTAATTTAATTTTTTAATCCATATGAATTCATTGAATTTAATAATAATAATAAAAATAATAATAATAATAATAATAATAATAATAATAATAATAATAATAATAATAATAATAACAACAACAACATAATAATAATAATAATAATAATATAATAATAATAATAATAATAATAATAATAATAATAATAATAATAATAATAATATTATTATTATTATTATTATTATTATTATTAATATTAATAATAGTTATAGTATTTAAAGTAATTATAATAGTTATTTACAAAATAAAAAAACAGTTTTAGTAATAAGTAATAATGTGTAATAATATACAAGTTATCAAACAAAAAATATATAAACTCTCAAAATTGATTCAAGGTTCTGAATATTATATCGTTTTCTCTACAATAAACAAAATATATGATAGTTCATAAAATCTAAATTTATTGTTAAGATGTGCTAAATTATATTAATGTTTCAACATGATTGTTTTTTTCCAAAACAGAGTTGTCAGTATAATTTTTATACATATCTATAGATTGAATACTAATGTACAAATAACTGAAATCAAGTATTATAAATTTTTACAACCCGGGACAAAACTCGGGTTCACACACTAATTACTATACAATCTATAACGTTTTTAATAAACGAAATTATGTTATTGTTTTAAAAGTTTAAATTAAACGATAGTTGATTGATGTTGATCAAAAACTTTACACTCCTGTTGATGGATAAGGGGGCAATGAGATTTATAACGGACTTTTGAAAATCATGTAAAACATATTTATCAATAGCTTTATTCAATTAACAAGTTAACTTCGACTAATCAATATATGTCGATTTTTATTGAAGAAGTTTATCATTAAATATCAATGTTTCGATTCATTCTTTAACCAAATTTAAATTATAAACTCAATAAAATACTTGTGTAAGCAATTTTTTGTATAGAGTTTGAATATAAAAAATAAATGGGCCAAAATCCAAAAAGTATTGAATTGCGATCAAAGCTGGTGATCCAAGTGGCCCATGAATGAACCCAATAGCTGAACCCAACAGCTAACATGGGTCGGTGGGGAAAATGTTTGTTTTAAACATTGTTGCTTTTTAATTATCACAAAAAGAATCGCTGGGTTGATTAAATCAGATTCAACACATATAAATACTCTATTAAAAAACTATACATTAATATTATTGCTGTAAACGAACGAAGCGCTCTAAAACAACTTGAGATTAGATTCATAAAAACTCAAAATAAACAGAATTTGAATTTTACTGGCTAAAACCGCATATTCTTGTGAGCCTAAACTGATCTTGAAAAGTGCTACAATGATATCCGAGATGTTCAAGGTCCATCTCTTTCAGGATGTTCAAGTTTGTTAGTGTCTTGAAACTCATGATGAATTCAGGTAATATATGTGTGTTCATCCGACTTATCCACACTAGATACTCGACCATTGGCGGCAATAATTGTGTAGAATGATCAAGAAAACCATTCGACGAAAATTTCCCCATCTTAGTCTATCATTCTACAATCCACCACGACCACCAATGATCATGACATCGTTTAAACGTTTCCCAACTAACCAAATCAGAATTAGCAACTATAATATATGTAACCTAAGAATGAATTGCAACTAACACAACTAGAACAAACTGTTAATTCAAGAAGATCTTGAAAAACCTATAGTTAGATCTATGTGTTCGAATTTGTAATGAAAAACCTAAAACAAAAGCATGATATATTACCTGAATTCAGTAAGATGAAGAAACTGTTAATGCAGTAAGATGAAGACTCGTATATATATTACCTGAATTCGTCATAAGTTTCGTAACACCAAAACAAAAGCATGCAGTGGTATTATGGGTAGGTTTGGGTTAATATAAGATGCATGAGTAAGGCCTTTTAAAAGCCTAAGGACTTTGTATTCAGTTTAATTATTTTTCTTTTTTCTTTATCATACATTTTTTTGAAAAAAGTTAACTATAGATATATTTTCTATCTAAATATAAATTTGTAAAACGTTTGTAAAATTATTGATAAAAGTAAGTGCATTAATTTATAATCATAAATATTAAAGCTATACGATTTAGATAAAGTGAGAATTTTAAAAATGTTTGTTCGTAATCTTTCTTTAAAATGTCCATTTGACATTTCACTATCACAAGATATTCCGAGGCACCTAGGCAATGTGGAGAAATAAGATGTATATTATTTGAATTAGTCATAGGTTTCGAAACATATATGCGATGGGAGGTCAATAATGCCCGTGTGGAAGTAACGAACACAAATCAAAGCCCAGAATCGCCAATCGTGATGTTGATTTATGGTGGGTCTTCGGTTAAGAGTGAGGGAGGTGGATCCTAAACAAGTGAATAACCCAAACGATACCCCAACTAAAAGTTGTCACATTATTAACTAGGTTATGACCCGTGTACTATACGGTTAATGAAAATAATATATTATAAGATTTCAGATTTGAATTTCAATTGACTTTTTATGTTTACATGGTAAGATGTAAATATATACCGACTCTATAGATTACATATTGTTAGTGTAAGAAATTTAAAAAACAATATAATTATCATCATTAATTTGAGATTAGATAACAAACCAATTCTAGATTTTGAGAAATGAAACGATCTAAAATAGATTTAAAGTTAGTGAATTCAAAATCATATCTCAAGTCTAGAAAGTTGACACGTTTTGTAATAGTTATTTCAAAAATTAAGCATAGTATATGTTCATTATCGAATTTCAAAAAAATTGTATTAAGCAATGACTTATTTATAAAAAAATATTTATTTTCATGTAGATCATTTTTAAATGTTATAAATTTTATGTAATCACAAATATTCAAAACTTAAAATTATATCAATCTTTAATATGAATATTTAAAATGTTAGTTATGATAAGTGTTGATTGTTTTTTTTTAAATGATTGATAGATGCATTTTTTAAATTACAAATCATAACTTTGAAATTTAAATGCAATCACAATTTAATTAATTTTAGGTGGGAAAACTTAATTGAGGAGTTTCTCGTTGATTGTCACGTGTCCCTATAAACCCTTGTTGATTGCTAAGTGTCCCTAAAAAACCTTGCTTTATTAGAGGTAATATATTTATAAAAAAGAATTAATTAATTTGTAACAGTAACATTTAAGTTGCTTAGTTTAGATAAATGAGTTTAATGAGTCATTTTTGGGTTTCATGATTAAATGTGTGTAGGTTAGGGTTAATATTTGTAAAACAAACAAATATACGGGTCGTGTTCGATTGTAAAACTAAACTCGCCAATTTGAAACCTATTAACGTCCTAACAAACCGAAAAGGATTCTCGTTTTAAAATTTTTGTTTGAATTGTATTGTAAATATCTTTAACATATTAAAAACTAAATCATTTATTAAAATATATATTTTAGGTTTGAGAAGTTGGAAATGTAAGTGGCCAGATTTGTGGGATGAGATGGATTGAGTGAAAAGGTCAGTCAAATATGTTGTTATACAATGCTCGAGATGACCGGTAACATTGGTGTGTTTTTGTGTGTTGGGGTGGGGGAGAGGGGTGATGGAATCGAGTTCAAAAAGTTAAAACAAATGTTGGCTACAACAAGATCAAACACATCTTTTGTTATTATTGAAGGACCACTAGCTTATTTATATAGTTGTTATTATCTTAAATGTTCTGAATCTTACACCGTTTTTTTCTTATAATTATAAAAATACGATGGTTTATAAAATTTAAATATATCGTTATGATATGCTAAATTATATCAACGTTTCGACATGATTTTTTTTACCAAAACAGAGTTGTCAATATAATTTTTATCTATATCTACAGATTGAATACTAATATACAAGTAATCGAAATCAAATGTTAAAAATTTTTACAATCCATGGTAAAGCGCAGGTTCACACACTAGTAATGAATCACATAAAGAAAAGAGTAAAGATATAGATGAAATATATAAAATCGAGCTAATTTTCTAGCATTAATTGCAACTGCATCAAAATTCTAATAATCATAACAAACAAAATTATAAATGTAAGGCCCCGTTCCCGGGACGCTTACAGCTGGTCGATCATCGCACATAAAACATATATATTTATCATCCTACATAAAAACGTTACAGCGGAAACATTTATACCAACATTCCTTTTCATAATAAAGACTTTTGCAAAGTATTACATCATTATCAAATTACAAAATACATATTGTCTTTCATTACAAAAGCATTATAATAATGGATACCATTCCAAAAAAAGCTGAGTAGTCGCCCCGTGCCATCCTCAGCAACATCACCTGCCAACTAGAAACACATAAAAGTCAGCGTTGTTGAGTTAGTTCTAGTTTTAAAATAAAACATACTTTACTTTCATGCGATCATACATCATACGTACACATAGATAATATCTTTATTATCTTCATCATTTGTTCATTAACTTCCATTCGTTCATACGTTCTTACTTTCATTCGTTCGTTCATCATTACATCTTTTCTTTCCATTAAAACCATGAACTTTACTATTCAGTTTCCTGGTACTAGGCCTAAGTCTATCATAGACCTTCCATTACGGTGCACAGCACCTCTGGCCACAGTACCTAAGATAAAATTCAGGATCATTACATATTTTCTTTCCATTAAAACCATGAACTTTACCCTTCAGTTTCCTGGTACTGGGCCTAAGCCTATCATAGACCTTCCATTACCGTGGACAACACCTCTGGCCACAGTACCTAAGATAAAGTTCAGGCGTACCATTGTCATGTGCTATGCCTTTCCGTGACCTTTATGGTGCACAACACCTCCTGGCCATAGTACCTGAGGCAAGCAACAATGGTTCCATACAAATGGTCAATCACAAAGAAAGACCCCGATGTGCATCCTCCCAGGGTACCGAACCCACACACCGTTGGGCTAACACCTTACAAAGGGGCGTGTCCCGACATACAATGCTTGCAAGACTTTCATTACATTCATCATTCATTAATGCATGCATTCATCATGTTCCTCTTTCATTATCTTCCACTTTATCTTCCACTTTACGTTACATAATACTTTCGTTTCATTCATTCATTAACATTCATCGTAAAGCCAAGGGAAAATAATCATACATAATAATAAGGAACATCAACATACACAATCATCATACATCATCACATCGGCAACATCATACATACATAACATACATCATGCATAAGCATACAACATCATATATCACATCAATCACGCGCATCACACATCATCAATATCCATACAGCATCACCTTATCATCATCATCCATGCCCATCACATCATCCACAACCCCAAAGGTCCGAACCTACTTCTGCACTTTCCCCGAAAGTCAGACAATGGACTATGGTCATTCGAGCGTATGGACCCTATTCGGTCGTATGGTCTTCCATATGAATGAAATCACTTAGGCGAATGGACCTCCAGTCGCATAACCTCCAATCGCATGATTCCCATGCACATGAACTTCAGTTGCATGGTATCCGGGCGTATGGACCTCAGTCGCATGACGTTCATGCGGATGACCCTCAGTCGCATCCCTTTCGTGCGAATGAACCTCAATCGCACGACTCACGGGCGTATGGACTCCAGTCGCATGACCTTAATCCGCATTTCATTCAGTCGCATGACCCTCATCCGCATTTCCTCCAGTCGCATAGCCCTCATGCGTATGACCCTCAATCGCACTACTCACATACGAATGAACCTCAGCCGCACTCCTTTCGTGTGTATGGCCCCAGTCGCATGCCATTCGGTCGCATGGACTCCTAGTCGCATAGCCCTAGCTGGGTGCAGAATGCAGTTCATCCCGAACTGCATCTACCTTTTTAGGCCTCCAAACCCTTCCATACCTCTTCTAAGCTCAAATCAACCATCCTAAACCTTAGGAATGCATACCATGACACCATTCAAGCACACACAATCCCGAAATTGAACCCCACCCGCATTAAACACATACACATACGCATACAAACGGGTTCAACACCCAACTTTTTCAAAAACGGGTTTTGATGTGTTCCAGCCCCAAAAATGTTTGAAAACATGTAAAAGAGGGGTCCTAGAACTCACACAAACAACCACAACGAGAAGAGCTTCGAATCAACACGCTACACTTCGATTTTCACGCTCGAATCCACACGAACCAAGCTTTTCTCTTTCTTTTCTCCTTCTCTTCTCTCTTTTCTCCTTTGGCAGAATTGAGTGGTGAAATGGGGGAGGGAAATGGCTGCAAATCCCCTTTTAATTCCCTCATTCATCCAAACTTCTTCCCGTTTTGGCAAGTTTGGTCCCTCGAATTTGGACTTTATTTCTTTTTCTTCTTTCGTCGGCTTTAAAGAAAATTTCCGGGTGTTACAATAAATTTGCCGAGCAGCCATAAGGTTTTTTTGCAAGTTACCAACATGAATTTATTTATTATAGTTATAACATCACTTGATAAAACCATATGTAATGGTTAATGTCTTTTATGGGGCAATTTTCGCCACATCAACGTTAGTTCGAGTTCAGACATTGAGGTGTCTAAATCTCTCAAACTATGTGTTAGGACCTGATATTTGAACGAAATACCTAGTGATTAGCGTGTTAAACCAACTCAAATAGTGCGGAATCCTATTTGATTGGCGATCCAATCAGTGAGAACACACGAAGAATCAATCAAGAATTGAATCCAACGTCAGAAATCGATTAGGAATCGATCTGATGTGTTCTGTGAACTTCGAGAACGATTTGGGAGGCTTCTGGACGGCTAGGGTACGTCTGGAATCGTAATGGGATGAATGCTTACGTTTTTCCACGAATTGGGTCTATTTATAGGTTAGTATTGTTCAATCGTGCGACTGGGCCATAAGTATGGTTCAGTCGTGCGATTGAACCATGCGGTTGATTCATCCGCATGACTGAGTGTTCAGTCGTGCGATTGAGTCAATCTTATGTGTCAATCATACGACTGATCCAGTCTCCTGGTTCAGTCGTGCGATTGAGTCAATCGTATGAAGTTATTCATGCGTGTGGTCCATTCGCATGGGCCATTCGCATGAGAACTTCATTAAGTTAAGTTTGAATGTTTTAATTAATATAACATAATGTGCAATCATTCAAACAATCATAAACCCAATCAATTCAATCACGACTCATTAATGAAATATTAAACATCACAAGTAACAACCAATTCATATCATTTCATTAATCGATACTATTACATCATAATTAGACAGACAAGATTTATTACATTACAACTCATAATCTAGGGACATACATGTATCAACAAACTCCCCCTTGGACCTAGATCTATCTAATCTCTTGTCTTCTGCATCACCTCCTTATACTTCTTGTACTTCTCCTCTTTAGTGACTCCTGCGTGAATCTCAAACGCAAAGCAAAGTCGTATAACGTTTTGGAACTGGAGGGCTTGTACAATGTCTTGTGTGTCATAGAACAGTGGCCACTTGTATAATGTATAGACATCATTAGCAGACAAGTTGGTTAGCCACATCGGGTCGAATACCCTGATAGTATCCATATGGCCCTCTTTATTCAAAACTATGACAGCTTCAGCAGTTGTCCAATCATAGTACCACCATTTGAAGTGTGGAGTGAAGTCCTGTGGCATTTCCCTGAGAGGGATTCTCGACATAGTGCGCGGAGGACTCTACTTCAGCACAATCTTGGGCTTGCCAGTAATGGCATCAACCTCAGACCTTCTTATATACCGCGTAGGCTGTTGTGGTCTGAAGTTAACCCATCTGGTGTGGTACTCCTTCTTCAGGGCAGCCTCGAACCAGCCTGACATCTTTCTTGGGTCAGCATACAGCAGCTTTAGCTTAGCCAGCTGGTTAAGCTCAAAACCAGGTAGAGTCTTCAGATCATGTGGGAACCTGAAGTACTCTATGCCCTGCTCCCTCTTAACTGCATACGCGTTAAGGTCATCAAAATAAGCCCATGCAATAATCCTGCCTGACACCTTATGGTGTTTCTTGACTCTGTAGAGCTTGGTGTAGGCATCTTTCTTTGGTGCAGCACGCTGGGCTCTTACTTCTTCAAAACAGGCAGCCCACTCAGCCTTGCGAATATCTACGTCATCATTGGAGGCTTGGGCTGTTCCTTCAGTCTTTTCAGTTTCCTGCTCCATCTTGTCTAGTACCTCAAACGTATCACTGACTAGGGACTCACTCAGATTGGGGACCACATTACCCTCGGTGTCAGCATACTGAGGGTACTCTTCTGCAGTAATATCTTCAACCTCAACTTCATCAACGTCATTTAGTTCTTCATCACTGGTTGAATCAACTGTTGGAGCATCCTTGACTATTTCATCAGGATTGAGTCTGAACATCTCTGCCAGTTGCTCATCAGATAGGTCATGAATTATTTCCCCTTCTTCAGGGGTATAACTCACAGACCTTCTTACAATCCCTTGCAGATCAAGAATCATGGTTAATTGAGTCTTGACCATTTGAAGGGGAGCAAAGTCAAACTCATCCCTTTGAAAGTTTGGATCTGTTTGATATAAACATTCAACATATAAACCATTAGTAAGTAATCAAACAGAATTATATCAACTTAATATATAAACATTCAACACATTTGTTTTTCATTACATGATTCAAATACAAAATAAATAAATACATAAGACATCTAATCTGTACTTTTGTCTTGAATCATGGGCGTGTCGCTCGGAGGAGCAGAAGTGGTGGATGACTGGTCCTGGCGATGCTTAGATCTTCGTTCTTGACCAGAAGCAGAGGCCGATGCAGCCGCATCCCCTCCTTCTACTTCGTCATCATCATCTCTACCTTCTGTCCTGTCTTCCTCAGTCTCTTCCTCATCATCATCATCTTCCTCATCATCATCATCATCTTCATCATCACCATCTCCATCATCCCCGTCACCCTCCTTTAGCTTCAAGGGCTCATCCTTCGACCCCTTTAACCTCAGCATAATCGTCTTGTTGGTCGTCTCCAACTCCTCTATACGTTTGACGGATTGGGCCTGCTGGTCCTGGAGTTGGGACACCTCGACTCTCTGAGCATCGATTAGCTGGTTCTGCTGGTCTATCACCCGAGCCTGCTCTGCCATCTGCTGAGACTGGGCACCAGTCAGGTCGGTCAGCTGGCGGATCTACGCCGCCTTCTCCTCATCTGCAGCGAGCAGGTGCATCACCATACGGTTAAGCGCTGAGAGCTGCTCCTCTACCCCGATGTGAGGTAGAGTAGATCCATAAACATGTGGTGGTTGGGCTGAGGGTCCAGCATGATGTGAGGTGGTGGTGGCAGTGGCAGTGGTAAATATGGGTCGGTAGGCTGGTGCTGGTGATGTAGGTGTGAATGGTCTGGTGGTGGATGGGAAGGATACAGTGGTGGTAGGTAAGGTGGTGGCTGTGGTAGTGGGAGTAGTGGATGTGGTGGCTGTGGTGATGGATGGTATGTCAGTGGTGGAGGTAGTAGTGGCAGCAGTGGTAACGAAGGTCAGGCGACGCTTCTTCTTCTTTAATCCATGGGGTTGAGCCATCCGCTTCCTCCTAGTCCCGGTGGAAGTGGATGCTCCCCCTGCAGCTCTGCCCACTGAACCCGGAACATAGTTGGGTCAGTCTCTCTCTCTGAGGAGTCCCGAGGGTGTTCACCAACCACCCTAAGCCCGTGGTCTGTGGGAACAACTTTGCTTCCCACAGTCCTAGTGAGGGGCTCCTCATCTGACTCCTCCTCCTCTTGATCACCAGCTACAAACTCCTGATGGAAACCGGCCATCTCAGCAACCTCTCCGGCAGTAGCAGACCCCGGGGGAATAACGTCTGAATCAGTGCCTCTAGGTGGAGCAGGCATATCATCCCCAGCGTCGCCGCTATCATCATCATCTGAGTCAGTCTCTGGCATAGCAATATGCTCGACATCTGAATCACTGTCATCGTGGCGCCACTTTCTCTTGGCTGGCGTCACATAGTCAGCACGGGCCAGATGCCCAAACAACCTCCTGACAGGGGGTTTCACCTGCTTCCCCCTGTATACCTTCATCCGGCCTAGCATAGTGTCATCCATGACCTCTAGCACTACAGCATCCTCCTTCTCCTTGGGCAGGGAGGGAAGCTTCTGATCAATAATCATTTGTATAAACCTCGGATACATACAGAAGCCTTCCTTCCCTTTCCCCTCAATGTTCTCCACCAGGTAGGTGAAGATCATTTTGGAGAAGCTGAACGGATGGTTCAGCACCAGTGCTGCATAAGCGTTCTGGATCTGATCCGACAGCTCATCAAATCCTCCCTTCCTCGACGCTATGCACTTTAGCAGAACATGCGCAAGATACTTGAACTGGGGACAGAGGTTACTCTTGTTGAGTACCCCAGCATTGATGTCCCCAGAGTACTTGGCTCTCATAAAACATCCTCTGACAGTGAGGGGGTGTAGACGAGTAGGACAATCAGCATCATCCCCTAACTGTAGAACAATCCTCAAATCCTCCTCTGATACGGTGATAGCCTCACCAAAGATCGTACTCCTGATGCAATGAGGCTCAGAGGATCTATCAACAGTCGCGCCTTCCCAGAAGGCCTGCTGCACTGATCTATACGCAGTGCATGGTGTAGAGATAGCATGAGCAATCCTGGATCTCAACAGAAATGTAATGATGCCTGCGAAGTCAGCTGCGTTCCTGGATGTCAAATCCAGATGAGCACATATGTTATGCTTGGTGCTCATGTTCCATCGACTCGCCATCTGTAACACATAACAATATAAACATTAGTACCGTTGGTTAAAAGTATAATGAAACACTTAGACTTTGAATAGAATGTCTCTGTCATGCGATTGAGGTTGTGCGACTGAAGACAGTCGTGCGACTGAACAGTGCGATTGAGGTTCAGACGTGCGAGTGACCTCATGCGTACGACTGAGTGTGCGACTGGGCTCATGCGCATGTACTCTTATGCGGTTACACCAGTCGTGCGACTGAGTCTCATTCGCATGGTTCAGTCGTGCGGTTAGGTGAGTCGCCCCCTTCAGTCGTGCGACTGAAGTTCATCCGCTTGTCCAATCGTATGACATCCTGTCCGTTCAATTCAAATTAACTTTTTCATCAATTTTGAGTTTTAGACTTCGTGTTCTGGTTCATTAGACTCGCAATATGTTCTTATAACTTATAACACTCTTAATTTCATCCGTTTGAGTAGTTAGGTTAGGTTATTTGTCCCACATGTCACAGTTTACCAAACGGGTCCGATTATCCAGATTAAAAGTCAAATTGAATGAATTGGTGATGTTTCTTCGTCGCAAATTACCTGTAGAATCGAAGTAAATGGTCAGTATGCAAGAAACGAAGGTTTTAAGGAGATCAAACGAAATTTTGGCAGAGTGACTTTAGTCGTGCGAATTAGGGTTTCTTTGAGGGTGATGAGTCTCTGCGACCGACTCCTCCTCTATTTATACTAACCCTAGATCCAATCGTGTGACTGAGTTCATACGCACCATTCAGTCGTGCGAGTGGGACTCAGTCGTGCGATTGGGTCAGTCGCCCTTCTCCAGTCGTCCGACTGGATTTCAGTCGTGCGACTGACTCACTCGTTCGCACTTAAGCCTCCGACTGGACTAATCGTATGGGCCATTCGGTTTGATGGTCCATACTCATAGTTCATTCGTGCGAATGGACTCCATTCGTATGGTTAGTCCATACGTATGGTCCATTCGTGCGAATGGGTCATACTTAGTTAATTTTTCTCCCATTTTGACCAATTTACATTTCAAATCCCTTTTAACTTTATGAAATTAACATTATGAACCTTTGATCATCTTAGACATGATCATCTTATCTGGAGAACATTTTGATCACCTCAGACGTGACCATTTTTATCTTGAAAACATTTTGATCACCTCAGACGTGATCCTTTTAAAACACGTTGTCACCTCAGACGTGACTATTTTAACCTTTCAAAGCACATATGGTCATCTCAGACATGACCCTTTTAGTGAGTTGATTCCTTCTGATTTTCCTGATGTAGCCCGACACACGACTAAAATTAAAATTAAAAACAACCAACTAATTTAAGAACTTAAACAAATTACATAAACAGACATATTTTTGGCTTTTTGTGAGAGATAAATCCAGAGATTGATATCTACGGGATATGGTTCGGGAGTAGATAGCTTCAACTTAGATTGATCATATCTGGACCCATTCAATTTTGGAATCATACAGGTAAGTCAAATCATTTGGGACTTGTTATTAAAACCTTTGAAGCTCAAATTCTCGGTGTTCATCCAGAGTCGTTAGCAACTTAAGGAAATCATACTGAAGCTCTTAGATTTTCACATTGATTTGGACCTTTTAGAATGCAGCCACAATGATTTTCAGTATGTTTGTCCACTTAAATCCATACACAGACTTTTGACCAGACTGGTGACTTATTTAGGTTTAATTATTTCAACTAACATTTGTGGATCCCACACTTATATGGTAATCAACATTCCTCAGGAGCTTTTGAGCGGTCTACGGGTATTATTACAAGAAGAGACTATTCTTAGAGCATTCAAAGAGAAGCCTATCCTCAGGTCAGTGCCATCGCACAGCAGAGAGGCGGCAAACAACAATGAATTCTAGAATATCTAGGTTATGCTTATCCTCATGTCAGTGCCATCGCACAGCAGAGAGGCACACAACCTATCTCCTTGTTAGAGCAGCTTATTTTATTTTACACAAAATGCACCAACAACATAAGTCATTAGCTTTATTGCATTTGTCTTTCAATTTTTTCTTGCTTTGCTCTAATTATGGTCATCCGCACACATTTGTGGCGTTTAATTGCTCAATACCCCTTATTGGAATATATTTGATTGTGTTAACCAGTGATAAGATGGAAGCCCACAGTCAGTTGAACGACTTAGTTTGATCTTGAGATCACCAATCAGGTCTAATTGTCTATTGTGTTGAATCTACCAACATATCATTTATGGTCTAGAAGCCTCTAAGTCTACTTTCTTTGTGTCACCTTAGGAGTTGCCAGTTTTCTATCATCTTCCCTTTTTGTATTGCTTAGACTACACAGACTTATACTTTGAACTTTTGCATCTTTCCAAAACTTAAATTTTTAAAGTCCCTCTTGATATGTTCCTGTGTACTATCATTTTCCAAAGGTATTGAATCGGTATCACAGACACAATCTACCTTATTTCAGCTAGTTACTCCTTCTCCCTCATTTTTTTTTTTTTTTTAATGTTAACTTGCTGTGACATATTCTCCCCCTAAAATACTAAAATCATTTCTGGTTTAATTATTTTAGGATTTTCATAAACAGCAAAATAACATGAGTTTAAATAAAATAAAATAAAATAGATAAATAAAATAAAATAAAATAAACTTTAACTAAACTACATCTGACTACACATTATCATCATCAGGAATTACTTCACTTTTCTTTTTAACGCCGTTGACCTCTAACAAATATTGAAAACGTGGTTTATCAAAGGCTTTAGTATAGAGGTCAGCGCGTTGAAAATCAGTATTAATTTTAACCACATCAATTAAGTTCTTTTCAAAGCAATCTCTTATGAAATGGTATTTAATACCGATGTGTTTGGTCTTAGGATGTTGAACCGGATTTTTAGTTACTGCAATTGCAGCAGAGTTATCAACAAAAATAGGAGTAGATGAGAATTTTAAACCGTAATCCCGCATTTGCTGTTGAATCCAGATGATTTGTGAACAGCAACTTGCAGCAGCAACATATTCGGCTTCACAGGTTGACAATGCAACCGATGTCTGCTTCTTACACTGCCAGGTAACTAATCTTCTCCCAAAGAATTGACACCCTGCTGATGTGGACTTGTAGTTCATCTTGCAGCCCCCGTAATCCGAGTCACTATACGCGGTAAGCTCAAAGTCATCATCATGAGGATACCACAATCCAAGTGTGGGTGTACCCTTCAGATAACGAAAAATCCTCTTGACCCCGATCAGATGGTTGACCTTTGGTTTAGCCTGATATCTAGAACATAGACATGTAGCATACATAATATCAGGTCTTGAGGCAGTGAGATACATGAGGGATCCAATCATTCCTCGGTACATAGTGGCATCTACTAGATCTCCATTCTCATCAGGTGCTATATCATGATTCGTAGCAAGTGGAGTCCCAGCAGCAGAAGCATTCTCCATGTCAAAGCGACTGAGAATGTCTCCTACATACTTGGTCTGATGTAGAAAGATTCCATTAGGTGTTTGATCCACCTGTAACCCGAGAAAGAACTTCATCTCCCCCATAGCACTCATCTCAAACTCTTTCTTCATCACTGCTTCAAACTCTTTGCATAACTCTTCGTTCTTTGACCCGAAGATTATGTCATCAACATATATCTGTACAAGCAGTAGGTCGCCATCCTTTTCTTTAATAAACAGTGTACAGTCAATGACTCCCCTGCGAAAGCCATGTTTCACAAGATGAGTCGAGAGTTTCTCATACCAAGCTCGAGGAGCTTGATGAAGCCCATATAAAGCTTTGTCGAGCTTGTAAACTCTATCCCGATGATAAGGATCTTCAAATCCCTCGGGTTGACTTACATAGACTGTTTCCCTGATTTCCCCATGAAGGAATGCACTCTTCACATCTAATTGGTAGACTTTAATCTTCATGTACGAGGCATAGGCAAGGAAGATACGAATAGCTTCCATCCTTGCCACGGGTGCAAACACCTCATTATAGTCAATCCCCTCGACTTGGCGAAAACCTTGAACCACCAGTCGAGCTTTGTTCCTGATAATGACTCCTTGGTCATCCTTCTTGCATTTTAGTACCCATTTGGTGCCAATGACTTTAGCACCTTTAGGTCTATCAACCAGAGTCCATACACCTAACTTCTTAAACTGCAGAAGTTCTTCTTGCATGGCACTCACCCACGCCTCATCATTTAGTGCCTCACTGACATATTTTGGCTCAACCTGCGAGACAAAACATCGATAAGCACCATCATGAATGTAACCCTTCTCCATAACCGAGGCGTAATCAGCTGAGTATAGCTGATTTCGGGTTTGTACTCCTGATCTGACATCCCCAATAACATTGTCAAGGGGATGATAGACGTTTAGTCGTGATCCTGGAGTAGTAGGAACAGCCACCTCAGAACCGAGATTATGAACATTTTGTTCTGCATCTGAGGTAGTTGGAGTTTGAGGTTCCGAAGTTGAAGGAGCATCACTCGTAGATGCTTGTGGACTTTCAGGAACTGGAACCTGTTCCTCCTGACTGTTCTGGTCATCTGCTTCAGTTTCATCTTCAGAAGAGGAGTCACTGTCATCGACTACTCCCCTGACTGAGTAGATGATTCTCCCTGTGTGCTAGATGGTGTATTCAGAATGTCATACATCATCCTAGTAGCTAACTCATCATCCGAGGGAGAGAGAGGAATGTTGAAGGACTTGAAGAATCCATCATAATCGAAGAAGTATGCAGGTCCTTTGCCTGTAGGTGGTGTGGTATATCTTTGAACGTCGACATTACACCACACTTCTACAAGACCTGTTGAGTTATTGTAGACTCGCTTGTTCGGTATGTTGTATCCTAGAAAGATTCCTTCATCTGCCTTCTCGCTGAATTTTCCTTCTTGTGTCTTCTTCAGAAGTGTACACGGCGCGCCAAAAGGTTCAAGATACTCCAAATTTGGTTTGCGTCTTTGTAGTAGCTCATAACATGTCTTTCCGTGGCGCTTGACTATTAGGACTCGATTCAGTGTATAACATGCGTTTGCCACTGCCTCATTCCAGAATTGAATAGGCAGTTTCGAGTCAGCCAGCATAGTTTGTGCAGTCTCTATCAAGCTTCTATTTTTCCTCTCAGCAACACCATTCATCTGAGGCGTGTAAGCAGAAGTGAATTGATGAACAATTCCCTTTTCCTTGCAGTATGCCTCCATCCATTGATTCTTGAATTCTGTCCCGTTGTCTGAGCGTACTTGTCTAACTTTTAGCTTGTAGAGAGATTCCAGTGTGGTTACTAATTCCTTGAATGACTCAAATGTTTCTGATTTGGATTTCAGAAACATTACCCAAGTGAACCTTGAGTAGTCATCAGTGACCACAAAACAGTACAAATCGCCTGCAATGCTCCTTGTACTGACTGGACCAAACAGATCCATGTGAAGAAGTTCAAGAGGAAGTTCTATTGAATGAACTTTCTTTTCCTTATGAGACTTCTTTGTCTGTTTGCCTTTCTTGCAAGCTACACAAAAGTCAGGAAGTTGGAAGTTCTTGACATTTACTCCTCTCACTAAATCCTTCTGAATCAATGATTCATCTTCCTTTGACTAATGTGTCCCATTCTCCTATGCCAGGAGATTGAGTCCTTCTCAGTAGCTTTAGATAGAAAGCACTGAACCTCATGATCCGTTGTAGCAGCTGTTGACAGATCCAAGACATAAAGGTCTTTATATCTTGAAGCAGTCATCAGAACTTGGTCCTCTGGGATCATGTAGTCTTTCTTCAGCACGTAACACTTCTTGTTGTCGAAGATGACTTTAAATCCTTTATCGCAGATTTGGGAAACAGAAAGTAAGTTATTCTGAAGTTGTTGAACGTAGTTCACCTTATCAAACTTAACTTTCTGATTTCCCACTTCTCCCTGAGCTGTGATGTATCCTCCCTTGTTTCCTGCAAAGGAAACATGCCCTCCTTTTATTTGTTTGACGTTTGATAAAAGGGCTCTATTTCCTGTCATGTGCCTGGATGCTCCGCTGTCTATAATCCACGTGTTAGTCTCAGCGCTGTATCGAACACCCTGCACATATAAAGTAAATGTATTAGTTTAGGTTAGGAACCCAAGCCTTTACTGTCTTGGGTTTCCCAGAGGCATCACACATCATAAACTCTACCCATTGACCCTTAGAGGGTGAGGGTAGCTCAGATTCCTTCTTGTCATCAGTATCAGACACGCAGGATGACTTCTCTTTCCATAAGCCAGATTTGTGCAATGCCTGTTTATGATAAACAGTCGTCTGGCTTACAGGTTGGACTTTAGGTTCACTAGATCTTCTAGGTGGAGTTAGAGAACTCCTCTTAGAAGACCTAGGTCTAGAGTCCTGAAGATCTATCTTCTTCCTAGGTGTCTGATAGAAAGGACAATAGGAAGCAATGTGTCCACATTCTCCACAGTTGTAGCATGACCTGCTATCAACTTTATAAGTAGACTTTCTTTGTGGAGAAGTGCGTGACACTCTAGTAACATCAATCACTTTAGGTTTTGACTCTTGTATGTTTGATGTTTTCTCTGGTTTAACAAAATTAACTGTTTTCACCTGTTTAACATGTTCCATTTTTTGGTTAACTGGTTTTTGACTTGAAGCATGTGAAAAATTAACGTTTGAAGTCCTTTTAGGTTCTGATTTGACTCTGTTTGACCCTGACTTTAAGTTAACTTTTTCAAATTCATTTTCCAGATTAACACAAGGCAATTTACCCTTTGCCTTTGAAGTGGCCTCCTTTTGTTTCTGTCCAGATTCAGTAGATGAACATGATGTGTCTGGATCAGTAACAAGAGGAGTAGTCACCACATGATCCTTGATGGGGTTGTTGTTTACTGGTCTTGACTTAGTGTTCATCAAGGTCTCAGGTGGAGGTGGAACCACTTTGTAGCCTAATCCCTCCCCGTTATTCCTTTCTCTCACTAAGTGTTGAACTATGTGTGAAGAACTAGTCCAACTGTGCAGTTTCTGTTTTAATGAATTAACTTCTACTTCTAGAACTGCTTTTTGCTTCTTAGTGTCCTCTAGGGAGTTTAGATAGTACCTAATGTCATTTGCTTGGTTAAAGGCAACTACTTCGGTTTCCCTAAGCTGTTTAGTCAATAGGTCTATCTTTTCTTTATAACTATGCTCATTTTGTTTTAGAACTCTATTAGCCTCAGTGCACAGTTGTAAATCTTTTACTAAGTTATCATTGTGATCTAATAACCTAGCAAATTTTTCATCAATGCTATTCCTAAACATATCACAATCAGAACAAGCATGATTATCAAACATTTGGTCAGTTGTACTTACCTGTGTTGGTTCAGAAGAGTTAGCCATCAACGCAGCATCAGACGTCTCTGGTTCTGGTGATTCTGACTTTTCTGTCTCTGACGTGGAAGTCTCCTCCTTTGGCTTGTAACTGACCTCGGCTGCAGTTGTTTCTTCACTATGTGACATTGCTATCTCAACTGCTAGATCACCTTCACTCGCAGAATCATCATCTATATCCTCAACACTAGCAATGTTAGATTCTCCTGGTGAGACAAACCTAAAACTCCAATCCTGTCCTTCATCATCATGAGCAGTCAAGGCTTTTGGATCCTTGTTTGATGAAGTAGAACTGGAGGCTTGCTTGTCTTGGCGAGTAAAGGACGAGAAAGGGTTCCCATTACCCGTCTTCTTTGGCTTGACACATTCTCTCTTGAAGTGCCCCTTCTCTCCACAGTTGAAGCAGGTCACTTTGCTCTTGTCAAAGCCAAATGTGGTATCCTTAGTAGCTATCAAGTTCTGTCCTGTCTTCTTAACAAACTTCTTCGCCCTTCGGACAGCGCTAGCTAAGGCCCACATTATATCCATCCTCTCAAGCTCCATTTCATCTACCTGCTCGTAGTCCTCATCTGCCAGATGGCAGTTTCCAATCTTCCCAGCAACTAGTCCATCATATGAATGAACCACTGCGGCTAGAAGATCCATATGCTCTCGTGCTACTTCTACGGTTACATTACCGAGGTTCTCGGTCTTCAATTTGGTAGCACTTGCTTCTGATCCAATATAGTGGGTACATGATGACCCTGACGTGTCTGATCCAGAAGGAGAAGCATGTGAAGGACCTGACGAGCTAGACACAAATGCAGTCTGGAGAGGTGCTCCAGATGTCTTAGCTTGAGGCGTGGCGTTGTATAAAGCTGGATTTTGTGTATACGAAGACTTCTGAGCTCTATACTTCATCCTTAGTGCTTCTTCTCGCAACTTGAGAATGAAGTCATTTATATCCAGCTTTACAAGCATTCCATTCTGTCTAAGGTTAGACACAAATGAAGCCCACTTATCAGGCAATCCGTCTGCGAAGTTGCTCACTTTCTCTTCCATGGTTGTTTCAACTCCATGTGTATGCAATTTGCTCATCAAGTGGTAGAATCTGTCTATGACTTCGTCTAAACTCTCATTACCAATCGATGAGAAGTTATCGAATTCCTTCTTTAACTCCTTTGCCTTGATTGCCTTCAATGACGCATTCCCATCATATCTCTTCTCTAGCTCATCCCACAGTTTCTTGGACTGTTTGTTCTCTGAATACTGGTGGAATATATCTTTGGGGATAGACTGAGTGATCAATGCATAAACCTTTTTCTCTGCATTGTACTTTACTTTCTGTGCGTCTGTCATCCCGCTTAACGTTAATTTAACTCCATCAGCTCCCACCGGTGTACTGTAACCGATCTCAATGGCTTCCCACAGATTAGGGTCTACTCCATTAAGGTAAATCTCAAAACGTTGTTTCCAGTGGGGAAACTCATCTAAAGTCAAGAGCTTTGGTGGTTTATTGTGATTACCCACCTCACTCTCAAGCAACAGCAGGTTCTGAATCCTCGAGTCCTTCCCAATAGTAAAGGCTGACATTTGATCTTCCATGGCTAATAAACTTAGAATCTAATCAAAACAAACTTTCACTGATGCGACTGAAGGATGCGAATGGTTTAATCGTGCGTAAGAACTCTGCGATTGGTTCAACCGTGCGACTGAACTGGGCGATTGGTTCAGTCGTGCGAATGAATCTGGTGCGTATGAGTTATGCGAATGAACGGTTCAGTCGGCCGAATGAGGGTGCGACTAGGTCCAATCGTGCGAATGAGCAATGCGAATGGAGTCCAGTCGTGCGAATGGGTCACTCGTGCGACTGAAGCTGCTGTTTTGCGAAAATTTCTAGGTTTGACGGGTTTCAGCCGTAAAACTTCGAAATTTCACAAGTCCTAATCGCCTAAGTCCGTAGAAACTAAACTTCAATGAGCAGGGAACGTCCAAGATCACTTTTGATGCCAAAGATTGCGTTTTTCGTGCAAAAACACAAACTTTTATGCAATCTTGATTGAATCAACACGTAATCAAGAGCCAATGCTCTGATACCACTTGTTAGGACCTGATATTTGAACGAAATACCTAGTGATTAGCGTGTTAAACCAACTCAAATAGTGCGGAATCCTATTTGATTGGCGATCCAATCAGTGAGAACACACGAAGAATCAATCAAGAATTGAATCCAACGTCAGAAATCGATTAGGAATCGATCTGATGTGTTCTGTGAACTTGGAGAACGATTTGGGAGGCTTCTGGACGGCTAGGGTACGTCTGGAATCGTAATGGGATGAATGCTTACGTTTTTCCACGAATTGGGTCTGTTTATAGGTTAGTATTGTTCAATCGTGCGACTGGGCCATAAGTATGGTTCAGTCGTGCGATTGAACCATGCGGTTGATTCATTCGCACGACTGAGTGTTCAGTCGTGCAATTGAGTCAATCTTATGTGTCAATCATACGACTGATCCAGTCTCCTGGTTCAGTCGTGCGATTGAGTCAATCGTATGAAGTTATTCATGCGTGTGGTCCATTCGCATGGGCCATTCGCATGAGAACTTCATTAAGTTAAGTTTGAATGTTTTAATTAATATAACATAATGTGCAATCATTCAAACAATCATAAACCCAATCAATTCAATCACGACTCATTAATGAAATATTAAACATCACAAGTAACAACCAATTCATATCATTTCATTAATCGATACTATTACATCATAATCAGACAGACAAGATTTATTACATTACAACTCATGATCTAGGGACATACATGTATCAACACTATGGCTCTGATACCAACTTGTAAGGCTTTGTGTTGGATCTAGAAAGGCTAGTGCAACCAAAACCAAATCACTTAGAAGATTTTGGTACAACAAATAAAGGACTTCCAAAGCTAAGTGTAGAACTTCCGAAGGAAAAATGAGCTCTTCCGAAGACAAAGTGTAAAACTTACTTCCGAAGGAAAACTCCAACTTCCGAAGACAAAGAACTTACTTCCGAAGATCAAGATTTAGAATAAAAAATCTGAAGTCAACTTCCGAAGTATAGAAGTCCTCAAGCCTCGGAAGTATAGAAGCCTCTTCCGAAGTATAAGTGGCTTCGGAAGAACTTGTTCTTCCGAAGCCAACTTACCTTCGGAAGACACTACTATTATCCAGTGAACATAAGTATGGTCTCCCTGACACTCTGCTGCAGACCTCTGAGATACTGCATGGCGTTTTCTCAAAAGCCATGTAGTTGACCATACTTTATTCCACTGTTTACCTTTTTATGTTAGTATAGTTGCCATCTTTAGTTGGTGACAAAAGGTAAGTCATGGACATGTCATGACCACCATATCTTAGATAATACTTTATCTAAGATACCCTAACTTTAGCATTATATGCTTTAGTCTTAGGTTTCCATCTGGTATCAAAGTATATCCGACTGTAGGATCTAGTATATATAGTTTCTCATTGTAACTCATGTTTCATGCTTGTAAGAGTCTTGTAATATCTTGAGTTGAGAAGTAATATATACAAGTGCCTTGAAAATTATTTCTGTGTTTTCCTTGCTACTTATTATATTATTATCAACTCTTGTAAAAGACTTTACTTCATCTGATTTGAGTGTTTTTGTATGTGAGTTTGAGAGAAATCCAAGTGTTTAAGTGACAAACCCGATCCTGCAATTGGTATCAGAGCTTTTTAGGCTCTTGATTGTGAGATCTTACCATCCTAATCAACCTGTTTTTCACTCCTCCTTACACCACATTCAAAATGGCCCTCAACCAATTTGAAGTAGAGATGGGGACGATGACCAAAGCACCCATCATCACTCCTGAAAACTTCAGGTCATGGAGCAGAAGAATGGAAGGCTTCATCAGGTATCAAGACAGCAAGATGTGGCAATCCATTGTCAATGGCCCGTATAAGCCAAAAGTAGCTGGTGGAAACGGTGCCATGATTGAGAAAGCTGTTGAAGATTATTCTGATGAGGACCGGAAGAAGCTAGACATTGACAGCAATGCTATGACTGTTCTCATGACTGCAATTCCCAACTCCATCATGGTGGGGTTTGAGCATTGCGAGTCTGCCAAAGAACTGTTTGATGCGCTTGCTTAAATGTACTCAAGCTCAAATGACTCCAAGAAGAACTCACAGAAGCAGCAGTTCGAGAACTTCACCTATATTGCTGGAGAGACTCTTAGCCCGCAATACTTCAGGTACATGGATCTTATTTCTTCCCTACAATCCGTGGGAATTGCTCATGAACTCAGAGACCTTACAAGAAAGTTCATGAGTGCATTACCCAATGAGTGGACATTCTACTGTGTCTCTATCAAGAGAACAGAGAATCTGAATACACTCACCATGACTGAACTCTATGGGATCCTTGATGGATACCGTTTGGAAATGAAAAGTAAGAGGGGTCATCAAACAAGCAGACCCTTGAGTCTTCCTGCTAGCAACGCTTTAATGGTTGCTAAAGGCTCAAGAACCTCCCAGCCTCAACAATACCTGACTTACACCCAGCAGCCATCTTGTTCTTCTAGGCCATACATCACATTTCTTGAGACTCCAAGGTCTCAACAAGCTCAGCAAAGCTCCTTTCAGGACAGTTGTGCTTTTGTCTCAGGAAGTGGACACTCAAATGATTATCAATATTGCTTTGATGATCTAGAGTGCTTCAGCCCGGATGATGTAGAATACGTGGACATAGTCCAACAAATGGCTCTTCTAACCTACAGAGCAAAGAAGTTCTTTAAGAGAACTGGAAGGCAATTTCCTCAGAACCCAATCAACAGCAAATTTGGGTTTAACAAAACCAAGGCCAAATGTTACAACTGTAACCAACTTGGTCATTTTGCAAGGGAATGGAAGGCTCCCAAGTCCAACCCGGGAACCCCACAGGCCTCCACACATCCCTCTACACCAAAGCCCACCGAAAAGTCAACAAAAATAGCTGCAATGGCTCAAGAAGTTGACTGGAGCTTCATGGTACATGATGTGACTCCTGCTCAAGCACTCATGGCCGGAACAGATGAAAATAAAGTATATGAACATCTCAGTACTCCTGCCTGTATTGCTAAGGTTAAATTGTATCAGGACTACAATATGGAGATTAAATCCGATATTGAGTCTTTAAATGTTTTAAAAACTGATTTTAAAAGGGCTGAATCTGACTATCAAAGAAAAATTGAGGAGTTAGAGAAAACTGTGTCCCTATTAAAACACGAACACACAAACTATAAGACTCAAATAAAGGATTTAATATCCAAATTGACTGAGGCTCAAGCCCAGCTTGTCACAGCTGAGGCTCAAGTCAGGAAGTATGCTATTTCCGAGCAGAACTTCCAAGCCATTCTTGCATCATCCTCTCACTCAAAACTTTGTTACCAAAACAAAGGTAGGTTGGGAACCAATGAAATTGCTCCACCACACTCCTATGAGTCTATAAGACAACCAAGGTGTGGTACTGAAGAGCAAGAGGTTCCATCTGCTGACCCACCTTCTCATAAGTCAAAGAATGATGCAACCATGGAGACCATCACAGGGAAGAACCAGGTAATTATACCCTCCTCTGCCAATGATGATCAAACCCTGACCACCAAAGCCAGAAGAAGCAGAGCTAAGGCAGCCAGAAAAACTGCCAAGAAAGTGGCCGAGTCTAAGCTGAAGATATACCCAAAGTAAAAAGGTGTATTCATCTCAGCTGGATTCCAGGTGGTTGGAAACTCTGATTCAGGAAAGGGGTGTAGTACCAGCACTCCTGTCCTACCAAAGGATTAGATGTTAAAGGGAAAGGTTGCTGATGAAGAGAAAAAGAACAAGAAACATCAATCCTCAAGTTCCCAAAAGATTAACATTGCATGCATAATGTGTGGTCTGCAAAACCACATGGCCAAAGATTGTTACTACAATCCTGCTAGCACACATTATGCAAATAATGTTAAAAAGGAAGGAGCCAGGAAAGGTTTCTCATTTGGACCATATCAAATGGTTCAAGTGATGAAAAAGGGAAAGCTTGTTTCCGAAGCAAGGCTGCTTTCGGAAGAAGATCCTTCTTCCGAAAGGAAAAAGGCTTCGGAAGCTAAAGCTATCAAGACTCAAAAGAATAAAAGAGTCCCTTTGAAACCATCCCAGAAGAAGACTGCTTCGGAAGAAAAGGTGGTGAAGGCTACTTCCGAAAAGAAAGAAGCTTCGGAAGAATGCCAAGCTACAAAAGCTTCAACAAGCTCATCCTCCATGATCAACCAAGGGATGGAATGGAAGATCAAGGAAGATGCTGTAGCCCAAACCTCTTCTTCAAAGACATCCATTGAACCCCCATGCATAAATTTGGTTCAATTATGTCATTATACATTGGAAGAACCCAAGACCAACAAGGCTGGGTTTCCAATCAAAACTAATCATCTCAACTTATGTGCAGGGACATCCATATGACAAGAATAACAATGTTTGGATTGTGGATAGTGGATGCTCCAGGCACATGACAGGGAACAGATCTCTCCTTCAACAATTTCAACATTATGATGGAGGTCGTGTCTAGTTTGGAGGTGAGGCCGGAGGATATATTTCTGGCAGAGGAAGTATATCTTGTGGAAAATTAAAGGTTGACAAAGTTAACTTTGTCAAACAGCTTGAACACAACCTATTAAGTGTTTCTCAATTCTATGATCAGAAGCATCAAATGCTCTTCACAGAACATGAGTGCATAATCCTCAAACCCAGGATGACAATTCCTCAGGAATTGGTGCTTCTTAGATCTCCCAAGAAAGGGGATATGTACAAGCTGGATATGAACAATGCTTCCCCAATGGGAGAAGTATCATGCTTTCTTTCCAAAGCTGATGGTGATGAGTCAACACTATGGCATAAACGAAAGTGTCATGTAAATTTTAAGACAATGAATAAATTGGCTAAAAATAACTTGGTACATGGTTTGCCTAAAAAGGAATTTTTCTGCAAAGATAACTGTGTTGCATGCCTGAAAGGGAAGCAACACAGGACATCTCATAAATCCAAAGTTGTTAACTCCATCACCACCCCATTACACTTATTGCACATGGATCTATTTGGTCCCACAAGTATAATGAGCATTGGTAGGAAATCATATTGCCTTGTGATTGTTGATGATTTTACTAGATTTACATGGGTATTCTTTTTATGAACCAAAGATGAAACTGCTGAAACTTTGAAATCTTTTATTCTTAAAATAGAAAATCAAATTGACCACAAGGTTAAAATAATTAGAAGTGATCAAGGGACTGAGTTTAAGAACCAAGTTCTTGACTCATTCTGTAACTCAAAAGGGATTTCCAGACAATATAGTGCTCATAGAACTCCTCAACAAAATGGTGTTGCTGAGAGGAGGAATAGGACACTTATTGAGGCTGCTCGGACTATATTAGCTGATTCAAAGCTGCCTCTAACATTCTGGGCAGAGGCAGTCAGCACTGCATGCTATGTGCAGAACAAGGTTCTTGTAGTAAAGCCACATGGAAAAACCCCTTTATGAGTTATGGAACAAGAGGCCACCGTTCATTGGCTTTCTAAGGTCTTTTGGCAGCAGGTGTACCATACTTAACACAAAAGACAATTTGGCAAAATTTGCTGAAAAGTCGGATGATGCTATCTTTGTTGGATATTCCTCTAACTCTAAAGCTTATAGAGTTTATAACATTAAAAATCAACAATTTGAGGAATCTTCCAATATTGTAGTCAATGAGCACACTCCTTGTGTTAGGGGGAATGGCCCTGATCATATCTATGATTTAGAATTGTTTCCAAACTATTCTAAACCATCTTGTGAGAATGTTTCAGCTGGAACAGGTGCTCAAAGTGACTCTGATGAAGATCAACTGTTTGAGCTTCCCAGACCTATTCCAAGTTCTCCAAGAGCTTCAGCAAATCAAGTTCCCACTATTGGAAGATCTGATAGTATAACCATCTCAAGAGATAGTGGAGCTTCAACAAGCAGTTCACCTGTTGACTTTCAAATCTCTTCAGGTGACCATGCACAAGACCAAGCTAATGAAAGCAACATTTTGAAGGAACAGGCAACTGTTGATGATGCTTTACAGCAAACAAATGATGATGTTTCTCTTTCATTCAATCAGTCCTCATTGAATGAGTTTGAAACAGCAGTTGGACCAAGTGTTCAGGCTCCTGAGCAAAATATGTCCAATTTGGATCTATCTTTGCAACTGGAAGTAATTCTTATACTTAGGATTCACAACACTCATCCAGCTGAGAACATCATAGGGGAAGTCTCTAAAAGGCGTGAGAACAAGAGGACAAACTCACAATGGGAATGTCTGCTTGTACTTATGCTTTTTATCCTAAATGGAACCCAAGAAGGTGGAAGAGGCCTTGAAAGATATCAGGCTTGCTTATGCTGCATCCAAGAATTTCACTGTCTACCAGCTTGATGTCAAGTGTGCCTTTCTATATGGGGATATAGATAGGGAAGTCTATGTATGACAACCTCCGGGATTTGAAGATCCACAGCATCCCAACTATGTGTGCAAATTGGATAAAGCTCTATATGGGCTGCACCAAGCACCTAGGTTGGGGTATGAGACATTGTCTTGGTTTCTCCTGAAGAATGGTTACACAAGAGGTACCATTAATAAGACTCTTTTCATAAGGAAGTCTGGGAAAGACATCTTGCTCGTTCAAGTCTATGTTGATGACATCATATTTGGTTCCTCAAATGACCAAATGTGTAAAGACTTTAAGAGCATCATAAAGAAGAAGTTTGAGATGAGTTCCATGGGAAAATGGACTTTTTCCTTGGAATTCAGGTGAAGCAAATGAAGGAAGGGTTTTTCATCAGTCAATCTAAGTATGTCAATGACATCTTAGAAAGATTTGATATGAAAGATTGTAAGGCAGCAAAAACACCTATACCCAGAAACCACAATCTCTGCCCTGACTCTGAGGGGGAGGATACTGATCAACATCAATATAGAGCAATTATTGGTTCTCTGATGTATCTCACAGCAAGTAGACCTGATATCATGTTTGCAACTTGTATTTGTGCAAGATATCAGGCTGCTCCAAAGGTGTCTCACCTAGTTGCTGCCAAGAGAATCCTCAGATACCTTAAAGGAGCACCTAAATTAGGTCTCTGGTATCCAAGAAATAGTGATTTCAATCTCTATGGTTACTTTGACAGTGATTATGGTGGCTGCAATATCAACAAGAAATCAACATCTGGTGGATGTCAATTTCTTGGTGGAAGGATCATCTCATGGCAATGCAAGAAGCAATCCTGTGTCTCTACATCAACTGCTGAAGCTGAATACATTGATGTTGCTAGTTGTTGTGCTCAGCTGCTGTGGATTCAGAACCAGATGATAGACTACGGATTCAACTTCATGAGCACTCCTATCCACATTGACAACAACAGTGCTATCTCAATTACTGAAACTCCTGTGAAGCACTCCAAGACTAAGCATATTGATATCAGGTATCATTTCATTAGAGATATTCATGAGAAAAATCTTATCAAGCTAATTAAAGTTGATTCAAATGAACAATATGCTGACTTGTTCACCAAAGCCTTTGATGAACAAAGATTCAAATATCTCATTACAGCTATTGGGATGATAAACCTAGATTCGTTTATCTCATTTGAAAACCTTTTAATGTGTAAAGTTTTATGTCAAAACAATCTAAGCCCTGCTACAAAAGGTCTTTCTCTAAAATTTTATTTAAGTATAAATTCTTCCGAAGAGGAATTAACCCTCGGAAGATATTTTACATATCTTCCGAAGCAAATTCCTCCCAGGATAATTTTCTTCTCGGAAGAGTTGTTAAGTCTCAGAAGAAGCGATTGATTTCATATCAGATCTACTTCCGAAGCTTGTAACACTCTCCATTCGGAAAGCAACATATACTCTCGGAAGTAAAAACTTTACCTTCGGAAGTAAATTTGCCTTCGGAAGACCATTACCTTCGGAAATGCTTTATACTCGGAAGAAAGATTTTACTGTGTAACGGAAATCTTTTGGTCCCCACTTTGTAATAAGTAAAGATTTTGTTAATGATGTCGGATTATTTAAATGGCCTAACCTTACCGCCCATGTCACATCATCCACTGAAACATCCCATCATCTTATCCAAACCCCCTTTAAACTGCCATTTTACCCGTTTAAATAACTCCGGCTAATCACTTTCATTCTTTTTACCAAAATTACTACCCTAAAAGCTTTCTTCATCTCCACTTCACCCAATTCCGAACTATCTTCCTGCAACTTTCTCAAATGGCACTAAACCCTCAGCACAACCAAGTCGCACTCCTTGATTCTTCAAGGGATGCCGACTTCTCAGATATCATCTCCTTTCTAACCCAATGTTCTTATTACACTGCCCTGACTGTTAACCCCACGGTTTACTCAAATCATATGTCTGAATTTTGGGCAAATGGTCAGATTGAAACCCTAAATGGGGTTCGTGTCATAAGATCGAGCATCTGTGGCCAGGAGTTAGTCATTCTGAACAACTCATCAGGGAGCATCTAGAGCTTCATGATGAGGGCGCTCCTACAGAGTTCCCCAAAGCAGATTTGGACAACACTTATATCCAAATAGGATATGGTGGAGATGTTAGTAGGTCAACCGTTTACAAGTTCAACTTCTCTTACAACTGGAAGTTCCTGCTGCATGTAGTTCTTTATTGCTTGTCCAACAAATCTAGGGGATGGGATCAAATCCCATATGTACTTGGGTGCCTAGTTCATGGTTTGGTGAGAAGCCTCCGCTTCAACTACTCAATATTTGTGCTGACCAATCTCATGGGAAACCTTCAACGGTACATATTCTTCATGTATCCCAGGTTTCTTCAGCACATAATCAATTGTGAGCTGGACCAGAGTAAGCTTGTCTGTGCAGCTGCTCTGATTGTTCCTCAAATGAGGCCGACCATCTTCAAGACTTTGAAGAGAGTGTCCACCAACTTCACCGGAAGATATACTGCACTTCTTCCAGGTATGACTGGGCCAATGGCTCCTGGTGACATCCCTGTTAACCCCACAGGTGATGAACCCACACCAGCAACTACCCTCACATTGCCAAATCTACCTTTTCCCAACATCACCATTACTTATCAAAGACGCCTCAAACGAACCCTTGTTCAATCTTCTCTGATTGAACAAGCTCCTCCTGTTCTACCCAAAAAGGCTAGAGTGGAACAATGGGCTCCCACTCAGCCTGAGGTCCAACCATCCTTCACAATTGACCTCAATATGGGTCTTGAGTCTCCTCAGTCTCAGACCCATGAGCCCCAAACCCAAGCTGAAAGCCCTTAGGGAGAGTCACTATACTCCTCTGAGCAGCCAAAAAGGGACAGCCCCATCACAGGCTCAATGCCTTTAGACATTGATCAAAGTCCCGGGTCACTAGGTTTTACTTCCATATCCTTTACCGACCTATTAATTGGAGCTGATGCAGAGATTATGTCTCTTCAGGGCAATGAAGTTGATCCACAACACCCTCTCAAGGATCAACAGAGCCTAGAGAGATCTCTTATCTTTAGCCCCCATCAGCAAACCTTTACTGAGGTGAGTCCCACTGATGTAGAGGGGACTCATGTAGATTCAGCTTCCATTACTGAAGGAGCCTCAAGGGATCCTCAGAACAGTAGTAACATTACCTAGATTGAATCTATGGCAACCATGCCCTTTGATGACTCTGAAAGAGTCATCATTGAGCAAGGGAAACCAGGGCGCCAAGAAACCACATCTGGTGGTGAGGATGAACATACAAGGTATATACCTCATCTCCCCGTGATTCTTCAAAAGAAGATGAGGGAAGACTGCAACTCAGCATTGAAGACCTACTTTCTAAAGTCTCAAATCTTGAATCTAAGGTTAGGACTTTATAGGATAGGTCTGCCACTCAGCAACTTATGATTGAAAATCTGAAGGCCAAACTAGCTGAGAAACAGATTGAGAGGTCTGTTAGGCACGTACAAACTCAGGTCTCTTTGACCTCTTCCTCTAGCTCATCAAGCTCTCAGGATGATGCTACCAAAAAAGGGGAGTGTGTTCAGAGACAAAGCCAAAGACAAGAGGAACACCAAAGTCAAGCTCTCACTTCCCGAAGCACAAAATATCCTATGCAACAAGCTTCAATTTTCCCTAAGCCTCCTCCAGTTGTAATTCAAATGGATCAAAGGATGCTCCAAGATCTCAATAGGTTCTTCAACAAGTTCCTATTGGAATCTCTTATTGAACAGCCAAGTCCTGATCTGTCTGTGATATTCTTCGGAGCTAAGGAGCTTCAGAGGTTAAATGCACCTTCTACCACTATTGAGGAAGTTGGTCAACCTAAGGTCCAAGTGGAACCTGAGATTAACTTCAAAGGGGAAACAAGGACTGATGGACCAGCAAATGAGACAGTTGGGACAGATAGTGCATTCTCACAGACTTCCGAAGCACAATTCAAAGCCTCGGAAGAACAATTTCAAACTTCCGAAGCTAAGATTGTTGCTGCGGAAGGACTATTCTCCTTATCCGATGATCTAATAGTCACAGATGCAATCCTAGAACTTGCATCTGAGGTTAATAGGGAGGATTTTCTCACCCAACCACTTGCTCAAACTTTAGCATTAACTCCAGCTACCATCTCTACTACTCAACCTAAACCTTCCATCCAAGAACCCCCAAAGTCTAGCACTTCCGAAGACATCAAAGGAAAGAGGAAGATGACTAAGGAAGAGCTTCAGAAGGAAGAAAGGTTAGAGAAACTCAAAAGAAAAGGTAGGCTTCCAACTGGAAAACTGCTAGCTGCCAGTACCAAAGCAGTTGCAGCCAACCAGGAGGCAGTCAACAATAGAAGAAGAGTAGAGATCATTGATAGACTTGTCAGTCTAGGAGCTGTGAATGAGGATGTACTCCTGCTACCATTAGAGGAGTTAGTTGAGCTGGAAAAGGCAACCTTGCTGCAAAAACAACAAAGAGAAGAGGCAGCAAGGTTGGCCTTAGAAGAAGAAAGGGAGAGGAAAGAAAGAGAAGCTGATCAGCAGCTCAGGAGGGAAAGGATAACTCTCCTAACCTCCAGAGGTTTCTCTCAAGAAGAATTATCTCCACACAACAATGATATGATCTTATGGCTCTACAACAAAGAGCAAGATCAAATGGAGAAAGAGAGAAAGAAAGCTGCAAGGGAAAAGCTGATGCAGAAAAAGAAGAAGGAAGAGGAAGCAGGACTAACTGCTGCCAAGAAGATAGGTAAGAAGGCCTGGATGAAAAGCTATCTCAGGGCTCATGGCTTCTCTGGTAGGCAGGTGGGTGCTATGTCTGAAAAGACCCTCCAGCGACATGTCAGTGACATAAAGGCTGACATTCGCTCGGGGAAGAGGAAGGAGATGTACAGAAGGGGACAGGGGATGATCTTCAAATCAACTACTCAACCCCAACTCCAAACCCAACCACAACCTGAACCAATACCCTTTCCATTCCCCATCAAAACCGAACCAACCACTGAACCATACACCCCTGAACCTACACAATCACCCTTACCAACCTCTTCACCTCAACCACCTAAACTACCCATCCTCCAACCCAAAACTCTAGCCAGAACCTAAACACCTCAACCTACCCAACAACCCATCAAACCATCCCCTCAGGCTTCTAAACATCTCTCCTTAGAAGAATTCAAGGCAGTCAAGACAAAGCTCATCAATTACACAACCCTGAGCGATATCTCCTGTGAGGAGGATTAAGTCAATTTGACTTATGTTGATGGATCCTCACGTTCCGTCACTAGAGATAAATTTCTTGATCTGCCCGGAGGAACATTGGACCAAGCTGCAAATCTCCTTGGCCTCAATTCAGATACTTTGAATGAGGAAGAAAAGAAGTTAAGGAGAAGGCTGGTGACTCTACTGGATACCAAGATAGGTGACCGGGTGCCAAGACAACCTCTTGCACCTAGGAAGAAGATCATCCAGTGGAGGTCCGAAGACTCTTCTCACAACTTTGTTGTTGAAAGAGAGAATGGAGAGCTCAACAGGCTAAGTGCCTCATCTTTGCTACACTTGAGCAGATTTGACATTGCTGAGTTAGCAGAGAAGCCATTCTCCAACCCTTCAAACTCTGATGTAGCTGCCCATATCAGAAATCATCTAGGCAGTCTTCATATGGCCGAGCTAACTGCTAGAAGCAAGGTTGAAGAAGAGTTGAAACTGAGAGAGGAGGAGAAAAGGAAGGGATCAACAACCAAAGGCAAAGCTTTTCTACAAATGGTTGAAGGTCCTGAACTTGAATCCATAGTTAGATGGGAGTATGACTATAACTCCCGTCAACTAACTCTTTTCAGGGGGACACAACAGAGGGTACATGTCATTCAGAGTGATAGACTGGATCTCCTATCCACCAATGACTTGTACAAGCTTCTCAGCACCACTTCAGGGAAGAACAAAGAGACAAACAAAAATCTTTTGTCCCTGGTGTTGAAAGCTTTGAGAAGCAGAAACAAGTGAGGTTTTGGTAGCATCAGCCTAGGGGGAGTTTGTTGGATCTAGAAAGGCTGGTGCAACCAAAACCAAATCACTTAGAAGATTTTGGTACAACAAATAAAGGACTTCCAAAGCTAAGTGTGGAACTTCCAAAGGAAAAAGGAGCTCTTCCGAAGACAAATTGTAAAACTTACTTCCGAAGGAAAACTCCAACTTCCGAAGACAAAGAACTTACTTCCGAAGATCAAGACTTAGAATGAAAAATCTGATGTCAACTTCCGAAGTATAGAAGTCCTCAAGCCTCGGAAGTATAGAAGCCTCTTCTGAAGTATAAGTGGCTTCAGAAGAACTTGTTCTTCCGAAGCCAACTTACCTTCGGAAGACACTACTATTATCCAGTGGACATAAGTATGGTCTCCCTGACACTCCGCTGCAGACCTCTGCGATACTACATGGCGTTTTCTCAAAAGCCATGTAGTTGACCATAATTTATTCCACTGTTTACCTTTTTATGTTACTACAGTTGCCATCTTTAGTTGGTGACAAAAGGTAAGTCATGGACATGTCATGACTACCATATCTTAGATAATACTTTATCTAAGATACCTTAACTTTAGCATTGTAGTATATGCTTTAGTCTTAGGTTTTCAACTGGTATCAAAGTATATTCGGCTGTAGGATCTAGTATATATAGTTTCTCATTGTAACTTATGTTTCATGCTTGTAAGAGTCTTGTAATATCTTGAGTTGAGAAGTAATATATACAAGTGCCTTGAAAATTATTTTTGTGTGTTCCTTGCTACTTATTATATTATTATCAACTCTTGTAAAAGATTTTACTTCATCTGATTTGAGTGTTTTTGTAAGTGAGTTTGAGAGAAATCCAAGTGTTTAAGTGACAAACCCGATCCTGGACTTTGTTTCCAGGCAACCTCACAGTTGGATTTGGACATCAGAAACACATGTTTTCGAACATGAAATCTCATTAATATAAGCAGCGGAACATAAATCACTATTATCAATCAAACATTTACATCGCAAAAGATAACTTCAAATATCTATCTTTGATCTATGCCAGGATGCCAGTCTTGACCATATGCCAGGTAGCTTCCAATCCATGCAAAGCTCACATCTCATTTATGTAGCATACTTGTCAACCTAATATGCATACAAAATTCAGCGACCCTGAGTGAGCACTAGGTCCTACTTTAAAATGTACTTTAGCCAAATCTTTATCATGATCATAAATCTTTCTATACTTAAACAGTATATAAACTTTAACTTTACGCTTACGCTAGGGTAAGACTTCTTTAACTACTATAATACATGTTCGATAACTATTCTTTAGCTTTTACTTTATTATTTCTTTATCAGTTACTTTATATTTGCTTTATCTGTACTTTTGCTTTATTCTTTTATTTTATCTTTGATCTTAACACAAATGCTTACCCCCTTTATCAAGTGAGAATGCACAACGCATAACTCCTTTATCAGGTTAGCATACATGGGGTATAACTCCTTTATCAGGTGAGCATACACGAGGTATCGCTCTTTTACCGGCTGAGCATACACGAGGTATCGCTCCTTTAACAGGTGAGAGTGCAACGAATGCAGGTCTCCTTTATCAGTGCTTGCAAGACTTCTTTAGCATACTTTAACGTTTTCACAACTGTGCTTTAGCGGGTAACTGTTTTTGAATTATTATTCAAGTTCTTTAACATTTCACATGTGACTTTACTATCTTTCTTTAATCTTTAACAATCCTATTACTTATAATTTATTTCTTTAACCATAAGTTCATTGTTAAAACTATCTTATCGCACGCTATACGAAGATATCTATACATGCATATATGTATGGGTCTGTGCGAGAACATCATGAGAAGAACACTATAATTCGCGCGAGAACTCACTCATCGCGTGAGAACTCTCCAAGACGTGATAACCTAGTCATGCAAGTTATCCCCATCGCGCGAGAACTATGAAATGTAAACGTCTCTCGCGAGAACTAAGCTTTTCATGTGAGAACCATACCTATCGCGTGAGGACTATATAGTTGTTCAAAACTTCATCCCCAAGTCATCGATTCTTTAACTGTTTTAATGCCCAAAAACGTGCCGTAACAATCTATACTATTTTACTTTATCATAACATTCATTAAGGTATGCATATTAGCCCCAAATTATAGTAAACATGTAAAAGGAGGGGTCTAGAACTCACCTTTTGATATTTTTTATAAGAACAACACTGAATCAAGTACATACTAATCATAAAAGCATACATGCATCGAATATCATTGAATACATACTTTAAACACCACTTAGCACCGATTTCTCTCTTCTCAAACACAACAGCAGGATTGTTCGCATGAAGTGGAGAAGATTGGGTGCTTAGGCATATTGATAGCATTTTCCCACTGTTCGCAGCTATTCTCGCGCGAGAACCTTCAGTCGTGCGACAACTATTTTCCACGCGAAAACTTTGGTTTTTCTTTGAAGATTCAGGGTGTTACAAGTTATGGTTGTTCAACAACAATCTCATAGTTGTATATAACACACTTACTAGATTAAATAGGGAACCAGGAAAAGAAACAAAGAACAAAAGATAAGAACACTTATAACACCAAGATTGGTTTTCAAGGGTGATGTATATTGCTCTCAAGTATTTTAAAATTGTTACAAGGCTTAGTCCTAAGACTGGTTACTGAGATACTTTATACTGAATGCTCCAGCCGGCCATACTTTGAAGGCCAGCCGGACACTAATCTAGATAACAAGATCAATGTAAATTCAAAAGGAAGATTGGCTTTTTTACATGTGATTATGACAGGCCATAGCTCACATCCTATTGTATTATAATAATGATAAAAGTACTAAAGTAGAAAGTTACGGACAAATACACTATTATTTATAGATGTCAAAAGTAAGGAGATAATCACCAACTTGTATAAGTTGGTGAGTCATTAAAGCTGACAGCGGAAAGGTGGTTTGCTTTTGTGAAAAGTGTGTCAGTAGACACATGGCCTCTAACTCATTGGAATAGTTCAGTATTCAAGCTTAAGACTTTGTCTTTAAGCTTTAGAAGACTTCACTCTTGGCTTTGGAAGATTTCTGTCTTTGGTTTCGGAAGATTTGACACTTAGTTATTTTTCTTTGTACATTCTCAAATCTTTTGAAGTAACTTTCTTATACTTCAGTGCATGTTGAGAGATCTTTGGTTGGCATTAGCCTCTAAGATAAACTCTTACAACCCCCCAGGCTAATGTTATCAATACTTGAAGATTTCTATGAATGTTGATCTTCTACTTGTTTGCAGCCATCATTAGAATCAGAGCCATTCCTTTATTTATCAGCTAGTTTGGATTTTTTAGGCTTTTATAGTATCTTTTTATGTCTAAGAGATCATGCTCAGCAAGGTCAAGTATATTCTGCCAAAAGTATACTTGTGGACCTCACTGATCTCTTGTGACATACCATCTATCTAGGTTTGGAGAGTACACCTAATCTAGGATGCGTCTCTTAGCATCTAGAGGCTCTACTGATAAGGGAGTTGGTTGATCAGTCTCTTTTGAATCACCATCAGGATCGATGTTCTGACTCATCCTAAGGTGTAGAGGTGGATTCCTTAGACTTCCATTTTTTCTTTGATTTCACATCTCTTCTAAAGGCAATCCTCTTCCTCCTTATATACTTTAACTAAGAAGGTTGGTCTTGATTACATTGTCTTCCTTTTCCCTTCTCAGTTTGGTCCTTTCCCTTCACATGTTTAGTAGAAGGTTTAGGACCCTACCATGGGTCAAAAGATGAAGCTGGATGTGGATCAACAATAGGTCTAGGTTTAGTTTTCTGTTAGGGTTCAACTTTGACCTCAGCTTAAGGTGCAACTTGACTTGTTGAAGAATGCAAGTCCTGAAGCTCACCTATCTTGATCTTCTTTTTGATCACCCTGATGTGCTCATCCATTGTGGATAGAGACATGGGACCAAACCTCCTTCCGGAGAACCCATACAACTTCAATAAGCTCACCATCTTTAGTCTATTAATAGCTTCTTGTTGCAGCTGCTTAAGATACTTAAACTCTATATGTAAGGATTACACTTAGTGGGTGATGCAACCAAAGAGATTTCAACATGTACATGTGAAATACAAGGAAGTTACTTTGGAAGATTTGATACAACTTAATGAATTAAACTAAGTATCAAATATTCCAAAGACAAAAGACCAAATTAAGATGAAGTCTTCCGAAGCTTCAAAGACAAAGTCTTCTAAAGCCAAGACACTGATTTCCTCTTAACATAAAGAAGACATGTTTTTTCTGAATCACCTTGTGACAAAAGCTGAACCACTATTCGCTGCTACCTCTAGAGACTCACCAATTTAAATGAGTTAGTGAAAATTTCATACTTTTGTCAAATTGTAGATTAAGATCTTGAGTATGTAACTTTCTACTTTTGTACTTTTATCCTTTTTGTATTAGATAATGATATGAGTTATAGCATGTCATAGTCAATAGTCAAAAGGTAATATGTCTTTTGACTTTATATTGATCTTGTTGTTTAGATAAATGCTTCCAACTGGCCTTCAAAATATGACTGGCTGTAGGATTTAGCATAAAGTATCTCAAGTACTTGTCATTTAATTTTAAAGCTTTGTAACACTTTGTAAGAACTTGAGAGCAATATACATCATTCTTGAAAACCATATTATTGTGTTCTTGTTCTTGTTCTTGTTTTTTTTCTTTACTTGTGTTCTTTGTTTCATCATAAGCAAGTTCTTTATATGATATGTTAAGTGTTCTAACTCTTCTAACATTATAAAACTGTTGCATTGACCCCCTTCATCGGTCCTGCAATTGGTATTAGAGCATTTCAGACTCTTGATTGTAAGATCTCACAATCTTAGATATCTTCAGTTTCACAAAACACTTACCAACTTAAATGGCAGCTCTCATAAAGGCTAATATGGAAATCGATACCATGAAAAAATCTCCACTGATCACTCCCGGTGACTTTGATACCTGATGCCAAAGTATGGAAGGGTTCATCAAATCTCAAGATAGCAGGATGTGCAAATCAGTTGTTGAAGGACCTCACATCCTAAGCACCTCTTCAACCGCTGCTGGAGATGGGATGATTTCTAAGGATTTGGCTGACTATACTTAGGAAGATTGGAGAAGATTGAGGTAGATCAGAGAGCTATGACCGCTCTCCAGACTGCTCTTCCAAACCCTATATACAGAGGCTTTAAGACGTGCAAAACTGCTAAGCAACTATGGATGCACTAAAGCTCATGTATGAGGGGTCTGAGGAAGCCAAAGAAGACAATAAAGATCTCATGAATCAACAGTTTGACAACTTTGCCTACAAGTCAGGTGAAACTATAACTCAACAATACTTTAGGTATGTTGAGATTGTAGATACTCTCATGTATATTGGAGTAAAACTTGAGAATAAGGACATTTTGAGAAAGTTCATGTTCTCTTTTCCCAAACAATGGACACACTATTGTGTGGTGATTAAGAGCATTGTAAACCTCTCTACTCCTACTCTCATAGAGCTGTATGCTATCCTTAGTGGCTACCAGATGGGGATAAACATGCAAAATCCATCAAGCAGCTCTTCAAGCAATCAACAGAGTTCAGCCCTTCATGTGGTTGAAAGGGATAGTAGAGAACCACATTATCATTTTATCTGCTACCCTGATAACTCATAAAAGGATACTTTCATCACCTTTCATGAGACACCAAGGTAGAACTACATCCAAGAAAGCCCATTCCAAGAGACAAGCTCATCTCAAGCTTTTGTGTTTGCTTATGAAAGTAGTGGCAACTTTCTTTTCACTCTTGAACACTTGGAATGTATCCATTCAGATGATCTGGAGTATATGGTGAAAGTCCAGCAAATGGCGCTTCTCACTCGTAGAGACAAGAAATTCTATAAGGGAATCGAAAGAAAGTTTCCCAACAATGTATCCAGTGAAAAGTTTGGACTGGATAAAAGTAAAGTGAAGTGTTACAAGTGTAATCAAATGGACACTTCAAAAAGTAGTTGCTGAAATCAAATATAAATTTAAATAGATCTAAACAATGGAATAATCATACATTAAAAATAGACTAACCTTTTAGATCGGATTGGAGAAAAAGAGTAGCACCTGATATTCATGGGATGAGGCTCCGATGAAAATCGCGCATTGGCACATAAAAGAATTTAATAAGAACTAAGTAAATCAAAATAAACCCACACTCACATTCTGTCGTCTACACCTGAAACGAACAACCGTCGTAATCACGATGGCTGGCTCATATCACCATCATTAAAACCCTTTTTGTAGCCAGCATTCAGAACTCTCAACTATTTTATAGATTTACTTTTTAAAATGTAAACAATTATTAGTATAGATATAGATTTATTTTTTAAAAACAATAATTTTAAAATATTTTTATATTTTAAAAAAAGTTTGGTGTTTTAGAACAAATTCTTATTTTATAAAAACTTATTTCCTAGAAATAACATTAATAAAAAGGCATTTTTTTAATTTATTTAAAAATATTTTTAATCTAAAAATTAATTAAAATTATTTTTTTAATTTAAGTAATTACTTAATAGAAAAGAGAGACGGAAAAAACAAATTTAAGGGGTCTAGAAATGTGGCAAGTGTCCCCCAACTTACTCTTTTAATATCTTCATACTCTAATAAAAAACCAACTTAAGATGACACGTGCCAACATCACAATCATTCTCATCAAAATTTTTGCGCTTCTCTCTCTATTAAATAATTACATTAATGGCTAATAATATTATTTAATATTATTTTAGATTTTATAAATTAAAAAGAGATCTATTTATTAATGTTATTTCTAAATAAACAAATTTTTTATAAAATAATAAACTTTTCCAATGCATAAAACTTTTTATAAACTAGAAAATATTTTAAAATTGGTATTTTTAAAAATTCAATTTTTTAAAATAAAAAATATTTAAATTTGGGAGTTATAATAAGAATATTATTCAAAATTAATGTTTATACGGTTTGGTTTAGAACAAAATGTTTATTTTTTTCGGAAAAATTTAAAAACAAAATTTTAAAAAGTTGATGTCACTGTTTTATTACTTAGTTATTTCTCATACATAGTTTCAGTCATATTATATCTTAGAATATTATTTCAAAATTAATAAGTTTTATTATATTAATATTTTATTTATTCAAACCGTGTAATACATGGGGTTACTAAAGCTAGTTATATATAAAATCTTTATTATTTCATCGAGAAGAATTAAAATAAAAAACAAAACAAAAATATAGTGTTTTATACCAATTTTTTTATACAAATCGTTGCCCTTTTTCTTTATAAATATTTTTGCTTCTCGTAGTCATGTCACTCGACATTAATCTACAGAAAAATCGATTTAATTTAAATTGTAACTCGCCAAGAAAAGCTAGCAGCCACTAAATTCCAATTAAGGTATCATATCCTTCTACGACACTTGTGTATATATGTGTTTTACTGAGTGAGGAACACGAAATCCCGAAAAAAAAGAACTTTCTTGAGAATATGCTGTTTGAGATGAGCAAATATTGTTTGTTCTTGAGCAAAATCTTGTAAGGTGAACTTTGCTTGTTGCATTGAATCAAGTGTCATAATTTCGTCATCATCGCAATCGGTTAATACTTAATAGTACTCGTAGACATGAATGATGAGATAATACATAATCTGTTTAGACTATTTTAATGCAAACAAATTAATACTACAAGCTAGAAATTTACCAAATGAACCCTAGGCTTGATATTCATTTCGTTCATGGACTATAGATAACCCCACGAATGAATTAAAGAGAAATATGGATTAAGGTCTAGTTTAGAAAGAGAAATCAAATGAGAAGACCATGAAAATTTAGTATGGAAAGACAAATCTTTAAATATTAGCAATATTTGATGAATGGTGTGAAGAAGAAACGGTTCAATCGGTTATTTAGAAAACACAGAATGATTTGGTCATCTGTTATAAGGTTGTATCCGTCTCAAGACACCTAGAAATACAAAAGACTCTTGGATCTATATGAATAAAACATCATGTTAAATTTAAAAATTTTGTGTAGTCTACTAAATTAGCAGGGGCGACCATGAGGGAAAGCCGTGGGTGATCGCCCAGGGCTTGAATTTCTTTTTTGTATTATATATATGTATTTTTTTTCTAAAACTATAATCTATTAATTAATCTTTTAATAAAGCCAATAACATTGTCATTATTTTAGCCACTCAAACTTTACCTAATAGTCCATTAACATTTTAAATAGTTTAGCCTAATAACATGTAGAATTTAGGGTCTCAAATTAGAAATCAAACATAAACAAAACAAAACATACCAGATTTGGATTCAATCTTTAAATAATCAAACTCACTTGGATTGATCTCTGAATCGTGAAACACTATCAGATAAACCTATTTCGCGGGTTACACGTGATTGATTTATGAGATTTTATCAAATAAACGTATTTCGTTGCTTAAATCAAGGGTTGTTAATAACAAACTTTTATAAAATTACCTATCTACCCACGTATCCTTGTCATCAAATTATACAAGTGGCATTAATGTATTTGTTCTCATTGATTTTACAGAAAACATTGTTTGTATAAAATCCTACTCCTATATATAGACTAGGTTAGTACCCTATATATTACACGGGTTGAATAAATAAATTATTAAATAATTAGTAAAAAATTTATGAATTATAAAACCATGCTTGAAAATAAAATATGATTATAATCTATTCTAATAAATGATTACAAGAATTGACAAGTGTCATCACTACATTTCATCTCACACAATTTTCCCGCCCAAAACCCTTAGACCCGAATGTAAAATCACGCGGACCTAAGATCCGGATTTTTGACCCACCTGTTTCTTTCCAACAATCTTTCTCCCTTTTCACTTTGGAAACACAATCACCAAAAACCCTATTTTAACATCTCTCCTACTTTTCCATCAATTCTTCATCAGCAATCATCATCATCGAATTCCCTTTACTTGCTCTTCGGGCATGTTTGGGTTTCCTGGTTAAAACAACTTATTGACTTATTGATTTTTTTAATAAGTTAATAAGTTAGTATGAAGTGACTTATTAACTTATTTCAGTCACAGCCATCATATTGCCAAACACTATAAAATGATTTTTTAACTTTTTAAAAGTTAATAAGTTAATAAGTAAGTAGAAAAAACACTCCCAAACACCCACTTCGTTTGGTACCTATAATACTGAAATTATTAGCCCATTGTCTATTATATCAAACTCTCCTTATTCCTTCGGATTTTATCGTTCGGTGGCTTTGCGTGCACTGCTCCTTCATTTCTACATGATCCCCAATCTATTCCTGTAAAATCGGATCACTGTTTCTTATGGGTCTTTTGATTCTCATTCAACAGTAAGTGGGTTCAGATTCAATCGCATCTATAGTTAGTCTTTCACCCCTTCTTTCAGATTACTACTTGATCTTCTTAAATGCCTTGAATCAATCCCATGATTTACAGATTTAAGTGCATTAGTAATAATTCATGTCATATTGTGTTTAAATTAGCATCCAGATTGTACTTGTGTGTTGTTAAAGATTGAATTTTGATTTGAGATTTGTTTAATTATGCTATTACATAATTAGAATATGTATATGTATCTTTTCACTTCTAATTCTCATCATTTAATTGATTATAGAATCATAGGAGCACTGATAGATTGGATAATTCACTCCCCCATTCTCATTAGAATTATCCCTATATATACAAAACTATTCTCCACTAATTAAGGAGAGATAATCACAACTCTAAATAATACAAAATCATTTACAAATATACGCTAATAAGCACCAAATGAAGATACATGGCTTGGTGACTTTTGCCTTACTTTAAGTCCGCATTTCCAAAGTGGTAATCAAAGGAGACCAATATTTTTCTCTATAGTATTAGTTACTTTAATCTTTGATGTTCTTTTTATTTTAAATGTTTCGAGACTTATTATATTAAAGAAACTACTTGGTGCATCCTTCACTTTTCAGATCCAGGCAACTCTGGTATCAAATTTTGAAAGAACTATTCTTGATCTCCTACATATAAGTTTAAACTAATTGTTAGCTTAGTTCTTATTTGTTGGCTGATTATCGATTACACACCACCACATGTCTACAAACTGTATGGACTTCCAAACACCGGAATGCACACAAGTTTACCCACAAAGAACTAATTAATTGGGTGAATAAATTAACTAGATGAGCTATGTATCATCATAATAATGGTCTCATAGGCATGCTACATGTAATGAAAACCACATTCAAGTTTAATCTTATTTGACAAACATCATGTACCAAATAAACTGGCTTGGCTTCAAGCCTTCAAGTTTGTGTATTTACTGACTTTATGAGGGTATTTAAATTTTGTATATTTTTAAAATTGTATGGAATCATATTTTTCTGCATATGGGTCAAAACGGCTTCAGTTGTTGCTGCAATGATTATTTGTGCAATAGGGATTATATTTTTGTGCATATTTTTTTAGTAACTGTTGGTTCATTTGTCGCTATTATGATTCATGAAATATGTGTTGCTATTATAATTTGTGCAATAAGTGTTGCTACCGTCATATGGCTTAATTCGTGAGAGCGTTGCATAATTATAATAAGCTGCATATTTGCTGCAAATTTATAGAAAATTGACCAAACGGTTTCTACATGCATTTTGCAGCATTGTTTTCTAATTGACCCATACTTTAGTTTTACCTACATGTTGAAATAACCCACTGGCCGCTGCATATGAGGTTCTAGAGATATTTACACACAAGAAAACACTTACTAAGTTATGATCTACACTTACTAGGAAATCCAGGTAACCTTTTTGGTAATGATCTTGCATACCAGTTTGTGTCATGTTTGAACTTTGAACTTTGGATGCTCTAACATATTGTCTCTCTCACTAGACCACCAACCCTAATGGTTATTGATATTTCATCACATTGTGAAAAGTTCAAAGAATAACATGATTACTTTATGTATCATTACTTGTGTTCGTGTTCATTGTCAATGCAAGTGAGCCTCTAATGAATTATATAATTTCTTTAGTTATGTAAATTTTGTATGACTATAGATTATATTTTTTTTAAGTTGATACAATAAAAAAAATTGTATTATACAATCCGGTGTAATACACGGGTCTGTAACCTAGTTATGTATAAATAGTTACTTTAAGTAAATAAACAATAATGTATTTTTCTTAAACTTTTGTTTAATAAAAAAGTTATGGTGTTTAAATATTTTGTTTTAAGTAAAATGATTTTTTATAAAAAGTTCGTTGCTTTTTTGTTTTTTAAAAGTGTGTTTTAAATAAAAAAATAGATTTTCAATTTATTAAATTATACATTTTTTAAAAAATAGTATGAATAATATAGACAACAACAAAATCAATATAGAGTCAAAAGGCAGATTGCCTTTTGACTAGTGACTATAACATGTCATAGCTCACATCCTAATATATTACAAAAAGGATAAAAGTACATAAAGTAGAAAGTAAATGACTCAAGACCTTAATATACTGTTACCAAAATCATAGACATTTTCACCAACTTATGTAAGTTGGTGACTGATCAGAGATGCAACGGAAAGGTGGTCCTGCTTTATGGTAAAGGTATATCAGACAAAGCATGTACTCAAAAGTCTTTGGAAGAAATCTGTCTTCATGTGTTGGCTTCAGAAGACTTTGTCTTTGAAGCTTCGAAAGACTTCATGTTTGGCTTCGGAAGATTTCACACTTGAATGTTTTCTATGGTAGAGTGTGAAACTTTCGAAGCATTCTACTTAGTACTTCTTGTGCATGCATGCAGGATAGATTTTGGATGTTTTGGAATGCATCAGCCTTATATGAAACCTTACAAACTCCCTTAGGCTGATGCTACCAAAACATTTGAAGACTTCGGATATCAACCGTCTTCATCATGTTGATGATCATGTCTTTCTTCATAAGATGGTCAGGATCACTCAGACTCTCATAGTGTCTACCCATTTCAAAGAGATCATGTAGAGGTAGATTGAACATGTCTTGCCATGTGTAGACATCCTCAACACCTTGATCTCTGATCACATGCCATCTCTCTGGATTAGTGGTGTAAGTCCAGGATAAGATTGGTCTTCTTGATGCCAAAGGAGCTACTTGAACTGGAGTTGGTGGAGCATCCTCTTCATGCACCTTCTCAGAATGATCTGATTCATCCTGAGGCCTGGAAGTGGATGACTCTGACTTCTTCTTCTTCTTGGACTTTGGTCTAGAAGCCATCCTTTTCTTCCTCTTTGAGAACTTTAACTGAGAAGACTGGCCTTCAGCACCTTGTTGTTTAGTCTTGTCTTTCTCAGTTGGATCTACCTCCCTCACAGGTTCAGAAGGAGAGGAAGGTTTACCCTGCTGTTAGGGATCACAAGCTGAAGCTTGCTGAGACTTAGCTTGAGGTCCAGGTTGTGTTGTCTCAAAATTTTCAACCTTAACCTCAACTTCAGGAGGAGCTTGACTTGGTAGGGAGCGTAAGTCAACAAGCTCTCCTCTATTTATCTTCTGCTTGATCACCCTTATATGCTCATCCATTGTAGATAGAGACATAGGGCCAAGCCTCCTTCTGGAGAATCCATACAACTCCAAGAACCTCATCATCCTTTGTCTATCAGCAGACTTCTTCATACTCTTTTGGATGATAGCTCTTAACTTTGCAGCCTCTTCCTTCATCTTTCTCTTAGTTGCCTTTTGTTCTTTAAGCACTTGAAGTTTAAGCTGTTTGAGATTCTCAAACTCAATGTACTCAAACGAAAAGGGAAGAAGTGCAAATGCCTTGTAGAGACCTGTGGCACTCAGGTAACTAATGATATTTGCCTATCAGTTTCTTTATCCACCTGAGGTTCAGGAGTTGCCACATTCTCTTGCACAGGGCTTTCTTGAACTGGGGAGAGGGTAGGAGTATGCTTGTATAATCTTTTCTGTCTTCTCTTTTCTTTGATCTGAAGAAGCAATCTTGCATCCTCAGTCTCCTTCCTTTCCCTTGACATTTCCATGTCAGCCAGTTCATTCAGTTGCTCCAAGAGGAGAGCAATTATCTCATCAATGTCATAGTTCCTGGCCTGTAAATAATTAATCCTGACTGCCCTCAACTCATCATTCTGAGTGTTTGGTCTGGGGGCAGCCCTGATTGAAGCTTGTATAAAGCTTGAAGACCCAGTTGAACTATCTCCCCTTAGCTTCCTCTTGCATGGCTTTTGAGAAAACGCCATGCAGTATCTCAGAGGTCTGCAACGGAGTGTCAGGGAGACCATACTTATGTCCACTGGATAATAGTAGTGTCTTCCGAAGGTAAGTTGGCTTCGGAAGAACAAGTTCTTCCAAAGCCACTTATACTTCGGAAGAGGCTTCTGTACTTCCGAGGCTTGAGGACTTCTTTCATACTTCGGAAGTTGACTTCTGATCTTTCACTTTAAGTCTTGATCTTTGGAAGTGAATACTTTGTCTTCGGAAGTTGGAGTTTTCCTTCGGAAGTTGGTTTTACACTTTGTCTTCGGAACAACTCATTTTTCCTTTGGAAGTTCCACACTTAGCTTCGGAAGTCCTTTATAAGTTGCACCAAAATAGTCTAAGTGATTTGGTTTTGGTTGCACCAGCCTTTCTAGATTCAACAAACTCCCCCTAGGCTGATGCTACCAAAACCTCATTTGTTTATGCTTCTCAAAGCTTTCAACACCAGGGACAGAAGATATTTATCTGTTTCCTTGTTCTTTCCTGAAATGGTGCTGAGAAGCTTGTACAAGTCATTAGTGGATAGGAGATCCAGTCTATCACTTTGAATGACATGCACCCTTTGTTGTGCCCCTTGAAAAAAGAGTTAGTTGACGGGAGATATAGTCATACTCCCATCTTACTATGGATTCAAGTTCTGGACCTTCAACCATTTGTAGAAAGGCTTTGCCTTTGGTTGTTCATCCCTTCCTTTTCTCCTCCTCTCTCAGTTTCAACTCTTCTTCAACCTTGGTCCTAGCAGTTAGCTCGACCATATGAAGACTGCCTAGATGATTTCTGATATGAGCAGCTACATCAGAGTTGGAGGGGTTAGAGAATGACTTCTCTGCTAACTCAGCAATATCGAATCTTCTTAAGTGTAGCAGAGATGAGGCACTTAGCCTGTTGAGCTCTCCATTTTCTCTTTCAACAACAAAGTTGTGAGAAGAGTCTTCGAACCTCCACTGGATGATCTTCTTCCTAGGCACAAGAGGTTGTCTTGGCACCCGGTCACCTTTCTTGGTATGTAGCAGAGTCACCAGCCTTCTCCTTAGCTTCTTTTCTTCCTTATTCAAAGTATCTTAAGTGAGGCCAAGGAGATTTGCAGCTTGGTCCAATGTTCCTATGGGCAAATCAAGAAATTGAACTCTAGTGAGGGAACATGAGGATCCATCAACATAAGTCAATTTGACTGAATCCTCCTCATAGGAGATGTCACTCAGGGTTGTGCAATTGATGAGCTTTTCTTCATTGCCTTGAATTCCTCTAAGGGGAGATGTTTAGAAGGCTAAAGGGATGGTTTGAGAGGTTGTTGGGTAGGTTGAGGTGTTTGGGTTCTGGCTAGTGTTTTGGGTTGGAGGATAGGTAGTTTAAGTGGTTGAGGTGAAGAGGTTGGTAAGGGTGATGGTGTAGGTTCAAGGGTGTATGGTTTGGTGGTTAGTTCAGTTTTGATGAGGAATGGAAAGGGAATTGGTTCAGGTTATGGTTGGGTTTGAGTAGTTGATTTGAAGATCATCCCCTGTCCCCTTCTGTACATCTCCTTCCTCTTCCCCGAGCGAATGTCAGCCTTTATGTCACTGACATGTCATTGGAGGGTCTTTTCAGACATAGGACCCACCTACCTGCCAGAGAAGCCATGAGTCCGGAGGTAGTTCTTCATCCAGGCCTTCTCACCTATCTTCTAGGCAGCAGCTAGTCCTGCTTCTTCTTCTTTCTTCCTCTTCAGCATCAGCTTTTCCTTGGCAGCTTTCTTTCTCTCTTTCTCCATTTGATCTTGCTCTTTGTTGAAGAGCCATAAGATCGTATCATTGTTGTGTGGAGATAGTTCTTCTAGAGAGAAACCTCTGGAGGTTAGGAAAGTTATCCTTTCCCTCCTGAGCTGCTGATCAACTTCTGTTTCTTTCCTCTCCCTTTCTTCCTCTAAGGCCAACCTTGCTGCTTCTTCTCTTTGCTGTTTTTGCAGCAAAGTTGTCTTTTCCAGCTCAATTAACTCCTCTAGTGGTAGCAGGAGTACATCTTCACTCACAGCTCCTAGACTGACAAGTCTATCAATGATTTCTACTCTTCTTCTATTGTTGACTGCCTCCTGGTTAGCTGCAGCTGCTTTGCTATTGGCAGCTAGCAGTTTTCCACTTGGAAGTCTACCTTTTCTTTTGAGTTTTTCTAACCTTTCTTCCTCCTGAAGCTCTTCCTTAGTCATCTTCCTTTTTCCTTTGATGTCTTCGGAAGTGCTAGACTTTGGGAGTTCTTGGATGGAAGGTTCAGGTTGAGTAGTAGAAATGAAAGCTGGAGTTAATGCTGATGTTTGAACTAGGGGTTGGGTAAGAAAATCCTCCCTAGTAACCTCAGATGCAAGTTCTAGGATTGCATCTGTGACTATTAGATCATCGGATAAGGAGATAGTCCTTCCGCAGCTTCATCTCAAGCTTTGGAAGATTGAAAGTTCTTCCGAGGCTTTGACTGTGCTTCGGAAGTCTGTGAGAATGCACTATCTATCCCAACTGTCTCAGCTGCTGGGCCATCAGTCCTTGTTTCCCCTTCGAAGTTAATCTCAGGTTTCACTTGGACCTTAGGTTGACCAACTTCCTCAATAGTCGTAGAAGGTGCATTTAACCTCTGAAGCTCTTGAGCTCCGAAGTAAATCACAGACAGATCAGGACTTGGCTGTTCAATAAGAGATTCCAACATGAACTTGTTGAAGAACCTGTTGAGATCTTGGAGCATCCTTTGATCAACTTGAATTACAGCTGGAGGAGGCTCAGGAAAAACAGAAGCTTGTTGCATAGGGTATTTTGAGCTTAGGGAAATGAGAGCTTGGCTTTGTGGTTCCTCTTGTCTTTGGCTTTGTCCCTGAACACTCTCCCCCTTTTTGGTAGCATCATCTTGAGAGCTTGATGAGCTAGAGGAAGAGGTCAATGAGACCTGAATTGGTACGTGCCAAACAGACCTCTCAATCTGTTTCTCAGCTAGTTTGGCCTTGAGATTTTCAATCTCAAGTTGCTGAGTGGCAGACCTATCTTCTAAAGTCCTAACCTTAGATTCAAGATTTGAGACTTTAGAAAGTAGGTCTTCAATGGTGAGTTGCAGTCTTCCCTCATCTTCTTTTGAAGAATCACGGGGAGATGAGGTAACATACCTAGTATGTTCATCCTCACCACCAGATGTGGTTTCTTGGCGCCCTGGTTTCCCTTGCTCAATGATGTCTCTTTGTCATCAAGGGGCATGGTTGCCACAGATTCAGTCTCAGTAATGTTACCACTGTCCTGAGGATCCATTGAGGCTCATGCAGTAGTGGCAGCTGAATCTACATGAGTCCCTTCCACATCAGTGGGACTCACCTCAGTAAAGGCTTGCTGATGGGGGCTAGAGATAAGAAATCTCTCTGGGCTCTGTTGATCCTTGAGAGGGTGATGTGGATCAACTTCATTGCCCTGAAGAGACATAATCTCTTCATCAGCTCCTATTAGTAGTTCAGTAAAGGATAAGGAAGTAAAGCCTAGTGACCCGGGACTTTGATCAATGTCTAAAGGCATTGAGCCTGTGGTGGGGCTGTCCCTTTTTGGCTGCTTAGGGGAGTATAAAGACTCTCCCTGAGGGTTTTCAGCTTGGGTTTCGGGCTCATGGGTTTGAGACTGAGGAGACTCAAGACCCATATTGAGGTCAATTGTGAAGGATGGTTGGACCTCAGGCTGAGTGGGAGCCCATTGTTCCACTCTAGCCTTTTTGGGTAGAACAGGAGGAGCTTGTTCAATCAGAGAAGATTGAACAAGGGTTCGTTTGAGGCGTCTTTGATAAGTAATGGTGATGTTGGAAAAGGTAGATTTGGCAATGTGAGGGTAGTTGCTGGTGTGGGTTCATCACCTGTGGGTTAACAGGGATGTCACCAGGAGCCATTGGCCCAGTCATACCTGGAAGAAGTGCAGTATATCTTCCGGTGAAGTTGGTGGACACTCTCTTCAAAGTCTTGAAGATGGTCGGCCTCATTTGAGGAAAATCAGAGCAGCTGCACAGACAAGCTTACTCTGGTCCAGCTCACAATTGATTATGTGCTGAAGAAACCTGGGATACATGAAGAATATGTACCGTTGAAGGTTTCCCATGAGATTGGTCAGCACAAATATTGAGTAGTTGAAGCGGAGGCTTCTCACCAAACCATGAACTAGGCACCCAAGTACATATGGGATTTGATCCCATCCCCTAGATTTGTTGGACAAGCAATAAAGAACTACATGCAGCAGGAACTTCCAGTTGTAAGAGAAGTTGAACTTGTAAACGGTTGACCTACTAACATCTCCACCATATCCTATTTGGATATAAGTGTTGTCCAAATCTGCTTTGGGGAACTCTGTAGGAGCGCCCTCATCATGAAGCTCTAGATGCTCCCTGATGAGTTGTTCAGAATGACTAACTCCTGGCCACAGATGCTCGATCTTATGACACGAACCCCATTTAGGGTTTCAATCTGACCATTTGCCCAAAATTCAGACATATGATTTGAGTAACCGTGGGGTTAACAGTCAGGGCAGTGTAATAAGAACATTGGGTTAGAAAGGAGATGATATCTGAGAAGTCGGCATCCCTTGAAGAATCAAGGAGTGCGACTTGGTTGTGCTGAGGGTTTAGTGCCATTTGAGAAAGTTGCAGGAAGATAGTTCGGAATTGGGTGAAGTGGAGATGAAGAAAGCTTTTAGGGTAGTAATTTTGGTAAAAAGATGAAAGTGATTAGCCGGAGTTATTTAAACGGGTAAAATGGCAGTTTAAAGGGGGTTTGGATAAGATGATGGGATGTTTCAGTGGATGATGTGACATGGGCGGTAAGGTTAGGCCATTTAAATAATCCGACATCATTAACAAAATCTTTACTTATTACAAAGTGGGGACCAAAAGATTTCCGTTACACAGTAAAATCTTTCTTCCGAGTATAAAGCATTTCCGAAGGTAATGGTCTTCCGAAGGCAAATTTACTTCCGAAGGTAAAGTTTTTACTTCCGAGAGTATATGTTGCTTTCCGAATGGAGAGTGTTACAAGCTTCGGAAGTAGATCTGATATGAAATCAATCGCTTCTTCTGAGACTTAACAACTCTTCCGAGAAGAAATTATCCTGGGAGGAATTTGCTTCGGAAGATATGTAAAATATCTTCCGAGGGTTAATTCCTCTTCGGAAGAATTTATACTTAAATAAAATTTTAGAGAAAGACCTTTTGTAGCAGGGCTTAGATTGTTTGACATAAAACTTTACACATTAAAAGGTTTTCAAATGAGATAAACGAATCTAGGTTTATCATCCCAATAGCTGTAATGAGATTTTGAATCTTTGTTCATCAAAGGCTTTGGTGAACAAGTCAGCATATTGTTCATTTGAATCAACTTTAATTAGCTTGATAAGATTTTTCTCATGAATATCTCTAATGAAATGATACCTGATATCAATATGCTTAGTCTTGGAGTGCTTCACAGGAGTTTCAGTAATTGAGATAGCACTGTTGTTGTCAATGTGGATAGGAGTGCTCATGAAGTTGAATCCGTAGTCTATCATCTGGTTCTGAATCCACAGCAGCTGAGCACAACAACTAGCAACATCAATGTATTCAGCTTCAGCAGTTGATGTAGAGACACAGGATTGCTTCTTGCATTGCCATGAGATGATCCTTCCACCAAGAAATTGACATCCACCAGATGTTGATTTCTTGTTGATATTGCAGCCACCATAATCACTGTCAAAGTAACCATAGAGATTGAAATCACTATTTCTTGGATACCAGAGACCTAATTTAGGTGCTCCTTTAAGGTATCTGAGGATTCTCTTGGCAGCAACTAGGTGAGACACCTTTGGAGCAGCCTGATATCTTGCACAAATACAAGTTGCAAACATGATATCAGGTCTACTTGCTGTGAGATACATCAGAGAACCAATAATTGCTCTATATTGATGTTGATCAGTATCCTCCCCCTTAGAGTCAGGGCAGAGATTGTGGTTTCTGGGTATAGGTGTTTTTTGCTGCCTTACAATCTTTCATATCAAATCTTTCTAAGATGTCATTGACATACTTAGATTGACTGATGAAAAACCCTTCCTTCATTTGCTTCACCTGAATTCCAAGGAAAAAGTCCATTTTCCCATGGAACTCATCTCAAACTTCTTCTTTATGATGCTCTTAAAGTCTTTACACATTTGGTCATTTGAGGAACCAAATATGATGTCATCAACATAGACTTGAACGAGCAAGATGTCTTTCCCAGACTTCCTTATGAAAAGAGTCTTATTAATGGTACCTCTTGTGTAACCATTCTTCAGGAGAAACCAAGACAATGTCTCATACCCCAACCTAGGTGCTTGGTGCAGCCCATATAGAGCTTTATCCAATTTGCACACATAGTTGGGATGCTGTGGATCTTCAAATCCCGGAGGTTGTCATACATAGACTTCCCTATCTATATCCCCATATAGAAAGGCACACTTGACATCAAGCTGGTAGACAGTGAAATTATTAGATGCAGTATAAGCAAGGAAGATCCTAACTGCCTCAAGTCTTGCAACAGGTGCAAAGACATCAGTATAATCGATTCCCTCCTCTTGAGTGTATCTTTGAACCACCAGTCTTGCTTTGTTCTTGATAATCAAGTCTCTATCATCTCTCTTGTTTCTGAAAACCCATTTAGTGCCTATAGGTACTTGACCAGATGGTAGCGGACATAGGTTCCAAACCTTTTGTCTTTTGAATTGAAGTAGCTCCTCTTGCATTGATTCAACCCAGCTACTATCTTTCAAGGCCTCTTCCACCTTCTTGGGTTCCATTTAGGATAAAAAGCATAAGTACAAGCAGACATTCCCATTGTGAGTTTGTCCTCTTGTTCTCACGCTTTCAGAGACTTCCCCTATGATGTTCTCAGCTGGATGAGTGTTGTGAATCCTAAGTATAAGAATTACTTCCAGTTGCAAAGATAGATCCAAATTGGACATATTTTGCTCAGGAGCCTGAACACTTGGTCCAACTGCTGTTTCAAACTCATTCAATGAGGACTGATTGAATGAAAGAGAAACATCATCATTTGTTTGCTGTGAAACAGCATTAACAGTTGCCTGTTCCTTCAAGATGTTGCTTCCATCAGCTTGGTGTTGTATAGTGTCACCTGATGAAGTTTGAGAGTCAACAGGTGAACCACTGGTTGAAGCTCCACTATCCCTTGAGATAGTTATACTATCAGATCTGCCAATAGTGGGAACTTGATTTGTTGCAACTCTTGGAGAACTTGGAATAGGTCTGGGAAGCTCAAACAGTTGGTCATCATTAGAAAGTTTCAGCAGTTTCATCTTTGGTTCTTAAAAAGAATACCCATGTGAATCTAGTAAAATCATCAACAATCATAAGGCAATATGATTTCCTTCCAATGCTCATTATACTTGTGGGACCAAATAGATCCATGTGCAATAAGTGTAATGGAGTGGTGATGGAGTTAACAACTTTGGATTTGTGAGATGCCCTGTGTTGCTTCCCTTTCAGGCATGCAACACAGTTATCTTTGCAGAAAAATTCCTTTTTAGGCAAACCACGTATCAAGTTATTTTTATCCAATTTATTCATTGTCTTAAAATTTACATGACACATACGTTTATGCCATAGTGTTGACTCATCATTATCAGCTTTGGAAAGAAAGCATGATACTTCTCCCATTGGGGAAGCATTGTTCATATCCAACTTGTACATATCCCCTTTCCTGGAAGATCTAAGAAGCACCAATTCCTGAGGAATTGTCATCCCGGGTTTGAGGATTATGCACTCATGTTTTGTGAAGAGCATTTGATGCTTTTAATCATAGAACTAAGAAACACTTAACATGTTGTGTTCAAGCTGTTTGACAAAGTTAACTTCGTCAACCTATAATTTTCCGTTGGATATACTTCCTCTGCCAGAAATATATCCTCCGGCCTCACCTCCAAACAGGACAGGACCTTCATCATAATGTTGAAATTGTTGAAGAAGAGATATGTTCCCTGTCATGTGCCTGGAGCATCCACTATCCATAATCCAAACATTGTTATTCTTGTCATATGGATGTCCCTGCACATAAGATGAGATGATTAGTTTTGATTGGAAACCCAAGCCTTGTTGGTCTTGGGTTCTTCCAATGATAGTGACATAATTGAACCAAAATTTATGCATGGGGTTCAATAGATGTCTTTGAAGAAGAGGTTTGGGCTGCAGCATCTTCCTTGATCTTCCATTCCATCCCTTGGTTGATCATGGAGGATGAGCTTGTTGAAGCTTTTGCAGCTTGGCATTCTTCCGAAGCTTCTTTATTTTTGGAAGAAGCCTTCACCACCTTTTCTTTCGAAGCAGTCTTCTTCTGGGATGGTCTCAAGGGGACTCTTTTATTCTTTTGAGTCTTGACAGCTTTAGCTTCCGAAGCCTTTTTCCCTTCGAAAAAGGACCTTCTTCCGAAGGCAACCTTGCTTCGGAAACAAGCTTTCCCTTTTTCATCACTTGAACCATTTGATATGGTCTGAATGAGAAACCTTCCCTGACTACTTCCTTTTTAAAATTATTTACATAATGTGTGCTAGCAGGATTGTAGTAACAATCTTTGGCCATGTGGTTTTGCAGACCACACATTATGGATGCAATGTTAACCTTTTGGGAATTTGATGATTGTTGTTTCTTGTTCTTTTTCTCTTTATCAGCAACCTTTCCCTTTAAGTTCTTATCCTTTGGTAGGACAGGAGTGCTGATACGACACTCCTTTCCTGAATCAGAGTTTCCTACCACCTGGAATCCAGCTGAGATGAATGCACCCTTTTGCTTTGGGGTTATCTTCAGCTTAGACTCAGCCACTTTCTTGGCAGTTTTTCTGGCTGCCTTAGCTCTGCTTCTTTTGGCTTTGGTGGTCAGGGGTTGATCATCACCGGTAGGAGATGGTATAATTACCTGGTTCTTCCCTGTGATGGTCTCCATGGTTGCATCACTCTTTGACTCATGAGAAGGTGGGTCAGAGATGGAACCTCTTGCTCTTTAGTACCATACCTTGGTTGTCTTATAGACTCATAAGAGTGTGGTGGAGCAATTTCATTGGTTCCCAACCCACCTTTGTTTTGGTAACAAAGTTTTGAGTGAGAGGATGATGCAAGAATGGCTTGGAAGTTTTGCTCAGAAATAGCATACTTCCTAGCTTGAGCCTCAGCTGTGACAAGCTGGGCTTGAGCCTCAGACAATTTGGATATTAAATCCTTTATTTGAGTCTTATAGTTAGTGTGTTCATGTTTTAATAGGGACACAATTTTCTCAACTTCTCAATTTTTCTTTGATAGTCAGATTCAGCCCTTTTAAAATCAGATTTTAAAATATTTAAAGACTCAATATCGGATTTAATCTCCATATCATAGTCCTGATACAATTTAACCTTAGCAATACAGGCAGGAGTACAAAGATGTTCATATACCTTATTCTTATCTGTTCCGTCTATGAGTGCTTGAGCAGGAGTCACATCCTGTACCATAAAGCTCCAGTCAACTTCTTGAGCCATTACAGCTGTCTCTGTTGACTTTCCAGTGGGCTTTGGTGTAGAGGGATGTGTGGAGGCCTGTGGGGTTCCCCGATTCGACTTGGGAGCCTTGCATTCACTTGCAAAATGACCAAGTTGGTTACAGTTGTAATATTTGGCCTTTGTTTTGTCAAACCCAAATTTGCTGTTGATTGGGTTCTGGGGAAATTGGCTTGCAGTTCTCTTGAAGAACTTCTTTGCTCTGTAGGTTAATAGAGCCATTTGTTGGACTATGTCCACGTATTCCATGTCATCTGGGCTGAAGCACTCTAGATCATCAAAGCAATATTGATAATCATTAGAGTGTCCACTTCTTGAGACAAAATCACAGCTGTCCTGAAAGGAACTTTGCTGAGCTTGTTGAGACCTTGAAGTCTCAGGAAATGTGATATATGGTCCAGAAGAACAGGATGGCTGCTGGGTGTAAGTAAGGTATTGTTGAGGCTGGGAGGGTCCTGAGACTTCAGCAACCATTAAAGCGTTGCTAGCAAGAAGACTCAAGGGTCTACTTGTCTGATGACCTCTCTTATTCTCCATTTCCAAACGGTATCCATCAAGGATGCCATAGAGTTTGGTCATGGTGAGTGTATTTAGGTTCTCTGTTCTTTTGATAGAGACACAGTAGAATGTCCACTCATTGGGAAGTGCACTCATGAACTTTCTTGTGAGGTCTCTAAGTTCAAGAGCAATTCCCACAGACTTAAGGGAAGAAATGAGATCCATGTACCTGAAGTATTGCTGGCTGAGGGTCTCTCCAGCAACATAGGTGAAGTTCTCGAACTGCTGCTTCATTGAGTCCTTCTTGGAGTCATTTGAGCTTGAGTACATGTGAGCAAGTGCATCAAACAGTTCTTTTGCTGACTTGCAATGCTCAAACCCCACCATGATGAAGTTGGGAATTGTAGTCATGAGAACAGTCATAGCATTGCTATCAATGTCCAGCTTCTTTCGATCCTCATCAGAATAATCTTCAATAGCTTTCTCAATCATGGCATCGTTTCCACCAGCTATCTTTGGCTTATACGGGCCATTGACAATAGATTGTCACATCTTGCTGTCTTGATACCTGATGAAACCTTCCATTCATCTGCTCCATGACCTGAATTTTTCAGGGGTGATGATGGGTGCTTTAGTCATCGTCCCCATCTCTACTTCAGACTTGTTGAGGGCCATTTTGAGTGTGGTGTAAGGAGGAGTAAAAAACAAGTTGATTAGGATGGTAAGATCTCACAATCAAGAGCCTAAAAAGCTCTGATACCAATTGCAGGATCGGGTTTGTCACTTAAACACTTGGATTTCTCTCAAACTCACTTATATTACACTCAAATCAGATGAAGTAGAATCTCTTCTAAGAGTTGATAATAATATAATAAGTAGCAAAGAACATAAAGAAATAATTTTCAAGGCACTTGTATATATTACTTCTCAACTCAAAGTATTACAAGACTCTTACCAGCATGAAACATGAGTTACAATGAAAAACTATATATACTAGATCCTACAGGCGGATATACTTTGATACCAGCTGGAAACCTAAGACTAAAGCATATACTACAATGCTAAAGTTAAGGTATCTTAGATAAAGTATTATGTAAGATATGGTAGTCATGACATGTCCATGACTTACCTTTTGTCACCAACTAAAGATGGCAACTGTACTAACTTATAAAGGTAAACAGTGGAATAAAGTATCGTCAACTACACGGCTTTTGAGAAAACGCCATGCAGTATCTCAGAGCTCTGCAGCGGAGTGTCAGGGAGACCATACTTATGTCCAGTGGATAATAGTAGTGTCTTCCGAAGGTAAGTTGGCTTCGGAAGAACAAGTTCTTCCAAAGCCATTTATACTTCGGAAGAGGCTTCTGTACTTTCGAGGCTTGAGGACTTCTTTCATACTTCGGAAGTTGAGTTCTGATCTTTCACTTTAAGTCTTGATCTTCGGAAGTGAGTACTTTGTCTTCGGAAGTTGGAGTTTTCCTTCGGAAGTTGGTTTTACACTTTGTCTTCGGAGGAGCTCCTTTTTCCTTTGGAAGTTCCACACTTAGCTTCGGAAGTCCTTTATAAGTTGCACCAAAATAGTCTAAGTGATTTGGTTTTGGTTGCACCAGCCTTTCTAGATCCAACAGTCTATGAGGCACCTTTACCAGTTGGTGCTTCACTGAGGGGATGGATTGTTGAAGCAGCTGTAGTTGTTGTTACGGCAGGGCTCTCAGGCTCTGTCACTGGGCCTTCAGTTGAGGTTTTCCTTTTGAAACTAATCTTAGGGTCTGACTCAACATCCAGTTGACCGATGACATTACGTGATTGCCATTGCCTTCTTCTTGTGCTGAAGTCTTCAAAAATCCTGTCTTGAATCCTTTGGGCTAGCCTGTCAGCTTGCATAGATTGTCTTGGATTGGCAAGTGGCAGGTTGACTAGATCAACACCTTCATTAAAGTTCAAGGTCTGAAAATTGAAGACTACTTGCTGTCCTTGAATTCTTTGAAGTATGAGGGCTCTTCTGCCAGCATCATATCTCCACTTAAATTTATAATTAAAAGCTCCTTGGGATGGAGATGGCATAGCCATTGGTATACCCTCCTCAAACATAGATTGGATGAGTGAGTCCACATCAAAGTGAACTTGAGGAGGTTGCTGAGTATGGGCAACTGCAAGTGAGGTTGGTGAATCCTCTATGTCCATACTCTGTGAAAAACTCCCAGGTTCTGTGATTGTAATGAATTTCTCCCCCTTTTTGGTAGCATCACCTACTTGCAAAGTGTTCTCTCTCACCACCAGCATGGAGTTCTTGGCTGCCGGATTTCCCCTGCTTATTGACAACCTCAGTTGAAGTGTCAATGTGCTGAGTTGCCATGGTTGACGTCCTAATTATGTTATCACTTGCAGAAGTGAAAGCCTCTTCCATATGGACCTCCTGAACAGGTTCAGGGAGATCCACCTCAGTTGTAGGTAAATTATGTGGGCTAGATATGGGAGAATCATAAGCACTCATCTCTCTTTGACTGGGGGAGGAGTAGAGAGACTCATGGTACTCGGTGAATCCCATATCTTCATCATCAAGGAAGTCTAGGGTAGGGAATGGTTGGTTGAGATCCAAAGGCTGGGGATGGTAATTGTCCCATGTTGTTCATTTGAGTATTGAGACTCAGAGTGAAGGCTTGAGGCTAGTGGGCTAGTGAGCTCATCAGGCTGAGCATGATGAACCTCAGCACTGATACTTTGTAAGATGGGAGTGGTTTGCTCCTCAGGAGAAGTGGGAGCTCCAGTTTCCACCTCTTTCTATATGGGTAGTGATATGGCGGCCTACACAAGCTGAGGAGCTTGTGTAGGGGTTCATTTGGATTTTCTTTGGTAGGTGAAGATGATTTATGGTGTTCTTTTGGGTTGTGAAGTAGAAGGTGTGGGTTCAACACTAGATTGTGTTGCTAGGTTGTAACCTTGAGCAATGAGCTCTAATATTTTTGGGACTAGGGTTGTTTCTACCCCAAAGAAGCCAATAGTTGGCTTCTTTTGAATTTTAAAGATGTAGGGCTTCATCTGTCCTAATTTAAGAATATTACATGTTTCCCTCAACTGTGAGCCTAGTTCACAGTTGAGAATGTGTTGAACATATCTAGGAAACATGTAATACTCTAGGGAATCTAAGTTAGCAAGCAAGTTTGTATATACAAATTGAGAGTACCTGAACTTGACCCCTTGAACCATTCCATGCACTATGAAGGAGAGATCCTTAGGAATCTGGCCCAACCTCCATACTTGTTGGACAAGCTGTGGATGACCACATGTAGTAAGTACCTCCACTGGGAGGAGTCCTTCCCTTTCCTGAAGGTCTTTACAGAGAAATTCCCCTCATAGCCCATCTGCTGAAAGGAGTGCTTAACAGTCTCCTATGGAAAGAACAAATCACCTTCTACATCATCTAGATGAAGGTGGGTGTTAATGATGGTTGGAGTGATGAAGATAGTTCTCCCCTGCACTGTAGCAGAGAGTGCCTTCTCCCCATCCAGGATGACCTCTTGGTAGGTCTTCAAGAATTCAAGCAAATGATCCTCATAGAGTAGAGGATCAATGGTCAGGGAGGTGAAGTAGTTGGATAGAGCCAAGAATCGACAAACCTCTGTGAAATTAGGATCTTTCTCAGAGTGCAACAGAGCAACTTGATTGTGTTGCCTGTGGAGTTGCATGGAGAAATCAGGGTCGTTTCTGCGGTTAAGCTAGGCCATTTAAGAAAGCTTAGAGGTGAAGAAAGTGAGGAACAAAGGCAGTTGTGGGTGAATTTAGGTTAAGAGAGGTTTGCAGATGAAGAAGAGAGTGAAAGAGGGGGAATCATTGGGTATATTTATATGGATCTGAGACAAAGTTAATGAATGAGGATAAACTTTAAAATCCATAAGGCGGTCCCACCTCTGAAAAAGTAGTTTTCTTGGAAGTTGAAAATCTTCCGAAGGTAATTTACTTCGGTAGTTTCGATGAAAAGCTTCCGAAGCCAATTAAGACTTGAAATTTTCGGAAGAGAATTAAGACTTGTAAAGCTTTGGAAGATATTCGTGAGAGTTTAAAAAATTTTGCTCCGGAAGAGAATTAAAACTTGGATGTTTTATTCAACTAAGAATAAAGCTTCCGAGAGTTAATTGTCTTCAGAAGAAAATTGTTCTTGAAAACATACAAGTACTTAAGAGAAGTGTTAAGCTTCGGAAGATATTTCAGAAATTTCTTCCGAAGGCAATTTTACTTAAGCAATTGTTTGTTTTAAAGACATAAGTTTCTTCCAAAGATAAATGCATATCTTTCGTAGGCCTAAAAGATCAAGATTTTCAAAAATCTAAGGAAAGTCTTCTAAAAAGATTTTCTTCTAGAGAAAACAAGAGCTTATGAAGGTGATGAAATAGACAACAAAGGACACACATATTTTAGAAATAATATGAATTAGTTTTAAGAAAAAGTTACTCAAAGTTAATAATCCCAATAGCTGATATAAGATATTTGAATCTCTGCTCATCAAAAGCTTTGGTGAAAAGATTAGCATATTATTCATTTGTGTTAACTTTGACTAGTTTGATTAATCCATTTTTAAAGTTATCTCTAATTAAATGATACCTGATATTGATGTGTTTAGTCCTTGAGTGCTGCACTGGATTCTCAATAATAAAGATAGCACTATTGTTGTCTATGTGAATGGGAGTCTCTTCGAAGTTGTATCCATAGTCTACCATCTGATTCTGAATCCAAAGCACTTGAGCACAGCAGCTTACAGCAACAATGTATTCAGCTTCAGTAGTTGATGTAGAGACATAGGATTGTTTCTTGCATTGCCAAGAGACTATCCTTCCACCAAGAAATTGGCATCCCCCTGATGTACAATTTGCAGTCATGTTGCAGCCACCATAGTCACTATCTGTATAAGCATACAGATTGAAATCAGAATTCTTTGGATACCAAAGCCCAAGTGTTGAGGCAACTTTGAGATAACTTAGAATTCTCTTGACAGTGACTAGGTGTGACATCTTAGGGTTGGCTTGATATCTTAGACAAATACATGTGGCAAACATGATATTAGGCCGCTAGCAGTAAGGTACATAAGAGACCCAATCATAGCCCTGTAAAGGTGTTCATCCACACACTCCCCCTCAAGATCAAGTCCAAGGAAGTGGTTTCTGGCTATGGGAGTCTTAGCAACCTTGCAGTCAGTCATGTTGAATCTTTTAAGTATGTCTTGTACATACTTTGACTGACTTATGAAGATGTCATTGTCAACTTGCTTCACTTGAATTGCCAGAAAGAAATTAAGTTCCCCCTGGCACTCATTTCAAACCTGTCTTTCATCAGCTTGTCAAAGTCTTTGCAGAGCTTTGGATTAGTTAACCTGAAGATAATGTCATCTACATATAGTTGAACTAGCATTAAGTCATTTCCTGTTCCTTTGATGAAGAGAGTTCCATCTATAGTACCCCTTTTGTAGCCATGCTGACAAAGATACTGAGATAGAGTCTCATACCACTTTCTTGGTGCTTGGTGCAGCCCATAGAGAGCTTTATAAAGCTTGTAGACATAATCAGGATGATCAGGATCTGTAAACCCAGGTGGTCGTCTGACATACACCTCTTCATCAATCACCCCATAAAGAAAAGCACACTTGACATCAAGTTGGTAGACCTTGAAATCCTTGGATGCAGCAAAAGCTAAGAATATTCTTACAGTTTCAAGTCTTGCCACAGGAACAAAAACATCTGTGTAGTCAATTCTTTCTTCTTGTGTGTATCTTTGGACAACTAGTCTTGCCTTGTTCTTGATGACAATCCCTCTATCATTCTTCTTGTTCCTAAACACCCATTTAGTTCCTATAGTAGTCTTCCCTTGAGGAAGAGGACATAGGTTCCAAAATTTTTGCCTCTTGAATTGAAGTAGCCCCTCTTGCATAGCTTCAACCCAACTTCCATAGTGTTGAGACAAACATTTGCATCATGGGTTTGTCCTCTTGTTCTTACCCTAGTGGTAACATTTCCAATGATGTTTGTGGTGGGTTGAGACTTGTGAATCCTTAATTTAGGGATCAAAACAAGTTGTTTGGACGTATCTAAATTAAAGAAATTTAGCTCTGGCCCAGATGATTCACCCACCACATCAACACACTTATCAAGAGTGACTTGATCCAATGAGTGTGTGACATCATTGATGTTGTCTTCAATGGAGTGGTTATCAGCATACAAAAGTTCTTGGTCGCTATCACCATTTCCTCCTACATTTGAAGCTCCTGCATCTAAGTTTTGTGCCTTTAAGCTGGAATTTGAAGGCACCTCAGAAGTATGAGCTGAATTTGTCATTGGTATGCTGATAGGAACTCCATTTGCAGGGTTAGTTACAACTAAAGCTGAAGTAGTATAACTTGAAGGTCTTCTCAGCTTAAATCTTGGATCAGGGTCACCCGTATGAATTACATCTGTGGATCCTGAAACATGCTCACAAGATTTGTTAAAACAAATGGTAACTAAATCAAGATCAAATAGCCAATCAGGACCAGAACCTTTCACACAAGGAGTGTGCTCATTTAAGGTCATATTGGCTGACTCCTCAACTACTCTAGTTCTGAGATTAAATACTCCATAAGCCTTAACTTGGGAAGAGTATCCAATGAAGTGTCCATAATCTGATTTCTCATCAAATTTGGCAATTTGATCTTTGGTATTCAAGATGGTGCAAGGACATCCAAATGACCTGAGAAAACCAATGAAAGGTTTCCTCTTGTGCCAAAGTTCATAAGGAGTCTTACCATGTGTCTTAACTACTAAAACTCTATTTTGCACATAACAAGCAGTGTTGACTGCCTCTACCTAGAAGGTGATGGATAGATTAGAGTCAGACAACATAGTTTTTGCAGCTTTAATAAGTGTCTTGTTTCTCCTCTCAACAACACCATTTTGCTGAGGAGTCCTGGGAGCATTATATTGTCTTGTAATACCCTTTTCATCACAAAATGCATCAAGGATTTGGTTCTTGAATTCAGTTCATTGATCACATCTTATGGTTTTGACCTTGTGATCACATTTATTCTCAATCTATAGGATGAAACTCTTTAAGATCTCAGGAGTCTCATCCTTAGTTCTAAGGAAGAAGACCCAAGGGAATCTTGTAAAGTCATCTGTGATCACCAAGCAATAAGAGGTCCTTCCTAGACTCATTAACTGGTGGGGCCAAAGAGATCCATATGTAACAAGTGTAGGGGTGTAGTGATGGAGTTTCTTTCCTTTGGCTTATGAGATACCTTGTGTTGCTTCCCTTTGAGGCATGCAACACAGTGGTCATCACTTGTAAACTCTTTCTTTGGCATTCTAGTTACCAAATTATTCTTAATTAATTTATTCATGTTTTTAAAGTTTACATGGCACTTTCTTTTATGCTAGAGGAAAGACTCATCACTATTGGCTTTAGATAGAAAGCATGAAACTTCTCCAGAGGGAGATGTCTCTTGCAAATCCATCTTATACATGTTCCCTTTCTTGGGGGCTCTGTGCAGGATATGCTCATGAGGAATGACCACCCCGGGCTTGAGAACAATGCACTCATACTCAGTAAAGAGCATGTTATGACTCTGATCAGAAAATTAGGTTACACTCAAGAGATTGTACCCCAAGCTCTTTAAAAAAGTTTACCTTTTTAATGCTAAGCTTACTATTTGTGACCTTGCCCCTTCCAGATATGTAACCACCTTCATCTCCTCCAAAAACAACTGGCCTTCCATCAATTCTTTCAAAGTTTTAGAGTAGTGACCTATTGCCTGTCATGTGCCTGGAACAACCACTATCAATGATCCAGACATTCTTGTTTGTCTTGAGCTGTTCCTGCATAAAAGAGATGATTAGTTACATTTGGAAACCCAAGCCTTATTGTTCTTGGGCTTGTCAGCTGAAGTTGAAGACAATGCAACAGTAATAGATCCTATAGTCATGCTGTGAGGATCAGTTGCTGATGTTGATGGAGAATTTTCAGTCATTTGGTCTTTCTTTGTCTTTCATACCACCTTTGGAAGCTTGGACTTGACCTTCAACACTTCGGAAGTTTTGATGACTTCGGAAGTTTTGATGACTGGACCTTCGGAAGAGCTTGCTATCACTGCAGCAGGCTTTAGTGCTTCGGAAGTATTCCTTTCTACGAGACAAATTATCTTCCGAAGGCAATTTCCCACTTGTCTTCTTCTTCACTTTAGAGCTTCCGAGAGGAAAAGATTTTCCTTCCAAAGCTTGCATTTTCTTTAAACTCTTAAAAGTCTCTTTCTTGATCATGAGAATAGTACTTCTTGGATTGTAGAGGCAATCCTTAGCAAGATGAGAAGTACTCCCACACATGACACAATCCATTTTCTTCTTCCTAAGAGCCTTTTTTTATGAACAAGGCTGACTTTGATCACTTTCCTTCTTCACCTTCATCTTTGCAGATGTTGAGGCAGTTCTTTTAGGGTGAGAACTACCTTTGGAGCTGGATGGTTCAGGCTATGTAGCAATGGTACACAGCTGATTAGCCTTCTTCATGTTACTGCGATGATTTGAACATGAACCAGAACTCTTGGTACAAGAGTTCAAGTTGATGTCTTCATTCTTAACCACTTCAAACCCTGCAGAGATAAAGACTTGTTTATGTTTAGAGTTAAAAGTTGCCTTGATCTCTTGAGCCTTCTTTGTTTTTCTTTTGGCCTTCGTGATCGAGTTCTTTCTCCCTGACTTGAAAGCTCTAGTCAAAACCTCCTTCTTCAACAGCAACTGCAGCTTGCTGTTTTGGCTTCTCATTCTGGTTGGCTTTCTCAGTGTAGTTTGGTCTGGCTTGTGTCTGCCCATCATTTGTTCTTGGTGCCTTACACTCCCTAGCAAAGTGACCCATTTGGTTACTATTGTAACACTTTACTTTGCTTTTATCCAGCCCAAACTTTCCACTGGCTGTATTGCTTGGAAACTTTCTCCCTGTCCTCTTGAGAACTTCTTGGCTCTATAAGTGAGAAGAGCCATTTGCTGAACTATCTCCATGTACTCCAGATCATCTGGATGGATACAGACTAGGTCTTCAAGGGTGAAGAGAAAGTTGCCTGTGCTTTCATCAGAAGACACAAAGGCTTGTGAAGAGCTTGTCTCTTAGAATGGGCTTCCTTGAGTGTAGCTTTCTCTTGGTGTCTCTGGGAAGGTGATGAAAGGACCCTTTTGTGAGTTGTCAGGGTAGCAGATAAGATGAGGATGTGGTTCTCTGCCATCCCTTTCAAACACATGAAGGGTTGAGCTCTTCTGATTCCTGGAGTTATCAGATGAATTTTGCATGTTCATCTCCATCTGCTATCCACTAAGAATACCATATAACTCAGTCAAAGTGAGAGTCATGAGGTTTTCAGGTTTCTTGATCATAACACAATAATGTGTCCATTGCCTAGGAAGTGAGGCATGAACTTCCTTACAATGTCTCTGTTCTCAAGATTTTCTCCGACATCCATCATAGTATCCATAATTTCAACATACCTGAAGTATTGTTGAGTCATGGTTTCACCTGTAACAAAGGCGAAGTTCTCAAACTGCTGCTTCAGGAGATCTTTCTTGTTCTCCTTAGCTTCAATTGACCCCTCATACATCAGCTTCAGTGCATCCCATAGCTGTTTAGCTGTTTTGCACTTCTTGAAGTCTCTGTATATGGAGTTTGAAAGAGCAGTTTGAAGGGCGGTCATGGCTTTTTGATCAATGTCAATCTTCTTTCTATCTTCTTCAGAGTAGTCAGCCACATCCTTTGGTATCATACCACCCCCCAGCAGCAGCAGAAGAGGTGCTTGGTATGTGAGGTCCATTGACCACAAATTCCCACATCCTGGAGTCTTGTGACTTGATGAAGCCTTCTATTCTTTGGCAACAAGTGTCAAAGTCTTCACGAGTGACCAGTGGGGACTTTGTCATTGTTCCAGTTTCCATATCAGTTTTAGTAAGAGTTGCCATTTGAGATGTTAAGTATTTTGTGTGCGTGAGGGATATTAAGATGGTGAGATCTTACAATCAAGAGCCTGGAATGCTCTGATACCAATTGCAGGACCATTTAAGGGATGGTCACTTACAACACAACAACACAATGAGGAGAGTGACTTAGAATACTTAACAGATCAAATGGGGAACCAACAACAAGTTAAGCTTTGATACAATAAAACACAAGTATTAAAGAGACAAAACTAAGAAGATAATAACACAAGTGTTTGATTTTCAAGAATGTTGTATATTGCTCTCAAGTTCCTTACAAGTGTTTACAAAGCATAAGGAAAGATACAAGGGACCTGAGATACTTTATGCTACATCCTACAGCCGGCCATACTTTGAAGGCCAGCTAGATACATGATCTAGACAACAACAAAATCAATATAGAGTCAAAAGGCAGATTGCCTTTTGACTAGTGACTATGACATGCCATAGCTTACATCCTAATATATTACAAAAGGATAAAAGTACATAAAGTAGAAAGTAAAGGACTCAAGACCTCAATGTACGGTTACCAAAAGCATGGACCTTTTCACCAACTTATGTAAGTTGGTGACTGATCAGAGATGCAGCGGAAAGGTGGTCCAGCTTTATGGTAAAGGTACATCAGATAAAGCATGTACTCAAAAGTCTTCGGAAGAAATCTGTCTTCATGTGTTAGCTTCGGAAGACTTTGTCTTTGAAGCTTTGGAAGACCTCATGTTTGGCTTTGAAAGATGTTGGTCTTGGCTTCGGAAGATTTCACACTAAGAATGTTTTCTAAGGTACAGTGTGAAAAATTCCGAAGCATTCTACTTAGTACTTCTTGTGCATGCATGCAGGATAGACTTTGGATGTTTTGGATTGCATCAGCCTTATATGAAACCTTACAACTTTTACATTGGGTATACGACTTCGCGTAAGTTTCTAGCAATCGATGATTAATCTCTATGGGTTCCTCTACAAAGTTCAACTTGTTATTAATTTTGGCTTCCTTCAATGGCAATTCTAAGGCTTTGTCTACCAAATACTTCTTCATGTTAGACAAATGAAAGGTGTCATGTATGTAGCTTAAATCTTGAGGTAGCTTAACTGATATGCTACCAGACCCACTCTTGATAATATTTCAGATGGTCCAATACATCTTGGGCTTAGCTTGCCTTTCTTGCCAAATCTCACGGCTCCCTTCCATGGTACGACCTTTAGCATTACTCTATCACCTACCTGGAATTCCAGGGGTTTTTATCTTCTGTCTGCATATTTCTTCTGACGATCTCTAGCATTACTCTATCACCTACCTGGAACTCCTTAATCTTAATTATTTCTCTATGGTTTCCATCATGACCTCGGGTCCTATTACTTTGTTGTCACCAACCTCATTCCAACTTAACGGTGATCGACATTTTCTACCGTATAGAGCTTCATATGGGGCTGCTTTTTATACTTGCGTGGTAACTATTATTAAAGGTGGTTATCCCAGCTTCCTCTAAAGTCAGTCACGCAAGCTCTTAGCATGTCTTCCAAAGTCTGAATTGTTCTTTCACTTTGCCTGTCAGTTTGAGGGTGGTATGCAGTGCTTAAGTCAAGTCGGGTCCCTAAAACATGTTGGATAGATTTCAAAAATCGTAAAGTGAAGCGGCTATCATGATCTGATATAATTGATAGTGGCACTCCATGTCTGGTCACTATTTCGTCAATGTATAGTTGGGCTAACTTTGACAAGTCGTAGTCCACTCAGATTGGTAAGAAGTAGGCTGATTTGGTAAGTCTATCCATGATTACCCAAATAGCATCATGTCCATGAAAGGTTCTTGGTAATTTTGTAATTAAATCCATTATGATATTATCCCATTTCCACTCTGTGATTTCAGGTTGTTATAAGGTTGCTGGCGGTTTCTGATTTTCTGACTTTACCATTGCATACGTCAGACATTTCTCCACATAGGTCACAATTGATTTCTTAATTTCAGGCCACCAGAAAAGTGTCTTTAAGTCTTGATACATCTTGTCACTTACTGGTTGAATTAAGTATCTAGATTTGTGAGCTTCATCTAAGCCCATCTCTCTAATTCCTCCATTCTTTGCTACCCATGTCCTTCCTTCACACTTGTATAACCCATCATTGCTCACTTCCAAATGCTTTTCCATTCCCATTAACATCTCCTCAGCTAGTTTATCCTCTTTCAAAGCTTCCCTCTATGCTTCTTTTGATCTAGCGATAAGGCTAGTATCCACGCTCATCCTTAAGGCACAAACAAGAAGGGGTTTTTCCCTTGTTTTCTACTCAAGGCATCTGCCACTACATTTGCCTTGCCGGGATGATAGCGGATCTCACATTCGTGTCGCTTAACAATGCTAACCATCTTCTCTGGTGCATGTTCAACATCTTCTGATCATGAATGTGTTGCAGACTTTTGTGATCGTTATGATAACACACTTAGTACCATAAACGTATTGCCTCCATATTTTAAGTGCAAACACCACGACACTTAATTCCAAATCACAAGTTGTGTAATTTCTTTCATGCTTATTTCGCGATCTAGATGCGTAAGAAATCACCTTGTCCGCTGCATTAGCACACATCCTAATCTCTGACGCGAGGCGTCATAATAGACTACGAAGTCCTCAACTCCTTCTGGATGGGCAAAGACAGGTGCGCTGAACAATTTCTACTTGAGCACTTCAAACGCCTTGTTTTGTTCCTTTCCCCACACAAAAGTTGTATTCTTCCTGGTCAAAGCAGTTAGCGGCTGCACGATTCGTGAGAAGTCATTGATAAATCTAATGTAATAACCATCCAACCCAAGGAATTGTCTTATCTCGGTAGAAGTTTCAGGGATTTTCCAATTTTTTATAGCCTCTATTTTTGTTGGATCCACTTGAATCCCATTTTTATTCACTACATGCCCCAGGAACTGGATTTCACACATCCAAAACTCCCATTTGGAGAACTTTGCGCATAAATGCTCATTCTTGAGTAGTTCAAGAATCAGTCTAAGATATTTATCATGTTCTTCCTTGCTACGGGAGTAGATCAAGATATCATCAATAAACACAATCACAAACTTGTCTAGATATGGGCGGCATACTCGGTTCATGAGATCCATGAATGCTGCTGGTGCGTTAGTCAGTCCGAAGGGCATGACCAGATACTCATAGTGTCCATAGCTAGTTCTAAAGGCTGTTTTAGGTATGTCTTCTTCCATTATCTTCAGTTGATGGTATCCCGATCTTAAGTCTATCTTGGAAAAATAGCTGGCTCCTTGTAGCTGATAAAATAAGTCATCGATTCTAGGAAAAGGATTACGGTTCTTTATTGTAAGTTTGTTCAAATCCCGATAATCAATGCACATTCGTAAGGTTCCATCCTTCTTTTTAACGAATATTACCAGAGCACCCCACGAAGAAACACTTGGTCGTATAAATCAAGTGTTAAGAAACTCTCGGATTTGTAGTATTAGCTCATTCATCTCGGGTGGAGCGAGTCGGTAAGGTGCTTTGGCCACCAGTGTGGCACCGGACACTAAATCTATTTGGAACTCAACCTGTCGGGTGGCGGGAATCCTGTTAGGTCTTTGGGGAATGCTTACGAGTACTCAGACACCACAGGTATATATTCAATTATTTTATTCACGTAAATTACGAATGTTGTGCATTCTTTCTTGAGACTGTTGGTAGCCTTTAGGTGGGATATCATGGGATAAAACGTGTGGTTAAACCATGAACAACTAGTGTCTTTCCGTCGACTAAAGGTATTTTAAGCAAACGCTCATCACACACGATTTCAGCCTTATTTTAGCCAACCAATCCATCCCAACGACCATGTCAAAACCTCCTAACTTTATAGGCATTAAGTCTATCTTAAATGAACTACCCTCTAGAATCATTTTGCAATCTTTGATGATTTCATTCGTTTCTATTACGTTACCATCAGCTAATTCTATGGTATATGCATCAGTTAAGGTGAAAGCTTTCAAATCATTTAAAGGTTTAAAGGTAGTAGAAACAAAGCTAGTGGTTGCTCCAGTATCAAATAGAACAGTAGCAGGATGGTTGTTTATAAGAAACGTATCGTTAACCACATCAGGTTCCTTAGGAGCACCATTTGGGTCCATTACGAATGCTCTTCCCTTAGGCTTGTTAGGTCCGCCATCTTTATCCCTTGCTAGATTAGGACACTTATTCCAAATGTGTCTTGGATCTCCACACTCATAGCATTGCTTTCCCGACGCGTATGTACAATCCTTAATCAAATGACTAGTTCATTTACACTTGAAACATGCATCAGGTTGCACTCCCCTTGGTGATGTAGTTTGCACTTGTTACGAAAGAGGCTTGTACCTAAGTACAACTTCCGATCCCTTCCAGCATGATCATCACGTCTTGCTACTTCACTAGTTCTTTTGCTTGAACTGCCACTGTTGCTAATCGTCTTCTTAACATCAAACCATTTCTTTTTCTCACCCATTGTTTTCTTCTTGTCCTTCGTCTTCACATGTTCTGTCCATCCGAACCTAACCAGGTCGTCAGTCAGGCTACTAGTGAAAATAACTACAGGTTGTAAGGTTGTAGTCCTGGAAGACCGGACCATGCCTCTAACCCTGAGATGTAATCCCCAGATGAAACGGGCTACACCTTTAGCTTCCGGCGTCACCAGATGTGGCACTAGTCGATACAAAGCTAGGAAACGGTTGATGTACTCCGTATAATTTGGGCCTTTCATCTCTAAGCTCAGTAACTCAAACTCTAGCTTCTTAAGTTGATTAATTGGACAGTACTTGTTGGTCATTAGCTCCCTGAATTCAGACTAGTTCATTCGACCTGTAGCATTCCTTCCTCGAGGCTGAATGATAGTTTTCCACCACTCTAGTGTTGATCCTTTGAGTGATTGAGAGGCAAACCTTACCATGTGTTCTGTTTGCACTCACTGATGTCCAACATGGCTTCAATCTCATCTAGCCACCTGTAAGTCTCAATCGCACCCTTAGTGCCATTGAAATTCTTTGATTTACAAGCCATGAAGGTTTTGTAGGAACAACCATTCCTTATCTCCTCAGGATCATCATTATTGTCTTCATCATTCCCGGTTCCATTGTTTCCGATTGCATTTCCCCGGTCTGCATTGATCTGGGCGATAATGGTTGGAATGGCATTAGCAAATTTGTTGAGCCACTAGGTTAGCAATCCTTTCATCATTCTCGTGGTTGACATTCTCTCCATGTGGTGTTTCTAGTGGAGTAGGTGGTTGGCTTCCACCCTGGTTCCTAGTTTGTCTAGCTTCCTCATTTCTGCCTCTAGTAGCTCCTCTCCTTCCGATACGTACTTCTCGTCTAGGTGGCATTCTGGTGTCATCATAGATAAACTTATTTAGCATCTCATTATTTGGTTTCAAGTATCCCATTACATTAATTTTACCCTTATTAGTCACGTTTACCAATTACATGAGAATTATATTACACACTACATGACATATATAAATGTTTCATTCAATTAACAAATGGGTGAATAATCTACAGGGCAACAAAATCAATTTCTTAACACATGGCATTGCATATTCCCATTCAAATCATCCTGCAAATGTTAGCATTACAAAGCAAAAGTTTCATAGATAGTTAAATGTAGCATCAACCAACAAGATAGTAGTAGTGTCATAGTTTCATAAATTGGAAGGTGTCATCACCCCCACAAATAATAATAATAGTGTCTAAAGTAGATAACATAGTTCCTTCAAATAGTTTAGTGGCCACATGACAAACGATCCAATATCCTTCCCCCATCATCACTCCCACCTCTTTTTCAGCCACCCAAACGAACCCGAGCTCTTCTTCTTCCGCTCCTGCTCCGAGCGCTAAATACCATGAGACGCCATCATTACCTCATCACTCCCACCTCTTTTTCAGCCACCCAAACGAACCCGAGCTCTTCTTCTTCCGCTCCTGCTCCGAGCGCTAAATACCATGAGACGCCATCATTACCTGGAACTGGGCGGACTGTGAGGTTCGCATAGTGTGCTGAAGAGTAAACTCGTGTCGCTGGATGGTCCTAGGTACATCATTCAATGTAGGGTCTGAAGGACCAAAATCACTAGCCCGACAGCTTGACTGGGACTAAGGATCTCTAGAAAGTACACTGTTGGTCTAAACAGATCGAATTACAGTACAATTGATTAAGTGAATCGTTCAATTTCAATAACAAAATCTCAATAGAAACATTTAATGATGAAGAATAGACCATAAGTATTCAAAAATAAACAATCAAATCTAATACAATCAATATAACAAGAGCTCAATGATATTTCAATAAGATTTTAGCTTACAAAACACACTTGCCATGATGATCACATGAATTAGGGTTTTGCAAGGTTGTTTACAATGAAAGAAACAAATTCTATATATAGAGTTGATAGTTTTGCTGTCAGCACTATCATGCCTAAGCTTAGTTTCGCCCGACTGTGAAACACAGTTTCGCCGGGTGAAACAAGGCAGCTGACTATGAGCGAAACTATAGTTTCGCTCATAGTTTTGTTGGGTAGCAAAACTCAAACAACTAACATACTTACAAAAGTAATCTAACATTTGACCTATTACACTAAACATAAACAAAAACTAATATAAGGTGAGTCCAACCTAATCTTGATCTTCAATACTCCCCTAGGTTAGACCTCACCGACCCGATCATCTTTGTTAGTAGCACCAGCTCCCGTTTCTTCTCCAGCCATAGATCTGCCTTCTGCTTCAGCTCCTGTTGTACCATCATCCTCAGAAGCTTTAGCCAAAGTTTCTTCTTGGTCGGTTCCGGTTGTACTAGCTTCCTCGGCACGTGCGCTAGCTTGCTCAAACTACTTGACCAAATCCCGCACATCCATCCTCACTTCATCAGCCATGAATTTTCTCAACCAGCTCTCTTACTTTTGCTCTAACCCCTCGGTCCTTGTTGGCAACTATCATTAACAGTCTTGCCTCTTTCCTTGTTTCAGCTTCTGCCCAAGCCTTTATATGATTCTCACACAACACCCGCAAATCTTCATCACAAAATGAAAATACTTCTATTGGGTCAAAGAGTCTAAGTTCAGTTCCATCCTTTATCCTAATCACCGCCTCCCCTGTGTTGTTATTGTAGAACCACTTCTCAAACCTCTGAAGCCTTTGGGGGAGGGGATCAGGTAACCTCACCCGAATCACCGTCTTCGGGGGCTTAACCTTTAGAACAATCCGACCCTTTCCTGTCTCACAGTCTTTGTCCTTCTTTGATCTCCTCCTTTCAGCCTTCATGTACCTAAATGCCTCAAAATTATCGTTTAGCCCTTGCTTAATCTCTTCTTCCAACAATTTGTCTCACTCACTCAAATCAAAGTCAATCAAGGAAATCACCGCCAACCTCCTGAGATCCCATTTAGGCAAGGTCTTGAACGCCTTCCTTTTATGTATGTAAGAGATACTTCCCCCTCTCCTCTTTAGCATAAACATTTTCAGGCCTGTGTTATATTTCCGGCTGATTATTTTCTTGTCAGCCTCTTCCTTGCTCGTCCCCTGAATGTTCTGGAATAGTGGGGTTATCTCTTCTAGCTCTTTCTCCCTTATGAACCACTCCTCCTTCTCAAGCTCAAACACATCTCCATCAGAAGAGCCCTTCTTAGCCACATATGTCAAGGGTCGTTCATCAACTTCATAATATTCAGGTATAGAATCATAATCCACTAGTTGTTTATCATCCTCCTCCTCATCAATCAGGCTCATCTCAACTGTCTTCTGTGCATATGCTACAGTTGTCTCTCTCACTATCTCCTCACCTCCAAAGTCAGTATTAACGTTCAGCCAAATATCTAAAAATCCCGCTTCAATCACCTCCTCCACGTTCTCTTCAATCTCTTTCCTTCTAGCCTCGTTTTCTGTTTCCACCTAATTCCTCACACCCGAACCTCCTGTAACAGCATATGCTGCACTACTTGTGCCCTCTCCTACCTTGGATGAGGTACCCACATTCAGGAATGGGTACCTTGTAATATCTGTAAGATGATTTAACTCAAGTTGAGTTAGCTTATTAGGCAGGCCGGCTGTAGCCTTAAACTCGTTTACCTCAGTCAACAACCTCTTGCTCAAATTTTGCTGATCAACCAGCATCTTAGACATTACCTTCCAACATCTCATCCTTTCTCTTTTCTCTCAACTCTTGATTCGTCAACTTTGTCTTTATCATACTCAACTCATTAGCCATAGATGAGTTGAGGTTCCTGATCACATCCTCATCTGAGTTTCCCCTCTCTTCTCTTCTCTGTGGCTCAGTAAATGTTTGATGCTTATGCTTTGTTCTCCTTTCAGTCTCACCCTGATTAGCCTTTTTCTTTGATTGTTTTTCCCTCTCAGCTCTCAACGTATGCTCCACCTCATCTATATCCTCCTCAAAATCATAGTCTTTCTCCTTCGCATACCTCTTCCTCTTCTTTACTGACTCAACCAGCTTTTCCCTCGTTTGCTCAGCGTGTTTATTATCAGCTTCTATCACCCTTCTGATGTAGTTCCACCTTTCGGCTGGATACATGTTCTCCCACAGATTCGTGATCTTCCAACTAAAATCATGCCTGATGGCAGAGCAGTCAGCAAATATTCTGGTGTTCATCTGAACCAGTCTCTTAACTTCTCCATGTTTAGGCACATTGGGAATCAGATCATCTATCAACATCTAAAGAAACCTTGGGTATAGCAACCACTTATCCTTCTTTAGCGCCATCATATTTTCGGCCATAAAATCAAATATTAGCTTAGCTATGTTGGCCTTTTGCCCTCTACAAAAGATAATCATAGCCTTGGCACAGTCTAAGTTTAGCCCATCTGATCCTCCCTTTCGGTGATCCAAACACATGATAAAGACGTAGGCTATATATCTCCACTCCTTAGACAAGAAAGATTTCTTGATTTCTTTCCTTGTCACGAAAGGAGGACCCTCATACCTATACTCCTGAAAGCCTCAAACACCTCCTAATCAGATAACATCACTTCATCTCCACAATCTTCTTTTAGCCTTAGCACTCGTGCAATAACCTCCACAGTGATCGAGATGCCATTCTCTAGAACTCTAGCTACAATCCTCTGAGGATTAGCTCTCGTGTCATACTCAGTGGATCTCCAAAAGTCTCGGATACGAAGATCATATATAGTTGGAGAGTGAGAGATCGCATAAGCTATAGGTGAGCCTTGGAGCCAACATATACAGTCACGAAATCCCGCGACCTTTGGATTCCTATCATCAAGAATGGCTGTGATGTTGTTCCGTTCGTCAAATTTCAAATTAGCCATTTATCTGAAAAAAAAGTAGATGAAACACGTTAGAAAGATGTACCAAAATGAATAATAACAAATAACAATTAAAAAGAATAAAAATAAAGAAAAAAACAAATTAAATTCGCTGGTCGAAATTATAGTTTCGCTGCATGAAACAGTAGTTTCGGCAAGCAAAAGTGCAATTTCGGCAGAGGTTCAGTGGTAGTTTCGGCCAGCCGAAGAAGTAGTTTTGACACGCCGAAACTATAGTTTCGGCACGCCGAAACTGAGTTTTGGCAAGCAAAACTGTCAGGTTCGCTCAGACAGCATAACCTCATAGTTTCACCGAAAACTATTGAACTTTCGTGTAGTTTCGCTGAATGCGACTGTACTTTCGCAGGAAGAACTGCGAAGGTACCGAAGAGTCGAAATCAAATACAAACATTAAACGTCGACTAAACCTAGATTAAACTATGAACGAAAGTTTGAAACACACATCTAAGGTTCAAGTGATCATCAATCACACAAAAACCAAACTATAATCAAAATCGCACGAGAGGTTGCTTTTTAGGGCTCTGGGACAATAACCAAACGATTGTGTGCAAATGAGCATTCAGTTTCGCATTACACAATATATAGCACTTAGTTTCGCTGCCAGCGAAACTATAGTTTTGCCGGGTAAGAATTTGGATCAGAATGGCTCTGAGATGAGCGAAAGTACCAGCGAATCTATAGTTTCGCTATGCGAAACTTCCGGTGAATCTATAATTTCGCTGGAACCTTAAAACTGAAAATTTTCTATTTCTTTTATTTGGTTATTTAGAAAAGAAGTAAGACAAATACAAATAAATAAAAGAATCAAAAATGAAAATGCCCCACAAGACCTAACAAATTTAGATAAAGTAAAGAAAAATAAAAGGATATAGAGAGACGATATACTTGAAGAGATTTTCTAGAGAATCATAGTTTGGCGGGATTGATGATAAACTTGTCCTTTTAAACCCATGCCTTCTTCTTTTAAACAAGTGAACTGCAGCTTCATTTTCCGGAGAATTAGAGTTTGGCGGGATTGATGACATTTAGCAATTATGATATATTAAACAAAATAACATACTATGCTTGATTATCCTATTGAGTACAACAAATATCTTTTTCAAAAGAAGCACAGACCTTATAGATTTTAAATAATAAGAGCTCCAGGTCTATACTCACGTATAATAGAGGAGATGATCATTTGATTTAGACAGATAAGAGCTTCAGGTCTATGCTCACGTATAACAAAGAAGATCATCATGACGTGCTGATGAGAGCTCCAGGTTTATACTTACGTATAACAGAGGAGATCATCACTCCAGGTCAATGTTCACACATAGCAGAGGAGATAAGCACGTAATAATATACAGCAAGGAGCTTCTTTGACACTAAAAGGAGCTAGCAAGTAGCACTTTTTGAGAATATGGGAAGGGGAACAAGGATTCTTCAAAAACACATCAAAAAAAAGATATCATGTTCTCAATCCATTTTGGAGAAGAACTTGTAACTTTGTGAAGTCCAAAAATGTCAAGTGGATAATCCGAATCAATTAGTTTCTTATCCTATTAGTTTTTCCACAAGATCACTGTCTACTTCGCGTTCTGGCTGAGCCTATCATGCATATCTGATATCCTAACTCAATACTGTTGACCTCCTTCACATCTTTTAGGTAGCAAACAATTTTATTTCGGAGAATTTTGCAATAAAGACAAGAAAACATTTATTATTCTCCCCCAAATTTTCTACGAATCTACAAGATTGAAGAAATTTCTAAGTGTAATATTTTATATATATATATATATATATACATATACATATATATGTATATATATAGATATATATATATATTTATTTATTTATTTATTTTTTATGTAAAATAATGAACGACTATGGACTTTAGAATAAAAGGAAAGAAAGAACAAGAACAAGAAAAGATTATGTACTATAATTACATGAGATAATTTTAAGAAAACGGGTTTTAAGAGGATATTAATCCTAACATAGAGATCAGTTCATAAAAACATGGTTTATCAAAGGTTTTAGTGAAAAGATCAGCCTTTTGATATTTTGTGTCAATAGGAATAATATCAACTAAACCCTTCTCTTGAGCATCACGGATTGCATGAATTCTTGTCTCGATGTGCTTGGTGCGGGAATGATGAATTGGATTCTTAGCGATTCCAATGGCTGCTTCATTGTCACAGAATAGTGGAGTGTGAAGGAAATTAATTCCATAGTCAATCATCTAGTATTGTATCCACAACACTTGAAAGCAACAACTTGAAGCAGCAATATACTCTGCCTCCCCCGTGGAAAGAGACACAATAGTTTGTTTCTTGATCTGCCATGAAACCAGAAAATTTCCCAGATATGGACAGCCTCTTGCGACATATTTTCTATTTAACCTGCAACCATTAGAATCACTATCAGAATAAGCATGCAAATCAAAATTACCACCATAACGATACCAAAGACCTAAACGAGAGGAGCCTTTAAGATAATGCAAGATCCGTTTAACTGCCTTCTCATGAGGTTCCTTAGGGTCAGATTGGTATCGAGCACAATATCCTACAGCAAAGGTGATGTCAGGAGGACTTGCTGTAAAATACATTAGGGAACCGATCATGGATTTGTACAGATGAGGATCAACAGATTTTCCAGTCTCGTCTGGAGTGAGGAATGTTTGAGCAGTGAATGGTGTTAATTCAGAAGAAGCGTCATCTATTTTGAACTTTTTCAGAATCTCTTTGACATACTTCTCTTGATGAATAAGAATTTCTTCTGGCTTTTGTTCGACTTGCAACCCAAGAAAAAAGCACATCTCCCCCATCATGCTCATTTCAAAGTGACTTCGCATAACGTCCTTAAATTCCCGACACAGTTTTGGATTGGTGGAGCCAAAAATAATGTCGTCAACAGAGACTTGCACAATTAGCATCTCACCATCCATCTCTTTCTTGAATAAAGTAATATCGATGATGCCACGAGAGAAACCATTGCTCAGAAGATACTGTGTTAGAGTCTCGTACTAGATGCGGGGAGCTTGATGTAGACCAAAGAGAGATTTAGCAAGCTTGTATACTTTGTCAGGAAAGTCTGGATCCTCAAACCCTGGTGGTTGACACACATATATCTCTTCATCAATATCTCCAAAGAGAAAGGCACATTTAATATCCATTTGATAAACTTTGAATTGTTTGTTTGCGGCATGAGCCAGAAAATCCTGATAGCTTCACGACAGGCTACGGGAGCAAAGACTTCCGTGTAGTCAATCCCTACTTCTTGGGCAAATCCTTGTACCACCAACCTTGACTTGTTCCTTACCACAATACTACGATCATCGGGTTATTTCTTGAACACCCATTGTGTGCCTATTGGGCATTTGTTTGGTGGAAGATCAACCAGCATCCACACCTTGAGTTTCCTAAACTATTGTAGCTCTAATTGCATGGACTCAACCCAGCATAGATCCTGAAGAGCTGCATGAACGTTCTTTGGAACAATTTGGGATATAAAACAAGAGAATAAGTACACATTTATCAAACCAGATTGATTTCGCGTCCTAACACCATCAGTATTGGATCCAATAATGTTATCATGAGGATGATCCTTCAATGATTTAAAAATCAGTGGTTAAAGGTAATTGGTGGGATTGAGGTGGAAAAATGGACTAAAATGGGGTAGATAATGGAGAAGAGGATGGTTAACAGGTTGAACGGGTTGGGATGATGGAAAAGTTTGAGATGAGGTAGAGGTTGGTGTCGAAGGAAAATATGTTGAGACAGGTGGGGATGGAATGTTAAATGATGACGAAGATGGAAAATCAACAGATATTACATGGTTAGCTGAAGAATTGGTAGGAGCTTGAGGAACGGGAGGAACTTGAGGTAATGGATCTGGAGGAATAATGTTCGTTTGGACATTGGAGAATGACGCATCATCATCAAAAACTGGAGGATTAAAGGAGTTGAAAACAGTTTTGAGTCAAAGAACCATGCGGGTTCTCATCTGACATATGAGGAACTAGATTCTTGCCAATCAATATAGAATGACTCCTGCACAATACGTGTTCTCTTGTTATACACCCAATAAGCTTTTTCTGAGAGGATGAATAACCAACGAAGTAACACTCATCGACACAGCTCCAAATTTCATCTTTTGTGCATGAGTGTTCAGCAAGGTACACGAGCATCCGAATGGACGAAAGAAATTAATCAATGGCTTTCTTTTATTAAATAGTTCATAAGGAGTCTTCATTTTATCCTTCACAATCAACACCCGGTTAAGAACATATGAAGCACATTTCACCGCCTCAGCCCAGAAAATAATTGGTAAAGCGGATTCGATCAACATAGTACGAGCGGCTTCTATAAGAGTGTGATTCTTTCTTTCAGCAACACCGTTTTGTTGAGGTGTTCTGGCAGCACTGGGCCGTCTCAAAATTCCTTTACTTGCACAAAAGGAATCAAAATGTGATTTCTAAACTCGGTACCATTCTCACTTCGAATAGCCATTACCTTCCTCTTGCTTATCATCTCGATTGAAAAAAATTAACTTCTGCAGCTCTTCAGCAACTTCTCCTTTATGTGCTAGGAATCTCACCCATGAGTACCTTGAAAAGTCATCTGTAACAACAAGGCAAAAAGATTTCTTAGAAATGGATATGTTGATTGGGCCAAACAAATTCGTATGTAACAACTCGAGGGGATTAGAAATGTTATTTTCAAGTTTTGGTTTATGGGGTTTCTTATGTTGTTTTCCTTTGGCACAGGCCATGCATTTCTCAACAACAGAAAAGTCTTTTAATGGTAATCCCCTAAAAAGATTGCTTTTAACTAATTTGTTAATATTTTTGAAATTAACATGGCCAATTTGTGATGTCACAAGAAAGATTCAGAGTTAGAAGCTTTAGATATAAAGCAGGTGACAGTGGACGTTGATTCTTTAGATCCCATGTCAAGTAGATATGTATCATTCTTTCTTGGAGCTCACATGAGCACCATCTCCTTAGGAATGGCAAACCTGGATTTCAGAAATAGACATTCATTAAAGAGAAATAGAACCGGGATGTCTTTATCATAGATCTGAGAGACGCTTAACAGATTGAATGCCAGCTGTGGCACAAAATTGACTTTCTCCAGTGTAAGAGATCCATTTGAGACCTCCCCTTGACCAATCATTTTACCACCTTTCTTGTCGCCAGCAAATGCCACGTACCCTCCATTGATGATGCGATAATTTTTCAACAAGTCCTTCAACCCAGTCATATGTCTGGAGCATCCACTATCAACATGACAAAAGCTATTTACAGCTTTAGTTGATGACTCCTGCAAAAATGAAATGAACAGATTAACCGGCCGAAACAAGAATCCATGTTTGAACAACTTTAGGCTTTGGTGCAGATGATCTTTTGCAAAAACAATTATTAACAAGATGAGTTAATCTACTGCTAAAAGAATTCTTATGAACATGTCTGTGATGAAGTTCAGGATAATTTTTAACTACATGATCATCTTTACCATATCTAAAGCAATGAGATTTTATTCTAGGTCTATTATGTGATAAATCAGGAATTTTATCTATACATATTTCCTCCTCACACTCAGATAAGCTCGAGTCATCATCACTATAAGTCTCATACATTTCTCTGGTTCCGATTTTGTCTTTTGAAGAATGATTATTTACAGATGTTGAAGCATCATCAAATGAAGAACATGTGGTACTTGTATCACTTGTGCTTGCACAAGAAGATGAGATTATCCTTCATTAGATTGTGAAATGTTAATTAAAGTAAATGAAGGAATGGGATGAGAAAAAATTTTTTCAAAACAGTTACTTTTAATTTTATCTTTACACACGATAACTGAATCATTCACAACATCATTCATACTAGCATTAGAAGCATCGTCATTACATCTGAAATCATTACTAGAACATGCAAAATCAATGTTTGAGACAGAGTTTTGGGGAACAAAAACATTTCTTAAACTAGAACTATGATCTAAAACAGAACGTTGAGGTTTAGGTGTACTAAAACTATTGCATCCAAGCCCACTCGTCGATCCATAACTATATTCCTCACACACGTCCTTAGAATCACACCTTCTAAACCTACAGACAGACTGTTAGTGTCTGTTTGAATAAAATCATTTGAAGAATGTGGAACTGGTATAGGTGAATAACAATAAGTACTAGAGGAGGATAAACCAAAGCATTTTCATAACCCAAACCTGTTTTAATCCTAGCCCCCCGTTGTGATTTACACAAATCGTCATGTTTCATTCCAGAAATTGTCCGTCTATCAATTTTTAATTGAAGTTTACTTGTTTCAAATTCAGCAAGCGCAACTCTTTCAGTCAAAGTATTTATTTCAACAATTCTTTCTAAAATAATTCTTTTTAAATATTCATTTTCTTTTAAAGCTTCATTTAACTTAACAAAATATTTTGTCTCGTTTAGTTTAAGCTCTTTATTAATTCATTTTAAGTCCTTTTAATTGTCAAGCAATAGACAATTTGCCTTATACACACCAAATAACCTTATCTTGCAAGCAGGAGAGCACATGTCTTGTATTACCTCATAAGGAAGGCCCATCACCACCTTCTCAGCTGCTAGAGCTTTTGCACATTGACACACTAGAGTACTCTTCTTGTTTTCCTCAACAGTGGATGTAGCATCATTCTTCTCTTTGCTCTTCTCTTCTGTTTGATTTTCAGTCAACTTCACCTTCTCACATTCAACTTCTTCCAGATCACCAGTCATATTCTCCTTCACACTCTTCTTCCTTTCACTCTTTTCAGAACTGACGTGTTTAACTTTCTCATCCATAACACTCTGATAAACTTCAGCTTCACTTGTAAATTCCTTGAAAGGATCAAACTCTTCCATATTCTTCTTTTCTTCTATTACTTCAGCAACAAGGGCTTGGTTAATCTCTTCGTTAGTTTCCTTAGATTCTGCACTCCAGTCAAAACTTATTATAGTTGTCTCTTTCTTCTGTTTACTCTCCTCCTTATCTCCACCCAAAACTAATCTTGGAACTCCAGAGTTGCTTGGGTTAGTGACAATGGGCAATGGACATTCTCTTTTGAAATGTCCTATCTGCTTGCAGTTGAAACATCTCAATTTGGATTTATCAAAGCCTAACTTAGAGTTAGAATTTTGACTTCCAAAGTTCTTCCAACCTATTCTTTCCACAAATCTCCTTGCTCTGAGAGTCAACATTGCCATTTGCCACCGAATATCAGTTTTTTCCAAATCATCCGGATTGACCTGATACATGTCTTCCATAGACATCCCTCTCCCCTTCAGTTCACCAGCCACCAGTGCCTCGTAGCTTTGCACAAACATGCCAAACAGTGCCATTGTTTCAAGTGGGATTGACGTTCCAGAAGTAGCTTTTGAGTTAGCTTGATCTCTGACAAAGTTAATACCACCACTAAGTTGATCACATGAGACATTTTTAGTCACTCCTCCTTGTCTTGATTCTTGCATTGGCGAGCTTGTAGCGGAAGTAAGTAATGCGGCATTTTGAGGAAAACTATATGATGGCATCATGGACTGATTGAACTCTCTTCTCTTCATATCCAATTCAAATGATTTTAGCTTGTTGATGATGTCCATGAGCTTGTAATCTGTAAACCCTCTCTAGCATCCTCATTTGTAAACTCCATTGTGGTGGGAGTGAATCCAACAACCTATTCACTTGTTCACTATTTGAGAGTTTTTCATCATCCTTCTTTAAAGTGCTCGAGACAGTCAGAAAACAGTTTGTCAAATCGGTAAGACTCTCATTCTTGTAACCCACAAATGAGTTGATTTATTTCTCAGCCTGTATACCTTTGTCTTTCACTAACTCATCATTCCCATCATAAAATTCACACAGTGCATCATAAAGAGACTTGGCATTCTTGTGTTCAGCAAAGTTGTTGTAAATATCTGGTGCGAGACACAATGTTAATGCTCCAAATGCTTTCCGATCTCTATCAATCAACTTCAAATCCCTTTTATTAAACGTGGTTGGGTCCTCGTTTTGAGAGACGACATTACCAACAGTAACAGTCGGTATGTATGGACCGGAGATGATTGATTCCCACTGATTATGATCCTTGTAGTAAAAGAATGCTTTCAGACACCTCTTCCAATCCTTAATATTATCTCCATTGATCAGCCTCGGGGGTCTATTAGGTGTCACACTCTCTAAATCAGCAAGGGTGAGAATTATCATCTTAGACATTATAGTTTCGCAGAAGGAACAGTAGTTTAACTGGAATTTGGTAATTTTGCTGCTACTTTTGCTGGTAATTTCGGCAGCAGTTTTGCTAGTAAACTGCTTGATTATGCTAGTTTCGCAGACAATTTCGCTCGAAACTAGCTTGAACTTTCATTCAGATGTAAATTCGGCAGCAATTTCGCTTGATGATGGATCACAAGCACTGTTGAACTTTTGTTGAAAGAATGTACTTTCGCTGAGGTGCAGAAACAATCACAATCAGCAAAACACTTGTAGTTTCGCTGGAAGAGACTCACAGTTTTTTAGAATGATCCATAATTTCGCTAGATGATTCTAAAAAACTTTTTCAACACGAAATCAATATGAAATCACTTAATCTTAATGAACTTAAGATCTGATGATTACCAAAGCTTTCCCAACCAAAAACCAACCAATTTCAATCAATTTCCATATCAAATACGCTCAAATTTGATCCAGAATTGATGAAATATTGATATTGAACTTTCATTCAGATGTAAATTCGGCAGCAATTTCGCTTGATGATGGATCACAAGCACTGTTGAACTTTTGTTGAAAGAATGTACTTTCGCTGAGGTGCAGAAACAATCACAATCAGCAAAACACTTGTAGTTTCGCTGGAAGAGACTCACAGTTTTTTAGAATGATCCATAATTTCGCTAGATGATTCTAAAAAACTTTTTCAACACGAAATCAATATGAAATCACTTAATCTTAATGAACTTAAGATCTGATGATTACCAAAGCTTTCACAACCAAAAACCAACCAATTTCAATCAATTTCCATATCAAATACGCTCAAATTTGATCCAGAATTGATGAAATATTGATATTGAACTTAACCAACCAAAAAACCCAAACAATCAAGAGCATAAAAGCTCTGATACCATTTTGTTGGTCCAAACAGATCGAATCACAGTACAATTGATTGAATGAATCGCTCAATATCAATAACAAACTCACAATAGAAGCGTTTGATGATGAAGAATAGACCAAAATATTCAAAAATAAACAATCAAATCCAATACAATCAATAGAACAAGAGCTCAACAATATTTCAATAAGATTCCAGCTTACAAAACACACTTGCCACAATGATCACAAGAATTAGGGTTTTGCAAGGTTGTCAACAATGAAAGAAACAAATTCTATATATAGAGTTGATAGTTTCGCTGACAGTTTCGCTTTTAGCGAAACTATCATGCCTAAGCTTAGTTTCACCCGGTTGTGAAACACAGTTTCGCCGTGTGAAACAATGTAACTGACTACGAGCGAAACTATAGTTTCGCTGGGCAACAAAACTCAAAAAACTAACGTACTTACAAAAGTAATCTAACATTTCACCTATTACATTTAAAAGTAAACAAAAATTAATCTAAGGTGAGTCCAACCTAATCTTGGTCTTCATACACTCGGGTCGTCATACACACTAAGCCTAGGCGACATCTAATACTCATCATGTGGGAGGCATCTGGGCGGGTTGATCACTAGAGGTGCTGGTGCTGGGCCCTTGCAGGAGGAGGTGGAGGAAGAGGCATCCTAAAGGAAACAGATGCTCTTAGCATGACACTCTTAAGAGGATGTGTCACACCCTTAATTTCCACAAACGGGGTAATACCGTTAGGCGAGTGACATATCATGATCTCAGTCATTAGTTACACCAAATGACACAATAGTTACAAAACATAAATACTCATTTAAATTAAAATTCTCAAAATCATAGTTAAAAAACGAAAACATGAAAGTAAATGCAGAAGCATATAAGTTCATAATTCAAACGACACAAGCACGCACAAAAACCAGATAAATGTAATGTGTAGAAAAATGCAATTGTTCTTTGTCGACCCAACAAATGAGGAATGATATGACGTGATGATCCTAGACGTGCTCGCTTAAGAACTTGAAAGAAACGTGCTAAAGTGTCAACACAAAGTTGGTGAGTTCACAAGTTTTGATAAATAGAACATAACAGTAAACTGATACAGTAAACAAAGTAATATCATAGATAGCTAGTCTACTAAAAATGCTACTAAGTGTATGAAGTTCGCAACCGAAGCTGACAAAGTAAAAGAAGGCCTCGGTTGTGAACACCAAGTCACAGCAACATAAATTAGGTCAATTAAACACTCATTTGACGTACCGTTGTGCCAGCGCGACTAGCCTAGGTAGGGTTTGTCAAACGCAGTATGTCTACTCAGAATTAACTCGCTATTATACATACATTAAGGGATCAAGTATGAGGACTTAAGTATGGTGTAACACTAGTAAACAAGTGACATGACAGTAATACTGATCAAATAAAAATACGTTCAAAATACATGTTTCTTTCACCCCAAAGAAAGTAGGTAAAGTGGGGCTAAGAACCCAC